>CM031372.1:11580768-12211537 GCA_018208015.1 Medicago ruthenica
GTTAACAAATCACCCGTGTTCTTTACTTTCTATCTTTTTAATTCTGCTTCTGAACTGCTGTTTTTGCTTACTCTGTTCAGCTCTGTTTTACGGTTCAGAATCAGTCCTTCCAGGAATTGCAAAGGATTATAACTTGGCCTGGCTTCAAAAGAATGGTTATATGTAAAGGAAATTGAATTAAAAGTGGCCAAAGTTTAGACGGACATTCTTCTCACTAACAGAATATTTGTTAAAACCAGAGAAAATTTATTTAACTGCATTTCCTCTCTCAAACTGTTTGTACAACTCCCTTTTTGATGATAAACAATTAATACATACTAATCTTGACAACTTCTTCTATATACATATCTTTCTTCTTTTTTTTTTCTTTTCTCTTTTTTTTTTTTTTTCTTCACTGTTGTCAAGATAGCAATTTACAATATTCATCACTTTACTTAACTCTTTAAACAACCTCCCTTTTCTCCCCAACTTGTTCAAAACATTACCCTAATTGAATGTTCCCTTATCTTAAGGCAATGGATAAGATTAAATTGGAAGTTTCAGGGTTCAAAAGAAAAATCATCAGAATCCATCAGAAACAATTATGAACTGAATTTTGACATTTTTTCAGGGCAAATTCACTTGATTTTTGCTTGTGAATCTGACAGTTCAGAAATTGTGGATTCTGATACATTTGGCTCAAGTGGGGTTATCAAATATTCACTCACTCACTGGGTAGGCTTTTGGTCAAGTGTTTCTTCTCAATTTCAAAAATGGCCTTGATCCTTTCTATGCTTTCATAAAATTCAAACAATCATCAGATTTAACATAAAATGACCGAGTTAAACAAACATTGATGGTCTCCTGCATATAGTACAGTGCAATTGAAGTTTCCTCACATTTAGGTTTGTTCTAAATGGTTCACAGAATAAACATATTAATGAAAAAACTGTATGGTATAACCTTTGTACTAAGTACACATTCACAATTCATGGTTTAATCCTAGAAAAACAGGAAACATGTACCTTGACTTTGAGCAAATCAATCAATTTCTATCATTACCATACATCTGCTGCTGAATCATTCAGCTTTGGATCAATCAACATTTGAGAAGCTTTTGGTTTTTTTTTTTTATGATCCATAGCCAAAAACAGAATTTTTGAACAATACAATACTTAGACAGTTGCTGGAAGAGTTTGAAGTTAAGAAATAAAAATAGGTAGTTTGGGATGGTTGAGGAATAGGTGAAATGAATGTAAGGATTAATTGTGAGTTAGTGGATTTGAAATCTGTTCCTGACAAAATCTGCATACTTCGCTCTGCTAAGTTACTTTGCTCTGCGAAGCTCAGCTTCTGAAGTTCAGACTTTGAAGCTTCGCAGTGCGAAGGGAAATTTGGCTCTGCGAACATGACATGTTTCGAAAGTTTTAAAATAAATGCAACATTTCACAAGACATGTAAATTTAGCTTCACCTATGGTTTCTACAAAGCATTAATAAAACATGAATAATAACATTAAAGCATATTCATATAAATAACAGTCACCACAATTATAATTCAAAAGCCAAATAAAAACAGATTACTAATAACAGAGTTCTAATAACAGAGTCTGAAGATCAGACTCTGATTATCAGTAAAAAAAATTGAATACTAATAACAGAGTCTGAAGATCAGACTCTGATTATCAGTAAAAAACAGAGTACTAATACAAATAAAGCATAAATACTTTAAAAAATTGGGTTGCCTCCCAACAAGCGCTTGTTTTTCGTTAGCTCCCCGGCAGCGGCGCCATTTTGTTGTTCAGACAAATGTAAGTATTTTTATATCGTGGGACTAGTGCGATATTCCAAGCCATTCAACAGCTGATATCATTTTGAGTTTGGGGTTTATAAGATTGTTTCAGATAAACTATTGGAATTTAAAAGTGGTAATAAATACGACAAGTAATAGGACGTAAAAGTGTTGAGATCGGAGTTCGTCAATCTAGCCTCGAATATATTCTAATGATCATGCATATGGATTCTAGCTTTTTAGCGAAATTATCACGTATCACTCGACAACATCATTCGTGTCCGAATGACGTCGTGAGATCGATCGTATCGTTTAATCGACGATTTCCCAATCTATTAAACGATACGAAAGCTTTACGTTCCGACACTTTATGTGATTATCAAAACTCAATTCCATGTCTAGAATTTCTTATTTTGATAGAAGATTATTCTAAACCTAGATTCAAAAGTATTTGTCAATAACAATTAAATCAAGCATAAGAATGAAAAGCAAGAATAACTTCAATATCACATAAGTTACTAGAATCATATATTTGCAAGATCAAAAGATTACATCTAATCTATATTAAGTACCTCCAATCCCAACAAGGGAAGGTTAGTTGGTCACTGTCATGACAACAATACAAAAGTGGAAAGAAAGATGAAGATTCAAAGCTAAGTCTTGATTTCCCAAAAAATCTTAGTTAATCCACACTCCCTTCACTCTTGCTCCAAGAAGATCACCTCTTTTAGCCCTATTTTCTGTCTAAAACTATAACCTAAAAATATTACAGAACTGTACTGCAAAACTGTACTCTGTTTTTCCAACTCCCTCTTCTGTTCTGTTTCAGAACCTTTTATAAGCTTTCTGATAATTCAGATTTCGCTCTGCGAAGTCACCTTTGCTTTGCGAAGTCACCTTTCTTCACAGTTGGGTTTCTGCCACCTCAGCCTTGAACAGTCAGACCGCCTTCCTTCGCTCTGTGACGCTTTACTTTGCTCTGCGAAGCTTAGACTCAGACTTCGCTTCGCGACCCTGTACTTTGCTCTGCAAAGCTCAGAAGCACATTCTGAGTCTGAAGCTCAGACATTGTTCATCAGAAGCTGGACTCAGGCACAGTTCATCAGAAGCTGGTCTCAGACACTGTTCATCAGAAGCTGGTCCAGTACTGTTCATCAAAAGCTTCCTACAGACTCTGAAGTTCAGACGCTGAACTCAGAGTCTGAACTTCAAACGCTGAACTCAGAGTCTGATCTCAGATTTTCTTCAATTTAGCATGTACCTACAAAAATGGTTGGGATTAGGTCTAAAAAGCATTAAATGATATTTATCCTTTATTTTGGAGCTTTTACCTAGATAAATTGTAAAACAAGTAAGATAAGTGCCTAAAATAAATATGCTTTATAACTAGTTTCTGGCACTTATCACCAGGAGAGACAAAAATGTTTGTTAGAGATGAAAAAATATCACCAGTGGCTGTGATAGGCAATTGATTTCCATCAGCAGTATGTATCTTGAGATTTCCAAAATAATTTTTGATATTAGTAAAAAATTGGGCATTGCTAGTCATGTGGTTGGAAGCCCCCGAATCAAAGTACCAAGAGGAAGAGGATTTACCTGAGAATCCTAGAGCAGAGAATGCAGAAATGATCATTTGTTGAACCATTTCAGGGGTCACTGTTGAAGTAGTAGTAGGTGCATTTTGTTGAACCGGTGCTGGATTGACTGAATTGCTAGGAATAAATGAACTAACTGAGGCTGTAAAAGCTGTGACATTTCTCTTTGGTGGCCTTATTGGGCATTCCTTAAGAATATGTCCGTCTTTTTTACAGTAGTTGCAGACTTTTTTGGGCAATTTGAAGCATAATGTCCCAATTGCTTGCAGCAGAAACATTGAATAGCACTCATGTCATGACTTCTTGACTTTCCTCGTGCCACATATGCCACTGGAACAGTAGAGGATTTTTGATCTTCAATGATGGACTGTGTCAACAGACGTTCTTCACGTAACAAATCGTTTAAACATGCATCCAATGATGGTACAGGATTTCTATGCATGAGATTGGATCGAATACCTTCAAATTCAGATCTCAATTTCATAAGAAATTGATCTCGCCTAGTAGTTTCATGAACAGATTGTACAGAACTTAGACCTTCAGAAGTCAAGTCTGCATAAACTATATCAGTGTATTCAGCCCAAAGATTCATGAAGTGAGAGTAAAATTCAGAGATGGAGAGACTATCCTGTTTAAATAAAGCTATGTCGTGTTCAAGCTGGAATCTACGAGCGGCGTTGTTCTGATTGTAGACTTTCTTCAAGTAATTCCACATTGTGGCTGCTGTTTTGTAAGGTCGAAGATTCAGGACAATGTTGGGATCAACAGAACATAGGACCCAGGACATGACTTGAGCATCTTTGACTACCCATTTGGCATGTGCAACCTTATCTTTCTCTTTGTCAGGAACTGGAGTGCTGCCATCGACATGACCCCACAAATCTTTTCATGTGACAAATATCTCGAAATGGAATGCCCAAGTTGAGTAGTTTTTGTCATTAAGGCGAACCACCAAGATTTCATGTTTTTCGGTAGACATGTGACTATGGAAATAGGTCTTGAACAAGAATGAGAGGTTAATTTGGACTGGGAAACAAATAACCGAGACATAGAAGAGAAAAAAACGAGAACTTGAATAGAAGTGAAAAAAAAATAGACTAGGTTCTTGGCTTGTAACCTAGGCTGATACCATGTTAAACTCAGAGAAACTTGGAGAAATGAGGCTCAAAACTGTGTGCCTCTTCATTCTGATTTCTCATATAAATACAATGTAATTACATGTTGTCAAGTTGACTTTCAATCCACTAAATTAGCTAAACTGTCATATGTACATTTACAACTAATTATGCTAATTAAAAGTATGACTATTTGACTTATTATAAATAAATGTGCAATCTCATACAATTTGATTTGCCATTAATTCCATTGACACATACACCTCATCAAATAATCATCAATTAAAGATTCATCTTTTGCACCTCACATCATCCATAATAATTCATATCACCTTAATAATACATCACAATTCAACAATTATGCCAAACATTCAACCTTTCACTTATTTCAAATTAAGTATGCAATGATTCCCTAGACACGACTTATATGAATGTGGTACCAACATACTCGTCATTATTGGATATCAGAGGTTTGTTACTGAATTTATCCACTGGCCATTTACTCACCATTAACATGTTATTGACTCAGAATGATACATGAATGTCAAATATTCATATGAACAACACACATGACTGACACACCAACTCGCCATTATTTGGACATCAGAGTTCTATTATTGACATTATCCACAACACCAATACAACACCATTTTTAACTCACCAATTTAGTCTTATTCATAAATCATCTATATATTTTCATGAATAATCATCACCATTATCATTTCACTAGTATTCAAGATACAACATCAATTTTACTCAATCAAGTATAGTCATCTCAACATTAATCATCAACATCCATACACAAATATCACCAAGTTTGAAATAGAAGTAATGATGGCAAATATTCACATTCCACTATCTTACCATAATCACAAGTAACAACAATTCCATCATGTTATCATATTCACAAATAACAACAACATTTTCATCAAGCATGAGTTTTCATGTTAAATCATCAACTAAAAGGAATATGGTCATACTTGAAAAGGAATGCTAAACGAAGTATAACAATACCCAAAACCCTAAGGGTTATAAGACAAACCCTCATAGGAAATCCATGGAGCACTTGGGAAAGAGAGAAAGTATCACTCTTTGCTTCCATGACAATTCCCAACCCATAAACATAACTCCCCTTACCTTAAGAAAATGGAGAATTTGAGTAGAAAAGTATACTTGAAGCTTTGAGTTCCCTCTCCAAGCAATCCCAAAACCCTAGAGCTCCCTCTCTCTCTACCTCCTTTTCTTCTTTTCAAAAGATCCCTTTATCTCTCTACAATTAACTATTTATACTCCACTCAAAAATAACCTAAAATGGCCCAAAAACAGCTAGACAGGCGCGCCATGCGCAGCCCACCTGCGCCCCGCGCCAGAAACAGGGAGGAATCTCCCAATTAAAAGGGCAATTGCGCCCCGCGCAGGGAGGGTGCCTCCCTGTGCAGCTCCTGGTCCCTCCCAGGACTACCATTTTGCTTCTATACACCCCTATCCAACAGCTTATACCCCCCCCCCCCCCTCTATCATACTTAGTTAAAATCATGAAAAACTCTAATTCTCACTACTATTCTTATTCTATTATAATCATTTCAATTCCAATTTAATTAAAGACATATAAACACACCAAATCACATCAAATAAAATTAATCAAACACAAATACTAATAAAATCAACACTAATAAAATTGGGGTGTTACAAGTGACACTCATCAAAGGAATCGAAAATTTCATCCATATAACAATCATTTGAATCAAGACAAAATACAAAAAAAAAAAAAAAAAAAAGAAATCATTAGCATGTCAAAAATGTCCCGACCAAATTTTTGGCACATATATGACTATGGTTCTTTATGTAATCTGATTACAATTTTTTTTTTTTGAGCAACTGATTACAATTTATAACTAATTGAAAACAAATGGGGTGAGGTTTTGTAGTGAACTTGTGATGGTATTTGACCTCAAGTTATATGATTCTAAAACCAAAATAATTTGTAACCATGTAATGATGTCAAATTATTGTAAAATTCCAAAAATTATATATTTATATGTTACCTTAGCAACTTCGTTTGAAGCCTTTTTATCCTAACTGATCAATGAATTTTAAAAATGATTTAAGATAACAATAAGAAAAAAGTATAATAATTAGTTTATAACACAAAGCATAATCTCTCAACTCATAATCTCAACACACAAAGCATATTGTATATAACAACACAAAGCATATTGTTCACAGGCCATTGGCAATTTGGCATGAAGAAATGTCTACTAAATAAAAACAAATATTAAAAACTACCACCAATCTTCAACCCTCCATCACACCACAACCAAAGACAACCATTTTCCTTCCCATTATCTCTCCCCCTGCTCACCCCCACAAACCCCCACACATTTCCTCAAATTGAAGTCCGTCGTCACCATTCTTTAAGAAGCAATTAAGAAAATAATAATAGCTAAGAAGTGAGCTCTAATCTACAAACAGAAAATTGTGGCAACAGCTTGTCAACTAAGTGAAGCTAAACCATACGTTAAAAAGTTAACAAAATTTGGCTATAATATCACGGGAACAGGATTTCATGCTGTTGAAATCCACACAGTTATCACACTGTTTTAGATCAACTTTATTACTGTATTAATCTGAACCGTCCGATCTATGATTAACGGCTGTGATTCAAAACTGCGTTAAAACTGTGTTTTTTTTTCACAGCAGTAAATCTCAATCCAAAACAATTTCTGTACAGGGCATGAAGAAACATCTAGAATATAATTTATCATCTTTCTTCCTCTCCCTTCGATCAATACCCTCTGATCTATGTATAGCAATTGTCCACGACTCAATTGTCATACACTTAGCCATCCAAATCATGAACCAACCATTCCACATTTCCAATGGTTCTTTAGCATTTAATTTACATCATCACTACTCATTGAAAACTTTAAATTGCAGTGGTTTCCCTCCTCGTCTCCACCATGAAATTTAGTGCAATATAATTCTTCCATTCATATTTCCCATACTTTTTTTTGTAAGAGATATATAGGTAAGCAATAGATGAATTATCTCTCTCCAACTTTGTAATATCCTCCCATTTAACGAAACATATTGAGAAGGAGTAGTATTTCCATAACAAAGTACCATTCTCTGGCGGTTTTCCGAGAGAAAGGTCCACTGGGTTGGAAGATCACTCCTCGGTTCAAAGTCGTTTGCAACCAAACGCCATGAGTCAAGAATCTCTCACCACCGAAAACGCGCCGGAGACGGAAGAAATCCTCCCCGAAGATCTCATCACGGAATTGCTTTTACTCCTCCCCGTGAAATCTCTAGTTCGATTCAGGTGCGTCAAGAAGTCATGGAAGGCACTCATATTCAGTCCTCAATTTGTCAATTGGTACCTTAGTCGAGCATCAGTGAGTCCTAAGCTTAGATTGTAGTTCTTGCTGCCATCTTGGGGCCTTAAAGTTGATTACCGTGACTGTTTTTAGTTTTGGTGATAATGTTTGAACACATATTCTAAGTTTTAGAATTAGGGTTTCTATTTTGAAATTAGTATCCGTATGGTGATTTTCTTTTGTTATTACAACTTGTGTTAGTCCTATTAATTCCATTTGAATCATATTAACATATTGGTCTTGGAATTTTTAGAGAATTTACTTCACATGGGTTATTATCTTTTGGGGTTAATGGGTTATGCATTTTTATGTCATGAATTTTGTATGATTGATTCAAGCTAGGTAGTTAATAGCGTGGCGTAGCGGACGTTGGCTGCGTCGACAATGGCCATAGCAAAGCAGTTCGCAATAGTGGCCAATCCAGGTGTTATAGTGCTTCCTGGATAGCAGCCTAGCGGTCTCTGAACCCCCTATTGTGTTTAAACGTGAAAACATCTTTATTGTCATTCAAGCTAGGTAGTTAATAGCGTGCGATAGTGGCGTAGCGGACGTTGGCCGGTGGTTTGGGGTCATAAATGGTTTGGTTTACAGCATTCAATGTTGTTTTTCTGCTACACCAGAAGTCAGCGTGAGTTAACTTACACTGACCTGTAATGGACATGACTTAAGTCACGCTCGCTATTTTGGCCGGTGGCCGAGCGTGACTTAAGTCACGCAGGTGGACGGTGGTCAACGTGAGTTAACTCACGCAGGTTAAAAATCAGCGTTAGTTAGGTCACGCTGATGTAGCGAACGTGACACAAGTCACGCTGGGGTATTTTTGTCACTTTGTATGAGAGTGATCAATTTTGTATGGGAGAAGAGCAATTTTCATGAATAATAGTCCGACCCAATGAAACACAAACCCAAAACAAACAACAATAAAAGGAGACAAGACTCAAGCACGAACGAACGAATATATTAACGAGTGACAATAAAAGGTGACAAGACATTTTAATTCCTTTGAAATAAAAAATAAGTATGAATTTGGACAGACATTACTAACTGATTCTCGGGAATGCAATGATAATGCCAGCAAAGATCTAACTGTAAGTTGAAATTATTAGATATTTGATTATTAACAACCTATTAAGAAATGCAAATGGAGACCGATTCAATAACATATTACAGCACAGATACAAAGCAAATATCAACTGCTAAACTTATATAGGAATTGCTCATAGATTGAATCAGAATGAATGCCTATTTTCTTTTTACACTCCTAGGCATCAGCTAAAGATTTAATGTAAATAAAAACAGGTAGCACAGACAGACATAGAAGATAAGTAGATGAAATAAACACAAACATTATATATCATCACATACCACACAGATCAACACAATATCACTGAAGGAGCAACAAAATTAACACGTAAACTCAGTCATAATTTATGAGTGACAATGCAATGCCATCATGACAATTGACAACAAAGCAATGCTCAGAATTCAATGACATGACACTATGAGAAAGCTTGGTAATCTTGCTACCTTCATCAAGACAAAAGGAAGGATCGCCATTGACAAATCATGTATTAATTAAATTTGGCAGAACAAATTAGTAAGACCTTACTAATATTCTGAAGCTAATGGAGACAAGCTAATAGAGCAATGGCAGATAGAACATGTAATTCTTTTCCCGAGACAATATGAATTCAAGTAAAATTTAAGGTCAATTAGGGGTTTTCACGTTTAAACACAGTAGGGGTTAAAAGACCGCTAACCCGGGAAGCGCTATAGCACCTGGAGCGGCCGCTATTGCGAACTGCTTTGTTATTGTCATTATCGATGCGGCCAACGTCCGCTACGCCACTATAGCACGCTATTAACTACCTAGCTTGAATGACAATAAAGATGTTTTCACGTTTAAACACAATAGGGGGTTCAGAGACCGCTAGGCTGCTATCCAGGAAGCACTATAACACCTGGATTGGCCACTATTGCGAACTGCTTTGCTATGGCCACTGTCGACGCAGCCAACGTATGCTACGCCACGCTATTAACTACCTAGCTTGAATCAATCATACAAAATTCATGACATAAAAATGCATAACCCATTAACCCCAAAAGATAATAACCCATGTGAAGTAAATTCTCTAAAAATTCCAAGACCAATATGTTAATATGATTCAAATGAAATTAATAGGACTAACACAAGTTATAATAACAAAAGAAAATCACCATACGGATACTAATTTCAGTAATAGAAACCCTAATTCTAAAACTTAGAATATGTGTTCAAACATTATCACCAAAACTAAATTGATGTAATCAACTTTAAGGCCCCAAGATGGCAGCAAGAACTACAATCTAAGCTTAGGACTCACTGATGCTCGACTAAGGTACCAATTGACAAATTGAGGACTGAATATGAGTGCCTTCCATGACTTCTTGACGCACCTGAATCGAACTAGAGATTTCACGGGGAGGAGTAAAAGCAATTCCGTGATGAGATCTTCGGGGAGGATTTCTTCCGTCTCCGGCGTGTTTTCGGTGGTGAGAGATTCTTGACTCATGGCGTTTAGTTACAAACGACTTTGAACCCGAGGAGTGATCTTCCAACCCAGTGGACCTTTCTCTCGGAAAACCGCCAGAGAATGGTACTTTGTTATGGAAATACCACCTCAATTGTTACCAAGTGGATGATTGTATTTTCTCTTTTAATTTGAAACCAATATATGTAAAGATATATATAAAATAAAAAGATCTTTGATGAAATAAAACCCCATCTCCCTCCTGTTTACATTCCTCTCAACCCAGCCAAGATGCACTCGTTTTCGTCGTAGCTCTCGCGCGGCAGGGCAATAATCTATTTTCTCTTGTTCTTTCTCTATCCGTATCTTCTACTCTCGAGTGAGGAAACTGCTGGGTGGAAGTTATTTTCTAGTGAGAATGCTGTCAATTGAAAATTTTTAGGGAAGGGTGAAAAATAGTAATTAAAAGGGTGAAATTGCAAACATAAATAAGACATAAGGGTAGAAATTTGAATAGGGGAGATAATTGTCCCAATTAAGTGGTACACCGTACACAAAATTGGAGCAACATGAAGCACAAACACTATAAGAAACAACAACAAAATGCACACAATTCTCCCATAATCAAGCACCAAAAAAGTTTTTCTTTTTTAATTCACGATTGTTTCTGATCCATTAAAGTCCTCTGGAACGGTCAAAAATAGAATTTCCTTTGAAAACATGATTTTTATAAAATTTTGGACTCAGGCATCTCGCCCAGTGAGTCTTCGCTCGCTTAGCGGGCTGGCTGCCCCAAAAACGGAACAACACAGCTCGCTTAGCGAGCTCCACCTCGCCTAGTGAGGCTAACAGAATGGCATCAGTTGCCCAGCTCGCTTAGCGAGCTTGACAAAACAGCAAATTCAGCAGAAAAAGAAGTTTTAGGCCATTCCTCTGGTACCCAAACATCCAGATGTAATAACAAGGTTCCAGAATGGATTTTAATGTCATGTGCATGCATATAAACGGAATCAATCATGAATTCTACGAATTATGGTAAAAAGGGAACTAAATTTCTAATAATTAATTGAATAACTCATAATCTCACACAGTAAGAGTTTAATCTACCCCAAAGGTGGGTTCTATCTAAAGGAACTCACCTTAACATTTTTCTGAATCTTCTACACTGCTTAAGCCCCAATTAAGCTCCCACCAGCTCCATAATCACTTTTCTCAAAACAACTTATTACGGCTTAATTACTTCTGCTTCTAACTTTTGCATTTCAACTTCAACCAAACTCTTGCTCAGCCATGTAAGCATCCATAATCAGTTATGGAATCATTCATAACCAACTTAAACTCGCATTTTAGCTTATTCTGCAAAATCCATGCCAAAACCCGTAAGCAGTTTCCAGCATCAATATCCAAACTTTGAATGCGTTTTCCGAATTCATTTCTAATCCAAATCATACAAAATTTATATCCAAACTGAAGGGAATTGAGTGTAGAATCTGAAAATCCAATAATTACTCATTTCCGGGTGACACAGCAAAACTTATGACGAAAATACCACATATATGCCATACGAAATTTCTACTCACATTTCAAAAGTTCAGGCATAATCACTTTTAACCATAACAACTCAACCATAAACTGCTTAACCCTCACAACAATTCCAGCACCAACATAAATAGCATTAAGCTATAAATTAACTTCTTAAAACAACTTATTTTTTATTACCTTGTAAAACTCCAAGCAAGAACCCAAAATCACAAGCTTAAACCTCCAATTTTACACACCCAAGCTTCTAACTTTAGCTCTTGCCTCAAATCTCTTGCTTCAGCTTCAGTTCTTGATTCCTTCTCTAACCTTTGCCTCTAGACACCAAAATCATCCATAGCTCACACCATAATTCCACATGCAGCCACCAAGAGAGCTTAAATTTGTAAAACTTAAGAATCTGTTGAAAATGGAGGTGATGATTCGGCCAAGAAGGTTCAAAGTGTTATCTAGATCATGTTTTCAAGCTTGCATGTGGGTTGGATTGAGGTTAGAGTGAAATTGATGGAGTTTGAGAGAGAGTTAGAGAGCAGAGGGAAAGAATTCAGCAAAGTTAAGTAAGAGGATAATGGAAAAGAATGAAGGAAAAGGATGGGTTGGCATATTTATATGCATTTGTCATAATTACCTTATTGCTCTTCTCTTAAATTGTCACGGCCCAATTTCAGGTCATGACCGGCGCACAAGCTAACGCCAACTCGTCACAAATTAGCCTGGCAACGCAAGCCTAACTTAAAGTAACTCATACACAATACCATATCAATAAACTACCCAAAGTTCAAAAGTTGTTCCTTTGTTTATCTTACATCTCAAATGTCAAATACAATTAACAAAACTAGTTAACACCCTGATTTTTTTTTTATTTTGTCTTATCTAATTTTCACCGCTCATATAATAAAATTTGTCATTTCAAATGCACAGTAATCACTACTCAATTAATTTTACTACCAATTTATTAACATATATAATCCAAAACTAACTTCTATCGTTATATGGTTGAATCGTGTTGAAATCACACAAGAGTATAAAAGTAACATTCAACATAACATCATACCAATGTGATAGAATTTCTAAAAAAAATTACTCTTAAATTGATCTACATGATCATGTTAACATTTCTATTTCTTTTCAATTTGTACACATATGCCACATTATCTCTTCATTGTGGCGAACGGTAATTATATTTAGACCACATTATCTCTTCGTTGTGGCGAACGGTAATTATCTTTAGACCACATTATCTCTTCGTTGTGGCGAACGGTGATTATCGTTAGACCACATTATCTCTTCGTTATTGCGAACGGTATACTATGAACAATTTAGTTCATAGGCTGCATTGTCTCTTCGTTGCAGCAAACGGAGATTATCTATAATTTACTATGAGCATGTTACTCATAGACTGCATTATCTCTTCGTTGCAGTGAACGGAAATTATCTAAAATTACTATGAGCACATTACTCATAGGCTGCATTATCTCTTCGTTGCAGCGAACGGCTTTCCATCATAGCACGGACAATATCAATTGAACCATTTTTTAATAAAAGTATATCACATCAACATAAATTCTAATTCTTACAATAACTATATTTCACCCCAAATTTTTTCAATATTTCAAATCGGTACTAGTTCACAAAAATAATATATGCTCGCAGAAAATTAACAAAATAAGTGTTAAGGAATATAATCAATATGAAAATCAGCGTACTTCTCCCATAACAAACATAATTAAAAAAAATAGCTACTAAATAAATTAGCCACTCGCAGGCCACATAGATAATTTCCAGTGAATTTGAGTATAATCAAATAAATTTCAACCCTTTATAGATATATTAATAACCAAGCAAAATAATGGATAATACATGTTTGCCAAAATTCTCAATTTACAATATTTTTTTTTCTTTTCTAAAGAAACCCCCAAAATTGAAATCATGATTTCTACTACTTTATTCTAACACCAACTTCTTCTTCCTAGCTCAAATCATTCTGAAATTTCATAAATTATAAATTTTACCTCAAAAATTCCAAACTAAAGATTCCAATGAATGTGTATTAACCCTTTCAATTCAAAGCACCAACAGGCTTTACAACTCTTCCATGTAAGAGATTTGAGGTAGAAAATAAGAAGAAATTTTTTTTTTGGAAGAGAGAACGGTCGAAGGAGATAGAAACATGGAAATTCCAAATTGAGAGAAAGAGAAAAAAAACAGAACATGAGTATGTGGTGAAGTGTGTCATGTGTGTGTTGTTCTCTTTCTTATTCTATTGCCCAACGAACTTTCTAGGCCCTCAATTATTTATTTTCAAATCAAAAATATATTCTAAATGTTATTATTTTGAATTTTAGTATTTTATTTTGTGTTATAATTAATTATAGTAACTATTCTAAAACTTAAATGATCTTTTTAAATATATACAAATCTTATGATAATCAATAAATCACTACCACTATATATATTAAATCCATTTAATATTTCAAATAAAAATAAAAATAAATTGAGGGTATCACATAAATTATTTCTAGAAATTCATTTAAGGGTTAATAGTGTTTTACCCCTGTAATATTGACCATTTCCGGTTTTTCTCCATGTAATTTTTTTTTTCAGATTTCATCCTTGTAATTTGAAGATTTTTTGGTTTTGGACTTTCATGGAAAATTTCACCACTGTAATTTGAGCAAATTTCGGTTTACCCCTTGTAATTTGAGCAAATTTCGGTTTATCCCCTGTTAATTTGAGCAAATTTCGGTTTGTACAGTCAAAAATCATCAAGGTCCAAAGCCCAAAGTCAGAGGTTAAGGTCAAATGTTTGATTTAATGGCTTTGACATATGTGATTTAATGACTTTAATCCCATTTGATGGGGATTTAATCCTTGTCTCCTTATTATCAAAAGTCCACCCCAATGTGTATATAAAAGCACACGCTCCTGCAACAAAAAAAAAAAATTCGGCCAACAGAAAACAACAACACAACACCATCACCACAACCCACAACACACGAATCAAAGCAAAAAACCAACAACCATTCACCATCAATCCACAAACACACGAATCAAAGCAAAAATCTAACAACCATTCACCATCGACCCAAAACACAAATTCGGCCTCCCTCCACCAACCGAAACCACCACAAAACCACCTCCCAACACACCCAAAAACAACACAAACCGAACACAATAGCCACAAGCAGCGGCCTCCCCATCAAAATCCAAACCACAAACCGAAAAAACACAAAAAAGGTAGTTCCCTCTAACTTAGATCTAGGTTTTGTTTAGGGAGGTTTTGAGATTTTTGTTTAAGGTTTGAAAAGAGGGAAAGAAAGGCTTTCTAAAACCAAATTTTTTTTTAAAAAAAAAGTTTTTAACTCCGGCGCGGTGGCGCCACTACCGGCCACCGCGCCGGAATTCTTCTTTCCGGCCCAACTCTTTCTTCCTCTTTTCTATTTTTTTTTCTTACTTCTACTTACCCCCCCTCTTTTTTATTCTCTGCACCCCCTGTTTTTATTATTGGGTGTTTTTTTTTCCTTTCATTAGTTTTTTTAAGCATTTTATTTGTTCATATCTAACAATCATCTCATGCATTTTTATCTTTAATCGTCATTTTTTATTTTAATAGCTTTAGAATGTATTTAGGACCAATGTAAATTATAAGTGAGAAGAATCATGCATGTGTCTTTTATTTTATTTATTTACTTCTCTTTACAAAAAAAATGCAAAAAATATTAGGTTAGTTTAATTTCAAATGGGCTTCGTGGTGATCCAACGTCACCACGGAAGTTCCTCGCGTTTAGCTTTTTGTTATGTTTTAGGTCTTAGTTATTTATTATCAAAGAAACAAAAACATGCAAATAATAAAAAAACAAAAAAAAATCTTTTCTTAAACAAACCTTGATTTTCAATCAAGTGCCCCTTTTTCTTCTTTTATTTTCTTAAATAACCATTAATCAATTTTAATAACATTTAAATCATTTTCAAAAAATAAAAAAATACAAACAAATCTTATTTCTGCCACTTGGCCTTATTTTGATCCCTCACAGGTACGTAGGCAAAGGATCTTGTCCTTCCAAATCATAAAAAATAAAAAACAATTTTTTTTCTCACTACTCTAATTCCTTCTTTTCTTTTAAAAAAAATATAAGCAAGTTATAGCCAAAAATAAATAAATAAAATCAAGAGGTTCTCGTAGAATACTACGAACGTTTATGGTGCTAACACCTTCCCTAAACGTAACTAACCCCCGAACCCTAAATCTTTAAAAAATGTGGTAATTTAGAACTTTTTCCCCTTTTCTTTTGAAAAATTAAAAGTTCAGTCGTGAAATAAAATTAGTGAGTCAACGCTAATCAATAGCTTGATCTTCGAAAATCACCGCGACAGATGGGTACACTTAGTATGAAGGTTAGGGACGGGTTTCGTGAGAAAAGGATCGAAAAATGGAGTCGAAATAGGTTTTCCCGTAGCAAAAACGAAGAAAAACTAAATTTTACCCTGCATGGGTAAAACGCACGGTCGTGCGCCTGATAAGCACGGACCGTGCTTTTCTCTGACTTGCCCAGTGTGTTTTTATGAAAAACACAAGGTCGTGCATCCAAAACGCACGGACCGTGCGTTTTGCTCTGTGTTGTGAAACCTTATTTTTGAACTTTTAAGAGTATCCAAGATATATGATAAGGTCCCAAACCCCTAAATTTGAATGATAGGAGTACAACTTAGTACTATAGAAGTAGTTTCCTAAACTCATGATGATTTTAACTTAAGGTGAGCAATAGGAGATGATTGTTTATATTAATGATGTGAATGTAGATGTTTACATTACGGTGATAAATAAAGATGATTATTATCCATGCATGATGATATGATGATATGACGATGTTGGTATATGATTTAACGATGTGAATTATATGACGATATAATGATGTGATTAAATGACATTGTGTTATATAATGAAGTGATTATATAATTATATGTTGATGTGATGGAATGATGATATGGTGATGAAATGATATGATGATGTGTAATGGAGTGATTATGTGGTGATGAGTCATATGATGTTTTGCATTGTTGAGAAAACATGAAAATTAGGCGTTGTTACTAATTTTTAGTTGCCCAATTGTTAATACATAATAATTATCTCCATTCTTGGTTTACAAACTCGATTTTTACTGTTAAAAATGTGTTTCTGGACTGTTGTGATGTTCCTGGATGTTTGGGTATGCTTCTGGTAGCCAAAAACACGTTTATGCACTTTTTATGTACCGATAAGCTCGCTAAGCGAGCATAATGTGTTTTTGGAACTGGACTACCTCGCTAAGCAAGGGGTAGGCTCGCTAAGCGAGCTCCTCAGCACTACTTTATGCAGTCAGCTCGCTAAGCGAGCAAATGCCCAATAAGCGAGACACCCTGTATTGCATTTTTTTAAAATAAAATAAATAACCTTATATCCAGGGACCTTTCTGCAATTTCAATAAGTTTAATTAAATGTAAGGCAAGCATGGACAAGGGTTTTATCATTGCGTTACATCAGAGAGTTTGTATATTCATGTAATATGTATATGTTTAGTCATGGGTAGATCACTGACCCAGGGGGAAAAACAATTATAGAATAAGACGGGATCACTACGTATTTAGTATCAGTTTTAAGAATACTTATGATATGTTTAAGTCGTGTCTTTTCGTTGTCTACACGAGTGGGACACGGGAGATTCACACCAGTGGGATGTGACACTTTTCGTAAGGATGGCCCACACGACGACAAGAGGAGTCCCGTGTTAGTCTGATAAGATAGGAATTTTTATTGGTCATGTATGGGGTTGTATCCGGGGTTACTTCACTCGGATCCATTCCGTAAAATGAATCCAGATTATAATGTTTGTTACACGCTAACATGATTTAATTCATAATATGATATGATTTAATATGATATCAAACATAAAAGTATTCAGCCTGTGATCTTAGGTTTCGCCCTGATCACTATTGCCTAAGATATGTGGAGCTCACTTAGACATTATGTCTCATCTCAATCCTTTTATTTTCTTTTCAGATACTCATGTGGCACGTATCAAGGGTAAGGAGAAGGCTACCGATTGATCGTGCATTATCTTTATTATGTCTTAGTGTATTTTATGACACCATGTTAAGTACTCAGACTACGTGTTTCATGTCGTACTTTTGTACTCAGACTATGTATTGATATCGTGTACTCGTCAGGTAGTACTTTTATCATTCAGACAGTTATGTATTTATGTACTTTAGATGTATTGACATGTATTCGAGACATATGTATAATATCAACTTATTTCAGGCTTCATTTATGTATGGTAATTTAATGTATCCAATACGAAGTTTTAACGCTTGTATGAGAATTCTAGACAACCTCATTATGGGCGTTACATCGAGAGTATAATAGGAACCATCCTCTTGAGTTCAATGGATCGGGTGACCCACAAGAAGCTAAGAGATGGTTGAAGCAGATGGAGAAAATATTTCGAATGGCTGAATGTTCGGATGTAGATAAGGTGGTGTATTCAACTAATCAATTCAAAGGGGCATCAGAAGACTGGTGGAAAACTACTCAGCGCATGATGTTAGTAAATGATGTGGAGATTAATTGGGCTAATTTCAAAGAAGTAATGCAAGGGAAGTACATCCCATTGTCATAAAGGTTCCACTCAAAAGGGGAAATAGCCTTATTCCCCAAAAGCTAGTTCTACTTGTAACAACTGTGGTAGGTCACACTACGGAGAGTGTATGAGGGGGACCGGTGTTTGTTATGGATGCAAGCAGCCAAGGCATATTATAACAAATTGTCCAGAAAGGAAGGGTAAAAGTGAAACTGAGGGTACTACTACAAGCAAAGGCAGGGTATATTCCATGGATGGCAAGAAGGCTCAGGCTAATGAAGACTTGACTGTAGGGTATAATCCAGTTAAAGTTTTTTTTGACTGCGGTGCAACTTGTTCTTTTATTTCTCTTCAGTGTGTATAAGCACTTCAGTTACCTTTGTCACAACTAATCCCCCCTATGACGGTATCCACTGCCACAGATGGTGGAATTGTAGCCAAGTATGTGTGTGAGAATTGTCCTATCACTGTATCTAGTAAGACTTACTATATATATTTAGTATGTCTTCCTATGAAGCAGCTTGATGTGATTTTAGGCATGGATTGACTTTCTGCCAAACATGTGTACATTGGATGTTCAGAGAAGAGCATACACATGCCTACTAGTAATACGGCTGAAAGAATAGCTCTATCAGAATTGATTAATCATACTCATCAGATGATCCAGTTTATATTTCAACAAAAAAAACTATACGGGATAATTAATTGCAGCATTACTACAGAGACATAAAATTAGTTTTTCTACTAGTGATTTAAATAATTAGGACCACAAATGCATATATGCCCCAACTAATTTATGTGTCTCTAAAAATAGAAAAAGGAACTCTCGTACTCCAAATTGATTTTTTTTAAAGATTGCAATAGATTGTGTGCTTTTTCAATTGCATCATCTTACTTCGTGGTTAAGTAATGCATTACATGTTACAATCAGAAAGCACTTATGTTGTGTACTCAATAATTACTTTTTTGCAACACTTATGAGATTCCAATAGAGAGTGTGTGTGAAGAAATGCATTGCATGTTCCAACACCCCTTCGTACGTCCTTATAAATTAGCAACATAATTCCCTCACTCTATTCCATTCACTTAACTTCACCAACGTTCATCCCTTCTCTTTTGCCTCTGCTCTTCTCTGCTCCATCTTTCTCTTCCAACATCATCATCATCATGTTCAATTTACTACTAATAAGGAAACCACTCAATTATTGGTGATGTTAGGTATGTTCGAATTTTTGGAGCTACTATGGCATAAATGTATACAAGGTATACATTATAGAGCTTTTCCCCACATCTATGAGAAACACTACTACATCTGTTGTGAGACAAGCTATTGTCTTCACATGCATGTTTTATCCTATCCTTATTATGGATGGGAAAAACAATAGCTAAATCCATAGTACAAGAAGAAGAAGAAGTAAATCAACAGAAAACTTAAAGCAGTAAACAGTAAGGGCGGTGACATCGGAGGTGATGGGCACAAGATGTGAAATATGGGGAAGCTCTTTCGGCATCAACACCTTGGAGACGGCGTAGACAACGACTGAAGAGCGATCATACAAAGTCTGAGTAACGAGATCTTGAACAATGTTGTTGCGGACGACCACGGAGCCGTTAACCATCGCAGTGATGTTTATCATATGTTTATCTTGGCCCATGATTTCGGTTGCCACAATGTCTTGCAAATGCCAAACATTGGACGTTTGGCGAAGGACAGCAGGAGGCAAATATTTGCTCAATATATGACAATTGAGAACGAAATAATTATTATCATTGCCAAACGACTTATATCTTTTGGAAACAGAAGCATCTGTGAATGCTTTGTCATCATGAACAAATATTGTAATTGGATCACGAGTGTCGATCTCACGTGTGAGAGGAGTACAAAATTTTGGTTAGGTTGAGGAATGATGATGATGATGATGATTAGTAGTAAACGGAACATGATGATGATGATGATGTTGGAAGAGAAAGATGGAGCAGAGAAGAGCAGAGGCAAAAGAGAAGGGATGTATGTTGGTGAAGTTAAGTGAATAGAACATAGTGAGGGAATTATGTTGCTAATTTATAAGGACGTAGGAAGGGGTGTTGGAACATGCAATGCATTTCTTCACACACACACTCTCTATTGGAATCTCATAAGTGCTACAAAAAAGTAATTATTGAGTACACAACATAAGTGCTTTCTGATTGTAACATGCAATGCATTACTTAACCACCAAGTAAGATGATGCAATTGAAAAAGCACACAATCTACTGTAATCTTTCAAAAAAAATCAATTTGGAGTACGAGAGTTCCTTTGTCTATTTTTAGAGACACATATATGAGTTGGGGCATCTATGCATTTGTGGTCCTAATTATTTGAATCACTAATAGAAAAACTAATTTTATATCTCTGTAGTAGTGCCACAATTAATTATCCCGTATAGTTTTTTTTTTTGTTGAAATATAAACTGGATCATCTGATGAGTATGATTAATCAATTCTGATAGATTTATTCCTTTAGCCGTATTACTAGTAGGCATGTGTATGCTCTTCTCTAAATATATATAGTAAGTCTTACTAGATACGGTGATAGGACAATTCTCACACACATACTTGGCTACAATTCCACCATCTGTGGTAGTGGATACCGTTTTAGGGGGGATTAGTTGTGACAAAGGTAACTGAAGTGCTTATACACACTGAAGAGAAATAAAAGAACAAGTTGCACCGCAATCAAAAAGAACTTTAACTGTATTTTTACCAAGATAACACACACCGACAATCAAGTCTTCATTAGCTTAAGCCTTCTTGTCATCCAAGGAATATACCCTGCCTTTACTTGTAGTAGTACCCTCAGTTCCACGTTTACCCTTCCTTTCTGGACAATTTGTTATAATATGCCTTGGCTGCTTCCATCCATAACACACACTGGTCCCCCTCATACACTGGAAGTTGCCGCCCTCGCCCTCGCCGCTGCTAGCGCAAGGAAAGCCACATCAAGTTCAGTCTCTCAATCCTCAACGATATCATTTTGAATAATCTATCACTCTTATTTGTTATATGTAAAAACAAACATCTTCGTATATTTAATTAAGTTTAAGGATAAAACAATAAATTAATTTAAAATTCATCCCCTCCCCATGTGAGCAAAACACATTTTTAATTAAAATTCCTCTCGTCCCCTCTTCTCCTCTCTTTTGAACCAAACATATATTTAATTAAAATAATATGACGTAGAAGCACGAGTTTCGGTGTGAAATTCGACGGCACTCAAAAAAATTGGAGGGTTCACTAATGAATTAAACCACCATTTTTGTCCTTGTTTCTCATAAACTACAATTGTGTTTGAATAAGTAGTCATCCCTTTGACCTATAGTTAACAACAATAGATCAATGCAATTGAAGGTATCTAGTCATTAGGGTTTCTGTCCTAGTTTAGATAGGTTAGTGGCAGATAGAGTTGGCCGATTTTGAAACACCTAATTTATATAATATTTGGTGGTTTAAGAGGAGAAATACTTGCATAGAGTTGAACATATAACATGTCTGTTTTATAAGCATCCAATGAAAATATAAATCTGAGTTATTGAAGTGAAAAAGAAGTCTCAGTTGCAGTTAAATAGAAAACCAAGTTGTGCCCATTTGATTGAAATTTCACTGGTCTTCTACAGAAAAATAAACGGCACACCACATTTTGGCAAGAGGGAGGAAACAGTTGAACAAATGCATATTTGATGGTGGTTGTATTGTCTACAGCGGTTCCAATTCTTTCCTTTAAAATTTAAATGAGGTGTCATATTTTCATTGGGTGCAAGTATATCTCTCCCCTTTATATATAGTTATAGATGATATACAAATAATTTAATTTAATTTTTTTTATAAAAAGTAATTTTTATCAAGGTATACAAAATTACAAACACAAAATAATGTCTACTTTTACGTTTTTGGGGTTTGGTTTGGTCCCGCACTTAATTAATTGGATACAACATTATAAAAGTGATTTAGGAAACCTTTTTTTCATAATCTACAACAAAAATGAGTTTCAGCAATACTTTTCAAAATCTACAACAAAAATGAGTTTCAGCAACGGCAGAAAACGATTGCCAGAAGTAGAAAAACTGTTACCTATAGGTTTAGGCAACCGTTTTCTAGACGCGGAATATACGGGCGGTGCATATATACGGTTTTCTCACTTTTAGCCATGGAATACACAACCATTTTCTAAAATATATGAATAGACCATAATTTTCTAAGTACAATTGTAACAACTGATAGCTCTAAAATATGCATACTTTTTAGTAGTAGTTTTATGAATAAATGTTGCTTAAATAACAAGTTACAAGTGCTTTCTTACTACATTATGCTTGTTTTACCTTTTGTAGGTCCAAATGAATGAACAAGTGGAAAAGTGCCCATTTTAGGCCCAGTTTGATGACTTATTGGCTAAGGCATTGTTTTATGACAAAGGGAGGGCTTCCTTAACGAAGAATAAGTGGAAATTGAAGGCCAAAGACTTAATTTCGTGCATTATGGCCATTTTGGCCGTTACCATATGCTTTAAGGATGAGAAAATCAAAGATCAAGGGTCAGAAGGCTTGCCACTGCCGTGCCAATACCTCACACGGCCGTGCAAGCAAGTCAGAAGCATAAAACTCCCCTGAACAGCAACCCATGGCCGTGCCAATGAGCCACACGTAGGTGGCAGTCTCTGCAGATAGCAAAAATCAGTTTTGGCTTTTGGTTTTCCTATTTTATTGGCACTTATGTGCACTTATGATGCACTTATCCCTTTCCCACGAATTCTTCAGTTGTTATGGCCTATAAAAAGGCTCTATTTCACTTGTAATGGCATCACTCAAAGCTTGTAACACTTGGCATTATTCAATAAAACTTTGTTATTTTCTGCTCTTGTTCTTGTTTCTTGTTAATAGTTTAGATTGTGAATGCTCATGATGTCAATGTGTGAGTAGTTCACCCACACCTTGAGGTTATGGAGATCATCCTACAACATAACCTCTTTATTCTCTCCTTGTGTGTGTATGTTGTTGATGATTCCTAGCAAGAATCATCATGGGTTGCAGCTATTTTCACTCTTCATCATAGGGTATTTGGTGATGGATGGAAAGGTGAAGCCGGTATCTCGATCCTCTGCAGCTTATGACCGATGTTTCCAAATATATTCGTGGGGTGACTGTCTAGGGTGCTTGAGGACTACGAGTGCTATGACAAGGGCGGAAGCTTTACGAGCATGGAAGTGTTGAGTGTGTCGATGGTATTTGGCTATGACCGACTGGGGCGCTTGACAACCGCTGTTAAGATGAAATCCATAACCTTGGGGTACTTATTATTATAAATAAAAAATATTGTTGCTTGCTTGTTTGATCACTATAAAAATCCAAATCCATTTTTGTTGGAACACTAGTGAATTTGAGTGGAAATTGGAAAGAATAAACACATGTCCCTTAGGAAAGAACTAGTGTTGGTATGAATTGAAAAATGTCACACATTGGATAGGACATACCCACTAGTAGTGTTTATATAAGTGCAGGGTGACCTCCGAGGGTGTGCCCTTGGGGTACCCATTTTTGTGAACGGGTGAGCGCTTACGAAAATATATATATATCACAAGCGCGACGCCGCCGTCGTTCGTCCGGCTTGGGTCCGGGTCAAAAATGAATATATTTTTTTGTCACCTGAAATTGTTAAATTAATTTTTTGTTAATTTAATAATTATGAAAGCGCTCTACGGATAAGGATAAGCTCCATTCCGATCCGATCCAACAGAATATCCGGAAGTCTTTCCGGATATATCCACTCGTTGATCCAATCCGCGTGTGCTTAAAGATTAAGTTAATCCGCTTAACTTACTCCCAAAAATCACGCCGGATTTGTTACGAACTATCCCTATAAACTCGGGTAGTGCCGCGAAACGTCTTAAAGAGAGCGACATGGTCGTGACTCAACCCGGTAATATCTTCGGTGGTGAATTCTGATTTTTTAAAAGGTACTTTTCTAAACTTGAAAAACAACAATTTTAAGACGTTTCGAAAACACCATGACTACCGAAGAAATAACCGCATCCGGAACAGCTGTTGACTTTAATAAGCTGTTTCGGTTTGATGGCAGTCACTTCAAACGCTGACAACAAAAGATGTTATTTTTTGTAACCACAAAAAAAGTTGCCAACGTCTTGAAGGAGGACATACCTGTGATACCGGAGAGTTCGATTCCTAGCGGATCGAATAATAACGGTAAGGGTCCTATGGATACAGGCACATCTGCTCCCGCAGATACGACTGATCCTACTGAGAATGACAAACATGCTGAGATGGTGAAACAGGCCAACATAGATATCGCCCTCTGGAAAGATAATGATTATCTCTGATCCGTTCGATTTGTACATGCTCTACGATACTGCTAAACAGGTTTGGGATGCGCTTTAGAAAAAATATGATACTGAAGAGGCTGGATCAAAAAAGTATGCTGTCAGCCGATACCTGAACTACAAGATGACTGATGACAAATCCGTGGAGGCTCAATCTCATGAAATTCAGAAGATAGCTCACGAAATTTATGCTGAAGGTATGAAGCTATCCAAACAATTTCAAATTGTTGTTGTTATTGATAAACTGCCTCCTGCCTGAAAGGACTTCAAGAATACCCTTAGGCATAAAACTAAGGAGTTTTCTCTTGAAAGTCTGATTACTCGCCTTCGGATTGAAAAAGAAGCGAGGAAACAAGACCTAAAAGAAGAGGTGTTTGTTGTCTCAAACAACAACACTAAAAAGAAATTTGTATGTGTTGTTCTGAAGCCTAATGGCAAACAATTTAAGAATCAGAACCGCCCTGCAAATAAGAATTCCAATCGGAATAAGAATGGGAACCCCCCAAAGGCCCAAAATCAGCAACCACCAAAGAATGACCCGGCTCAACCGTTCAATTGCTACAATTGCGGACAACCAGGTCATATGGCACACAAGTGTTGGAACAGATCTAACAGACCGGCTTAGGCTCACTTGACAACTGAGGAGCAGCCGTACACCGCTATGATAACTGAAATCAATATGGTTGGTGGATCTGATGGATGGTGGATGGACACTGGCGCCTCTCGCCATGTCTGCTTTGACCGTTCTATGTTCAAAACATACACTACTGCTGAAGACCAGAAGGTGCTGCTGGGAGATTCTCACACCACTGAAGTTGCTGGAATCGGAGACATGGAGCTGAAGTTTAATTACCTCCGGGAAGACTCTGATATTGAAGGATGTGATGCACACTCCAAAAATTAGGAAAAATCTTGTTTCTGGATTTCTTTTAAATAAGGCTGGGTTTAAACAGATTATAGGGGTGGATATGTACACCATTACTAAAAATGAGGTTTTTATTGGGAAAGGGTACGCCACTGAGGCATGTTTAAATTGAATATTGATATGAATAAAATTTCTTCTTCTGTTTATATGTTGTGTGATTTTAATATTTGACATGCACGACTCTGTCACGTAAACAAACGAATTATATCTAATATGAGCGGTCTAGGATTAATTCCAAAAATATCTTCTAATGATTTTGAAAAATGTCAGTTTTGTAGTCAAGCAAAAATAACAAAAGATCGCATAAATCAGTAACAAGAGAAACTGAACCATTTGATTTAATACATTCTGATATATGCGAACTTGATGGTAACTTGACTAGAAACGGACAAAGATATTTTATTACTTTCATTGATGACTGCTCCGACTACACTTATGTGTATCTTGAAAAATAAAAGTGACGCGCTTGATATGTTTAAAATACTTGTTAAAGAAATTGAAACACAATTCAATAAAAGAATCAAGCATTTTCGTAGTGCACTACAAGAAAACATGATTTTAGCCTCAACATTTAGCGTCGGCCACCGACACCGATGCTAATAGCGTCCCCTTAGAGTCGGACTAACGCACTCTACTTCAATTTCTAGTTTTCCTTTATTTTTAAAAAGATTTAGAGTCGGCCTAGCCGGGGCTAAAGGTTATGGGACCCACGTATGACATTTTAGACCATATTTAGAGTCGGTCTGTCTGACTCTATTATTTTAATTGATAAAAATTTAATATAATAAAATTATTATTCCTTTTTTTTTGCTCAAATGGGACCCACATAATGTTTAGATTAGATATAGAGTCGGCTTAGCCGACGCTAAAATTTTTGTCAATAAAAATTTAATTTCTATATAAATTATTATAAAAAAAAATTTATTCAATCAAAAATTATGAACACTACTCTCACACACATATTTTTTAATTACTATGTTATTTTTTTTTCTTTTATTCCTTCAACTCACACCACACACACAAACACTTCATTTGATTTTATTGTTTTCTCTCCTCCTCTCCAC
This sequence comes from Medicago ruthenica, assembly GCA_018208015.1. Taxonomy (NCBI): domain Eukaryota; kingdom Viridiplantae; phylum Streptophyta; class Magnoliopsida; order Fabales; family Fabaceae; genus Medicago; species Medicago ruthenica. Next base: position 11,607,649 of record CM031372.1, read on the forward strand.
TTATCAGAAAGTTCTTTCTTCCCTTAAACAAACCCTAGACGCCTCTCCCTCTTCTTCCCTGTGTTGTGGCCACACCTCCCCCACCATGTGGCTTCTAATGTCCTTAACAGCACTACCAAACTAATGATATCATCGTTTATTTCCTTCTCATGTATTTAGTTTTTCAAAATCATCATGTTGGCACTGTAGCACCGCCACCAAAAGCATCATTCTCGACGAACTTCGATCTCATCCATGGTGTTTAGCAGCAGATCTAGAACCTTCATCATGTAAGCTCTTTTTTGGACCTATTTCATCATGATTTGGGCACGACAACAACAGTAAATCAAAGCTTAAATTTAGGAACTCAACTTTTGTGGATATGTAAATTTTTTACACGATCTGTGCACCAAACTTCATCTTATTTGTTTTAGCTCTATATATTTTTTCTTTTGTATTTTAAGGGGAAATTTTATGTTTGTATTTATTTATAATGAATTAATTTATTTTAGATCTGAGTTTATTTGATTGTTTTTAGATATATGATATTTTTGTAGAGAGAATTTTCTTGTATCTTTTCATGCTGTTTCGATCTGTTTCTGTTTTTTTTTTAACTAATTAACAAAAGACTCTCTTGTATGATGTTCTTTTGCTGTTTGGTTTTTTTTAAAGTGAATACAAAAAAAAAATGAAAGAAAAAAATATTGTACTATTTATTTTCGGTCATAGTATTATCTCTATCTTTTTTCTTTTTTCATTTTTCTCATGGTGGTATCCATCTTCTTTATTTCTCCTCCATTTATTCTGTTAAAAAAACAAAGAAAAAACTGTGTAAGAACGAAATATGAATGTTGTTTAGTATAATTTGATGTAGAATATGTAATATTCATGTAGAATATGAATGTTGTTTAGTATACCTTGGTGTAGATGTAGCTTAAAAATAATTTTAGTCATTTAAAGATGATATGAATGACATAAAATAAGAAGACAACTTATCAACAAAAAGAGTTTTCTTACCTTACCCGTGTTCTTCCATTACTTGTGTTATATACAAAAAAGAACAACTCTCCTGCAAAGGAAAAGAAAATGAAGATTAGAATAATGGAGAGGATGATAAAATTTAATAAGTGAGAAGAGGAAGAAGAGAGAAGTGAGAGACTATCTATATAGTATGATATGTAAACAAATTGAATTTGAAATTTGAAATTCGAATTTGACAATTGAATTTAACTCAGTTACTTTGTTTTGACATGCTGGAGTTGAATTCTAAGACTTTGGGTATTGTGTATTCAGTTGATAGGCAATGTTTTGGGCTCTTTGCTCAAATAGGAATGGTTTAGATGCTATATGTGTTCTTTTCTCTTGACATTGTGACCCTTGGAGAGGTAGCTTTGATCCCTTTTTTGATCAATTACAATTTGAACCTTAATAATTTGACCCTTGGAGTATTTTAACCTTATTAAAGATATGCTAATCTCTGTTTTGTTGATATGTAGCTGCTCCTATAAGGGTAAATGTTGATGAGGTGTTGAAAGATGGTCCGTGGGATGCTGGTATGGGAGTGAAGCTGAATTGTGCACATATAACCATTCAATAAAAGGAGAAGACCAGGTATTTTAGGATCGATTTCTATTCATATAGGTTTTGGGACAATCAATCTAATGAACTTTTGTTGATGTATGTGTTATGCGCCCACATGATAATGCAGTTTAGAGTTTATAGTTTAGAACGTGTAACATTTGTCTATAGTCCATATGCCACATTTGGAAATGCAACAGAGTTAATTATATCAATTCACGCCCTCAAAAGTGGATTCGTTCGTCTTGTTCAACAATCGCTACTCGGTTCAATTTTATCTAACCTATTGTTAGTGCTTGGATCTGCATTATTTGCTGGTGGATTAATATTTCATAAGAAAGAACAAGTATTTAACCATGTATGGTTTTGTTCAATTAAAACAATTTCCCTTTCTCTGAGTTTATTTTCTTGTATATAGCAGAAATTGACCTTAACTGATCATCATACAGATGCAACTGTGGATTTCGGATTATTATTGATGGCGGTAGTGGGACTGTTATTTCCAGCAGTTCTCCATGCTACACAAACAAAATTAGAATATGGGACATCTCAGTTATCTCTTTCAAGATTTACTAGTTGCATTATGCTTGTGGCATATGCTTCCTATATAGTGTTTCACTTGAAGATTCAGAAGAATTTAGAACTTCCAATTCATGAGGTTAAGCCTTAATAGTTATTTTTTTCTTAATTGTTAGTTATTAATGCAAATAATGATCCAGGTTACTGTGAGAATTGTACTAATATTATTTTTGATCTATAATTGTAATTAATGATTTTTAGGACAAGAATTTCAATGAAGATACTTCAAATGATGCAGAAACTCCTGAGATTTCAATGTGGGAATCAATGATATGGATTTCAATCTTAACAGGAGGTATATCTATCCTGTCAGAATACTTGGTTAACACCATAGAGGTAAATTAAAATCTTACAAATAATATGTCATCTCTTTCATGCTCACCTTAATTATTTCCTTTCCTCTATAGAGCAGAGCATATCTTTTGTTTGATTTAACTTTTTCCCCATTTTCGACTTAATAATAATAGCATATTCTTTGTCGTCAAAAAATAAATAAATCATAATCTTTGTTTACTTTTTCCTTCCTAATATTTGTGTTTTTATAGGATAAGTTATTGATATAACATATAATAAAATATTTTCAAGGGGCATCAAAAGAGTTTCAAATGCTTGTGTCATTTCTTAGTGTTATTCTTCTTCCAGTCATAGGGAATGCTGCTGAGCATGTTGGATCTGTTATGTTTGCTGTCAAAGACAAACTTGTAAGTATTATAACTACTTACAAGTTTTGTGATTTTAACATATATATGAAAGGTTTTGTTAGAAACTTCAGGGTAAGTTTTCTGTTATTTTCCTTAAAAATGGATACATTAAATAAAATGTGACACATTTAATTTATACGATGAAGCCAGGTTATAAGGTTGTTTCATTAGTTGAGCAATTAGGAGTACTGTTTAGTTGTTTTGACGTAATTATTTGCATACTGTGTTAGCAGGCTGTGTGCTTGTTGTGGTCTGGACGTAATTTTTTTTTTAAATCATTTAGTGTCGGCCAGACTGACTCTATAACATTTAGTTGACTTTTGAATATTGACTTTAGCATCCGTTGGGCCGACTCTAGAATTTTGTTGACTACTTAAGAGTTGACATTAGTGTTTGCCTCTCCGACTCTAAATGAATCATTTAGCGTTGGTTTGGCCGACTCTACATTATTTTTTGACTTTTCGGATGTTGGAAATAATAGTCTCGACTCATTGTAGAGTCGGGACTAAACTCGGTGTATCCGACGCTATTTTAGCCTCGGTGTCCAAAATCCGACTCTACCCAGTAGCTTCAACTTTTTTAGCCTGCCCCCGTCCCCGACGCTAATCCGACTATAAATCTGTGTTAGCGTCGGTTTTAGCCCTGTTAGAGTGGGTTTTTGGCCGACGCTAAATCACAGTTTTCTTGTAGTGCGATAGAGGCACTGAATATTTATCACACGCATTCAATGAGTATTATAAAGAGCTCGGAATAATTCATGAAACAACTGCACCTTATTCTCCTTAAATGAACGGTAAAGCAGAAAGAAAAAATAGAACCTTTACCGAATTAGTAGTTGCGATCATGCTTAATTCCGATGCAGCGCCTCATTGGTGGGGATAAATTTTATTGACTGTTTGCTATGTGTTAAACAGAGTACCCAAAACTAAGAACAAAGTTTCCCCCTATGAAATTTTGAAGAAAAGACAACCCAATTTGTCTTATTTTCGAACTTGGGGCTGATTAGCCTATGTTAGGATACCTAACCCCAAGAGAGTTAAACTCGCCAGTAGAGCCTATGAATGTGCATTCATTGGTTATGCCTTAAACAGTAAAGCATATAGGTTTTATGACCTAAAAGCTAAAGTGATCATAGAATCGAATGACGCCGATTTCTATGAAACGAAATTCCCCTTTAAATCAAGTGATAGTGGGGGCACAAGTATGAACACTACACCTGATCACACTCTAGTAATCAGAGATAGTGATGAAAACATCCAACCAGATGTTATAAAACTTCAAAGAAGTAAGACAACAAGAACTGCTAAAGAGTATGAACCCGAATATGTGGCCTATACATTAGAAGAGGATCCATCGACTCTAAAGGAAGCCTTGTCTTCCTTGGATGCTGACTTATGGTGTCATACCCCATTTTTTGACTCATATTTTTCTTTGTTTTATCTTTTATTATTTCATCATTTATTACTTTTTATTATTTCATTTATTGGATTTTATTTACACTTTTCACCATTAGCATTACTATCATTTTTATTAAATATTATCATTGTCATCATTGATATTAATATTATTGTTATTATATTTTTCATTTAATAATATCATTATTATCTTTTATTATTAATGTTTTATTATCATTATTTATAACTACTAATATTATTAACCTTTTTCATCATTTTATTATTTTCATCTTTATTACTATTATCACTACTTTTTTTTGTTTTCATCATCACTTTCATTATTGCCATTATTTTTTATCATTTTTGGGTTTATATTTTATTTCAAAGAAAATACAAAAAAATTCAAAAAAAGGGGAGTTCGCACTGCGAAGTTGCCTTCGCACTGCGAACTCTGCGAAATTTCTGCAGAATTTTTATTTTTTGATTTATCTTGCTTTTGTTTTCACTTTTAGTTATTGTTATTATTATCTATTATTGTTATGATCATCAATTGTGGCAAATTGACTGCACAAAGCAAGAATCAAGGTGTGACATTAAAGGTAAAGGTAAGAAGGATTTTCATCCAACCTAGCATGTGCTCAATCAAATTGGTTGCCCTTGGTCAGCTCTTGTCCCTCCCAATTGACCTATCATCCAACCTGAGCTTGCCAGCCAGCTGCTTGATCCCTTTTCTTCCTTCTTTCTCCACCAAAACCAGTCAAACACAAGTGGTTTTGCTTGCAAAAAAGCTGTTTGGTGTGCCCTGTTTTCAGCTGGATTTCTCCTCCCACACACCAGCCCACATGCTCATTTTGCTTCCCCCAATCTCTCTGTACATGGCAGTACACGTTTTCATTGCTTGACCTTCCAAGATTGCAAGGATTGATCCCAAGAATCACACAATTTCAAGCTGCCCTGTTTTTCAGTTTTTTCTCATCATTGCCTTCTAGAATCAGCTGCATTTGTGGCTGAAATCAGTCATGGTCTTGACCCTTGGCACAAGGCAAAGCAACTTCTATCCTTTAGCATTAAATGCAAAGTGATTTAGCCTGGATTTAGCCCACAAATCAGCTAGATTCTAGGATTTGTTCATCATTGCATAGATTTGGTTTTTGGCCTATAAAAAGGAATGCCAAGGCACAAGGATTACACACATTTTGATACACCAGAAAAAACATTCATTTTTACAGCCATACATAACACAATACACACGAAATTTACACCCAAAAACCATTACATTGCAGCATCAAAAACAGTTCATACCCAAAGCAAAACCAATTAGAGTTCATTGTCCATAACCTCTAATCAATCAAGCAAGCCACTTCCAACCTCTTGCACAAGCATTGCTAGGAGTTCTGTAAGTTCTTATAGCCTTTATCTTTCATTTTGTTTGCTGTCTGCATCATTTATCTTGTTCAATTTCATTTTGTGCACAAAAACCCCTTTTGAAACTCAAAAGGGATCTCAAAGTGACCAAGCCTAAAAACTGAGTTTTTATACTCCTTTTTTCCCAATTTGCAAAGCTTTTTAACCCCCCTTTAGGTTCTGAAGCTTGCTTAGAAGCAGTTTCTGAACTTCTGTTCAGAAACAGCTTCTGAGTTCAAATTTTCGCATACTTCGCAGAGCAAAGTATTGTTCGCAGTGCGACCACATCAGAACCTGACTTCGCAGAGCCAAGTTCTGGTTGCTCTGCGAAGTATGTGAAACTCAGAACATGAATCAGGCTTCCAAATGCCAAATTTTTGGGGTTCCAACCCTTGATTCAGAACCTAAAGAGTGTTAAAATCATTTTTGTTCAAACCATATCCATAATATTGCATGTCTTTGGAAATTTCGTGCGATAAATTTTGAGTAACTTGCACAACAAGTTATGTCCTAGATTTATTCAAAACCAAACTTGAACAACAACATTGTTCATGATTTTCAATCAAAACATGAACTTGAGCCGAGCTTGCTCACTCCTTTTAAACCAAACTCGAATTGAGCCGAACTTGTGCCTTTTCCAAATTTATGCATGTTTTTATGATTTTGTTCATCATTCAAACTTGAACTACGCTTGTTCTTAAGTTTCAATAACTTAGGCAACAAGTAATGTTCATGATTTTCAATAAACTCGAACAACAAATTTGTTCGTGTTTTCTTTTTTTACAACTTTTCTTTAAGTTTCCCAACCTAGTGTTTTGCCCCTTTGAGATTTCTTTGATTTTCGACAAAACAAAACTTGAATGAAAAGGGAATGGCTTGACGTATGTCTCCCCAAACCTCGGTTGCACGAATGCGTGACGTATGTCTTGTCGCTTGGGCAATCGTCATTCCACCTTCAACGCGTCTAGCACGCTTAACCTTTCTTTGGTTCCCCGTGACCATTTTGAAATTTTCTTGGCCCTCGTGGTCAATCCGAACCTTTCGCGCCTTCGCGCGTTTCCTTTCAAACCTTTTACGCCTCTGTGCGTCTGTCTTTTTATTTTCAAACTTTTTACGCTTCTGTGCGTCTGTCTTTTATTTTTCAACTTTTTACGCCTCCGTGCATCTGCCTTTTATCTTTAAAACTTTTACGCCTTGCGCGAGTTTATCGCCTTAACGTGCGTTCGTCTTTATCATTTAAACATTTTACGCCTCTGTGCGTCGTCAAATCTTTTTTTAATTAAAACGAACCAACATACAAACTTTTTCTACCAAAGAACTACGTACGCTTTCAATTCTCCGACTACCGGGAGATACGTAGGAGCAAGATCGACATCTTGTCAAGCCCATTAATAAAAATCTTTCTTTTTTCCCCTTCGTTTGTTTTTATCTCTTTTTTCCCTTTATATCATATTTTCTTTTTCCCTTTTTATATATTCAAACACGCAAGTAAAACTTTGGAAACATTTTAAGCCTAAGCCGACTAAGAGGTTCCCGTTGAGTACAACGGATGTGAGGGGTACTAATACCTTCCCCTCGCATAATCGACTTTCGAACCTAAAATCTTTTTCAAAGGTAATTTCGAACTTTTTTCCTTTTCTCCCCGGAAAATTAAAAGTTCAGTCGTGATTTAACATTAGTGATTCAACGCTTCCCAATAGCTTGATATCCGAAATTCGACGCGACAAAAATGGCGACTTCACTGGGGACGTACATAAAACACTTTGTTTTGTGTATGACGAGTCAAGCCTATCTCAGTCGGCTTTTAGGCTAAATTGTTTCATTTTACTTGCGTGTTTATATCTTCTTATCATTATTTGTTGTTATTCTTTTGCTCTATATTTACATATATCATTTTGCTTCATATTTATATATATCAATTGCGGGGTTGTTACTTGAGCGATGTTACTCCACATTGTTCGGGTTAATGCCGGACGTGTGAGGCTCTCTACCCGAGCTCGAGAGAAAACTAAGTTAGAATGGTGGTTGTGGGCGGAAGCCCGCGTTGACGTATGTCCGTGAGGTAGGATGCCAAACCCCGCCTAGAGGAGATTTTCACATGGAATGAATTGAAGTCATGCAAAGTTCGCAATCGACGACCTTACTTCCATGTGGGATCCATGACTCTAGGGACCTTTTTAGGGAATCTCATCTTTAGAGCCTACACGTGAGGATGGGGGAAGTTTTGAACCTTCATATACCATACCTATGCATACCATACATTTGCATTCATAAAAATGATTTTTGCATTTGCATTTTCAAAAAAAAGGGGGGCATATTTTTTCATATACATCGCATACATGCATTAACATCATGCACAACATGCATACATTTGTTTTCGAGTCCAATACTCGTTTCCCTTCTTATCACAAGGATTTCTTACAATCCGAATTGAGTCATCAGTGTTCGCATTTCATTCGCAACACTACGCATCGTCTCGTCGAGGAAAGTGGCTCGTTGTCCCAAAACAACCCACACATATATCACTAGGCCCCCCGGTTGTACTTGGGGCATGCCTCTCAACTTTGGTGAGGAATTCATCCATATTCCCACTACTCATCAAAAGATTTCGGTACCTCAACCCGAGGTTACCTTCCCCCAGGCTACTGCGGCCTTTTTCCCCAATTAACAAAAGCCCAATTCTCATTGGCACCACATGTACTTAGTACAAAAGTTATATCATACAGTTTGCATTTTAATATGTTTATTCGGTGAACCATTTAGAACCAGCCAAAATGTGAGGAATCCTCAAAATCATCATTATACATATGCAGGAGACCGGCATTTTTGTTTAACTCGATTTTGTTATGTTAAATCTGAACATTGTTTTAGATTGTATGAAAGCATTGATAGGATCAAGGCATTTTTTGAATATGAGTAAAAACACTTGACCACAAATAGCCCACCCTGTGAGCAGTGAGTATTTGTTAAACCCCTTTGAACCTAATGAATCAGAATCATTAACTATGAACTGACAACTTTCATAAGCTCAATTGCTTAATGAGATTGCCGGAGTTTGTAAAAAAAAAAATTTCAGTTCATAGTTAAACCATTTTTGAATTCTGATATTTTTCTTTCATTTTGAACCCTTAAACCGTCATGATTTTTGTCCTTTGCCAAAAGAAAAAGGAACATTCAATTAGGGTATCATCTTGAACTAAGTTGAAAAAAGGGAGGTTATGAAAGTCAAGTAACGGTGAATTTCTTAATTGATCTTGACAACAAAAAAAAAAAAGAAAGAAAAAGAAAGAGAGAAAGAAAAACAAATCAAGAAAAGAGAAAAGAAAAAGAAAAATCAATAAATCAAAGAGTTGTCAAGATCAGAGGAAAATGATTGTAAATCACCAAAAGTCGTGATTGAATAAGGGGGAAGTGTGTAAATTAGAAAGAATGTTCCTTTTTGCTTGGCCTTTTGAATTCAATTTCCCCACATATGACATTTCTTTTGTAACCAAGCCAAATTACAACCCTCAAAGACCTTGTGATTAATGCTTTTGTGCTTTTAGAAACGATGATTAGATGGACACATAACTCGATCGGAATGTTAGCAAACTTGTCGGATGAGTGTTCATTACCCCCACAATTAATATTCAATTTATTCATTTACTTAACAAAAATGTGTGTTAGGTTGGTTCATTGATAAACATGTTTTTAACTTGAGTTGTATGATATAAATTTTGTGTTTAGTGCAATCTTGGATTAATGGGAATATCAAATTGCCTGTACAAACCAAAGCCCGACCTCGCTCGGCAACCAATCAAACCAAAGCCCGACCTCGCTCGGCAACCAATCACAAAAAGCCCGACCTCGCTCGGCAACCAATCACAAAAAGCCCAACCTCGCTCGGCAACCAATCACAAAAAGCCCGACCTCGCTCGGCAACCAATCACAAAAAGCCCGACCTCGCTCGGACCTCGCTCGGCATCCAATCACAAAAAGCCCGACCTCGCTCGGTAACCAATCACAAAAAGCCCGACTTTGCTTGGCAACCAATCACAAAAAGCCCGACCTCGTTCGGCATCCAAACAACAAAAGCCCGACCTCGCTCGGCACCCAAACCAAAAGCCCAATAATCATTGGCAAACCCAAAAGCCCAATAATCATTGGCAAACCCAAAAGCCCAATAATCATTGGCAAACCCAAAGCCCAATAATCATTGGCAAACCCAAAAGCCCAATTCCCATTGGCACCCACATTACCAATAAAAGCCCAATTCCCATTGGCACCCACATTACCAATAAAAGCCCAATTGTCATTAGCACTTCCAAAAGCAATTCGCAAAGCCCAACCATGCTTGGCACCCAATCATAGCAAAAGCCCAATTTTCATTGGCACATACGAATACAATTTCCATCCAAAGCCCAATTTTCATTGGCATTCCCACTCACAAATCATAATCAAAGCCCGACCTCGCTCGGCATCCAATCACAATCAAAGCCCGACCTCGCTTGGCATCCAATCATAACCAAAGCCCGACCTCGCTCGGCATCCAATCATAACCCCATGAGGTGTTCATTCCTCATCATTTGTTGCAGCTTTACCCCGCCAATAATATTTGAATGTATCCCATGTGGTATCACCCCCATTAAAGATTACCGAGTGTTTGCAATGCAACGTCGGTCCACTGTTCATTTTACCGATCTAGCCTTGTCTCATCAAGTTTATCGGTCATTACAATCAACCAAGTCAATCTTTTTCCAATCAATCGAAAGCCCAATTTTCATTGGCACACAAATACAATTCTTAACCAAAGCCCGACCTTGCTCGGCATTTAAGTTGCAAAGCCCAATTTTATTGGCATTCCCCAGTGGAGTCTCAACCCCCAAAATCCCAATCATCATTGGCACAACCACAACCAAAGCCCGACTTTGCTCGGCACCCAAATCATAACCCCCAGCGTCCGACATGACGTCTGTTATCCCACATGTCAGCATAATTCATGCATCATATCAAACTCATTCATTAACATGCATCTCATATTTATATCATGCATCCCCCACAATTTATTTTCCCCCAGCAAACAGTCAAGTGTCATCCCCAGTCTGTCTGGTCTAGGGATGTCAATCTCCTTTTCGCCAAGCGGTAGTTCCTTAACGAACAGCTTGTGCGCCTCTCATTATATTCTTGTATCAAGGGGTAGTTCCTTAACAAACAGTTTGGGTATCCCCAGTACAAGCCAATCTTTCACACAACTTCCCCAGTGAGAGTCATGCATTTGTACATTCATACAGTCATACATTTATGCATTTATACATTCATGCATTTGTACATTCGTACATTCAGGTGTTTGTACATTCATACATTCATGCATTCATACATACGTACATTTATGCATGCAACATACTACAATATCATTCACGGTTGCTCTAACCACCTTGAGTCTCACCAATCAATCATGAACAATTCGTGAACTCCTTTTCCCCAAGTGTCATCCCCAGTCTGTCTGGTCCAGAGATGTCACCTTTTATGCCAAGTGGCAGTTCAAACGAACAGCTTGCGCATCTTTTTATTATGTCTTTATGCCAAGTGGCAATTCAAACGAACAGCTTGTGCATATTCCCCAGTGTTGTGCCAAGTGGCAAGTTCTTTAACGAACAGCTTGTGCATCCCTTCTCCCCAATTGAAGGGGCAGTTCTGTAAGGAACGGCTTGTCAACCGCGTCCCCAGTGTCGTCAATGGCAAGTTCGGCAACAACCCGAACAGTTGACATTCTTTTTTATTTCCTGTCGTCAGTGGCAAGTTCGGCAACAACCCGAACAGCTGACATTTACCTTTGTTTCTTGTCGTCAATGGCAAGTTCGGCAACAACCCGAATAGTTGACATTCAATTTTGTTTCTTGTCGTCAATGGCAAGTTCGGCAACAACCCGAACAGTTGACATTCAATTTTATTTCCTGTCGTCAATGGCAAGTTCGGCAACAACCCAAACAGTTGACATTCAATTTTATTTCATGTCCTCAATGGCAAGTTCGGCAACAACCCGAACAGTTGACATTCAATTTTATTTCCTGTCGTCAATGGCAAGTTCGGCAACAACCCGAACAGTTGACATTCAATTTTATCTCTTGTTGTAACGCCTAGAATTTAATTTTATTATTTTATTGAATTATAATGAATTAATATAATTTAATAGATTAAATAGAATTAAAATGGCATTAAGGGCATTATGGGAGATTAAGAAAGAGGGAAGTGGAATAGAAAAAGAGGTATACGCGTGAAGAGGTTTCATTTTTGTTGTGTTTTCACGTGAAACAGAGAAGAGAAAAGAGGAGAAGCAGAGCCAAGGAAGAAGGTGAAGAACTTGAGAAGAGGAAAAGCTGAAGGGGGCGATTTCTTCATAACAAGGTAAGGGTGGGACTAGCTTCTATAAATCTAAGTTCCATAATCCCTAAATTTTGATTTAACATGTTGATGTTGGTGAATTTGGGAATTAGGGTTGTTGATTATGATAAACTAATGATGGAATGTTAAATTGATGATTTCTATGTTGAGATGTTGATTTTGTTGTGATTCTATGGTGTTGTTACTGATTGGTGCCATGCTTATGCATAAACTGATGAAGTTTCGAATGTTCATAAACATGTGTCAGATGAATGAGTTGTTGGATGATTTTGATGTTAAAGTTGCTTTTCCTGAGTTTTCTTATCTCTGCCCCGAATTTTGAAATAAAAACTGGTATTGATCGGTACAGAATTGGTCTTAGGTGTAAACACAAAAGTTGTAGGTATGGATGTTAGTTTTCTAATGCCGTTGGTCTGACGTCAAAACGATTTATAGAACTTGAGTTATGGTCAAATTACTGCACGTAGGTCACAGTGAATTTTTATGGACTCTCTGCACAACTTTTCCGAATTTGAAACGAAAACTGGTATTGATCGGTACAGAATTGGCCTTGGGTGTAAACATGAAGGTTTTAGATAATTTTGTTAGCTTTCCAGTGGCTTTGGTTTGACGTGAAAATGACTTTTAGTTTTTGAGTTATGATGAAAATACTCCAAGGAGGTCTTAGCGAAATTGTACGGTGACAGCATTCTCTGTTTCATGTTTTTGCGTCTTTTTCACACGTCTCCGTTTTAAATTGGTCTTTGGTATAAACATGAAAGTTGTTGATAATTGTGATAATGATGTGTTGTGATAATGATGTGTGATGATAACGATGTGCTGTGATAATGCTTTGTTGTGATGATGATGATAACGATGATGATGTATATGATAATGAAGTTATTGTTGACGTTGTATTTGTTGTAAATGTTGCATTGTCGAGTCCAGTACATATGCATTAAGTGATGGGGGTGTATGCCCGACATATCTATTATGACATTATGAATTAAGTGATGGGGGTGTATGCCCGACATGTCTATATGACATTTACGATGGGGGTGTATGCCCGACATGTCCTATTATGACATATTTTGCGATGAATTGGTACCACATGCATGTTGCATACTTGAGTCAGTGATGTTGCACTGTTGAGTCGGTCGATGTTATTGTATTTGATGTTGCATTGAGAGGTGAGATTATGATGTTTATGTGAAATGTTAAATTCATCTTTATGAATTATGTACTTATGTTTATTGAATGTGAATCTCACCCCTTCTGTTTGAATGTTGCCTCTACGTGGGTAACGTGCAGATAACCAGGAGTAACCGCTGAAGTGAGTTGATTCCTCGTGTCATTAGGAGTCGCTCTGATATGTAACGGGATGGGAAACTTTTTGATGAATTCATGTGCTATGTATTTTAATTTCAAACTGATGTTGAACCACATTTAGTGGAGTTTTAAACTACGTTGTTTTTGATGTGGCCTTGTGCCTAATGATGATTAGATTTAATTATGAAGTTGAATTTCCGCTGCGATGGTTTTGACGTTATTGAAAAGTCTGTATTGAAATAAATAGCAAATTATCCTATTTATAAATTGTAAACGAAGTGCGACATCCCGTCAAGGTTGAAACTCTGATTTATTTTAAATGAAATTTTCAAGTTGGGAAAACGGGGTGTTACAATTGGTATCAGAGCAGGTTGGTCCGTCCGACTAATTAGATGAGTCTTGAGTCCCTTGTGTCGCGTGATAGCTAAATACTATCATTGTGATGTTGATGTTTGATTGTTGTCTGCTGTGTAGATTTTAGAATATGGCTGGAAGAGGACAAGGTGCTGCTATTGCTGCTGCGTTGCATGCCGTTGCTCAAGCTGTGGGGCAACATCCGAATGCTGGTGCTGGAGGTAATGATGGAGTGAGAATGCTGGACATGTTCCTGAAGAATCATCCGCCTACTTTCAAAGGGAGGTATGATCCTGATGGAGCACAGACTTGGCTAAAAGAGGTGGAAAGAATTTTCCGAGTCATGCCGTGCAGTGATGCTCAGATGGTGCGCTTTGGCACACACATGTTGGCAGAAGAAGCTGATGATTGGTGGGTGAGCCTTCAACCAATTCTTGCGAATGGGGGCGAGGTGGTGACTTGGGATGTGTTTAGGAGAGAGTTCCTGAACAGGTATTTTCCGGAGGATGTCCGTGGAAAGAAGGAGATCGAATTCCTTGAATTGAAGCAGCGTTTGACGACGGCTCCAATCTTGATTTTGCCGAAGCCAGATGAGCCTTTTGTGGTGTATTGTGACGCGTCCAAGTTGGGTTTAGGTGGTGTGCTTATGCAAGATGGTAAAGTAGTGGCTTATGCATCAAGACAGTTGAGAATTCATGAACGGAACTATCCTACGCATGATCTTGAGTTGGCCGCAGTGGTATTTGTGCTGAAGATTTGGAGACACTATTTATATGGTTCAAGATTTGAGGTGTTTAGTGATCATAAAAGTTTGAAGTATCTATTTGATCAGAAGGAGCTAAATATGAGGCAGCGAAGATGGCTTGAACTGTTGAAGGATTATGATTTTGGACTGAATTATCATCCAGGTAAAGCTAACGTTGTTGCTGATGCTTTGAGCAGGAAAACCTTGCATATGTCTGCTATGATGGTTAAAGAGTTTGAGTTGCTTGAACAATTCAGAGATATGAGTTTGGTTTGTGAATTGGCACCTCAGAGTGTGAAGTTGGGTATGTTGAAGATTAACAATGAATTTTTGAGTAATATCAGAGAAGCTCAGAAAGTAGATGTGAAGTTGGTGGATTTGATGAATGAGGCTGAGGGTAGTGATTTCAAAATTGATGATCAAGGAGTGTTGAGGTTTAGAGGCAGAATTTGTATACCTGATAACGATGAGATGAAGAAGATGATTCTTGAGGAAAGTCACAGAAGTAGCTTGAGTATTCATCCGGGAGCTACAAAAATGTATCATGATTTGAAGAAGCTGTTTTGGTGGTCTGGTTTGAAGCGAGATGTGGCTCAATTTGTGTATTCATGTTTGACTTGTCAGAAGTCGAAGGTTGAGCATCAGAAACCTGCTGGGTTGTTGACACCGTTGGATGTGCCAGAGTGGAAGTGGGATAGTATATCCATGGATTTTGTGACGAGTTTGCCGAATACTCAGAGAGGACATGATTCAATTTGGGTGATTGTGGATAGGTTGACGAAGTCTGCGCATTTCCTTCCGATAAATATTAGTTATCCTGTGTCGCAGTTGGCAGAGATTTACATTCGAGAGATTGTGAAGTTGCATGGTGTTCCGTCGAGTATTGTGTCAGACAGAGATCCAAGATTTACTTCTAGATTTTGGAAGAGTTTGCAGGAAGCATTGGGTTCTAAATTGAGGTTGAGCTCGGCTTATCATCCGCAAACAGATGGTCAGTCGGAAAGGACGATTCAATCACTCGAAGATTTGTTGAGAATATGTGTTCTTGAGCAGGGTGGAGCTTGGGATAGTCATCTACCGTTGATAGAGTTCACTTATAACAACAGTTACCATTCTAGCATTGGAATGGCACCTTTTGAGGCATTGTATGGTAGGAGGTGCAGAACACCTTTGTGTTGGTTCGAGGCTGGAGAGAGTGCAATTGTGGGACCAGAAATTATTCAGCAAACTACTGAGAAGGTCAAATTGATACAAGAGAAGATGAAAGCATCGCAGAGTCGGCAGAAAAGTTATCATGATAAGCGAAGAAAAGACCTTGAGTTCCAAGAAGGTGATCATGTGTTTTTGAGAGTCACTCCGATGACTGGTGTTGGACGTGCATTGAAATCGAAGAAGCTGACTCCGAAGTTCATTGGTCCTTATCAGATATCAGAAAGGATAGGAACAGTTGCTTATAGAGTGGGATTACCACCGCATCTTTCAAATTTGCATGATGTGTTTCACGTGTCGCAACTTCGGAAGTATGTTGCAGATCCCTCTCATGTGATTCCGAGAGATGATGTGCAGGTTAGAGACAATCTTACAGTGGAGACATTACCACTGAGGATTGAAGGCCGTGAGATGAAGAAGTTGAGGGGCAAAGAGATTCCTCTCGTGAAAGTTGTTTGGGGAGGACCAACTGGTGAAAGCTTGACGTGGGAGCTGGAAAGCAAGATGTTGGAGTCTTATCCAGAGTTATTTGCATGAGGTACATTTTCGAGGACGAAAATTTTATAAGTTGGGGAGAGTTGTAACGCCTAGAATTTAATTTTATTATTTTATTGAATTATAATGAATTAATATAATTTAATAGATTAAATAGAATTAAAATGGCATTAAGGGCATTATGGGAGATTAAGAAAGAGGGAAGTGGAATAGAAAAAGAGGTATACGCGTGAAGAGGTTTCATTTTTGTTGTGTTTTCACGTGAAACAGAGAAGAGAAAAGAGGAGAAGCAGAGCCAAGGAAGAAGGTGAAGAACTTGAGAAGAGGAAAAGCTGAAGGGGGCGATTTCTTCATAACAAGGTAAGGGTGGGACTAGCTTCTATAAATCTAAGTTCCATAATCCCTAAATTTTGATTTAACATGTTGATGTTGGTGAATTTGGGAATTAGGGTTGTTGATTATGATAAACTAATGATGGAATGTTAAATTGATGATTTCTATGTTGAGATGTTGATTTTGTTGTGATTCTATGGTGTTGTTACTGATTGGTGCCATGCTTATGCATAAACTGATGAAGTTTCGAATGTTCATAAACATGTGTCAGATGAATGAGTTGTTGGATGATTTTGATGTTAAAGTTGCTTTTCCTGAGTTTTCTTATCTCTGCCCCGAATTTTGAAATAAAAACTGGTATTGATCGGTACAGAATTGGTCTTAGGTGTAAACACAAAAGTTGTAGGTATGGATGTTAGTTTTCTAATGCCGTTGGTCTGACGTCAAAACGATTTATAGAACTTGAGTTATGGTCAAATTACTGCACGTAGGTCACAGTGAATTTTTATGGACTCTCTGCACAACTTTTCCGAATTTGAAACGAAAACTGGTATTGATCGGTACAGAATTGGCCTTGGGTGTACACATGAAGGTTTTAGATAATTTTGTTAGCTTTCCAGTGGCTTTGGTTTGACGTGAAAATGACTTTTAGTTTTTGAGTTATGATGAAAATACTCCAAGGAGGTCTTAGCGAAATTGTACGGTGACAGCATTCTCTGTTTCATGTTTTTGCGTCTTTTTCACACGTCTCCGTTTTAAATTGGTCTTTGGTATAAACATGAAAGTTGTTGATAATTGTGATAATGATGTGTTGTGATAATGATGTGTGATGATAACGATGTGCTGTGATAATGCTTTGTTGTGATGATGATGATAACGATGATGATGTATATGATAATGAAGTTGTTGTTGACGTTGTATTTGTTGTAAATGTTGCATTGTCGAGTCCAGTACATATGCATTAAGTGATGGGGGTGTATGCCCGACATGTCTATTATGACATTATGAATTAAGTGATGGGGGTGTATGCCCGACATGTCTATATGACATTTACGATGGGGGTGTATGCCCGACATGTCCTATTATGACATATTTTGCGATGAATTGGTACCACATGCATGTTGCATACTTGAGTCAGTGATGTTGCACTGTTGAGTCGGTCGATGTTATTGTATTTGATGTTGCATTGAGAGGTGAGATTATGATGTTTATGTGAAATGTTAAATTCATCTTTATGAATTATGTACTTATGTTTATTGAATGTGAATCTCACCCCTTCTGTTTGAATGTTGCCTCTACGTGGGTAACGTGCAGATAACCAGGAGTAACCGCTGAAGTGAGTTGATTCCTCGTGTCATTAGGAGTCGCTCTGATATGTAACGGGATGGGAAACTTTTTGATGAATTCATGTGCTATGTATTTTAATTTCAAACTGATGTTGAACCACATTTAGTGGAGTTTTAAACTACGTTGTTTTTGATGTGGCCTTGTGCCTAATGATGATTAGATTTAATTATGAAGTTGAATTTCCGCTGCGATGGTTTTGACGTTATTGAAAAGTCTGTATTGAAATAAATAGCAAATTATCCTATTTATAAATTGTAAACGAAGTGCGACATCCCGTCAAGGTTGAAACTCTGATTTATTTTAAATGAAATTTTCAAGTTGGGAAAACGGGGTGTTACACTTGTCGTCAGTGGCAAGTTCGGCAACAACCCGAACAGCTGACATTTACTCTTTGTTTCCTGTCGTCAGTGGCAAGTTCGGCAACAACCCGGACAGCTGACATTTACCTTTGTTTCTTGTCGTCAGTGGCAGTTCGGCATTAACCCGAACAACTGACATTTATCCCTAGTGGAACCATGTTCCCCAATAAAGTCGGATCTCGTTTCCTTAACGAACCCGGATATCCCTTTCTCTTTTATCCCCAGTGTGGTCATCTTTGTCGTCTTTGCATTCATATTTACATTACAAGCATTCATAACATTCGCATACATGCATTCATAGCATTTACAATTCAAGAAAAATATTTAGTCAAAAATGATGTACTCTATATTTAAGTCTCTTCGACCCGTCAATTTCAAAATTTCACTTTCAATCTCCGGGGCGAAGAAACTTAAATAGGGGCATCTGTCATACCCCATTTTTTGACTCATATTTTTTCTTTGTTTTATCTTTTATTATTTCATCATTTATTACTTTTTATTATTTCATTTATTGGATTTTATTTACACTTTTCACCATTAGCATTACTACCATTTTTATTAAATATTATCATTGTCATCATTGATATTAATATTATTGTTATTATATTTTTCATTTAATAATATCATTATTATTTTTTATTATTAATGTTTTATTATCATTATTTATAACTACTAATATTATTAACATTTTTCATCATTTTATTATTTTCATCTTTATTACTATTATCACTACTTTTTTTGTTTTCATCATCACTTTCATTATTGCCATTATTTTTTATCATTTTTGGGTTTTTATTTTATTTCAAAGAAAATACAAAAAAATTCAAAAAAAGGGGAGTTCGCACTGCGAAGTTGCCTTCGCACTGCGAACTCTGCGAAATTTCTGCAGAATTTTTATTTTTTGATTTATCTTGCTTTTGTTTTCATTTTTAGTTATTGTTATTATTATCTATTATTGTTATGATCATCAATTGTGGCAAATTGACTGCACAAAGCAAGAATCAAGGTGTGACATTAAAGGTAAAGGTAAGAAGGATTTGCATCCAACCTAGCATGTGCTCAATCAAATTGGCTGCCCTTGGTCAGCTCTTGTCCCTCCCAATTGACCTATCATCCAACCTGAGCTTGCCAGCCAGCTGCTTGATCCCTTTTCTTCCTTCTTTCTCCACCAAAACCAGTCAAACACAAGTGGTTTTGCTTGCAAAAAAGCTGTTTGGTGTGCCCTGTTTTCAGCTGGATTTCTCCTCCCACACACCAGCCCACATGCTCATTTTGCTTCCCCCAATCTCTCTGTACATGGCAGTACACGTTTTCATTGCTTGACCTTCCAAGATTGCAAGGATTGATCCCAAGAATCACACAATTTCAAGCTGCCCTGTTTTTCAGTTTTTTCTCATCATTGCCTTCTAGAATCAGCTGCTTTTGTGGCTGAAATCAGTCAAGGTCTTGACCCTTGGCACAAGGCAAAGCAACTTCTATCCTTTAGCATTAAATGCAAAGTGATTTAGCCTGGATTTAGCCCACAAATCAGCTAGATTCTAGGATTTGTTCATCATTGCATAGATTTGGTTTTTGGCCTATAAAAAGGAATGCCAAGGCACAAGGATTACACACATTTTGATACACCAGAAAAAACATTCATTTTTACAGCCATACACAACACAATACACACGAAATTTACACCCAAAAACCATTACATTGCAGCATCAAAAACAGTTCATACCCAAAGCAAAACCAATTAGAGTTCATTGTCCATAACCTTTAATCAATCAAGCAAGCCACTTCCAACCTCTTGCACAAGCATTGCTAGGAGTTCTGTAAGTATCTTATAGCCTTTATCTTTCATTTTGTTTGCTGTCTGCATCATTTATCTTGTTCAATTTCATTTTGTGCACAAAAACCCCTTTTGAAACTCAAAAGGGATCTCAAAGTGACCAAGCCTAAAAACTGAGTTTTTATACTCCTTTTTTCCCAATTTGCAAAGCTTTTTAACCCCCCTTTAGGTTCTGAAGCTTGCTTAGAAGCAGTTTCTGAACTTCTGTTCAGAAACAGCTTCTGAGTTCAAATTTTCGCATACTTCGCAGAGCAAAGTATTGTTCGCAGTGCGACCACATCAGAACCTGACTTTGTAGAGCCAAGTTCTGGTTGCTCTGCGAAGTATGTGAAACTCAGAACATGAATCAGGCTTCCAAATGCCAAATTTTTGGGGTTCCAACCCTTGATTCAGAACCTAAAGAGTGTTAAAATCATTTTTGTTCAAACCATATCCATAATATTGCATGTCTTTGGAAATTTCACAAGTTCGTGCGATAAATTTTGAGTAACTTGCACAACAAGTTATGTCCTAGATTTTTTCAAAACCAAACTTGAACAACAACATTGTTCATGATTTTCAATCAAAACATGAACTTGAGCCGAGCTTGCTCACTCCTTTTAAACCAAACTCGAATTGAGCCGAACTTGTGCCTTTTCCAAATTTATGCATGTTTTTATGATTTTGTTCATCATTCAAACTTGAACTACGCTTGTTCTTAAGTTTCAATAACTTAGGCAACAAGTAATGTTCATGATTTTCAATAAACTCGAACAACAAATTTGTTCGTGTTTTCTTTTTTTACAACTTTTCTTTAAGTTTCCCAACCTAGTGTTTTGCCCCTTTGAGATTTCTTTGATTTTCGACAAAACAAAACTTGAATGAAAAGGGAATGGCTTGACGTATGTCTCCCCAAACCTCGGTTGCACGAATGCGTGACGTATGTCTCGTCGCTCGGGCAATCGTCATTCCACCTTCAACGCGTCTAGCACGCTTAACCTTTCTTTGGTCCCCCGTGACCATTTTGAAATTTTCTTGGCCCTCGTGGTCAATCCGAACCTTTCGCGCCTTCGCGCGTTTCCTTTCAAACCTTTTACGCCTCTGTGCGTCTGTCTTTTTATTTTCAAACTTTTTACGTCTCTGTGCGTCTGTCTTTTATTTTTCAACTTTTTACGCCTCCGTGCATCTGCCTTTTATCTTTAAAACTTTTACGCCTTGCGCGAGTTTATCGCCTTAACGTGCGTTCGTCTTTATCATTTAAACATTTTACGCCTCTGTGCGTCGTCAAATCTTTTTTTAATTAAAACGAACCAACATACAAACTTTTTCTACCAAAGAACTACGTACGCTTTGAATTCTCCGACTACCGGGAGATACGTAGGAGCAAGATCGACATCTTGTCAAGCCCATTAATAAAAAACTTTCTTTTTTCCCCTTCGTTTGTTTTTATCTCTTTTTTCCCTTTATATCATATTTTCTTTTTCCCTTTTTATATATTCAAACACGCAAGTAAAACTTTGGAAACATTTTAAGCCTAAGCCGACTAAGAGGTTCCCGTTGAGTACAACGGATGTGAGGGGTGCTAATACCTTCCCCTCGCATAATCGACTTTCGAACCTAAAATCTTTTTCAAAGGTAATTTCGAACTTTTTTCCTTTTCTCCCCGGAAAATTAAAAGTTCAGTCGTGATTTAACATTAGTGATTCAACGCTTCCCAATAGCTTGATATCCGAAATTCGACGCGACATATGGCAAGAAGCCATAAATGATGAAATGGATTCTCTACAGTCTAAAGGAACCTGGCACTTGGTTGAACTGCCTCCAAGCTTCAAACCAATAGGTTGTAAATGGGTTTTGAAAAAGAAACTGAAACCTGATGAATCTATTGTTAAATACAAGGCTCGCCTTGTAGCCAAAGGTTTCAAACAAAGAGAAAATATAAATTTTTTCGATACCTACTCACCGGTTACTCGAATCACATCCATAAGGGTACTAATTTCCTTAGCTGCTATTTATAACTTAATTGTACACCAAATGGATATGGAACAACCTGAAGGTTTTGTAATCCATGGACAGGAAAACATGGTCTGTAAGTTAGACAAATCTCTGTATGGTCTAAAACAAGCCCCTAAGCAATGGCATGAAAAGTTTGACAACTTAATGACTTCGAATGAGTACAAAGTGAATGAAAGTGACAAATGTATTTATTACAAGTATGAAAATAACATTTGCACAATCATATGCCTCTATGTAGACGACTTACTCATATTTGGATCAAACATTCCTGCCATAAATTATGTGAAATCACTGTTGGGTAAAAACTTTGATATGAAAGACCTAGGAGAAGCTGATGTAATTCTTGGCATTAAGATTACAAGATCAGAAAAAGGAATTTCCTTGGATCAGTCTCACTACGTTGAGAAGATCTTAAGGAAATATAACTACTTTGATTGTAAACCTGCGAGCATACCTTATGATCCAAGTGTAAAACTCTTTAAGAACATCGGAGATGGTGTTAGACAAACTGAATATGCGAGCATCATTGGCAGTCTTAGATATGCCACTGACTGTACTAGACCCGACATAGCCTATGTCGTGGGACTCTTATGCAGATTTACAAGCCGGCCAAGCAATGAGCATTGGCATGCGATTGAGAGAGTCATGAGATACCTAAAAAGGACTATGACTTTAGGACTGCATTACAAAAGATATCCTGCTGTACTTGAAAGGTATAATGATGCAGATTGGAACACCTTATCAGATGATTCCAAAGCGACCAGTGGCTATATATTTAGCATAGCTGGAGGATCTCTTTCTTGGAAATCTAAGAAACAAACCATTCTGTCTCAGTCCACAATGGAATCTAAGATGATAGCACTAGCTACTGCTAGTGAAGAAGCAAGTTGGCTAAGATGCTTGCTAGCTGAGATTCCTTTATGGGAAAAATCGTTACCAGCTGTGTTAATTCATAGTGATAGTACCGCGGCTATCGCTAAGATTAAGAATCATTATTACAATGGTAAGAAACGACAGATAAGGCGAAAACACAACACGATTAGAGAATTTCTCTCTAATGGAGCGGTTAGAGTTGATTTTGTACGTACGACTGAAAACTTAGTTGATCCTTTGATGAAAGGACTAACTAGAGAGAAAGTCCAAAGTATATCCAGTAGGATGGGACTAATGCCTATAGCTCACTAAGTGATGGTAAACTGACCTACATGACTGGAGATCCCAAGACTTAGGTTCAATGGGTAATAACAAGTCATGAAGTGATAGAACATGCTATGATAAGATTAAGGAAGCATGATCCTGCAGTGAAAAAAGGATGAGATAATAGAAACTCTTAATGAGATATATACTCTATATTGAGTGGGGTACATAGCTACAGGAGTACCCTTGATAGACTCATCTATACGGATGTGGAACTGAGGCCGGTTCCTATGGAATTTCGAGGCAGAATTCCTAGAGCGTTCGCTAAAACTGGGATAGACGTGCAGGGCCATAAACGCACGGGCTTTAGAATACACCTTATGAAAAGGTTTGTGTGTGGGTTCTATGTCTGAGATAGAGTTCAATGTTGTAGGCAACTCTTGTTAAATCGGAATAGTATCCGCTATGCAAAGGTTCAAGTTGTAGGCGACACCTTTGTTTACTAGCAACCTTACGGAGACGTCTTTGGCGTTATTTCTCGAAACCATTTTTAAATTCAAGTGGGGGATTGTTGGAACACTAGTGAATTTGAGTGGAAGTTAGAAAGAATAAACACATGTCCCTTAGGAAAGAACTAGTGTTGGTATGAATTGAAAAATGTCCCACATTGGATAGGACATACCCACTAGTAGTGTTTATATAAGTGGGGGGTGACCTCCAAGGGTGTGCCCTTGGGGTACCCACTTTGCGAACGGGTGAGCGCTTACGAAAATATAAATATATCACGCGCGACGACTACGCCGTCGTCCGGCCGGGCCGGGCTTGGGCTTGGGTTTGGGTCAAAATGAATATATTTTTTTGTCACCTGAAATTGTTAAATTAATTTTTTGTTAATTTAATAATTATCAGAAAGCGCTCTACGGATAAAGATAAGCTCCATTCCGATCCGATCCAACAGAATATCCGAAAGTCTTTCCGGATATATCCACTCGTTGATCCAATCCGCGTGTGCTTAAAGATTAAGTTAATCTGCTTAACTTAATCCCAAAAATCACGCCGGATTTGTTACGAACTCTCCCTATAAAAGGAGAGCTCGACCTCACTTATTCATTACCCCAAAATTCACAGTTGATGCTTCCTGTGCTTTTCTTCTCTTCTCCCTCCTTCGACTTGTGTTGACGAGTCCTTCTTCCTTTTCTACTCCTTTCTGTCCCTTCGGTTTTGAGTGGTATTCATACCATACAGAGTGGTTTAATACCATAATGAGGGTGTAAATTCTCGAACGATTACTTACGATGCAGTACGTAATCGAACAGGTGAACTGGGCTGTTTTATCCTGGAGGCGGCGCAGTTGTTAGTCTACCTTGCACAAACTCGGGTAGTGCCGTGAAACGTCATAAAGACAGCGACCTGGTCGTGACTCAACCCGGTAATATCTTCGGTGGTGAATTCTGATTTTTTAAAAGGTACTTTTCTAAACTCGAAAAACAACAATTTTCATAAA
This sequence comes from Medicago ruthenica, assembly GCA_018208015.1. Lineage (NCBI taxonomy): Eukaryota > Viridiplantae > Streptophyta > Magnoliopsida > Fabales > Fabaceae > Medicago > Medicago ruthenica. The sequence goes on from CM031372.1 coordinate 11,632,285, forward strand.
TATAATCTTCATAAAATCCAAATTCATCTTCATAACCATAATAATCATCTCATCATATAATTGTAGTATTTTCCTTGATCATAATTCTACCCTGTTACTCGTTAGGTCCTGTAAATTCGATACTCTTTTATTACGTTGATATACTCGTGAACTTGCGAGTGTATCAACAACTGATTTCTTTTATTAATATTAGTAGTGATATTTGTTGAGGAAATATCCCAAAAATCCCTTTGTGTTTTAATGATACAAACTTAATGACTTAAGAATCATTTTATGATTCAGATATGTTTTGTTATCTAATATGTTTCTTTGAGTGTGATAGATCACAGGAACATTTTCTAAAAGAATCCAAAGTCTCATTCATTTATGATGAGAAGCATTCAGGATGTGAAGAATTTGAGCTTCATAGATGAGAAGCATTCAAGCTTCACCATGAGAAGCATTCATGATTTGGAAATCATATGATCAGAAGCTATTGATCAGAAGAACACTTTCAAATCAGTTTGAAGATTCACAAGTTTCAATAAGAAAGACTTGTATGTGAGAGACAAATGTCTACACCACATGAGAAGCAAATTTCATGAAATGACAAAAATGCTTCTGATAGACACCACTTGAGAAGCAATGGTCAAATGATCAGAAGCATCATCAGAATCAACATGAGAAGCATCATCAACATCATTGATCAAAATCAAGGCCTCTGTGTTTTTTAACTAAAGCCTTGAGAAGCATAATCAAGCATGTAACGGCTAGTTCATAGCTTGTCCAAGAAGAATGATCAAAAAGTCAACAATGACGGCTGACGGCGTTTGTGCTTCTCATCTCATATGATCATAAGCATATGCCTTGGGCACCAAATTTGTTCAAACACCCCATGTGCCTATATATAGGAAGGCGTGCCTCCTAGTTTTGCAATAGATTTCAAAGAGATTTGAAAGAAAGAAAAATATTGGTTCTCATCAACCAAGATTAGAAGCATTCTGAACAACAAAAGAAGCTGAAGCAACTGCCTTACACTTGCATACAAGAAGCTCCACATATCTCTTCACACTTATATGGTTCCTCACTTATCCATTAAAAGTGATTGTACAATTATCAGCCTCTAGTTTAGAGCTGAGAAGCAATTTCATTCCTTCCCCGGTTTTGTTGTAAACACCTTTAATCTTCTTTGGGCTTAAGGAAGGATTAGTAGGTTGTTTACTTGGTCTAGTTAGATTGGGTTTGTGTGCAGAATTTGAGAGGGTATCTCAGACACGTTATAATCTATGTAGGTTATAAAGGTTGTGCCGATTTGGGATGTTATCCCAGGCACTAGTGAACTCTCACAAAGTTTGTGAGGACTGATGTAGTCCATCTTGAATGAACTGATATAAATTCTTTGTGTCTCAACCTTCTATCCCTTCTCTTTTATTTTCCATAGATTGTTTCAACCACACACACCAAACACACATTTTCATACCTTAAGAATCATATCTATCAAGATTAATTCATTATCTTTTGAAAGATAAGAATTTTTTTAAGAGTCAGGATCCATTGACACCAGGTGTAAGTGCTAAGACTTACACCAAATCTCAACCGTTTAACATAATATATCAAATGGCTCGTAACACTCCAACTATCAAATTAAAAAAATCCTTAAAGGATGCAACACATGTGATTACTTCTTCTTTCTCTTCTCCCATTGTGATTGAACAGTGCGTCCATACTTGGAGTCTTCTTCGGTCTTCTCCTGTAATGTTTATCCTTTAAATTTCGATAGCTTTCTATAGACTTCATTCCTATCAATTTGTGTGGTTTATAAAAAGAGAGATGGAGAATTAGCCAATCAAGGTGTCAATTAGACAATCAAAGACAAAACATCAATGATCAATGCGTTAATTTCTTTCTTCTCCCGTAAATGTTTTTTTAATCCCAATGCGTTGATTGAGACTTCAATTATCAATGATGAGATTAGACAATCAAGGTGTCAATTTATATAAATTCATGACCTTACAAATATATATTGATTTCGTCAATTTCAGTAGCCATTGATACTTGAAATGCTTTTTAATTTGTTCTAGAATTTGGGATAATTTTTGTCCAATGGAACTTAATTGATATTTATAACTTCCAATTCCAATTGAATCTGCACCATCCTCTCACATTTGGGGTAGTCTTGTTGCATATACTTATGAATTCAAGAGATCGATATCAAAAAGTTTGTTACTAGTCTGCGAATCTAGATTTAAACTGTAGTGAGGCATGCTGATGAATTAGGTTTCCTTGACACTTTACGGTAAAAAGAAATGAAATGGAAGAAAGTAATCACATGTGTTACCTCACTTAGGGATTTTTTAATTTGATAGATGGAGTGTTATGAGCCATTGGATATGTTATGTTTAGTGGTTGAGATTTGGTGTAAGTCTTATCACTTACTTCTGGTGTCAACGGATCCTGACTCTTTTTTTAAAAAGGGTCACAATTCAAACTCCCCACTTATTTTTATGATCAACAAACACTATATTTTTACTTCAATACTAGGTGGAAACTCTGTGCGTTGCATGGGTTTAATTATAATACTTATTTAAAAAAAATTAGTTTGGTTAAAAAAAATTAGTTATTAAATAATAATATATATTATATATAAGTTTGTAATATGTTGACCAATAAATTTAAATGGTAAAATTATGAACACGTTTTGACAAAAAGTTGACAAAAAATTATATGGTTAATGTACTATAAATATATGAGTGCCACAATTCAACTCATGGTTAATAAATTTTGAAAAGTGTCGTAGATCATTATAGTGTATTTGAACACTCAAAATAATTAGAAATTGCAAAGTTGTAACATTTGTAATTTAAGGAACTAAAGTTGCAAATATTTTAATTCAAAGTATGAAAGTTAAATGAAAACAAAATATACATTGGATAGAAATGTATAAGAGAATGTTATGAAATTTGAAAACATTTAAGAGACAAAAGTTTTAAACTAATCTTAAGAAAAGTAAATATAGATCGGATACTATTTCTTGCCTTTCTGGTGGGTGATTTAAGTATTTATGTGTTCGTCGTTGTCATACCCCATTTTTTGACTCATATTTTTCTTTGTTTATTATTCTTTTATTATTCATTAGTTCACTATAATTTTCAATTTCTTACCTTTTATTATCTTTATTATTTCATCTTCATTTTTAGATTTTTATTTATTAATATTTATTACCATTATCATTACTATTATTATTATTATTATTATTATTGTTATTATTATTATTATTATCATTTCTATTATCACTATTGTTATTATTAATATTATTATTATTATATTTTTTTTTTCATTAATATTATTATTATTACCTTTTCATCAATGTTATTATTTTTATCTTTTTCATCATCATTATTATTATCATCTTTATTACTATTATCATTATTATTTTTGTTTCCATTATTACTTTTATTATTACCATTACTATTATTAGTATTTGTTTTATTGTTTTATTTTAAAAGAAAATAAAAAAAAACAAAAGGGGAGTTCGCAGAGCAAAGTTCCCATCGCTCTGCGAACTCTGCGATTTTTTGCAGATTTTAATTTCTTTGATTTATCTTTCTTTTGTTTTCATTATAGTTATTATTATTATCATCTATCATTATTATTATCACTGTTATTGTCAATTTTGGTTGTGGGATTCAGCAAAGCAAGAAATTAAACATGTGACATTAAAGGTTAAGCTGAGAAGGTTTTTGTTCCAACCAAGCATGTGCCAAACAAGTTGGCTTGCCCTTGGGCAGCTCTCATCCCTCCCAATTGCCTACAACCTGACCCTGCACTTGCCAGCCAGCAGCTTGCTCTCTTTTCTTCCTTCTTTCCTCACCAAAACCAGTCAAACATAAATGCTTTTGCTTGCCCAAAAGCTGTTTGTGTTGCCCTGTTTCAGCTTACTTTCCTTCTTCCACACACCAGCCCACATGTTCCTTTTGTTTCCCCCAACCTCTGCACATTACAGTGCACATTTTTCTTGCTTGACCTCTCAAGATTGCAGGGATTAATCCCAAGGGACAGCTCAAGTAAAGCCAGCCTTGTTTTTCCACTTTTCATCATTTTTCTGTCATAAATCAGCTTCATTAATGGCTGGATTTGGCCAAAGTCTTGACCAAGATTGCAAGGCAATGTCACCTCTTCCCTTTTGCATTAAATGCAAAGCAAATAGCCTGGTTTTTAGCCCACAAAACAGCTGGGCTCTATAGATTTTCCATCATTGCAATGGATCCTCATTTTTGCCTATTTAAGGAATGCATTCCATAAGGATTCCCACACAATTGAACCATTCAATACACAAAATTTTAGAGCAAAAAAACATAGTTCTTCCAGCAAGAAAACACCAGTGTTACTATCATCCATTCATCAACATTTCAAACCTTGCAAAATTTACAACCATTCAAGTCCTTTCCTATCTCTTGCATCTCAAGCCATTGCTAGGAGTTTGTAAGTCATTCTAACCTTTTATAGTTCATTTGCATGCTATTTGCATCTGTTTTAATTCCTGTTTGATTCAGCATTTTTCTGCATCACTAGTGTTTGTTAAAAAACTCATTTTTCATTAAAACCACTTTTGAAACTTCAAAGGAATCTCAAATTTGCAAAACACCAAATTGATTTGTTTTAAACCTTTTCTTGCTAATTTTCAAAGCTTTTTAATCCCCCTTAAGGTTCTGAAGATTGTTCAGAAGCAGCTTCTGAGTTCAGTTTTTTTCGCGGATTTCGCAGAGCAAAGTCATGGTCGCTCTGCGACCATGACAGAACTTGGGCTCGCAGAGCCAAGTTCAGGTTGCTCTGCGAAAATGGCAGAACTCAGAATCTGAGTTCAGGCTTCTAAAAAGCCAATTTTTGAGGTTCTCACCTAAAAACTCAGAACCTAAGAGGATTAAAACTCATTTTATTCAAAACATAACAAAAGTTTTGCATGTTATTGGAAATTTCACAAGTTTGAGCAATAATTTTTGGATAACTTGCGAAACAAGTTATGTTCATTAACTTTCAAAATCAAACTTGAGCAATAAGCCATGTTCATTATTTTCAAAACTAAACTTGGACAACAACCTTGTTCATGATTTTCAATCAAATGTGAACTTGAGCCGAACTTGTTCATTTTTCAAAATCAAGCTTAAATTTGAGCCGAACTTGTGCATTTCCAAACTTGTGCATCTTTTCATGAACTTGTACATTTTTCAAACTTGAATAACACTTGTTCTTGAGTTCCAATAACTTAAGCAACAAGCTATGTTCACTATTTTCAACAAACTTGAACAACAAACGTGTTCATGATTTTCAACAAACTTGTTTTTGAGTTCCAACACACTTGAACAAAGCTTGTTCTTTTTTTTTCATAAACTTGAAACAAACTTGTTCATCCTTTCAAAATTTGAACAACATTTGCTCAAGGTTGCAACAACTAATTTGAGCAACAACATTTTCTTAGGTTTTTTAACCAAGTGTTTTGTTCTCTTTGAGATTTCTTTAAGTTTCAACAAAAACTTGAATGAAAAAGGAATGGTTTGACGTATGTCTCTCCATTCCCCGATTGCACGAATGCTTGACGTATGTCTCGTTGTTCGGGCAATCGTCATTCTATTTTCAACGCGTCCAACGCACTTAACCCTTTTATTTGTCCTTCGCGACCAATCCAACCTTTCTTTGGTCTCCCGTGACCATTTTAAACTTTTCTTGACCCTCGTGGTCAATTCAACCTTTTCACGCCCATGCGCGTTTTCCAACGGATACCATCGCCCTAGCGCGAGTCCGTCCCTTTTCATTTAAACCTTTTACGCCTTCGCGCGTTTTCAAACGGATACCATCGCCCAAGCGCGAGTCCGTCCCTCTTTTTATCAAATCGTTTTTACCTTCATTAAGCTACCCTCATAACGGTAGTAGGTAAAAACTTTTTATCGGTCTTCATTAAGTTATCCAAACAACGATAGTAGACCACGTTTCCTTTTCTACCAAACTTTTTCGCCCGAGCGCGATTAAATCTTTTTTCACAATTAAAATCAACCAACATACAAACTTTTTCTACCAAAGAACTACGTAAGCTTTGAATTCTCCATTGCACCGGGAGATACGTAGGAGCAGGATTCACATCTTGTCAAGCCCCTTAATAAAAAAGTTTCTTTTTCCCCTTCATCATATTTTTTCTTTTTCCCTTTTACATTTTCAAGCATGCAAGCAAAACGTTAAAAACATTATAGCCTTAGCTAACTAGGAGGTTCCCGTTGAGTACAACGGATGTGAGGGGTGCTAATACCTTCCCCTTGCATAATCAACTCCCGAACCCAAAATCTCTAACATTGTAGTAATTTTGAACTTTTTCCCTTTTTTTTCCGAAAAATTAAAAGTTCAGTCGTGATTTAAATTTAGTGATTCAACGCTTCTCAATAGCTTGATATCCGAAATTCGACGCGACAGCCGTGTTTTCATGACTTTATTACCCTCATGACTTTTTTTCTATATGAATGGGGAAGAGGGAAGGAGAAGTAGGATTTAAATTTTTATTTTTTGTTTAAATTTAATTGGAATAAATGACATGTATGCCAAGCTGGAATTAAAAAAAACAAAATTAAAAGAAATAACACATCAGCGTGCCACATCATCTCATTAATCTAGTCAGATGGCTTGGGGGTGTAAACCAAAGAATCTAAATGTCTCAAGTGGAAATCTCCAAGTTTTTTTATAAGGATAAACCAAAATTTGTCCAAATGGTAAAACATCTCACATATTCAAATATCAAAATAGATATTTACCCCATGAAAATTTGCATTCCCGTTTAAATTGCTAATTCGTAAAACACTATAAAAATAGATACACCTTTATATTCAAATTGGCGTAAGGTAGTGTTATATTGAACAGATGTGTTGTTCAGCAAGGTGATTAAGAGAATGAATGAATGAGTTGATTTATCAATTCAGTGGCTTTTCTAACCGCCACCACCATTGCGTATCCCATTCTTCTTTTCCTTTTGAAATATACAAATGTTAGCCAATTGCACAAAAACTAAAATGAGTAATGGAGATGAAAATTAAGATAGAATTTTTGGACATCGACACGAACAAATTTTGTAAATATGGTGATAATCATGAATAAATTTTGTAAATTCCCAAGATGATATTGTTGGTTTCATTGTATATACATTAGGGATATTTTGTTAATTATAACATTCATTTCCAGGAATATACATTGCAAGCCAAACATTTTTTCTTTGGTCCTTTTAGTTTTTTAGTTTTGTCCCAAAACTTTGGTCTTTTTAAGAAACCAAGGCACAATTAATGATACTTTACCATTTATACCCTTACAAAAACTAAAACATTCATTAAATGGATTTTCTCTTTATTAATAGTAAGTGTAAAAATGACTTAACATATCAATATTTGTTAGTATTTCTTAATCCACGTGCAAAACTCTAAGGTATTGTTTGGTTCTAATGACAGGGAGTGGATGGAAAGTAGAAAGGATGGAAAGTTTATGGGAATATGGGCTTCCATTGTTTTGTTTGTCTGTCAAAAAGGATGGAAAGGTCCAATTAGGTGGGTCCCATGTCAAAAAAGCTTTCTCTCCTAAAATGTGCAGAAACTATGAAATGGATATGCAATTTGGTGAAATCACAAAAACACCCTCAATGTCTAAGCAAAAGTTCTACTCTTTTTATTTAATTTATTTTTGTTTCAATTTTTTTTACCGGCATACAGTACATAGATTTTAATTAGAATCTTTGTTGTATTTTTTCAAACCGCCATTTCTTTTCAAGTATACCATCATTTTTTTATTTTTTTTACATTATTTGTATTTTTATATATGATTCTAATAAAAGGGTATATATGCCATTTTAATAAATAGACACCTTTCTTTCCTTTTATTTTTCACTCATACCAAACAACCATCAAATCATCTAACTTTCTTCTCACTTTTCTTTTATATTCTTTCCTTTAACAATTTTTCCTCTTACAATCTTTCCTTTATACCTTCTTAGCCTAAAAGGACTAAAGTTTTGGGATGGAGGAAGTAATCATGAATAGATTTTGTAAATTCCCAAGATAATATTATTGGTTTCATTGTGTATGTTAGGGGTATTTTGATAAGGGAAATGTTAAATGGTGCCCTCGGGGCACTGGTTAAGGAAGCAAATATAATACTCCCTCCGGTCCTTATTATAAGAAGAAAAACCAAAAAACATCAAAACCAATACACTCATTAATTAGTGTAACTTTTTGAATATTTTTACAAATATACCCTCATAAAAAATTGTGAAGCATTAAATACACTCATTAATTTTAAAAAGACAAACATTAAATAAGGGGTATAAAAGTCTTTTAAACAATAACTACACCTTAAAAGTTGTGATATTTTCTTATAAATAGGACCAAGAATTTTTTTGAAAATTTTCTTATATATACTCCCTCCATAACAAAATATAAGCAAAATTCAACCATTTCAGTTGTAACTAATTATAAGCAAAATTGACTTTTTTTGTCATATTTAAGGATAATATACCTGAAATACCCTTACTTTAATTTTTTAAATGCACACACGTTTAACAACAACACCTTGAAAATATACTACTGTACACCACAATTAATGAGGGCAAAATAGGTTATTTAACTTAAATTAAATAACACAAACTACATTCCTTAAAAAATGTGAATTAGTCAAATTTGTTTATAAAAAGTTATGGAGGGAGTAGGACCGAAGGGAGTAATATAACATTGAAACTTGTGCAGTCAACTCATTAAAAGTCTAAAAAGTATTATTTTTAATTTAAAACTTTCTTTTTTTGGTTTCCTTAACCAGTGCCCCGGAGGCACAAGTTAACATGACCATTTTGATAATTATAACATTCATTCCTAGGAATATACATTGCAAGCCAAACATAGTATAGTTATTCCTTGAAATTTTTTAAGAAAAAATGCCCAGAAATAAAATTACTAACCAAACACTTTTTTCTCTATTTTCTTGAGAATAAAGTTCCTGCATTTATGTTCCTGAGAAAGTTAATCCTGGAAATTAATCGTGTATCCGGCAAACAAACGCCTAGAGATAGTTATTTGAAATATTTAAAATATCTTTTGTAAATTTCAAAATCTATGGGAAAGATATAACATACAGAGTAGTATTTGTAAATAATTTTTAAATCTATGGGAAAGATATAACGTAATATTTGTAATACAACTATTTTTGTTTGTTTACAATCTATATAATTTTTTATTTTTTTTCAAATTTATGAATCGATGATTCTCTAATTTTCTTGAATGTAAAATAAAATAATGGATGTCTAAATTCTAATATGGTTCACAAAATATATCTTGAAATGCAAATCACATTTTGATGAGTTAAAATTGTATTCATGTACTAATATATACATAATAAATAGTTAAATATTCTAATTTTTTTCTAAGTTTCTTTCAATTATTTGTCAAAAAAAAAGTTAAATCTTCTAATTTTTTTAAGTACCTAAAAAACAGATTGAAAAAAATATGCGCATAATAATATCCATATTAAAAGTGAGAAAATTTAAATTCGCAGATCAAGATCGGACTGTCAAGCTGCAATGAAAGCAAAAAATCTGAATCCACTACAATACATCATATTTAAACTTTTCCCTCTCAAGTGTTGAAAATTAAACCTTTTATTTGTCACTAGCTAGCGGTGAAAAGCATGATGGATTTTTTGACACTGATCAGTAAAGTAACCCATATGCCAAAGTTGCATTTCATTTCACCTCAATTACACAATACAATCATTACATTAGCTAGCTACATGAGAACTTTATTATAACCGTTTTCTCTCTCCATAACCGTTTTTCTTTCCAGAGTCAATTTTCTCATCTCAAAGTCTCTTTATTTCTAAAATCTTCTCTCACTCTTGAATCAAATTGCTTTCTTGAATCTTCTCTCACTCTCATATCACATTGTTTTCTCCAGGTTCATTCTCATCTTTTTTGCTTCATTTTTCTTGTACCACAAGCTTTCCAATTAGGTTGCTCATTTTTTTTTGCTTAGTTTATCGTATAGTACTTAATCAGTTCTTATTCAATGCAGCAAGTGATTTTCTTGTTCATCTTACTTTAATTTAATTTAAGCTACTGATTATATTGTTATGAATTTTCAAGATTCTTGTTTGTAGTTAATCTGTTCTAAGAGAAAACAATAGACCAAGATACATGTTTGTAGTTAATCCTTATTCACACTTTATGCATTATTCGATTTAGCTTGTGATTATGTTAATCCTTATTCCTCTTTATTCTGTTTGCAGTTATTGTTTTGATGATTGTTTTTATTTTTCATTTTATTTGGAGATTTTGGGTTATATATGAATGACTAAATGCATTGTGGCTACTTTGTAGGATTTGGAAACAAGTTGAATGGCTTCATCAAGTGACTCGTCTCTCACAAATCATTCCATTGAAGACATTAAAAATCAATTTAGAATTCTTAATGAGAAATTTAATGATTTGATGAGTTCTAAAAGTAAAGATGGTAATGTATTAATCATCTTAAAGGAAATGCTAAAGATGATAAATGTAGAGAATGACACAATTCATGTGAAATCCATTATCAACACTCAATTGTTACTAACTAACCTCCAAAAAGCATTAACTGATTTGGAACAATTTCGAGTTGTTTCCACGCCCGATGAACTAGATCTGGAGGATCCTGATTTGTATATGTTGCCCTTCTGCCTTGTACCAGCTGAGGGAGAGACAAGTCTCCAAAGATACACAGAAAAAGGCAGTCTTACCTTGCTTGATCCTATTGCTACTTTTGGTGAAGTTCAAGAAAAAATTTGGCCAGAGGTAAATTTTGCAGCTATATTCATTTACAATCTACCTATTTATTATTAATTTATTAAAATAAACCACCAAATCTTAGTGAAGACACATCAACTTTTTATATGTCATACAGTTCTGATTATTCCACCTCGTAGAAAATGCTGGGTTTTCATCATAAAATCATTCTCCCCTGTTCTAATTATGCCGCATGTGCATGTATATACATAACTGAACATCATGCAAATTTCAGGTTGCCAATAGATTTGAGGAACATATATTTAATATGCACATTGAAATTTCATGTTTGCTTGTGGGTTGATTTGTTGTGATTACATTAGTTTTTTCTGATAGCTGGACTGATTGCAGTAGTTTTAATTAATTGAATTATATTATGTTGTCTGTTACGTTTTTGCATTATAATTGTTCTAATAAATTAATTGCTTTTTTGATTTGTATGAGTTGAAAACACACAAACAAATTATCCTTTTTTACTCTTCTTTCTTTTTCCTCAGTGACAAATTGTTTTAGTTAAATGTTGTTCTCTTGGTTTTCCACACACATTTTCCCTTTAAATATATATTCTGTTTAAATCAGAACCAATTTAGCCTTACTTTTATAATTTATTGTCCATGACTTCATGTCAGCTTCAAATGCATCTTCTTTAGTTTTATTGACAAATGTGATTGCATTTAATTATGTATGTTATCTTCTCAAATTATTACCGGTGTCAACGTGTTTGTGTTTAGTGTACAATGTACATGTTAATGCTTGATATTTATATCTCTAATTAATGTGATCATGAGTGCTAACTTCCAGGTTAATGCAAGCCAAGAACCAAATGAAGATCAAGGTGCTGCACAAAAACTAGTTTTTTACATTGGAGGAAAGGAACAGGATTTTAGATTTTCACTTTACCAAGCACTCCTTTGCCATAACTGGAGAGATAATAAAGATTTTGATGTCTACAATGAAGTGTGGAATTTCAACTCAAATCACATAATAACCTATAGAAGGTTCACCACAAATTCTGGAAAATTTGTTGAAGATCTTTCTGATATGGAAAAAGAAAGCCAGGTTGTTTTACAAGTTCTTCGTAGAATTCACAATCTTGGTATAGGATGCCCTGTGGCCTTTGTTAATGAGGGGTTGGATAAAAAGCTAAGCGAGCAAATGAAAGATGATACCTGGGGAGAATCACCTCTATGTTTGCCTCCATGGTGGATTTATCTGATACTTTCTTATCCTTTTCTGTTCAGTTACCAAACAAGGGGTAAATTTTTTAGACTGGCCGCATACTTTCATCCACATCCAACAATTTTCTTGGGAACTATGGCTGATAATACGTTGGAAGAAGAGGAGACAGGTTTTGTGTCTCGTAACCATATTATGGAGCATGCTATACAATTGATGGATCAACACGCAAGTAAACATATAAAACTTGAAGTGAGATTTGATGGTGAAAAGGGCATTGGTATTGGACCAACTTCAGAGTTCTATACCCTGGTTTGTAAAGAGTTTCTAAAGTGTGATTTAATGTGGAGAAAGGATATCCCTTTTGGACTTTTCCCTTGTCCGAGGTTAGCCTCATCTATTGAAGAGGTAAAGACCAAGTTTGTTCTTTTAGGGAAAATTGTTGGCAAAGCCATTGAAGATGGCAGGCTATTGGATATCCATTTCTCTCAAGCTTTCTATAAACTCATTTTCGGGAAGGTAATTTATTTTATCCAATTTCACACTACCTACATCACTTATGTGATTTGACTTAATTTTTTTTTTGTGGAATTGTTTGTGATGTTTTTTAGGAATTGTCCATATATGATATTCAATCATTTGAACCCGATCTTGGCAGAATATTACTAGAATTCAAGGAGCTTGTTAGCCGAAAAAAGCTTACAGAGTCAGATTTAAGATATAAAGATGGATCAATTGAAGACCTTTGTCTTAGTTTTGTTGTTCCTGGATATGAGGAATTCCCTTCTGAATATAAAGATGTTACAGTAAGGCTATTCACTTATATAATCCAGTTCTAATTTCAATTACAGAGTCAGATTTAATATACATTTTTGTTTGTCATTTTTGTAGGTAGACTCAAGAAATTTAAAAGACTATGTTTCATTTGTGAAAGATGCAACTGTTGGGTCTGGAGTTTTAGTTCAAGTGGAGGCTTTCATAGAGGGATTTAACCAGGTATAAAACTGTCTTGTGTTATACTTCTTCTAAATGAGTCTCTAATATACCAAAAAAGGGTGGTTAAAAAATTCTACAATGTTTTTTCAGGTTTTCAACCGGGGAACATATCCTACTGGCATTCAAACTTTTTCTATATTCACTGTAGAAGAATTTGAGGCTATCTTGTGTGGTGAAGGAGAAAATAGTTGGAGTGTATGTATTAAATTTAGTTTTGCACCCCTAAGCCTTCTCCTTCTATTTATTATTAATGATAACCATTTGTTGTTAATAGTTGGAGGAGCTTACAGAACATATTAACATCAGTGATGGATACACGGTAGAAAGTGTTCCTATTGTGAATGTAAGTAGTTTAAAATGACCCTAATAGTTTGGATGATATTCTTACGCTTTATTACTAAAAGATATCTATCCCTTTGTATAGTTGCTTGAAATCCTTCAGGGGTTCGATCGGGAACAACGAAGGGGATTTCTACAGTTTGTTACTGGTACACCAAGGCTTCCTTTTGGAGGATTAGCATCCTTAAATCCCAAATTAGGAGTTGCAAAGGTTTGTGAACATCGTGCAAAGTTGTCTTAGTTGATGTATAATGATCGATTTTATGTGTTGCTAAGATAAATAGATTACCATGTCATTTATATCTATCAGAGTGGTTTCCTTTTGCACTTCATGTTGAATTTTGTTTTTAAATGTTTGTATCATCTATTAATTGTTTGTGTTTGACTGTTTTTAACAGATTTCATACACAAAGAAAAGGTTGCCTAGCGCGGCTACTTGTAATAACCAACTTATGCTACCTCCTTACCCTTCAAAAGTAAGGATCATACTTTTTTTTCTCATTATTTCCTACTGAAACTTATTTTCTTAATTTTGAGCATTAGAATAATTCTTTGGTGCCTCTTCATTTTCAGGACACAATGAAAGAAAAGCTTTTGTATGCCATAACAGAGGGACAAGAATCTTTCGACTATGTATAAGTTCCCTAGATAAGGAGGGTCTTTGGTTGATTCTGTGCATTATGGAAACATCATGAGATGTCTTTTCTTGCCAGTCAGTACTTTGATTTTTTTAGTGTTAATACTAGTTTGATTTTTCATGCACTGATTGTTTTGGATACCTTAGTGACCAAGATTTTTCATGCACTGTTTGTTTGGATACCTTTGTTTGGGTACCTTTGTGATATATTTGTTGTTTTTCCATCGGAGATTTTTCATTAGTATAATATTTTAGATGAAATTGCATGTTATTGTTAGAAATTCCTTCACCCTCAGAAAAGAACCACACTGTCACTGATTGTGTGTTTGGAAAAGTAGGGGAAATATTGACACAATTCCCAATTATGGCAGCAATTAACAATTTTTTTTCTGTCTTAAATCTAGTTGAAAAACAAAGAGTACATAATTGTTGTGTCTAATCTCTAACAATTGGAGTCGTCAGTCAATCGTACTTTATTTGTTGATTTCAACTTTTTTTTGCCTAGATATTTGATTAATGAGTTTGAAATTTCTCTCTTAGAATCTCTCGTTAAAAAATTTCTTTTTGGGGGGTGGGGGGGGGGGGGGGGGGGGGGGGGGGGGGGGGGGGGGGGGTGAGGAGGTGAGTCCTCTTACATTGTTTCTTGTTTGGGAGAGAAGGTTGTCTCATGGCATCGTTGAACTATTTTTGCAGCTATCGTTTCTTAATCTTGGCTGGCTGTTTTGCAACAGGAACATTGTCTTATTAATTTTGTTGAGAAGTTTTGTCGCTTTGGTTGTACCTCAAAATCCATGTCCGTATTGTAAGGGCGTGAAGTTAATGATTTTTTCATTTTCTTCACTTATCCTTATGTCGCGTGGTGGCATGGACCAAGGTCCTAAGGTGTTCAAACTTTCTCTTCCCTCTTTGTTCCTCGCTTGCAATCATGCTGTGTTTGGCTAAGTTCAAAAGTAACAGATTTTCTGTGGTCATATGTTAAGTGTATTGGAAAGTTCATTCTGTTCATATCATTTGTCTGTGAGTACTTGTTTAATTCTCAGTTGATTGGAGATCAAATTTAAGGGTGCCTTTTAATTGTTAGGGGTTGAGTGATGCAAGTCTTGGTTTGGATGGTGCAAGTACCCTTTGGCTTCCTTGCTTTTTACCCTGCGGCTGTTTTGTCTCTGTAGAAGGCTATTAGTGTTATCTCGTGTCATTTTCGACAGGTAAAATCACAAGTACTATTTCAGAGGACCCTAAGGTCATTAGTAACAGTTGTCGCAAATTTAAGCTATTCTTGTAGTCATGTGGAAATATGGGTTTGGAAGATTGATTTGCTTTAAGTGTTAGGGAATGGTCAGAATACATTATTCAAGAGGGGTGCGTTAAACAATAAGTTTGAGTGAGAAGGAAAGATGAAATTAGAGGATCCTAACCCATAATTTTTCAAACATTCCATCAACAATGTGGAATAATTAGCCATTAAGCTTAAAATTGATAGATTTCATTGTTCAAAAGCCTAGCTAATACTACACTCATGCACTTTGTATTCATAGGCTTTCCCATCTTTTATTGTTAGACCTTGTATTGATCAGACCCAACACATATGGAGTGATAAATAGTAATAAATGTAAGGAAATTAACATTAAAACCTACAAAATTGTTATCCCTTAACTTTGGGATACATACACACGTATACAAACTTCAAATTCTTGAGCTGAGCACTAATCAAACCTTTTAAACTTCATGTTTTCTTCATCAAGCATACTGATGGCTTTCCTTTTCTTGGATAAGTTATTAGCATATTGATATCCGCTATGTTCATTAAATTGAGCAGCAGTTCGAGCCCGCAGTTCCTCCAAACTTCGATCACCTTCTTTCGCTCTCTCTATCACCTGAAGAATAATAAGTTTGTCAACTATTTGCAATCTAATTTTAAATTATCGACACCGCCTAAAACAAAGGGCACAAAATAGTTTCACTTACAAGATGTCTGCCATACAAGTGGGTGCTTGAGAGAGCTGTAAGAGCATTTTGTGACTCCTGGTGGGTAACATACTCCACAAAAGCATAGCCTCTATAATTTCCAAACTTCATTGGCAATTTTAAACGTTTAATCTGCACAGTTTCAAGCCAACAAACATGAATGAAAGGAAAATTTTTGAATAGTTGTTTACATATTCTGTCTTAAAGGATGAATAATCACCTGCCCAAACGGGCTAAACAATTGTCTCAGATCCTTCTTTGTTGCCTCAAAAGCAACATTTTTCACAAGCAACTTAGTTGAACTCTTGTCTTTCTCAACTCTCTTTTGTACTTTTGCATCATTCTTGACATGACAAAGTTGTAAAATAAGAGCATGACTGTCCAAAACAGTCCCCTATAAACCAAACCAACAAAAATAATTAAAAGATGTCTTTGTAAAACAACCATACCTAATTATAAGTAGGACTTCAAATGTTTAAATACCTGTAAATCGCTGCAAACACTTGTTGCAGTCTCTGTGGAGTCAAACTCAACAAATCCAAACCCCATAGAAACATTTTTCCCATTTTTCAAATGCTTCTTCACCTATTTATGAAAGCAATGAAACGGAAAAAAATGAAAAACAGCCAAGTCATAAAAAGAAAAATATGTTGCTTAACACTTAAACCCATTTACCTTGACACTCAAAATTTTCCCCTGTTTCATGTGTTCACTGAAATGTTTCCTCAAACCCTCATCTGTTGTCTTGAAATTTAGGTTCTTGACAAATAGGGACCGAGCCTGAAGCATGATAAATTAATCAAATGACAGCAATAATTATGGATTATTTACCAATGGTTAATGTACACAGTTTCTAAATAAATATTGACTGAATTGCAAAGTAATCTGTGGAGGACAAAAATAGAGTAGTGACAATTCAGAGTCTATACAGAGTCTTTACATTTCTCTGTTTCCTATTTTCCATCAATTATCACGAAAGACTAACGTATCACAACAAACTATACCACGTAAACAAGATCAAAAGAATCGTAAAAATAATAATTTAGCAGGTCAAACCTCTACTCTGTCTGGATCAATATCCATATTTGATATTCTTTCCACGTCTTGCTCCAATATCTGTCGTTTGACATCCTTTTCACCAATTCGACTATTCATCTCGTTATCTTTTGATGTTGATTTTGGATTAAGAACATTGGAAGGAGCCCACTCCAAGTATAAGGGAGCATCCCTACATTGAACAACAGACAAAGCAAGTTAATAAAATATTACCTACCAGTTAAGTTTCTGCATGGAACTTGTGACCAAGAGAAACAAAAAAATCTTACTTGTAACGCTTGTAAGCTAAACCTCTAAAAGCAGCTTTAGCTTCTGTTGGTTCAAGGAAAACAACCTGAAATACCATCTCCAAATAATTCAAAGCCTGAACAATAATAATAATGAACATGTAACAGTAAAAGCAATAACTTTTAAAATGCATCACTCCTGAAGACAAGCTTCGCCAATCAATTAAGCAAATATGCAACAAAGTGTCAATAAGTATATTAAAGTTCGCGTAATACATATTTTTTAAAAAGTTCCCATAATACTTAAAAGGCCCGAGAACTACATACGGTCTGAGACTCACTTCCTTGAGAAGTACCATCATCTACAGCAGATGGTTTAGATGGGAACACTCAGAACCCAACGGTCCATACACAAAACAATAATGGTGAGACGAAGTAATATTTAAAATGCAATAGAATAAATTTCTTACATAAATTTGTTATTTACTTTTTCTTTTGGATATTATCATATTAGGACACAAGATTTTTCTCCAAACACATATTCTGAAAGACGAAATACGATTCAAAGTTGAATTGAGACATAAACGAATGAAAAATTTAATAGAAATTATAACAGAACTAGGCTATAAGATGTGATAATAAGCTATCATATGTACCCCACCAAAATAAAGAAAATACATAGACACGTCATGAAAAGGAGAGAGGAAAAATACCAGGGCCAATGTTTTTGTCGAGGGGAGAATTATTTTATCCAAACTACCAAATTTCCCAAAAATCTTTGCAAGTTCATTTTCGGTAGCACCATAGGGCAAGTTCTTCGCTAAAATTACATGGTTACTTCTTTTCAAGCCATCAACTTTACCCTTCGCAAGCTCCTCCAAAGCTTCCACATTCACTCCAGCTTTTTTAAATGCGTTCTTTGTTTCTGAAATCACTTGTGTTTCTCCCAGAGCAATACGTACAGCAAGATCATCAGCTTCTCGATCCAGTAAATCACTTTTACTAACACCATATTTCCGAGCAACATTTTCTACAATCTATTAACATCAACACATGATTAAAATATGCATACATCTATAAATAAGAGAAAAAGCAACCGGCTAGCAATACAGTATAACCAAAGACGTTTGAGGAAGCAAAATTGACAAGACAAATTATGTTAATTCCATCACTAGAAAACAACATATTTGTACACACCAAAGAAAGAAACAAAATAAAATGATGAGAGGAAATATTATAATGCCAAGAAAACATGAAATTATTAATGCATTGGAAAATGGAAACATATCATTTTTTGTGTTTTCTCAAAAAAAAATGTTATTTCTATTCAACATAATTTCTGGGTTCCTAACAATTTCTCACAACACATACCCCCAATATAAGAAATTATACTTATTTATGTATGGAAGTGAGACTTAATAGCCCTGAATATTTTTTATAGGATGGGAAAAATATTTGAAAAGCAAGAGGAGATATAAACAACTAGAGGGAAAATAAGTAAAATTCCAAAACAAAGTACAAAGTTGGCAAGGGGTGTAAGTAAGAAAATTGGATGTGTCCTATCCTTCATGTTTCGTTTTGTTAGACAACCATTCTTCAAATCAAACATGGAAGTAGTTTTATGTTGTCCAGTAAGTCTTTCATTTTCCAACAAATTAAAAGCACCTAGAGCAACACATACAGTATAAAAAATGTGAAAAATTGAAAACAAACCACAAGTTGTGATTTTCTACAGAAATTATAGATAAAATAAACATTATTCAGAAGTTCAATATATTATTGCAAAATTGGCTACTCAAAAAGGATGAAATAATAGAATCATAGCTTTCAATTCATTAACCATAAAGAAACATACTGTATCAGGGCGCATGAACAGACTATTCCATGCTCTGGTATCTCCACTAGCTTCAGCTGCTTTCCTCTCTTCTTCTCTTCGTTGTTTGAGAGTTTTTGTTCCTTGGTCCTTGGAAACATTGTTCCTGCAACATGTAAACCATAAAATGACAATACATGATAATCCAATTTAACATTGTCCATGATGCAACATTATTCCTTACTCTTCATTGTTTGAACGTCTTGGTATAGCTGGCATAACATGTAATAATCTCCCCTGGAAGACTGAATTGTCCGACTCTTTTAAAGCCCTGATAAACATTTTCATACACTTGCATAAATTATAATCAGAAATGACAAGTACAAACTGAAAACATTTCCAGTGGCAGGGGATTATCCAATTCCAACCTACTTTGATTTATTGCAAAAAACATTTCATATAAATTCCAAAAGATTCTTGGAATGTTTAAGAACTTTTCTATAACTCAAACCAATATAGTACATAGTAATACCTATTATTTTTCAGGACAAGGACTAAGTGAAAAATCCAGATTTTGATCATTAAGTACAAAATATACTATTTTATCTAGTTAAAAGTATTATTTAAAAAAAACACACACACACACAAACAAGGCACTCTTGGATACTCATCAGTCTTTAAAAGTAAAATGGACAAAATATTGTTTATGTCTAGATCTGCAACCTGAAGTTTCTTTCAAAAAAATGACTTAATGCTTTAAAAGAACCCCCTCACAAATTCTACTGCTCAACCATGGAAACTAACAGAAAAATTTACAATATAACAATAGTTGGTATTAATGAAGATGAGAAAACAATTTCTATCCATCTAGTTGTTATTACCTGGCTGCAAAATCTGGAACTGAGAAATGAATATAAGCTATTCCTTTGGATCGTTTTGTTTCCTTATCAACAACTAAATGAACCTGTGAGACACTACCAAACTGACTGAAATACTCTTCCAGTTCCTCCTCCCTGCAACAGAATAACAATAAAATGATAAAACCAACACATGATTAATATATTAAAATCAATTGAAACGACAGAATCATTGAAAGATATTAGTAACATAGAAAATTAACTATCAGAAGACATTCATTCAGTAGAAACAGAATCATTGAAAGACATTAGTAACATAGAAAATTAACTATCAGAAGACATTCATTCAGTAGAAAAATAATAAATGGAAAAGCAGGCAAAACACTATGAAACATGGATCCATAAGATAATTTGAGAAAGTACGTGGTCGTGTATGGCAGATTACGGACAAACAGTCGACACAACTCAGAAACTTCTTTCTTAACTTCTGGATTTGATAATTTCTCCTCTTCCTCGGTTGAAGTCACTTGAGACTTATCATTGGCAACATCCTCTCCGAAAGTATCTTCTTCTAGATCTACCTCTTGGGCACCACTTCTTGGGTTTCTTTCAGAAGGGTTATTACCACAATTTTCTTCACGTTCACTAGCAGGACTACGGTTATCTTTGTCATCATCGTCAGCAAATTCTGAATCACTGGTGACATTGTCGTTTCCATCATCACTGCTTTCAGAATCGGACCAATCTGTTGTCACTTTACTCTTGAAATAATCAACATCAGACATCACTCTATCATGCTTAAGCTCACGTGACTTGTCAGATTCGGGATTATTTGGTAATGCAACCACTTGTTTGTCGCTTAAGATAGGATGGTTTGCAATTGGTGTACCATTGGTCTCCTTATTCAATGTTGCTTGGTTGTTACCATCATTGGATACAACTGTAGTTTCGTTTGCCCACAGCTTAGACTTTGCGCGAGGTTGCATGACCTGAAGAAAATCTTGAAGCTTTGGGTCATCAATGTCCTTAGAATTGTCTTCTTGCCCTTTAGCTCTAGCATGATCTTTTGCATCTGGGGTGATCACTTTATTGTCCTTTCTTGTTGAATGCCGACTCCGCGGACGAGGAAGATTTGCATCACCGCGTTTTTTAGCCACCTGTTTGGTTATGAAAACATGATATAGCATTTTTATGGCTTTCACTCAATGATAAAAATATTGAATGAGATAATTATTATTTAATAAGATAGTGTAAGGAGTTTAAAGAAAAACATGCAATAAACAACCAACCTCGCAAGTAATTCTAAGCGTGTCAAGGTAAGATTTATTAAAATATCGAATAGCTTCCTGAGCTTCCTGGTCTGTACGAAAGCCAATATAGGCAAATTGGCGACTTTTTCCATTTCTGAATGACGAAATTCAATAACAATTCTAAATAAGTGTCCATGAGGATTGGGATAAGGATTTTATGATTTATTAAGGAAAGAAACAATACATGGTACGTAGATTGACATCAGTTATTTCTCCTTTCTGAGAAAATAATTCTCTTAGTCGATCCTCCACAACATATTTAGGGAGATTCTTCACACATATCCTCGACCTGGAAACACACCGACAACCAAATCATTTAGCATATCTGATTCAGAGTGTATTAATTAAATAAGACAGAAGATGGATGAATTATTGGAATAAAGGATATGCAACTAATTTATGTTTCGTTCTGTATTTCTGTCTAATGTTTTCGGTTGTGTAGGACTAGGGTGGCAGTTAGCCTCTCGTAACCGCTCTAGTCTATAAAATCAACTCATGCAACTAATTTTCAGAATTCAGAATATAAATAAATCTCTCAGATTCTTCAATTTCCTTGGAATTATAAATTCAAACATGAATGAGTACCTACATGGCTCCTTTGCACTGAAGTATAGTAGACACAGCTGGCAGCAAATGTGTCTGAAAAATAAAAGAATCAATTATTATACAAAAGTAAACAACTTTATCATATTTAGTTATCGGACAACCTTAGATACAATTCTTTAGATGTTTTTCGTATGGTTCGTAACTAAAAATACAATTTTTTTTTGGATATAACAAACTTTGAAAAAATTATGGATTTAAAAAAATCATGGTGAATTTAGTTAAGAACCATACGAGAAGCACCTAAGGAATTGTTTATTTACCATCAAAATAAGTTCAATTTTCTCACTGAAACAGAAGCAAATAGAGGCATAATAGAGAAAGAGAAGCACGCGATGCAGAAAAACTTACAAGCACGCAAACGTGAGAGGAAGAACGACGGCGCTAGGATTTCCGTTCTACGGCCAGTACCGCAGACGAGAAAAGGATTCTATTTAATTGATTTTAACATACGCTATATAATATTTGGTTAAAAAACCTAGAAAAAGGCAATTATATAACTCTTGTTTATAAAAAGTAAGGAAACAAGAACAAGAAAAGAGAAGGAGCCGAAGAGAGAGAAATATTCTATTATTCTCTTCTCTAATTAGGTTACATGTGAGCTCTATTTATAGATAAATATAATGATTTGAGGAACAAACAATGTATGGTCTAATAAGCTAATAGTATGACCCAATAACCCAATTGCTATATGGACATCCACTTATAATATTCATAACACTCCTTTTGGATGTCCATCGAGGATATGCCTCGTTAAAATCTTACGAGAGAAAAAACTCTTGCAAAATTTTCTCTTTTAAAATAGTCCTTGGACCCACTTTTGAGGTGAGATGGCATGGTTTCGTCCACGTGGCAGTTGCTGACTTTGTAACTTTTACCAAGTGGCACTGACGTGGCATGCCACATAATATTAAATTTAAAAAAATTAAAATTCTGAATATTATTTTTAAAAATTAAAAAATATGAAAATAAAATTAAAAAATCATAAAAAAAGTTCCAAAAATTTTCCGATTATATAGTTTAAAAAAACTAAATTTTTGAAATATGAAAAAAAAATTACAAAATTATATAATTTTTTAAATATTATATAATCTGAAAATTTATAATTTTCGGAAATTTTTGAATATATAATTTTCAGATTTTTTTCAAATTTTTTTATTTTAATTTTAGATAATTTATTCAGTTTTTTTTCAAAAAAAAATTTTAGATTTTTTTCTTCGAAATTTCAGATTATATAATTTTCAAAAAATTTATTTTATTTTTTTAAAATTATATAATCAAATTTTTTTTGGAAATTTTTTTTATGATTTTGAAAGTTATTTTCAGATTTTTTATTTCAAAAAATAATTTTAAGGATTTTTAATTGTTGTTTTATTTTTTAGGATTTTTAAATTTAAATTCAGATTATTTACCAAAATTTTCAAATTATATAATTTTAATTTTTGAAAATTAAATAATCTGAAATTTTTTGGAAATTTATTTTCAGCTTTTTAAATTTATTTTTCTAATTTTTTATTTCTAATTTTTAATTTTGAAAATAATTTTAATAATTTTTAAAAATGTTTTTTAAGTTTTTAATTATGTGGCATGTCACGTCATCGCCACGTGGCAAAAGTTGCACAGTCAGCAACTGTCACGTGATCAAAACCATGCCAAATCAGCTGTAAAGTGGGACCAGAGACTTTTTTAAAAGACAGAAAATTTTGCATGAGTGTTTTTTTAAAAATAAACTTATCAAGGACCAAAAACAAAACGAGCTCTATTTGCATATTTAAGCCTGATTTAATTTGACATAGATATCTCTACAAATATTTTTTTTTTATTTTAAGTGAATATTTAATTTGGCATAGATATCTCAACAAATATTTGGTTTTTTTATCAAACATATTATCTTTTTCCTTCTATTTAGATAGATATATCTCTCTCAACAAACTATATATCAACGTAAATTTATTTCTACTTTTTTTATAATGTTGTTTAATTTAATTTATTTTAATAAATTATTATTTTGATTATTTTTTGAATTTTCAAAATATTTTATTCATTATTTTTTATGTAGCATAAGTATCTCAACTAAATATATTATATCTTCTTTATTTTTTTGTTATATCTTATCTCATTTTTTATAAAAGAAATGTTAAATTGCTATTTTGGTCCCTTAACTATTTTTGATGTATCACTTTGGTCCCATAACTAATTTTTGAATTGTTTTGGTCCTTTAAATATGTTTTTGTTATATGGTTTGGTCCATTCCGTCAAGAGGCTAACCCTAAATGTCTTTGGTGGACCAACATTATAGGTGGTCCACCAAAGACCTCATTAATTTTTTTAACTATAACTGTTGGATCTTTTTATCACAAAAAAAAACCATTAGATTTTTTGGGTCTATAGTATCTAGCAGTATGCCTTATGCAACTAATTATTTTCTCTATTTCTTCATCTTCTTCTCTCCTCACCTTCATCGTTTATATCAAATCTTCATAAACATTCATATAAAAAATCCCAGAAAAACTCAAATAAATGAACATGTTCCCCTATCCATTCTCATTCAACTTCTTCTCTGCATCTTCTACACAATTAACCTCACAACAATTTTATGTAAAAACCCAATTAACCTCACAACAATTGCTCCAAAAATTTGATGTTCAAAAATAAGAACAGCAACAACATCATATGCTCTAAACCCAGAAATTTGTTCCTTCCTTCCTTACTTCCCATCATCTTCATAACTTCATCATATCATCTTCCTTCCTTCCTTCCTTCCAAACCCATAAATTTGCTAAAACTAAACAAAAATTTCGAAATACAAAAGCAGATCCAACATCGAATCATTCATCTCCATCAAAACCGTGTTATAGCCAAAGCAACGTTTTCAGATCTGATTGGCAATAACTAGGGGTGTGCAAAATATTCAGTTAACTTAACCAAACTACTAACTGAACTGCACTGAACCATATTTTAACTGAATCACTTCATACAGTTTTGAACTGAACCACTTTTTACAAACCAATTTAAATTCAGTTTAAAACCAGTTCAAAACCGGTTTATATATATGAATTGATTTTTTCACAAATCTCAATCATCTTCACCCAATTATTCACTGTTCAATGAAGTATATATACAACAACAACATTTTATAATCGCTTAAATTGAATTCCCAAATCCCAAATCCCCAAAACCGTTCAGTTTCCCCGAATCTCGTTCTCGTCGTTTCAGAGAACTCCACAACGATCGATGTTCTCCCTATTCCCGATCTGGTTTCGTTATCCATCCAAAGCTAATTTCGTCCGTTTCATCTCACAATTTATCTAAGCTTCCTTCGTTTAATCATCCATTATTTGGTTTCGTTCGTCGATCTATCAACATATTATACCAATTGTCAGAGCCACGTAGTGCTATAAGGTCCTGCAACAGCAGAGTTCAAGAAAGAATCAAACCAATTGTGAGTCTATTGTAGGTAACCCTACAGTTTACCTTATATATGCAAGAGGCTGATTCTACAACCTAATTCAAACTTGAAACCTCCTAGTCACACAACCAAAATTCCAATTTCCAACTATTATACCAAGTATCCCCTTTTGAAACCGTTCAGTTTTTATAATCGCTTAACTTGGGCTGAGATTTAGTGATTCTCATTTGATTTCATTATAATTAATTTGTTTTAAACTTCATTTAGTTTAGGTTTTATTATTATTACTGTTGAGATAAAATTCAAAATCCTTATTTAAAGTTTTAAAGATGATAAACGTATTCAAATTACATTTTTGTTAGATTCTGATTATTTGTGTATTTAACTTGTGTATTTGAGTGTTTTAATTAGTCACAGGTTAAATATCAATGACGTGCAACAATCATATATTTTGCTCCAATGGAACATCATGCAAAGCAACAAAGCAAAATGTGCTAGCTTGCAATGAGAAATTTACTACTAGGTACATGCAAAAGTAGTGGCTTGGATGGAAACATATGGGACCACCTAAATCAAATAAATATATACTTGGATACAACCTTCACCACCAATTGAGTTTTGCAACTCACACGAGAGAAAACAAAAGCAAGGCCAAAGCAATGCTACTTATGTGCACACGTGGATATACAAGGGCAATAAAGCAAAATTGGGAAAAGCCTTTTTTGCTGTAAAAAGGACAAGGGATAAAGAATGAACACATGACTAAAGTATGGTAATGGAACACGGTTTTGGCTTTTATCTACAATACCATTATTTGTCCAATCCATGAAAACCATGCAAGTACAAGCAAGCATTACCTTTTGGCCGAAAATGTGAAAAGAAAAGCATTGAAAGCTTGCACAAAGTACACGTAAAAGGACAATTGCCAAGTAAAACCTCCACCAGCTAGTTGTATGGCCACAAGTGAAAGGACATTATGAAAAGTGGTAGAAACCTCACTTAGGTAATGCCTTGCCAAGCTGTCCTTGAAACTTCATCACACGTGGTAAAAAATGGAAAAGGAATGGAAGAAAGGCCACACACGTGAGAGTAGGAGCGTATGTTGCAAAGCTTCCTCAGCCTATAAATACCAAGCCATGCTGAAGTTATTTGCACCGAATTTTTGAGAAGCAGCAAGCATAAATTACACATAATACTCAAAGCTCTCTTTTGTTCTTCAATTTTAAGTTTACTAAAATTGCTCTTTTGTTTTGAGCTTTGTTTAGTACAACACAAATATTTTATTTTGTCCAATTAAGATTTTGTTTCTTATTGGATTGTAAAGAAAAAGCTTGTTGTAAACAAGTGTGTAAATTCAAGAGCGAGTAAAGCTCTGTGTAAAGAAAGATCAAGAAGATCAAGAGCGAGTAAAGCTCAGTGTAAAGAAAGATCAGGAAGATCAAGACAAAAGAGGAGTTGTGGTTAAGTTATAACTCAACTACCTAGTGGATAATCTCACATTCGTGTGGGGACTGGACGTAGCCTAGTTTTGGCGAACCAGGATAACTCTCTGTGTTATTTCTTTCATCTCCTTTATTTGTTTCGCAAATTTCACACACTCATTACACGTATTTATTATTATTGTTATTATCTTTCATTTACTAACCTTTTTAAATTACTAGCTTGAAATTTTAAAAGGGAAATTTTAACAGTTCACAATTCAAACCCCCCCTTTCTTGTGAAAATATTTTACTTCAATTGGTATCAGAGCTTGGCTCTGAGACTTCAGCACTTAACAGTGTAAGAGAAAAAAGATTCAGAAAAGAAGAAAAATGTCTAAAGTAAAATTCATGTCTGAAGGAGGCTCGGTCACACGACCACCTCTCTTTGAAGGGGCCGATTACTACTTTTGGAAAGGCAAAATGGAACTGTTTTTACAATCTCAAGATAATCACATGTGATCAATAATTGAAAATGGAGATTATATTCCATATGATGATGATCTAAACATAAAAAAACAAGAAGATTGGTCACAAGAGGAAGGTAAACGTA
The DNA here is from genome assembly GCA_018208015.1 of Medicago ruthenica. NCBI lineage: Eukaryota > Viridiplantae > Streptophyta > Magnoliopsida > Fabales > Fabaceae > Medicago > Medicago ruthenica. Next base: position 11,659,511 of record CM031372.1, read on the forward strand.
TTTTATTAAATTCTAAAGCTAAATTGTTTCTAACCATGGCTTTGAGCAGGGAAGAATATGATAGAACACAGGAATGCAAAACTGCTAAAGAAATCTGGGATACCTTAAAAACTCATCATGAAGGAACCAGCCACGTGAAAGAAACACGAATTGATATTGGTGTAAGAAAATTCGAATTGTTTGAAATGAAAGAAACCGAAACCATAGATGAAATGTATGGAAGGTTTACTATCATTATGAATGAATTGAGATCTCTTGAAAAAAAATTTACTACTCATGAAAGAGTAAGAAAAATTTTAAGATGTCTTCCAAAATCTTGGAGACACATTGTAACTGCAATAACAGAAGCAAAAGATCTTACCAAACTCAGATTGGAAGATCTTATTGGTTCTTTAAAAGCTCATGAAGTTCTATTACAAGAAGATAAACCTTCGAGCAAAAGCAAGATGATTGCTTTAAAAATAAACCAAGAAGAAGAAACAATTCTTGATGATCAACAACAGGAAATTGATGATGAAGAAGGTCAAGATCAAATCATTCTTCTCACTCGAAAACTACAAAGAATGATACAAAGAAGAGATCAACACAAAAGAAAAATCCCAACAAGAAGAGAAAAATCAGAAATTGACAAAAGTCAAATTATCTGCTATGGATGCTACAATCTTGGACACTACAAATCCGAATGTCCATTAAACAAAAGAAAATCAAACAACTCTCAGTTCAAACAAAAATCGCTACTTACTTGGGATGATCAAGAAGAACCAACAAGTGAAGATGAACAAGCAAGTCTATGCCTAATGACAAAATCAGATAATGAAGAGGTAAATTTTGAACCATGTTCATCTTGTGAAAAAACTGAACACTTGTTTGACAATCTTTTTTATAACTCTCTAATTCTAGAACAAACTTGTGAAAAATTGAGAAATGAAAATCTTGAACTAAAAAGGGAAAAAGAAGATTTAAAAATATTAAATGAAGATCTTCTTAAGAAAATTCAATCAAAGGAAACTCCTGTAGTTAAAAATGAACCTCATGAAGAAAACATTGCTCTAAAGAAAAATGTTCTACAATTAAAAAATGACATTTCAAACTTTGTTAAATCTACTGAAACTTTTCAAAAGATTATGGGATCACAAGTTAGTGTCTTTGATAGAGCTTGCATAGGTTTTAAAACTATTTCAAAACAAAAACTTTATGAAAATTTTTTTATTCCTGAAAAAATTACAAAAACGAATGAAAGATACAAATGTACATACTGTGAAAAATATGGGCATCTTGAAGCATTTTGTTTTAGAAAGAAGAAAGAACATGCCTTGAGAAAATCAAGAGTTACTCATAAATCAAATTCTGTCAAATTTCACAAAGAAGGATCTTCTAAAAATAACACTAACCATCAAGGACCCAAAAAAATATGGGTACCCAAATCACTACTAACTACTGCTGCAGGAATGCCTAATGACAGTCAAGAAAAGGCCTTGGTACTTGGACAGTGGATGCTCAAGACATATGACTGGAGATAAACAAAGCTTTCTCTCCTTCACAAAAAAGGAAGGAGGACTGGTGACCTTTGGTAATAATGAAAAAGCTCAAATCAAAGGTATAGGTATTATTGGTAAGTTAAATTCAGCAAAAATTGAAAATGTTCAATTTGTAGAAGGTCTAAAACACAATTTGATTAGCATCAGTCAATTGTGTGACAGTGGTTTTGAAGTAACGTTCAAACCTCACACATGCGAAGTAAGACAAAAATCTTCAGGAAAAATCTTATTTTCAGGATCAAGAAACAAAAATGTTTATGTTTTATACTTAGATGAACTTCCTGCTGAATCATGTTTTATGTCTCTTGAAAAAGACAAATGGATTTGGCACAAAAGGGCTGGACATATAAGTATGGAAACTATTTCGAAAATATCAAAACTTGATCTAGTAAAAGGACTTCCTAAGATTAATTTTGAGAAAGATAAAATATGTGAAGCATGTATCAAGGGAAAACAAGTCAAAAGTAGTTTTCACTCAAAAGATTTTATTTCAACAAAAAGACCCCTTGAAATGTTACACATAGATTTATTTGGACCTATCTCAATAGAAAGTCTTGGTGGAAAAAGATATGGCTTTGTAATCGTTGACGATTTTTCCAGATTCACTTGGGTTTTATTTTTAAAACACAAAAATGATTCTTTTGAAGCCTTTCAAACCTTTTGCAAGAAAGTTCAAAATGAGAAAGAAACCAATATCATCTCTGTAAGAAGTGACCATGGGGGAGAATTTGAAAACTCTTCTTTTGAACACTTCTTTAATGAAAATGGGATATCTCATAATTTTTCTTGTCCTAGAACACCTCAACAAAACGGTGTTGTAGAAAGAAAAAATAGAACTTTACAAGAAATGGCAAGAACTATTTTAAACGAATCAAATGTTGAGAAATATTTTTGGGCAGAAGCCATAAATACGTCTTGCTATATTTTAAATAGAGTTTCAATAAGAAAAGTTTTAAACAAAACCCCGTATGAACTCTGGAAAGGAAGAAAGCCAAACATTTCTTATTTTCACATCTTTAGATGTTATTGTTACATTTTAAACAACAAAGACAACTTAGCAAAGTTTGATTCAAAATCAGACAAAGCTATATTTCTCGGTTACTCCACCACTTCAAAAGCTTACAGGGTATTCAATCTAAGAACAAGAATTCTGGAAGAAAGCATGCATATAAAGTTTGACGAACTAGAAAATCAAAGAAAAATCATTGAAGAAGAAGAAGATGAAATTCAAAACAACTCAAATCCTGAAAACTCCATCCAAAAATCTTCAAATGAAGAACCACATCAAAGTCCTCCAAGATCATGGAGAACAGTTAACTATCATCCACAAGATCAAATCATTGGAGAAACAGCTGATGGAATAAGAACAAGAAGATCATTTCAAAACAACGATATGGCAATGATCTCACAAATTGAACCCAAATCCATAAAAGTTGCAATCACTGATCAGTCATGGGTTGAAGCTATGAAAGAAGAATTACTTCAGTTTGAGAAAAATCAAGTCTGGACGTTAGTACCTAAACCTCAAAATCAATCCATTATTGGTACTAGATGGGTTTTTAGAAACAAACTAGATGAAGAAGGAAAAAGTGACTCGAAACAAGGCTAGATTAGTAGCACAAGGCTACAATCAACAAGAAGCATTGATTATGATGAAACTTATGCCCCAGTTGCAAGATTGGAGGCTATAAGAATTTTACTTGCATATGCATTTCATAAAAGCATAAAACTTTTTCAAATGGACGTTAAAAGTGCATTTTTAAATGGCTTCTTAAATGAAGAAGTCTATGTGCATCAACCTCCAGGTTTCGAAAATTTAGAAAAGCCAAATCATGTGTTTAAACTAACCAAAGCTCTATATGGACTTAAACAAGCTCCAAGAGCCTGGTATGAAAGGTTAAGCACTTTCTTAATTAATAATGGTTTTTCACGAGGAAAAATTGACACCACACTTTTTAGAAAAATTGATAAAAATGATTTATTAATTGTACAAGTGTACGTTGATGACATCATTTTTGGAGCCACAAATGAAAATATGTGTGATGATTTTTCAAAACTCATGGAAAGTGAATTTGAGATCAGCATGATGGGAGAACTTAAATTCTTTTTGGGATTACAAATCAAACAACACAAAGATGGCATTTTTATTTGTCAAGAAAAATACATCAAAGATTTGCTCAAAAAATATAAAATGAATGAAGCCAAAATTATGTCCACTCCCATGCATCCTTCATCAAGCTTGAACAAAGATGAAAATGGAAGTGATTTTCCTGAAAAGGAATATAGAGGAATGATTGGATCTCTCTTATATCTAACTGCTAGTAGACCAGATATTGTTTTTGCAGTAGGCCTGTATGCAAGATTTCAAACTGCTCCAAAAGAATCACACTACACTGCAGTAAAAAGAATTTTCAGATATCTTGTGGGGACCACAGATATTGGCCTATGGTATAAAAAGGGATCACATTTTAATCTTATGGCATATTGTGATGCTGACTACGCCGGAGACAAAATAGAAAGAAAAAGTACAAGTGGCGCATGTCAACTTCTCGGAGAAGCCTTGGTTAGTTGGTGTTGTCGTAAACAAAATACTATAGCACTATCCACAACAGAAGCTGAATACATATCCGCTGCTAACTGCTGCTCTCAGGTATTGTGGATAAGAAATCAATTAGATGATTTCTCTCTAAGGTACGCAAACATTCAAATATTATGTGATAATACCAGTGCTATAAATTTATCAAAAAGTGACAGTTCCACTTTCTTCTCTCTTGCACAAAGATAAATCACACTTAGAATGTTTAACCCATGAGCATTTAGAAGTTCATGAAGATTTGAAACAAGCTTACAAAGTTCATTCCAAATCTTCAAAGTAAAGGCTCTGAGCAAAGGACACGTGTCTAAGTTTCTTTTGACAACCTCCAATGGTCACGAAACCAAGAACTTCTATAAATAAAAGGCAATACTGAACCTTGATGAGAAAGATCTTACAAGCAAACATAAGGTGAAGGCTACCGTGCGCGAGCAACTTATACTGTGTATTGTGCGAGACTAATTACAGTCGTTCAATTAATATACATTGTCTTGGACTTCTACATTGTATTATTTTTAATCATTTTTTAATTAATTAATAAAAATCTTACTCTTTTTCCCTCATGTTTCTCTCTCCACCTCACCACCGCTTCGCCTTTATCGGACATTTTGTTCCTACACTTTCTGTAAAACCAAGCAATTTTTCCATCCACACCCAGATTTGCTTTCCCATCAAATTTCATCAAAAAAAAAAACTCAATTAAAATATGGTATGTGAATCAAACTATGGTTGGAAAACCATAACTCCCATAGCGATGATGGAGTCTCGATTACATGTGTCACCATTGAACTTCATCCGCCACACCACATATGCACGTTTCTTCATCGGCCTTCCATTCATTCCCAGTTTTACCAACTGGATGATGAATCCTAATTGGGAAAAGTGTGCTGCTGAAGTTTGGCCATGAAAAGGATGGGCACTGTACTGGTTGCCGCTGCAATCTTTTGCTACAGATGCTCCACCCCAATGCAAGGATGTATGCAACATCATGTTGTCGACGGAGCTCCGACTACCTTGTAGTATGTTTACATAAGAGAAACAACACCAATTCTTGACATTTAAATGAAGCAGACATTGAATGAGACCCAATTTATCAAATTAAAAATCGTTACAAATGAAAATTCATCAGTACAATTTTCTAATTTCCTAACAAACTGAACAATTAGGCAACAACTTCAATCCAAGATGATGATATCTTTTTTATTTATCACGACCCAATTAGGCCATATTGGAAATCCTTGGGATTTGTAAGATGAGGGTAAGGATGTTGTTATCATGAATCACAATTCTGGTGATGAGAAGGCCGAAGTGATGACATGTGGCACTGGGTGAGAAGACGAAGAGGATGACTTAAACAAAAATAGGGCGATGAACTGGATGTTTCCAATTCTCTTTAACGATGTTAACAATGGGGTTAATGGTGACAGAGTTGCCTTGGAGGGAGGAGTATGTGTTGTGAACAGAAGAGTGGAGGTGAAACGGCGAGGGCTTTGAGGTTGTAGGTATGAGAACAGGAGGGTGTGTATGGTGATGGAGAGAGTGAAGAGGAGAAATGAGAGTGGAAGTGTTGTGTGTTGGTCTATATGGCAAGGTAATATGCGCTAGAGGGGGGGTGAATAGCGATTTAAAAAATGTTTAGTAAACTTGGCGAAAGCGTTATTTGAAAACAATTGACTATTAGATTCGTGCTTGAAACGATAACAACAACAAAGAGATTAAGACAATGATCACAAAGATTTACTATTGAATTGAGAGATTCAATTTGATAAATCTTAATACAATCTAATATTAATATTCAAAATACAACTTGCAAAGCTAGACAAAACTCAAACCAAACCTAACCACAATTAAACAAACTACTACTAAATGAACACACAAGATTATGAACTAGATAATTGAAGCTTGATTGAAATTTAAATGTGATCAATTAGGTTTTGATAAAAGTTGATTCAATGAATCAAGACAAGATTTCCAAATACAAAAGAAATCACATTCAAATTAATTAAGCACAATTATCACAATTCGTATAAGCAATATATCAAAGTAAAAGAGTAAGGGAGAGAGAAGACACCACAATTTTATAGTAGTTCCCCCTTTCGTCCTCGCTTCGGGGTACATCTACTCTTCTTGGTGAAAAATGCCTCCATCAACGACTTCCACTAGAATATGAATGTTGATTACAATGTGATTACAAGAATTCCTTCAAACTAACCCCAACTCTTCAATCCTTATGCAACCACTCCCCCAACCTTCAAATACCCTTTTAAATTGGTGCTTCTTGATGTCTTCGAATCCTCAATCACCCATGCAATCCCTGAAGCTCTTCACTCGAACTCTTTTTTGCTCCGTCCGGTGATTGGATCCCCTTAAACACAAGAACCTTAGAACCCCCAATACCCTTGGATGTGGAATGAAATTCTCAATTCACTTTGGATCCTTGATTGCCAACCAACATCCTTGAAAGCAATCAACTTACAATCCATATATCACTCTAGCAATCTATGACTCAATGGAACACAATGATTCTTAGAAAAAGTGTTTAATCTCAAAAACACATGAATAATGATGTTTGGAGACTCTAGAGAGAATAGATGCAAATGATTAAGTAAGTAAGAGGTTAGGAGGATATGAGTATATATAAAAAGGGTGGCGAGTGTAATATTTTGGCCAAAAACAATGTGTTGATTCGATTCACTTAATGTGTGATTCGAATCAGACAGCAAAAAGACAAGCAAGAACTTGTATGAAGATTGATACAATTCAGACCTATTTTGAATCGAATGAAACTGCCCAGAATGAAGATTGATACGATTCACACATCATTTGAATCGAACCACTAAGCCTAAAACCTAAGTAAGAGGTTTTGCATGATACGATTCAAAGAAATAGTGATACGATTCATGGTGATACGATTCAAGGATTCATGAATCGAATTAGATTGTTTTGAAAAAGGGCAAAGAGTTTGCATGATACGATTCAAGTTTGACCAAAATCAAGAGGTCTTCTTCAGACACAAGGCATGCTAGGCTACCAGGGATCATAGGAACCAAGAGACAAGATTGCTAGGTGCTTTAATATGATACTATACAAGAACTACTAATATCTAAACAACATCAAATAGAACTACCTAATAGACATCATCAAAACACAAACTTACAAATCTATAACTACACCATCTTCATTGTCAATTATGTGATACAGAAGAATACGAGCTTGTTGTCATGAATTACTCTATTTGGTTCTAACACTGTCCAAAAACCTTCGAATTTGTATAATGGAGAATGGAGATCCATGTCGTCGCAGACGGAAGAGTTGTAGTGAGGTTGAGATCTACGATTGAAGGGAATGATTTGAGTATGTACGGTGCATTGTAAGCAATCATGGAACGTCAACATCTATGGATAAAACGAACTTGCGTACGATGTGCAATTTGTCATGCTTGCGCACAATAGAAGGCGCCGTCAAACTAGTACACAAATGACTAGGTTCAAACTTCAAAGACAATTCTCACCATTTAATGAACCTCAAAGAACACTCTCTCCTTTTTTTCCTCTAAAAATATAACATTTTTATATCTAAATTATAGTTCAATTTACAAATGTCGAAATTGTTGGATTAGGTTTCTTCAATGTTCTGAATTTGAAACTAGAAATGTAAGTTTTATGTGATATTCATCATTTCGTATATAAACAAATTGTATTGTTTTTAGATTTTTTCAAATAGAATAAAAACAAATAACAATTTGACCGATCATAACTCTCATCGCCACACCATGTTAGGTTATTGGTTTATAAAGTGTCCACCGTGGTTTAATTAAAGTGAGTGTACCCTTCAGCAATCAATCATTTAATCTATAACTATTTGTTTAAAGCATTTGAATATAAATAATTCCATTAGTTAATGATTTCAATTAAAAATGTTTGGAAGAACTCAAGTTCAAATTATAACTTGAATAATCTTTGACCAGACTCTTTTATTTAAAATCTGGACTATTAGGCCCAATTGTTGACAAGAAAAAGCACCCTCAAACTTATAAGAGTGCCTGTCTAAATCCCTTACTACTTGGACCAATCAAATGTCATTTTTAAATAATACTAATAATAAATGTGAATGAATGAAGTAGTAGTCTTTTTGTACCAAAAAATAAATAAATGTGAATGAAGAACATATAAGATTATTTTTCACAAAAAAAAAAAAAGAAACATATATATAAGATTCTATTCCATTCTTCCCCCCTTTTTTTTTTTTACTATTTCCTTTATTGTTTTTATTAATTTTCCTAAATTTTCCATTCCAAATTTTTGAATAAGAAACACCCTACTCTCTATTTTTACCTATACCTATATTTTATCTGTCTCCTCTTGTATCCTTTTTGAAATCATCAAATACTTGTATTGGTATATATGTATGTATGTTTCATGATTCCTTTTGGTTACACACTTACACTATCACAGTTTTACAGTTCTACAACAAGGATTTTCTTCTTCAGGTTCTTTTTCCCCTCTTTGATACCTATGATATTTTATTATTCCAATGTTACTATCAACCAGTGTTTTTAAAAACCGACCTAACTTGACGGTTCATTATCCTAGGAAACTTTAATTAGGATGGATAGTCCTTGACATGAATATTTCTGATGTTTAATCAGGTTGCCTCTTTTACTGGTGAGGAAAAAGCAACTGAAAAGTACAATAATAAGGTAAAAATTGCTTATAAAAGTACAGTTCAACAAGGGTTGGCCTCAGGGGACATATGCACTTGCTATGTGGTATGGTTCCAAACTCATCATTGAGAAAGGATATGATGGTGGAAGTGTCTTCAATATAATCATATCAATTAATAGTAATACTGGTGGAATGTAAGTAGTACTCCATGTTTTTTTCCTTTCTAATACGCAGAGATTATTTACTACTAAGTAATCACTATTTCACGACTAATTAAGTGACAGACATATTTTAGTGTCTCGGGCAACTGATTTGTCACTAAATAATTTTCTGAATCGGTTGCTAAATGAGTTTATGACCAATTTAGATACCGATTTGAAGAATGTCGCTAAACCACTAGTTGTTAATGTTAGCGAACTATTTAGTGACATAAATATTTCAGTGTCTCTAGCAACGATTTTTTCAAATCAGTCTCCTAAATTGGATACTAAATGATTAAAAACCGATTTGAAAAAGGTCGCTAAACTACTAGTTGCGAGTGTTAGCGACTGGTTTGACATTTTTTGGTCTTTAAATTGGTCTATATCATAGTTTTTTTTTTTTTTGTTGGGATTTATATTTGAAGCTTATCATGCTTAAATTGCATTGACAATTTCATTATTATTAACTTAGGTCCCTTGGTCAAACAACACCATGCCTAAATGCATTTACAACAGGCCAAGTAGCAGCATATAAGATGTTTGAAACAATTAAAAGAAAACCAAACATTGATGCTTTATGACACAAGTGTTGTTGTCTTGGAGACTATAAAGGGAGATATTGAACTCAAAGATGTTTACTTTAGATACCCTGCAAGGACCAGATGTGGAGATCTTTGCTAGATTCTCATTCTATATTCCAAGCGGCACAACTGCTGCTTTAGTTGGTCAAAGTGGTAGTGGAAAGTCAACTATAATTAGTTTATTAGAAAGATTCTATGATCCTGAAGCTGGATGAAGTACTTATAGATGGGGTCAACTTGAAGAATTTTCAAGTTAAATGGATAAGAGAACAGATTGGACTTCTTGGTCAGGAACCTGTGCTGTTTACTGCTAGTATCAAAGAGAACATTGCTTATGGGAAAGAAGGTGCAACAGATGAGGAAATAGAAATAGCAATAACACTTGCTAATGCTAAAAAATTCATTGATAAACTCCCTCAGGTATAACAAATTCTTTTACTCTCGATATAATTATAGACACTCATATCCAGTGAAACATTTACGCAGACACTAACATCAAACTTGACATTGAGAAAATAAAAGGGATTGAATGTAAGCACATGCAACAGTATCATTTCGGTGTCAAACACCAGCCAAACATTCAATATTAAGTGTAGATGCTACATGGCTCAGATTGTTTGAATCTAATGGATTGTGCATTTCTGTTTGCAGGGTCTTGATACAATGGTAGGAGGTCATGGAATTCAACTTTCTGGTGGACAAAACAAATAATTGCAATTGCAAGGGCAATATTGAAGAATCCAAGAATCCTTCTTCTTGATGAAGCAACAAGTGCATTGGATGCTGAGTCTGGACGTGTTGTTCAAGAAGCATTGGAAAAAGTTATGACACAAAGAACTACTGTAGTTGTTGCACATCGTTTAACAACTATTAGAAATGCTGACATCATAGCAGTGGTTCATCAGGGCAAAATTGTGGAAAAAGGTTATAAAATTTAACTGTTTAAGTTGATTTTATTAACTGGTTTACACCCCAATATTTTACAAATGATTTTATATTAACTTAAAAATTTACCGCTGTAGTTTATATGATATAAACTTTAATCCAAGCAGTCAATTCTGTAAAAGATATAGGGGGAAGGTTTAGCACTACTCCAGTATTACACCTATGCAATTTGATCCCTCCTTTTATTAGTATTCAATTTTGCATTTTTACTTTATATGTATGTAGGTACTCATGATGATTTGGTAAAGGATCCTTGTGGTGCTTATTCTCAGCTTATTAGTCTGCAAAAAGGAGCCAAGGAAACAGAAAGAAGCCATAGTTCAGAAGAAGATAAGTCAAGGAACAGTTTCAATCCAGATACTCAAAGAATATCCTTTGCAAAATCAATAAGCCAAGGTTCATCAGGAAGTAGACACTCTCTTTCACTTGGCCTAACTCTTCCATATCAAATTGCTGGACATGATTACGTAGAAGGAATCAATGGTGATGATGAAAGTAGTGAACTTGATAATGTGAAACGCCAAAAAGTTTCGGTTAAACGTTTGGCAAAGTTGAACAAGCCTGAGGTTCCTGTAATACTACTTGGATCCATAGCTGCAGCAGTACATGGTGTTACTCTTCCTATATTTGGCCTGTTGCTTTCATCATGCGTCAATACTTTCTATAAACCCGCTGAGCAACTTAGAAAAGATTCTGAGTTTTGGTCACTTTTATTTCTTGGTTTGGGTTTTATTACCCTTGTGGCTCTACCAGTGCAGAACTACTTATTTGGGATTGCTGGTGGGAAATTTATTGAAAGAATTTTTCATTGACATTTAAAAAAGTTGTGCACCAAGAAATCACTTGGTTTGATCATCCTTCAAATTCAAGGTATGTTATGATCATATTTACTTCCAATTATGAAAGAGTGAATTCTCAAGTTAATCCATGAAGTTTTAAGGTTCTACCAAGTAGGTCCTTGAAATTAAGGGTATGTTTGGATTAAGGGTATGGTTTTTCAGGGTTTTGGAATGTGTGCAGTGTGACTACATGCACTCAACCACATCCTGGCCGTTGGGTCAAGATTGAATGGATTGAGATCGGATGATCCAGATGTGGTTGACTACGTCAAATCATTGGATTGTAACTGCACACAAGCCATATCCATCTTGGAGGAGAGGAATTTGGGAACTGAGTCTATATTTTGCTAGACACATTTATTATCATATATTATTCCTATGAAATTATCTAACTTACTACAATAAATGAATGTACCTTGCAGTGGTGTCGTTAGTGCAAGGTTAGCTACTGATGCTTCAACTGTGAGAACTCTTGTTGGTGATACATTGGCCCTCATTGTGCAAAACGTAGCAACAGTAGCAGCAGGACTAGTTATAGCATTCAGTGCCAATTGGATTCTATCTTTTGTGGTTCTATCTGTGTCACCATTGATGCTCATACAAGGATACATTCAAATGAAGTTTCTAAAAGGATTCAGTGCAGATGCAAAGGTTGGTCTAATCAACAGTTTTTTGTCGGTTCCATCAATAGAAATATATATTTGTATACTGTGAACTATCCATCACAGTTCGGTTCTTTTTGGCTCAAAAAAGTATTGTTCCATATTCTGTAATGGCAATTTTGGTTCGGAAACACAGAACTGGTGCACCAAACCCTTATATCAGTTTAACCTAACTGTTATAACGGCTCGGTTTGATTTAGTTTTCATTCCTGAATTGAACCATGAACAATCCTAATTGTGGATTAACAAGAGTATTTTGTTTTTAATAGGTGATGTATGAAGAGGCAAGTCAGGTTGCAAATGATGCTGTTGGTAGCATCAGAACTGTTGCATCATTTTGTGCTGAACAAAAGGTGATGGATATGTACCAGAAAAAATGTTCAGCACCAGCAAAAACAAGGTGTTAGGTTGGGACTTGTTAGTGGTGTAGGATTTGGTTTCTCATTTTTTGCTCTTTCCTGCACAAATGCTTTCTGTTTCTACATAGGATCGGTTCTTATGGAACATGGCAAAGCAACTTTTGGAGAGGTTTTCAAGGTACAGTACAACACTTATGTTCCACTATTAGGCTCTGTTTGGATAAACATCTTAATTAAGCGCTTATAACATAAGACTTATCATATACGTCTTAATGTATAAGCTATTTCTATAATAAAAAAAAGTAAAACAAAATCAACCTGTTATAAGCTGTTTTTAGAAGCTATCATATAGAGCTTATGGAAATAAGCTGAAAACAGTTTATGCACATTTCATAAGCTCTCGCAAGCAGTGTCACAAATGCTTATACCAGTATAAAGTTCAAATAAGTCACTCGAAATAGACCCTAATTATTTGGTGTTTCTTGTGAATTGGTTCTTACTTTAAGTTTTGTGCAGGTTTTCTTTTGATTAAAAATGACAGCAATAGGTGTTTCACAGACTAGTGCTTTAGCACCAGATACCAACAAGGCTAGAGATTGTACAGCTTCAATATTTGAAATTCTAGACAGCAAACCAACCATTGACTCAAGTAGTAATGAGGGTGTGACACTAGAAACTGTGAAAGGTGATATCGAACTTCAACATGTCAGCTTTAGATACCCAACAAGGCCTAATATTCAAATTTTCAAAGATTTGTATCTTAGCATCCCAGCTGGAAAGGTAATAAATTAATAATTACTTTAGTAATCTCATAATTGTGCAAAGAGAAGTTAATTTTTTTACAACAAAATTTAGACAACTTTTGAGACAACTTTTTACGTGGTTAACGAAAGTTGATAAATTTAAGCTGTTCAAATAACACAACTGTTGTACAAATGTACTCATTTGATAATATGTGAGATAATTAATTACATTGTTGATATATTTATATGTAGACCGTTGCCTTGGTTGGAGAAAGTGGCAGTGGAAAATCAACAGTTATAAGTCTTAGAGAGATTTTATAACCCTGATTCTGGACATATATTGCTAGATGAAGTGAATATCAAAACTTTCAAACTAAGCTGGTTGAGACAACAAATGGGTTTGGTTGGTCAAGAGCCTATTCTTTTCAATGAAAGCATACATACTAACATAGCTTATGGCAAAGAAGGAAGCACTTCTACAGAAGATGAGATCATTGCAGCAGCTAAAGCAGCAAATGCACACAACTTCATAAGCTCTCTTCCAGATGGTTACAATACATCGGTAGGCGAAAGAGGCACACAGTTATCAGGTGGACAAAAACAACGTATAGCAATTGCAAGAGCTATATTGAAAGACCCTAGAATACTTTTACTTGATTAGGCAACAAGTGCACTTGATGATGAGTCAGAACGTGTAGTTCAAGAGGCTTTAGATAGAGTGAGTGTTAACAGAACTACTGTTGTTGTGGCTTGTCGTCTAGCAACGATTAAAGGTGCTGATATCATAGCTATTGTGAAAAATGGGGTGATTGCTGAGAAGGGTAGACATGATTTGTTGATGAAGATTGATGGTGGAGTTTATGCTTCATTGGTTGCTCTTCACATTAGTGCATCATAGATTTATATTTATTTGATTTTTTTTTTTCTATTTGCAAATGTTTTGCATATAAATGGATAGTCGTACCAGGTTGTATCCTATAAAATTTTGTTGATGAGGATCATTAGTGATCTTTATAAGTTCTAAGTAGGACTTTTCATCCAGTTTATTAGAGAAAAATAACATATAGGATTGCAGATCAAATCAGGATTAGGAGGCATATAAGTAAGATGTCAGAGGTTGTTAGCTTCTTCAGCATTAAGTTCAACTTTCATTGTAATGAAGATGAAATAGACATTACGAGTTAAGGAAATTACAATGCGTGTTAATATTTAGGATTTTTTTTTTCTTTGAAACAAATGTGGGAATTTATGAAGTAATTTATTTTCGAGGATAACTCAAATTCTTTAATGTAAAATTTTGGATCATATATTTGGAGAATTTTTATAAAGTATTTCTTGTATGAATACATTGTTGTTATACTTCTATCTTTAGTTACACTGTCACGCTCATAGAAGAAAGTATTGAAAAGAATGTATCTTCATTGCCGAGGTACTCTTGTATGAATACATTGTTGTCATACTGCTACTTCATTGCTTTTCTTTTCTGAAACTCTGAAATAGTTGTGATCTTGTTCTATTAATAGTTGTGATCTTGTTCTATTACTGTTATATAATAGGAAGATATGGATTTTTGCAAAGTTAAGTTATCTAATCATTTTATAAGCATCATTTTCATGAATTTTTATATATCAACTGTATGTTAATGGTTTCATTGGTCTAGCACAGCTAATATTAATAATGATTGAATTTTGATTCACAGACAAAACTAATTACTTTCAACCTTTTGCTATTAGGATTTAGGAGTTGCTTGTAGCTACAATCAATGACAAGCTCTGTAAAAATTAAAATGCTATCCAATTCCAAATTTGATGTCATATTTGCCAATTGAATTTGAATGTCTCAGATAAATAAATAAAGGACTCAATCAAATTATCTATTCAAATTTTCTAAATATCAAAATTCTGAAATCAATATATTTTATACAATTTAATTTGAATAACCAATATCTCTAAGAAGCTATGAGTGATAGACTAATTGACGCAGTACGGAAGCAAGGATTAACAAGCGTTAAGCCTAAAAGATAAACAGACAGGTTGCAAGCGATAAACCTATCAAAATAAGGGTTTCCGGAATCCACCAGAATTTGAGAAAAGTCTCGATAATTTTATTCAATAAAAAAAATGCCTCTCTAGGCTGCCAAGATGTGTTAAATACTAGAGGAAATAACAAACCCCCATGGGCCGAAAATATAACAAACTGAAATAAAAACGAAAAATATCAAAATAACAAGATATGCTAAAATATTAAAAATACTATGGAAAATCCTCCTACATCACTAATCAACAGAAACAGTAAACCAGTTTTACCAATTCCCAAAAACTTCATAGCATGCAATCTGCCTCAAACAATAAATGCTCACCCTTCGAATGCACTTTCTCAGATGTAGAAGATCAGAGGAACCAAGTTATTGGAAGTAGAAAATAGAAATATCTTATGATGCACTTGAATGAAGAGCTACTAATGAAGCATAAACCCCATCAGTAATCCTCATTAACTCATCATGTCTTCCCTTTTCAGCCACCACCCCATTTTTAATTACCGCTATAGTATCAGCCCCTCGAATTGTTGTAAGACGGTGAGCCACCACCACAGTAGTTCTGTTCACACTCACTCTATCTAGAGCCTCTTGAACTATACGCTCTGACTCAGCATCAAGTGCACTTGTCGCCTCATCAAGCAAAAGTATTTTGGGGTTTTTTAGCATGGCTCTTGCAATAGCAATGCGCTGCTTCTGTCCTCCGGACAGTTGTGTGCCTCTTTCTCCAACAGAGGTGTCATATCCATCTGGAAGAGAACTTATGAAGCTGTGTGCATTCGCTGCGTTAGCTGCTGCAATGATCTCATCTTCCGTAGCACCTCCTTCTTTGCCAAAAGCTATGTTAGCACGAATGCTTTCGTTGAAAAGAATAGGCTCTTGACCAACCAAACCCATCTGTTGTCTCAACCAACTTAGTCTGAAAGTTTTGATATCCACTCCATCTAGTAGTATACGTCCAGAATTAGGGTCATAAAATCTCTCTAAGAGGCTGATAACTGTTGATTTTCCACTACCACTTTCTCCAACCAAGGCAATAGTCTGCAAAGACATATCATCAATTTAAATACGTTACATGTTCTCAATAAACAGATTTGTACAACCAATAGATTACCTTTGCAGATGGGATGCTTAGGCTTAAATCTTTGAAAATTTGAATATTGGGCCTTGTTGGGTAATTAAAGTTGACACGTTGAAGTTCAATATCACCAACTACTGTTTCGCGTGTTACACCCGCATTGCTGCTGGAATCTATATCAGGTTTGCTATCAATAATTTCAAATATTGATGCTGCGGAATCTTTGGCCTTGTTAGTGTCTGGTGCCAACGTAGTCGTCTGGGAAACAGCGATTGCCGTCATTGTTAGAGCAAAGAAAACCTGCATAAATTATCTTGTAAGAACCAGATCAAAAGAAAAATAAAGAAAATATAAAGCATGCTAAGTTGATTGAGTGATTGTACCCTGAAAACTTCTGTAAAAGTTGCTCTGCCGTGTTGCACTAGAACAGATCCTATGTAGAAAGTGAAAGCATTTGTGCAATATAGAGCTAAAAAAGAGAAGCCAAATCCTATACCACTAACAAGCCCCAAGCGAACACCTTGTTTCGCTGGACCTAAACACTTTTTACTATACATGTCCATCACCTTTGATTCTGCACAAAATGATGCAACAGTTCTGATGCTACTAACAGCATCATTTGCCACCTGACTTGCCTCTTCATACATAACCTACATAGATAAAAGGAAAAAGATTCTCATGATTCCCACAATGTATAATTTCCCCAATGTAATTGACAAAACTGCAAGTAATACTAACCTTGGCATCGGCACTGAATCCTTTAAGAAACTTCATCTGAACGATTCCTTGCATAAGAATCATAGGTGACACAGCCAAAACTATAAAAGCGAGAATCCAGTTAGCAGTGAATGCTATAACTAGACCAGCTGTGACCGTTGATATGTTCTGAACAATGAGGGCCATTGTGTCACCAACAAGACTTTTCACAGTTGAAGCGTCGATTGATAACCTTGCACCAACTGCACCACTGCAAGGTGATTCATTTCTTTCAGTTTCATGAGTAGAAGGAAATAATACATCATAATTCTTTCATTATTTTGTCTTGAAGTAAAATACATTTTGAATAACATACCTTGAATGTGAAGGATCGTCAAACCATCTAATTTCTTGGTGCACAATCTTTTCAAATGTCAATGAGCGAATTCTTTCAATAAGTTTGCCGCCAGCAATTCCAAAGAAGAAATTTTGCAGTGGTAAAATCACTACAGTAACCAATCCCAAACCCACAAATAGAAGTGACCAGAACCTGGACTCTTTCCTCTGCTGTTCTGGAGGTTTATAAAACATACTAATGACTGCTGAAAACAAGAAGCCAAATATAGGGAACACAACACCATTTACTATTGCAGCAATGGTTCCAAGTAGTATGACAGGAATCTCCGGCTTGTTCAACTTAGCCAAACGCCATATAGATACTTCGGGTTTTTTCTTGTTATCGAGTTGACCTTGTTCAATATCTGCTTCTACTATTTCTCCAGACAAGCCTCTAACTGACTGGGAATGTCGATGACTCACTGATGAAGTTTGACTTATTGATCTCACAAAGGAAGTTCTCTGAGTCGAAGGTCCAGCCGTGTGACTATCTATATTTAAATTGTCACCTAACTTATCTGCTTCAGACTTTCTGCTACCTTCAGCTTCATTGTCTCCTTCTTGTAGACGAATAAGTTGAGAATAAGCACCGTCAGGATCCATGGTTAACTCGCTATGTGTTCCTACAAAAATGGAAGCATGCAAAAGTGAATACAGCATTCCAAGATGTTATAAAATTGGATAATCATACTAAAAATGTTTGTTCATGTATGTATAATCTATAACCTCTCTCCACAATTTTCCCTTGTTGAACCACTGCTATTGTGTCAGCATTTCTGATAGTTGTCAAACGATGTGCAACGACAACAGTAGTCCTTTTCAATATAATTTTTTCTAATGCTTCTTGAACAATACGTTCAGACTCAGCATCCAATGCACTTGTTGCTTCATCAAGAAGAAGGATTTTTGGATTCTTCAATATTGCTCTTGCAATTGCAATTCTTTGCTTTTGTCCACCAGAAAGTTGAGTCCCATTTTGCCCTGCCATGGTGTCAAGGCCCTGCAGACACAATACGTACATTATTATAAACTACAATCCAACTTAACAAAAATACAAGCCAAAAACAAGAATCACAGCTATAAAAGTCTACAATATTTATACACACACCTGAGGCAGTTTGTCAATGAAATTTTTGGCATTAGCAAGTGTTATTGCTGTTGTTATCTCCTCATCAGTTGCACCTTCTTTCCCGTATGCTACGTTCTCTCTGATAGTAGTGGTAAACAAGATAGGTTCTTGACTAACAAGCCCAATTTGTTCTCTTATCCATCTAAGTTGCAAGTTCTTCAAATTCACACCATCTATAAGTACTTCTCCAGCTTCAGGATCATAGAATCTTTCCAATAAACTGATTACTGTAGACTTCCCACTTCCACTTTGACCCACCAAAGCAGTAGTTGTGCCACTTGGAACAAACAATGAGAATCCAGCAAAGATTTGCACATCAGGCCTTGAAGGGTATCTGAAGGAAACATCTCTGAGTTCAATATCTCCCTTTATGTCTTCCAAGACAGCACCACTGGTATCACTTGCATCAATGTTGGGCTTTCTTCTGATTGTCCCAAACATTTTATATGCTGCTGCTTGGCCTGCAGCAAATGCTTGTAAGCTTGGGGATGTTTGACCTAATGCTCTGTCAAATCAAGGAAAATTCATCAAACAAAAATCTTATGCCTAAACAGTGTTATATCAATGCAATTTATTCAATCAGGTAGCAATGTTTCACTTACATCCCACCGGTCATAAGAGCTATGATCACAGTCATGACCGTTCCACCATTATATCCTTTCTCGACGACTAGTTTGGAACCATACCACATGGCCAGTCCATAAGTGCAGAAGGCAATAAAGGTAAGCATTCCGATTCCAAACCCTGAGACTATGCCTTGTTTAACCATTGTAATATAAGCAATTTTTATCTTGCTATTATACTTCTCTATGGCTTTTTTCTCACCAGTAAAAGATGCAACCTGATCATTTTTCAAATTAAAGGTCAAAGATAATGAATAAATACAAACTCAAATTAATCATTCGGTATTTCTGAATTGAGGCAAGTGTCTTACGGTTCTGATGGCTCCGACTGTTTGATCAACAACATTTCCGGCTTCTGCATAAGCAATTTGTCCACGACTTGACATTTTAGCCATCACCATAGACATGAAAGCACCAGCAACGACAACACAAGGTACACATGCGAGTAAAACTATAGCAAGGCGCCATCCTTTTATAAATGCCATCACAAAGCCACCACAAAAATTTGAAGCAAGTTGAAGAAACTTCCCAACCTGTCATAATTATTGATAAATTCTCATTTATTAATAAATTCACCTCACTTCCACTGTAAGATCACGATTAATGAATGTGATTGTATACTAAAAGAGGAACATATATACCTTTTCTCCCATAGCCTCTTGAATGAGAATTGTGTCACCAGACATTCTACCAATTACCTCTCCTGTGTTTGTTTCAGTGTCAAAGAATGCAATATCCTGTTTCAATATGGTTTTCAAGTACAAGCTACGAATCCTTGCAGCTTGTCTTTCTCCTGTCACCATCCAACATGTAACCTCTGCAACATGCAATAAAATCACCCTCATTATCAGAATGAATACAAGAAGTAGTCTCCAACAAAATAAATAAGCAAAGTAAAAAAGTATGGTCTTACGTAGAAATGATGCTATTCCAGACCCAATAGCCAGGTAAACAAATAGCAGTGATACCTGAAATTTGAAGTGTGTTAAAGAATGCTATATACTATTGTAATTAGTGCATGCTATGCCATATCCATTTCGGTAACAAGTGCATGCTATAAGTCTGGTTAAGGATTGTTCCAATTGAGATTGAAACTCGAGCTTTTTCGAACTATTCATAATTAACTGAAGTACATTAATCACTAGTTCAACCTATTGTTATAACAAGGATCCATCCTTGTGTATGTAATCTCAATTCGTATTGATGGAATATAGTAAATATTAAGTACCATGTGGTACATGCCATGCAAAGGTACAGAAGAAGGACAGTGGAAATAAAGAAAACTTCTAGAATTATATTGAATACATAATTAATCCTATGCCAGCAGAAAATAGTCCAATTAAATTTTGGTGAAGAAATGACATAGCAGTCCTCAGAAAAATAAACCCTATATTGGTGAAAATGTTACATAGTAAAAGAAAGTGTTAATAGCTACTGATTATGTATTTACTAGGTATATCTATGCATTTAAAACAGACGTAGGGTGCTTATGGATATATTGATTTTGAAACAAATTAAATTATAATTATATTTTTTTTGAACAAGTAAATTACAATTATATTATTATTTAATGCTAGCTTTACATATTATTTTTTGACAATTCTAACTTTACATATATTTTATTAATTTTTTATCTTGGCTAAGAAAAAATAATTTTTACCCAAAGTTTAATTAAAGAAAAATAGAAATATAATATAACCATAAATATTTGGTAAACACCAGATGAAAGTGTCTATTAGCAAAAAAATAAAAAGATGAAAGTCAAAATAAAAATTAGTAAAGATGAATTCGACCAACTTAATAATTTAAAATACATTAACTTAAGTTTTAAAGAAAAGTGGCTAAAAAAATGGAAAATACAAGCCTTATATGCATGACCCTTTTCTGTAGAACTTATCATGTAAATTAGTTGCTACATTGGCTATCAAGTGATTTTCATATTCCTACTTATTTGGAATTTTTGTTTTTTCCCCATCACATCCTCCGATAACATATTAGAACTTAATTTTCTTTTAACAAAGGAACTTAATAATTTTTATAATTCCAAGAATTTGGCTTCGTTATGCATATTAATTTGCATTTTGCACCAGAAAGTTTAATTGAAAGAGAAAGAAATAAATAGAAAGCAAGAATAATGCAATATATTAGAACTTAATTCATACCTTAGAAACTTGTTTGATAGTGTCTGCTTGATTAGAAGAGCCAAAGGCATTGATGACATTACCAAGAAAGAGAGTCATGAGAGGGTTTGCCAATCCATTAGCCACAGCAGAGATAGTGCCAATGATCATTAACGTTACATCAAGATGATCAGCAAAATTGAAGAGCATGTAGAATGGAACTTTTTGGTTGGTTTTGTTATCTCTAATTCCATGTTGTTGTGTAGTTGATGATGAAGAATTATCATGTACATTAGGGTTTTCTGCCATCACTGATGATGAGAAGAATTAATGAAAGTGTGAGTGATATGAGAACTCTATATATAGGTCACGAAGAATAGAGAGATACCGTTAGAATATGTTAATATAGTCAATAAGTACTTCTAAACTTTAGGAGCAAGTATTTATATTTTTTCTTTCTTTTTTCACAAGTTCCTAATTTTATGGTGATGTGGTGCGGTATATTGTTCTATTTTTATATTCTTTTCCTTCAGCCATAGAATCAACATTTGCCGTTAAAATTTCATAATCGTCCTTATTAATTTTATGTGTATAATGGTCATTTTGCAAAATTTAATTTATTTGTTTTTTAAAAAATTAATTACGGATAATGATCATCATATGTGTAACCATTTCTACGGATAACTATGAAACTAATTTATTTATTTTTTTAAAAAAAATTGATTACGGATAATGGTCAAGTGTAACCAATTTCAATGGATAACTATGAAACTAATTTATTAATTTTTTAAAAAATTAATTACGGGTAATGGTCATCACAAGTGTAACAAGTTTTTTTTGTCCAAAAAAATTTGTAAAATTTCATAATCGTCCTTAATTATATAATCGTCCAACAAATATTGAATGATGTTTTGCATATAAAAAAAAAATAATAGAAACACTACATTGATGTTTATATATTGAAAATTATCACGATTTTCCAATATTTTATAATATCGACTTTCTCATATATGTATATAAAATTTGTTTATGCAAATATAAACATTTAAAATCTGCAACAGGAATGGTGCAAACATTGAACGGTGTTTTGCATATAAATTTTTTTATTTAATTAATAGAAACACTTCATTAATGTTGATATTTTGAAAATAATCACGAGTTTTCAAAATTTTATCATAGCGACTATCATATATCGGTACATAAAAAATTTCTTCTGCATATATAAGCATATAAAATCCTCAACGAGTGCGGTTTAAATATTTAACAGTGTTTTAAATATAAATTAAAAATTTATTTAATAGACACACTACATTAATATTGATATTTTGAAAATAGTCATGAGTTACTAAAATTTTATCATCTCATATATGTATATAAAATTTGTTTCTACAGATATAAACATTTAAAATCTGCAGCAGTAGCGGTGCAAACACACTACATTAATGTTGATATTTTGAAAATAGTCATGAGTTTCTAAAATTTTATCATATTGACTTTCTCATATATGTATATACAATTTGTTTTTGCAGATATAAACAATTAAAATCTGCAGCGGCAACGATGCAAACACACTACATTAATGTTGATATTTTAAAAATAGTCATGAGTTTCTAAAATTTTATCATACTGACTTTCTCATATATGTATATAAAATTTGTTTCTGTAGATATAAACATTTAAAATCTGCAACGACAGCGGTGCAAACATTGAATAGTGTTTTACATATAAAATAAAAATTTAATTAATAGAAACACTGTATTAATGTTGATATTTTGAAAATAGTCATGAGTTTTCAAAATTTTATCATATCGACTATCACACATCGGTACATAAAAATTTTCTTCTACATATATAAGCATATAAAATCCTCAATAAGTGCGGTTTAAATATTTACCGATGTTTTAAATATAAAATAAAAATTGATTTAATAGACACACTGCATTAATGTTGATATTTTGAAAATAGTATTGAGTTTTCAAAATTTTATCATATTGACTTTCTCATATATGTATATAAAAATTTGTTTATGCAGATATAAGTACATAAAATCCGCGTGCGGTGCAAACATTGAATAGTATTTTGCATATAAAATAAAAAGTTGCTTAATAGAAACACTACATTAATTTGGATTTTCAAAATAATCATGAGTTTTCAAAATTTTATTATATCGATTTTCTCATATATGTACATAAAAATTTGTTTATGCAGATATAAGTACATAAAATCTGCAACGGATGCAGTGCAAACATTGAACGATCTTTTGCATTTAAAATAAAAAGTTATTTATTAAAAACAATACATTAATTTTGATTTTGAAAATAGTCATGAGTTTTCAAAATTTTATCATATCGACTTTCTCATATATGTATATAAAAATTTGTTTATGCGGATATAAGTACATAAAATCTGCAATGGGTGCGGTGCAAACGTTGAACAGTCTTTTGCATATAAAATAAAAAGTTATTTAATAGAAACACTAAATTAATTTTGATTTTGAAAATAGTCATGAATTTTCAAAATTATATCATATCAACTTTCTCATATATCTAGATAAAAATTTGTTAACGCATATATAAGCAAATAAAATTTATAACTGGTGTGACTCAACTATTTAACAAATTTTTGTATATATATAAAAAAATTAATAAAAACATTACATTAATACTCATAATTTTTATTTAATATTTATAAACATTATACAATATTAACAATCTAATTATTTTTTATATAATTATCACAATGTTACGTGACCCGTGTGAAAGCACGAGTCTTTTACTAGTATAGAGTTGAAAATAAAAATCACCGTTCGTTGATCACTCTATAGACTTCCTCCAGCTTAACCAGAGGTCTTAGGTTCGAATAGTGGGATTTTGTCATCTATTGTAGTCCTAGACGGCTCAATTGATTAATGTATGCCCTTGCGCGTAAAGATATCTTATTCATATAAATTTATAGTAGTCATATCATATTATAAATATTTACCTTATTATCTACCCACGGATAAGAAGGACATTAGTGTGTCCATCTATCCGCGTTTTCTATTTGGATTATATTGATTTTAATTTAAGTTGTTTATTTTAATGTTATAATGCCTATATACTCCCTTTAAAAAAAATAATGTATCTATACTACTCAGAAAAATTTGATTTAAAAAATTATTTACTAAGATTTGTAGTTAGTTTTTTAGTTCTTAAAGTATGATGTAGATTTAAATTTAAAGTTACAATTGAATTGTTATGCCTACAAAAACATATTTATAGCAACCGTTTTTTTAAAGAATATAGCAATCAAATTATAAGCCGCTTGTTTCAAGTTTACTAGATTCTTTTCTAGAATAATGTTCCTTATAATATACGGATAAGAATTTTATTTCAGGTATTTTTAAAAATATATTTGGTTTATATTATAATATTTATGGAAATCTTTATAAAAAGGAGGTTAATAGTTGGTTAGACATGAATTTATTTCATCTTCATTGAAGCTTTATTCACACCCTTTTATATGATTTTTTTTTTGACAAAATATGGATTTTTCTTATTCTTACAAATATTTTATACACAGGAATATATTTTTTTATTCTTACGGATATTTTATACACATGAATAAAATTTAATAAACTTATGACAAACATATAAATGTAAAATTCTATCATTTTATTCACATGAATCTACAAAGATTCCTTAAAAAAAATGAATCTACAAAGATAACTTTTAAATAAACACGCGATAATGGATTTAAGAGTAAACATGTTTGAATGTAATTTATGTTTATAAAAAAAAATAGGCTACACAAAAAAAAATATGCATTCCATTTATTAGTAGTAAGATAAAACTCTATTTTTAAAAAATAATACTTCATCCATCCCTTTTTATAGGAATCGCAGGTATTAAGAAAAGTGGTTGAAGTAATGAATTTATCTGAAATGTGGGTAACTATTACTAAATTACACTTGGTGTATTAATGTATCCAATGTTGATTTTTCATATTTTAAGACAAATTATTAGTATTAATGAGGGATATATTTGAAAAAAAGAGTAATAAATGCATCTAAAAATTTGAAAAGGGTCTTATATTTAAAGACAAATTTTTTTTGTAGATGGTCTTATAATTAGGGAAGGAGAGAGTATTTGTTTGTGTGCAACACGAATCTATTTATTTCATATTTGTTTGTTGTTTTGTTTATGTTGAAGCTCACCATAAGCTAAACAATTTTGATGAGGAATGGAATGATTTCTTAAGTATTTTCTTGCTTCTATGTTGTGCTTTTGTGAGAACTAAATTTTTAAATCAAATTATTTTACTATTAATTTGAGTCTATAGTTTGATCACCTACATTATTTTGCAAACTTTGCTTGATATTGGTAGAGTTATTAAGTGGATCTACTTGATTTTTGCTAGCAACACTCTGCTTTCAATCAATGCACAAATCTTCTTCCTCCAATTAATATGTCATCACAAACAACTAGTATGGGCGATGAAGGCAGAGGCGTGGTCACAGGTTGGAGAGAGGAAAGGAAAGAGAAAGTTGACGAATGCCGAGTTGGAAGAAATCGTAAATTGCCCCCGCAATATACATCTGTTGAACAAAAATATACAAGATATTGCGACACTACTTGTAGTTGTAACAAGACTTTTAGATGATGGCATGCCTAATTTTAAACCCCATAAAATTAAAGGAATAAACACAATCTTAGGAACAAGATAACTACATTATGCTCTTCAGTTTTTTGAGAAATGGTTTTGGCATATTGATGATGGCATGCCTAATTTATTTGATGAACTTTAAAAGTATATAACTTGCATTCTGCAACATACCTTTGATATTGCAAATTGTCTTTGAATTTTAAAAGGGCGTCTTGTGTAAGATTTATGAGTTTTTTTGGGGCACTTTAGTTGATTTGTGATTTGCTCACATGTTACTTCAACTTTATCTGGAACAATTCTTTCATGTTGCAGATTTTTCAATAACTTTGTACCTTGATGCAAATGCTAGCAATTTGGAGTGATTCAATTATTGTTTGCTCGGAAAGTGTAATATCTAACATATGTCAAGCGCCTGTTGATTGCCATTTGTAATCATTTCTAATTTCTAATACACGATTTTGTGAAAAAAAAAAAAATCCTAATACACCATGTACACTCTGTTGGAGCATTGGTGTGAGGTTGGAAGGAAATTGGAAGATTAAACACCAAGTAACAAGACTTTGAACTAGTGTGATGTGAATTGAAAAAATAGAGTGAGAGTCCCACGTAGAATAGAACACACACATTAGTATTTTAAATTGCGGTATTTAATTTTAAATACTTGATAATGATAAAAGTAATAGTAATTATTATTTTTATTTGTGAATATCACTTCCTATAAATTTAGTTTATATTGTTTGTGATAAGAATAAGAATTTAACTGAGTTTCTTATCTTTCCTTCATTCATATCCAATGAGTTTGTTTCCTCCACTTTTGTGGATTTGTTTCCGTTTGATCTTATCCACAAGTGTTGTTAAACTGATTAGTGGTTAAGTTTCCTTTTGATCTTATCCATTAGAGTAACTGTTGCCACAATTTTAGCTAAAACAGTTACAAAATTTCTATATAAATAGAAGACTCCACTCAGTTCAAAAATTAAACAAGAGTTTTATTGAGTTGTCGAGAACTCTTTCTCTCTTCTCCCTCCAGCTTGTGTTAACGAGCTATTCTTCTCCTATCTCATTTCTATCAGGATGATTACTTTGTCATAATCCTTAATTTTTAGACAAAGTATTTTTTGACTGCATCAGCGTTCACGGGACGGGGAAGCTCATCACCATCCATAGTTGCAAGAGTCGTTGCACCACCAGAGAAAACTCTCCTGACAACATACGAGCCTTCATAGTTAAGATCAATAATCATTCTTCTCCTATCTCATTTTTTTCTATATAATGTTTGTTTGTAGAACCTGCCACTTGGCGTAAAGAGGGAATAAACAGAAAAATAATCATCCTGATAGGTCGAAAACCCGAAAGGGCGGTCTATGCAAAAATTAAGGATTATGACAAAGTAACTGCATCAGGTAGGCCACAACTCACTTGGGGCACCTTAGCTGTCAAAAGACGATCTGAAGCATCCAAACAGTGAAATTCAAAGTTGTTAGGGAGAATAGTGGTTATTGTGTTCAATGTACCTTCCCCTTATATTTACCATTTTCAAACTTTTTGAGATCCGTGGAGCCACGCCATTGGCGGGTCACCACTCTATTAAATAAATTTGAGCATGTGCCCTTTTGTTTGGAATTCTCATTTATTCTATTTTTCAAAAAAATTCTTCTATTATTGATAGCAATACTTGAATAAAAGCTTTTTCAAAATAATAAAATATTTCTCATGTCTTTTGAAAAGTGTAAACAAACAAATGCATTTTCTTTGCACTCATGAATAAGTAAAGTGTATGTCAACACCCATCTCAAGAACGGGTAAACTCTGTAGGAAAAATGTGGTCAAATGCTAAAAAAAAGGGAAAAAAGAGAAGGAAAAAGAGAAAAAGAAAAAGAGCTCGGTAAGTCGAAAACCCGAAAGGGCGGCTTAGGCAAAATGAGCGTCTCGGTGGATCGAAAACCCGAGAGGGCGGTCTAGGCAAAAATTAGGGGCATACAAAAGAATATATTCCCGGTGGACTGAAAAACTGAAAAGGCGGTCCTGGCAAAAGTTAGGGATTCAAAAAAAAAACAAAAGATAAGCATGACCACAGAAGCACCAGTTCTTCTGCCAGGTCTTTGGATTAGCACATTTTCCCCAGGAAGTGTTTACTCTCCATCAGTTGATGTGTTATGTCGGGCTCTACCTCGTCAATAATTTGATATGTCCCCAATAACATCATCCCCAATGAAGATTGCCGAGTGTTTGTATTGCAATTTCGGTCCACTTATCATCCCACCTGTCTAATCTTGTTTCGTCAAGTTCATCAGTTAGACAATCACACAAATGGAACATTCATACATTGATGTGATCATACATTTATACTTATACAACAAGCATCATTCATACATGTTTGCATGTCTCAAATGTCTAAAGGTCTCCCAAAGTCCAGCTACGGTCATCTTTCTTCAAGTCCGGTCTTCAAAATGTTTCAAGTGTCGATCTCTACAAACGAGCAACTTTTATTTGTGCTTCTTTAAACAGTGTCACCTTTTTTCTGGTTTCAAGCAGCAAGTTCCACAAATGAACAGTTTGCACCTACTATTTTCATTTTCAAACGAACAATTTGTAACCCTCTTTTCCCCCCAAGTATCATTTCCAGTATGTCTGGTCCAGAGATGTCACCCTCTTTATGCCAAGTGGTAGGTTCTACAAACGAACAGCTTGCGCATATCTTTATTTTGTCTTTATGCCAAGTGGCAGGTTCTACAAACGAATAGCTTGCGCATATCTTTATTTTGTCTTTATGCCAAGTGGCAAGTTCTACAAACGAACAGCTTGCGCATATCTTTATTTTGTCTTTGTGCCAAGTGGCAGGTTCTACAAATGAACAGCTTGTGCGTACCTTTATTTTGTCTTTGTGCCAAGTGGCAGGTTCTACAAACGAACAGCTTGTGCGTACCTTTATTTTGTCTTTGTGCCAAGTGGCAGGTTCTACAAACAAACAATTTGCACATATCTTTATTCCCTCTTTACGCCAAGTGGCAGGTTCTACAAACAAACAGCTTGCACATATCTTTTATTTTCATCATTGTTGCCAAGTGGCAAGTTCTACAACCGAACAGCTAGCAAGTTACATTTATTTCCGTCTTTGTGCCAAGTGGCAAGTTCTACAAATGAACAGCTTGCAATAACCGTTATTCTTCTCTCAAACAGTGTCATCTCCAATGTGTCCAGTCAAAAGATATCACCCCTCAATACTTCAAGTGGCAAGCTCTACAAACGAGCAGCTTGTGATCAGAGTTTTTCACCATATCATCTTTCCTTTTCAGCTATCAATACGATAGTTGACCTTTTCCCCGGTCAAACCATTTTATCCCCAGTGGAGTCGGATCCCTTTCTTTAACGAACTCGGGTATCCTTTTGTTTTGTTTTATCCCCAGTCAGATCATCTTCGCCGTCATGCATTCATACTTGCATCGCAAACATTCATGACATGGCATTCATGGCATTTTGCAGCCGAAATTGGTCAAAAATGGTGCACTCTGTATTTAAGTCTCTTCGACCCGTCGAATTAAAAATTTCACTTTTAAATCTCCGTAACGAAGAAACTTAAATAGGGGCATCTGTCGTACCCCATTTTTTTACCCAATTTTGACTTGTTTTACTCGTCTTTTAAAGCCGATAATTTTTGTCGTTTCAGACGAAATTTCGGCAGAGGTAACTCAAAGGCGACTGTTTTTTTTCTATTATTATTATTATCAAAATTTGGGTCCTTGGCACTCGCATTCTCTACGCGAAGACACAATTAAGTAAGGGCAGTTGTTGTACCCTAATTTTGTCCAAGTCTCTTCTTTTTAAAAAAAAAAATCATCATGCAAAAAAAAATCAATTTTCATTTTCTTTTTTAAATAATAAAAAAAAGGTTTTATTATTATTATTTATCTTTCTTTTTAATTATTATTATTATTATTATTATTATTATTATTATTATTATTATGTTTTTGTTTTTTCTCAAAAAAAACATATATACAAAGAAAACAACAAAGTCAAAGAAGACTGCAAGCTTCTCCCCTGTTTCCAGCATCCCTTCCTTGCCGTTTTTTCCATTTTTCTGTCAAAACAAGTCAAAGAAGGTTACAGCCCCTGTGTCCAGCGCCCTTCTTTCCTGTTTCTCAACCCCAAATCTTCAAGGGTTAACCCCAAAAGCACCACAAGTTGCAGGCAGCACCCTGCCTTTCCATTTTTTTTCCTTTTATCCTCTGTCAGAACTCAGCCCCTACTTGTCCAGAACTAGCCACAAAGTTTCACCAAAATCACAAGGCAAGGTCACTTCCTTCCCTTTTCAATAAATGTTAACCAAAGTTTTTGCCATAGCACACAAAAAAGCCCAGCTTTCAAGGGATCTCATGATCACAAAATTGTCTATATAACAGGGACGAAAATGAATGAAACAGAGAGGATTTTTTTGAAGTAGAATCAGAAAACCAAAAACAGCCAAAATCATAACAAAACCTCTAAAAAGAAAGAAGCTCTGTTTTTTGTTTTTTCTTTACAAACCACCACAACAAATCAAACAGAATCAACCACAAAAAACATCACAGAAAGAGAGGAGAATAGCAGCAAAACACCATTCTATTACTGTTCATCTTCTCCATCATTTCCATCTTTAAAAAAAACATAACCACCCAAAGGCCCCTTTCATTTTTGTGCATCTAAAGCTTTGTCTAGGAGTTTGTAAGTATCTTGAACCTTTTTATCTCATTTTTCGCATCTGTTTAAAGAATATGTAGTTTTTTCATAAAAAATGCATTTTTCACCATAAGTTCATGAGCATGACTTAAGGCCAGAATATATTTAGTTCTAGGACATCTTTTGGTAGATCTAAGACCACTAGGATGTAGTATTCATGGCAAGCTTTACAGTGGTATTTTTATTTTTGTATTTGGTTCAGTATTGAGTGAGAAATTTAACTCAGAAGTTGAGAAAAAATCACCAGAAGCTGTTCTGCTGTTCCTACATTATTTTTCTGCATTTTTAGTCATTTTAACTCATTTTTGCACTAAAAAGATCATTCCAAAATCACAAAGGTCACAAAAATCACCAAAGCAAGATTGGTTTGTTATTTCTTCCTACTGTTTTCAACATTTTACCCCTGAGGTTCTGAAATCAAAGTCTGAAGAGTGCTTCTGAAGGTGCTTCTGAAGAGTGCTTCTGAAGGTGCTTCTGAACAGTGCTTCTGAAGCAGCTTCTGAACAGTGCTTCTGAAATCGTACATTTTGCATTCTGTTTCTGAAGTAAGTTTCTGCGTCTGAAGGTTCAGAACCTGGTTTGAACTATTTTTGAAAAGGGCTGAAACTCATTTTATTTGAAAAAGAGAAAGATATAACAAGTGTTAATGCTTTCAATTTTGGTTTATACATCAATTTTCAATAATAAACTTGAATGAAAAAAGGAGTGTGTCATACCCCAATTTTTGACCTAAAATTCTTTTTTCACTTGTCTTTTTGGTTCGGAATTTTTTCGTCGTTTCAAACGAAATTTCGGCAGAGAGGTACTTTAAAATACCTCGTTTAGGGTTCCGAAGGCGACTTTTTTCAGTTTTATTATTATTTTATTTTACTTTAGTTTTTTTTTTCTTTTTTATATTTTTAATTATTTAATTTTCAGATTTTTTTCATTTTTATTTTATTTTTCATTTATTCTGTTTTGTTTTTATTTTTATTCTTAATGGTTATTTTTTTGGTCTTTATTGCTAATCAAATCTATCCAAAGTCCAAAGTCAAAGGTCAAGGTCAAATGTTTGATTTAATGGCTTTGACATATGTGATTTAATGGTTTTAATCTCATTTGATGGGGATTTAATCTTTGTCTCCTTATTGTCAAAAGTCCACCCCAATGTGTATATAAAGGCACACGCTCCGGCAACCAAAGGAGAAGAAAAAAATTCAGTCAGCAACCAAAGAAAAAGCCAATTGCCATCAGTCCAAGATCATCAAAAAACCCAGAATCACAAAACCAAAAACCAAATCAATCCACAAACATCACAATCACAAACAACACCAACAAACCATCACAATCACAAACAACACCAACAAACCACAATCACAATCACAATCACAAATAACACCAAGCCAATCACAAACAACACCAACAACATCACAACACGGCCAAACCACCACAAACACGGCCAAGCCATCACAAACACAAACCAAAACCGGTTCACAAACTCACCTTCCCCCCAAAACCGAACCTCACAAACTCACCCTCACCCAAAAATAACAGACCATACCAAAACCACCAGCCAAACCAAAAAAACAAAAGGTAGTATTTGTTTCCTAAAAAAAGGTAGTATTTTTTTTATTTTAGCATTTTATTTACTCATATTTAACAATCATCTCATGCATCTTTATTTTTGGTCGTGTTAGTTTTATCCGTCATTTATTTTCCTTTTATTGCATAGTTTTAGAATGTATCTAGGACCAATGTAAATTATAAATGAGAAGAAATCATGCATGTGTCCTTTTATTTTATCTACTTATTTCGCTTTACAAAAAAACAAAAATATTAGGTTAGTTTAATTTCAAAAGGATTTCGTGGTGATCCAACGTCACCACGGAAATTCCTCGCGCTTAGCTTTTTGGTTATGTTTTTTTTCAGTCTTGGTTAAATTATAAAAAACAAAAACATGTAAATAATAAAAAATTCAAAAAATATCTTTTCCTAAATAAACCTTGATTTTCAATCAAGTGCCCTTTTTTTTCTTTCACTTTCTTAAAAAAATCATTAATCCATTTTAATAACATTTAAATCATTTTCCAAAAATAAAAAATACAAACAAATTTCATTTTTTGCCGCTTGGCTTTATTTTTATCTTTAAAACCTTTTCAAAAAATAAAAAAATACAAAAACAAATCAATCGGCATTTTTACCCCGAACTACGAGGTTTTGATCCCTCACGGGTACGTAGACAAAGGACCTTGTCCTTCCAAATCATAAAAAATAAAAAAAAAACATTTTCTTTTCCTTCCTCACTACTCTAATTCTTCCTTTATTAAAAAAATGTATAAGCAAGTTATAGCCAAAATAAATAAATAAAATCAAGAGGTTCTCGTAGAGTACTACGAACGTTTAGGGTGCTAACACCTTCCCTAAATGTAACTAACCCCCGAACCCTAAATATTTTAAATTGTGGTAATTTAGAACTTTTTCCTTTTTTCATTTAAAAAATTAAAAGTTCAGTCGTGAAATAAAATTAGTGTGTCAACGCTAATCAATAGTTTGATCTCCGAAAATCACCGCGACAGAAATGGCGACTTCACTGGGGATTTCGTTTGAAACGACGAAAAAATTCCGAACCAAAAAGACGAGTGAAAAAAGAATTTTAGGTCAAAAATTGGGGTATGACAGATGCCCCTATTTAAGTCTCTTCGTCCGGAGATTTAAAGAGAAAATCTTGGATTCGACGGGCCGAAGGGACTTAAATACAGAATACGCCAATTTTGGACCTAAGAAAATGTGAAATGCTCATGATGCAAATGTGAATGCAAGACGGTGAAGATGACCCGACTGGGAGTAAAATAAAACAAAAGGATACCCGAGTTCGTTAAAGAAAGGGATCCGACTCCACTGGGGGATAACATAGTTTCACTGGGGAAGGGATCAACTATCATATTGACAGCTGAAAAAGGAAGTATGATGTGGGAAAAGACACCGACCACAAGCTGCCCGTTTGTAGAGCTTGCCACTTGAGGTAAAGACGGAAATAAAAGTAACATGCCACTGACGACAAAAAACAAAGGTAGATGTCAGCTGTTCGGGATGTGACCGAACTAGCCACTGACAACAGGATAAAAAGATAAATGTCAGCTGTTCGGGATGTTGCCGAACTTGCCACTGACGACACGAAACAAAGATAAATGTCAGCTGTTCGGGATGTTGCCGAACTTGCCATTGACGACAGGATAAAAAGGTAAATGTCAGCTGTTTGGGATGTTGCCGAACTTGCCACTGACGACATGATAAAAGATAAATGTCAGCTGCTCGGGATGGGACCGAACTAGCCACTAACAACAAGAAACAAAGATAAATGTCAGCTGTTCGGGATGTTGCCGAACTTGCCACTGACGACAGGATAAAAAGGTAAATGTCAGTTGTTCGGGATGTTGCCGAACTTGCCACTGACGACATGATAAAAGATAAATGTCAGCTGCTCGGGATGTTGCCGAACTTGCCACTGACGACAGGATAAAAAGGTAAATGTCAGCTGTTCGGGATGTTGCCGAACTTGCCACTGACGACATGATAAAAAGATAAATGTCAGCTGTTCGGGATGTTGCCGAACTTGCCACTGACGACATGATAAAAGATAAATGTCAGCTGTTCGGGATGTTACCGAACTTGCCACTGACGACATGATAAAAGATAAATGTCAGCTGTTCGGGATGTTGTCGAACTTACCACTGACGACAGGATAAAAAGGTAAATGTCAGCTGTTCGGGATGTAACCGAACTAGCCACTGACGACAGGAATGAAAATAAATTATATGCACAAGTTGTTCGTTAAAGAACTGCCACTTGGCATAAAGAGGGTGACATCTTTGGACCAGACACACTGGGGATGACATTTGGGGAAAAAGAGAGTTAAAAATTGTTCATGATTGATTGATATGAAAAGCAAGACTCAGGGTGGTTAATGCAACCATGTACTGGATGATATTGTATGTATGTTGTATATGCATGAATGTGTATATGCATGAATGTATATATGAATGTATGTATGACAATACGACTTGTATGAATGTATGGAGGATTGACTTGTGTGATAGTATAACTGTACGAAGGATTCACTTGTATGATTGTATGACCGATGAACTTTGTAACATCCCGCCTAAGACTCGAATACTTATTAATATTGAGACGATGTATCGGAATGTTTTAAGCAAAGGACAATTTGGTAAATTGTCAGTTAACGGGTTATTTATGTGGCAAGGGTAATATTCCGCTTAAAGTATCAGCTATTAGCGTTAGAAACTTATGAAGCAAGCATGGCGATTTTGTAATATTAAGCAATGGCAATATAGTAATTTTGGATAAGAGGGAGATTATTTAAAAAGGGGGAACAAGATATTTTTTCCACATTCTTCTCTTCTCCCCTTCACTCTCTCAATTTCGGTCCCTCTCCCCCACCCTCTCTAAGCACATGCCTTCCTCTCCCTCTCCATCAACTCATCAATTCTCAATCCAATTCTTGAGAGAGGTATTGCAAAGCAAGCTTGTATTGGAAGCTAGAAGAAGGGAAAGAAACAAGGAAATTTGAGGAAGAATCAAGAGAAAAGGAAAGTGGATCAAGCTAGGGTTTAAAGTTGAGAGCTTGGCAAGGAAGCTAGCAATCAAGGTGAGTTCCCTAGGGGTTTTAGAACCCACCATGTCAAGTTTTGATGAATATTTGCATTATGAACAAAGTTATGAACTTTAGAACCCTAATTCTATTTTATGAGCAATCCTTGATTATTACATGTTGTGTTATGTTAATATGCATTAGAAATGATCTTTTAAAGTTGTATGATATTTGGGCATGATTGGATAGACCAAAAATGGTGGAAAACATGTTTTGAACTAGCCCTATGCTGTCCAACTGCAGGTAAAATCGTGTCACGATTTTACCAGCGTGTCACGATTTTACAGGCAGAAACCAACACGATTTCTGGGTATGAAATCGTGACACAATTGCCAAATCGTGTCACGATTGCCCAATCGTGTCACGATTTTGAAGGGGACAGGATGATGTTGTTTTTCAATTTTACTTGCACCGTTTCGGCTATCCAATACTGCTTCGGGCTCAAGGAACAACATGTAATGGTTAAGCATTGCTATTAAGCTTCTAAAGACCTATCCTTGGGAATGTTTAGATCATTATTATAGATTGAGGATAGGCACAATAGTGAGAGAAAGGATGCCTTAATCCACAAGTATTATAGAGAGGCATAAGACCTAGGATTGAGTTTATCCCTTACTAGGCAATTCTCAAACACTCAACTAAGTACAAGCAAGCCAAGAATGTCATAGTATTCAAGTTTAGAAACCTATTATAGGTTAAAGAGAATTAAGAAGGTACTTATCATGTACCAAGCACAAGAATGATATATGTTTATAGTTAAGAACCTCTAGTAGGTTAAGCTTTAAGAATGCATTAGATATGCACAAGGAACATGACACGTAATAGATATGTTTATGAATTTAAGTTAAGAATTTAATGATAAAGAATATGAAAACGTGTTCATCAGACTCCGGATTATGCCGGATGGGATTTCTCCGAAAGGGTTATCCACACGTAATTTATAAGACGATGTTAAACGTGTTCATCAGACTCCGGGTTTCGCCGGATGGGACTCTTCCGAGAGGATTGTCCACACGTATGTTAAAAGACTTAAGCATGTCCAGCAGGCTCCGGGATTCGCCGGATGGGACTTCTCCGAGAGGGTTGTCTACATGCAAGATGTGTCCAGCAGGCTCCGGATTATGCCGGATGGGGCTTCACCGAGAGGGTTGCCTACACAAAGATAAGAGGAGTCCGGTGTTAGCCTGATATGATAGGAATTTCACCGGTATGATGGGAGATGTACTTCGGGGTTACTCCACCCGGATGCACTCCGTAAAACGAACCAAGATAATGATTGTTTGTTCAACGCTAACTTCTAACTTTATGATATGAAAAGATGAATACGAATATGAAACGAATATGTATATTTTATAGGTAACATGAGACATGATGATTAGTTCCTAGTGAACGAGATGTGATCATAGGATGTCCCCAAGATCACTACGTATAAGACTAAGATAAGAATAGAGTATGAAATGTATGAGATAAGACAATGAAGCGATCCTAGGTTCCCCTTGATCGCGATAAAAGTAAAGAATGACAGCGATCGTAGGTATCCCCAATATCGCTAAGAGTAGGCACGGCGACCCTAGGTTTCCCCCGTGGTCGCCAACAGTAGGTTGGGTTGGAGCTCACTGAGACGTATGTCTCACCCCAATCCTTCTGGTGCAGGTTCATAGGTTAGCAAGCGATGTTCATGAGGATCTTCAGGAAGATGCTGGATGGAGTGCAGATGCTCGTCATGGCAAGCTCAGGAGGTTGATAGATTTTATATATGTATATGAACATGTATTATTATGAGATTTGGATATTTATGTAAACGAGCAAATTGTACTCATTCAGTGATTTGTATATATATTATTGTAAATTTTAATGTATCCAATATCAGATTAACGCACATGCTAATATACTAGTTAAAGTTAGTATGGGTGTTACAATTGGTATCAGAGCAGGTCGATTCAGACCGTGCCTTGGGTCATTAAAGTTTCAATAAAAGTAGTGGGACCATTGGGTTCCGGATGTTGTTCTAAAGGTCACATCTAGTTGAGCCTGATCAACTCAGTCTAGTATGTGACAGTTAGGATAAATGTCTGAGAGCTGAATGTAACCAAGGAGGAATGAAGTGTATGAAAGGCAAAGATTAAGGTGTCGGATTTTAAGAAGGAATTGGCGAAGAAGTATTCATGCAAATGGTGGCCATCAAACTGTAAAGTGACGAAGCCTGATTGTGGCAAGGTCTTAGAGACATAAGGGATATTTATCAGTGAGGTGAAGTGCCTCAACCCAGTTGGACGTATCGTTGGACGATGCCTTGTATGCGGAAGACATAAGGATTAAGGAATCATGGAATGCTCTAGGATATGACGTGGAACCTTGACGGAAACCGTAGTTTGAGAAGTTAAAGTGAAGTGTGGACTAAGTAACAATTCTGAGTACAGAGTTGAAGAAACGAACTTGAATCGTATGAGATTTTAATGTCCGGACAGTTAAGAGAATTAATTATGGATTACGTGAGTTATTTGGACAGATGAAATTAACCACTCAAGTGTGGTTATTGAGTATGAATCACAAGTAAGTTTGACCCCATCAGATCAGCTACGTCTCCTGAACCAGATTTGTGAAATAAGAAGAGGAGATGATGTGCAGCCTAAGAATTAAGATGGATGAATAAGTGGAAACAATAAGACTCGTTGCATGTCAAAGTGTGAATCGAATTTTTGGATGTAACCTAATGGTAAGAAGATTAGAAGTAAGAGAAGCTAGGTTGGAATTATTATGCTGATGGACGAATTAAGTTGAACACTCTTGATTAGACGAACAGTATTGAATTTCCTCGATTGGTTAAAGAAGGTAAGTTCAAGATAACACAAGGTTATAGTAGACCAGTGATGAAGGATGAACGGGATTTCAGCCGAGAAATTATGTTGAGATTTTAATATATGGCGGATCGTCTTGAACATGAAATTTTAGGATTGAGGTAAATGCTACGGAGTTATATGTTCCCCATAGAAGAGGTTCCTTCCACAAATTTTATAGAACAGAAAGAGATCACCTCGTGTTGATAAGTTTCCGAGGGCAGTAATAAAGTATAGACTTGAACTGTGAATACAATAACGAATTACTGGAGGAATCCAATAGATCATGATAATGTGCAAAAGTTTAAGATCGGTTAATCGGGCACTCGAAGAAACGCAACCTATGTTGGGCGTTCTAGAGAACCTGTAAGAATTTGGAACTTTTCAGGACGGATTGTTCTGTAGAAACTCAAGGGTAACTTAAGGAACATGATAGAGCTAAGGAGACCAAAGTTGTCCCGGGAAGATTATAGATATGAAATCATTACGGATAAAGAAAGAGCGAATAGTAATAAGACTCAAATGAAAGGTATGAACCTTCGGAAGCTATAAGTGTTTTTTTTTTTTTTTGAAGTTGCCACAAATGGATGTACATAAATTTAAGCTGCCTCAAGTATATTTCCAGTCGGGGTTTTGCAATGTTTAATGATTCTACATGAAGAGCTGACCTAGAGAAATGGTAACGTCAGACAAATTTGTTACAGTGATTACAAAGTGTTAGAGTAAAAGGATTGATCGATGGAATTTTATGTGACAATAGTGAAGTCTTCCTCCGATGCTAACTCGAGTGATAAAAATCAGAGTGGCGCAGCAGAGTAGTAATCCAAGAATGATATAATGAACAACGCTAAGCTGAGGCTTAGAGTATGAAAAGATGTTAAGTGCTTAATTCCCATTATACGGGATAGTAGTAAGTATAAGCGATTTGAACTTATCATGAGTTCTAATGGAAAGTTATGGAAGTTAAGTTGATGAATACCTTAAACCTCGAAATTTATGAGGAATGAAATAGTTGAATAGAGGTCTTGTTCAGATACGACAATGTAATGGCGAGTGAGTTTAATTCCATGTTGTAACAATGTCATGTTAACCTATATTAGCCGAAGATTTCGGAAGTCTTGAACTTAATGTTCACCAGTAAAGGAAGGAGAACTTTTACGTAGATTTAAAGTTACTCGTAGTCCACGGGAAAGGGCTGCGTAATTTCAGGATTTTGACTAAAGGATTAAAGATTGAGTGTGCTATTTGGGTAGCAATCAAGTAGAGTTTTCTGTTGATAATAAGGATCTTGAATTCGACGTCCAGGACGAGAAGTAAGTTTGTGAAACCGGTGAATTGTAACCGTAAATTTACATTACAGGTTGTTGTATACTTAAGAATACACCTGAGTAACATTGGCGGGGCAAACCTGGTAAGCCAGTCGAAAGGCAAATCCCGGATGTTACGAAATGAGTTAAGAGTAAGGAAAGAACCCCAATTGATGTGGTAGTGTTTCAAATATGTTAAGGTTAAGAACGATGTCCCGTTAGTCGGACAAAGATGAGAAAATGTATAGTGTACACGTGCTTGCTTATGTATGTAAGTTATATGCTATGAAATATATTGTATAATGATATGTGCGACGACTTAAGCCACTCATCACTTGGACTAAACTCCTATAAGTTCGATATGATCGGTGTAGAAAACATTTATGCTACGATAAGAAAAACGAGAATAAGTTGTGACAAGAACGATGGGGGATTGACAAACTCCTAGTATGAAGAATGATTTCTAAGTTATTAAGATAAGTAATGTCATAGATCAATTGAAGCAGAACGCGAGTAATCAGTAAGTTTTCGCGAATCCTTGAGGAATTCCGTAGTGGAAGCAATGATTAAGATTATGGAAAGTAATACACCAAGATGCCTCCTCCTTGTATTTGTATAATGGAGGTAGTGCGGTAGTTTTACCCTCATTAAAGAATGGTATATTTACGGTAAAACCATATATGTAGGATGCCGTTGTATAAAGCAAAGACCGAGTATAAGAATTTCATGAAATCGTCGAGGATAATAAGAAAGTCCAATGTCGTCTAAGTAAGATTACGCGGACTATGACGAGATTATAAGATTCAGCACAAGTGTTAGGATTGGATAACTCTAGTTGGGTTTACAAGAAGTGTATGAACAAGGATGTAGTTAACAAG
Source organism: Medicago ruthenica (assembly GCA_018208015.1). Lineage (NCBI taxonomy): Eukaryota > Viridiplantae > Streptophyta > Magnoliopsida > Fabales > Fabaceae > Medicago > Medicago ruthenica. Next base: position 11,699,742 of record CM031372.1, read on the forward strand.
TTGGATGCGAGGGTTCGGATAACCTCATATTCTACTACGCAAGAAAAGTGTAATGTACATCAAGCGCTTCAGATAACGAAAAGATTGTCGAATACATTCGACTTATAGAGTTGGAATCTAAGGGATTCCGATAAGTAAGATGAACTGGAGTCTTGGCTAATGAAGGAAGTAGTATGTGAGATTAATTCATGTATGATAGTGGATTCTAAATTTCGAGGACGAAATTTCTTTAAGGGGGGTAGATTGTAACATCCCGCCTAAGACTCGAATACTTATTAATATTGAGACGATGTATCGGAATGTTTTAAGCAAAGGACAATTTGGTAAATTGTCAGTTAAAGGGTTATTTATGTGGCAAGGGTAATATTCCGCTTAAAGTATCAGCTATTAGCGTTAGAAACTTATGAAGCAAGCATGGCGATTTTGTAATATTAAGCAATGGCAATATAGTAATTTTGGATAAGAGGGAGATTATTTAAAAAGGGGGAACAAGATATTTTTTCCACATTCTTCTCTTCTCCCCTTCACTCTCTCAATTTCGGTCCCTCTCCCCCACCCTCTCTAAGCACATGCCTTCCTCTCCCTCTCCATCAACTCATCAATTCTCAATCCAATTCTTGAGAGAGGTATTGCAAAGCAAGCTTGTATTGGAAGCTAGAAGAAGGGAAAGAAACAAGGAAATTTGAGGAAGAATCAAGAGAAAAGGAAAGTGGATCAAGCTAGGGTTTAAAGTTGAGAGCTTGGCAAGGAAGCTAGCAATCAAGGTGAGTTCCCTAGGGGTTTTAGAACCCACCATGTCAAGTTTTGATGAATATTTGCATTATGAACAAAGTTATGAACTTTAGAACCCTAATTCTATTTTATGAGCAATCCTTGATTATTACATGTTGTGTTATGTTAATATGCATTAGAAATGATCTTTTAAAGTTGTATGATGTTTGGGCATGATTGGATAGACCAAAAATGGTGGAAAACATGTTTTGAACTAGCCCTATGATGTCCAACTGCAGGTAAAATCGTGTCACGATTTTACCAGCGTGTCACGATTTTACAGGCAGAAACCAACACGATTTCTGGGTATGAAATCGTGACACGATTGCCAAATCGTGTCACGATTGCCCAATCGTGTCACGATTTTGAAGGGGACAGGATGATGTTGTTTTTCAATTTTACTTGCACCGTTTCGGCTATCCAATACTGCTTCGGGCTCAAGGAACAACATGTAATGGTTAAGCATTGCTATTAAGCTTCTAAAGACCTATCCTTGGGAATGTTTAGATCATTATTATAGATTGAGGATAGGCACAATAGTGAGAGAAAGGATGCCTTAATCCACAAGTATTATAGAGAGGCATAAGACCTAGGATTGAGTTTATCCCTTACTAGGCAATTCTCAAACACTCAACTAAGTACAAGCAAGCCAAGAATGTCATAGTATTCAAGTTTAGAAACCTATTATAGGTTAAAGAGAATTAAGAAGGTACTTATCATGTACCAAGCACAAGAATGATATATGTTTATAGTTAAGAACCTCTAGTAGGTTAAGCTTTAAGAATGCATTAGATATGCACAAGGAACATGACACGTAATAGATATGTTTATGAATTTAAGTTAAGAATTTAATGATAAAGAATATGATAACGTGTTCATCAGACTCCGGATTATGCCGGATGGGATTTCTCCGAAAGGGTTATCCACACGTAATTTATAAGACGATGTTAAACGTGTTCATCAGACTCCGGGTTTCGCCGGATGGGACTCTTCCGAGAGGATTGTCCACACGTATGTTAAAAGACTTAAGCATGTCCAGCAGGCTCCGGGATTCGCCGGATGGGACTTCTCCGAGAGGGTTGTCTACATGCAAGATGTGTCCAGCAGGCTCCGGATTATGCCGGATGGGGCTTCACCGAGAGGGTTGCCTACACAAAGATAAGAGGAGTCCGGTGTTAGCCTGATATGATAGGAATTTCACCGGTATGATGGGAGATGTACTTCGGGGTTACTCCACCCGGATGCACTCCGTAAAACGAACCAAGATAATGATTGTTTGTTCAACGCTAACTTCTAACTTTATGATATGAAAAGATGAATACGAATATGAAACGAATATGTATATTTTATAGGTAACATGAGACATGATGATTAGTTCCTAGTGAACGAGATGTGATCATAGGATGTCCCCAAGATCACTACGTATAAGACTAAGATAAGAATAGAGTATGAAATGTATGAGATAAGACAATGAAGCGATCCTAGGTTCCCCTTGATCGCGATAAAAGTAAAGAATGACAGCGATCGTAGGTATCCCCAATATCGCTAAGAGTAGGCACGGCGACCCTAGGTTTCCCCCGTGGTCGCCAACAGTAGGTTGGGTTGGAGCTCACTGAGACGTATGTCTCACCCCAATCCTTCTGGTGCAGGTTCATAGGTTAGCAAGCGATGTTCATGAGGATCTTCAGGAAGATGCTGGATGGAGTGCAGATGCTCGTCATGGCAAGCTCAGGAGGTTGATAGATTTTATATATGTATATGAACATGTATTATTATGAGATTTGGATATTTATGTAAACGAGCAAATTGTACTCATTCAGTGATTTGTATATATATTATTGTAAATTTTAATGTATCCGATATCAGATTAACGCACATGCTAATATACTAGTTAAAGTTAGTATGGGTGTTACAAACTTGATGAGACAAGACTGGACAGGTAAGATGGAAAGTGCACCGACGACGCAGTACGAACACTCTGCAATCTTCATTGGGAATGATGCCATTGGGGACATATCAAAACATTGATGGGGTAAGGCCCGATGTATGCAGCAACTGGTGGGGAGCAAACACTTCCGGGGGGAGACATGTTAATCCAAAAACCTGGCAGAAGAACTAGTGTTTTTGTGGTCATGCTTATCTTTTGTTTTTTCTTTTTTGAATCCCTAACTTTTGCCTGGACTGCCCTTTCGGGTTTTCAGTCCACCGGGAATAGGTTCTTTTGTATGCCCCTAATTTTTGCATGGACTGCCTTTTCAGGTTTTCAGTCCACCGGGAATATATTCTTTTGTATGCCCCTAATTTTTGCCTGGACCGCCCTTTCAGGTTTTCGATCCACCGGGACGCTCATTTTTGCCTAAGCCGCCCTTTCGGGTTTCCGACTTACCGAGCTTTTCTTTTTCTTTTTCTTTTTTCAAGCAATTGACCATGTTCAACCTGCAGAGTTTATCCGTTTTTGGGACGGATGTTGACGCACACTTCATTTATTCATGAGTTCAGAGAGAATGTGTTTGTTGTCTAAGCTTTCCAAAAATATAAAAAAAGATTTATGATTTTTTGAAAAAAGTTTGCTTCAAGTACTACCATCAAAAATAGAAGGAATTTTATAAACAGAATAAACGGGAGTTCCAAATAAAAGGCACAGGCTCAAATTCATTTAACAAAGTGGTGGCCCGCCAACGTCATGGCTCCACGGATCTAACAAAGTTTGGAAAATGGTGAATATAAGGGGAAGGTACATTGAACACAATAACCACTATTCTCCCTCACAACTTTGAATTCCACTGTTTGGATGCTTCAGATTCAGAGTCTCTTTGACCGCTAATGTGCCCCAAGTGAGTCATGGTCAACCTGATGCAGTTACTTTGTCTCTTAATCCTTAATTTTTGCAAAGATCGCCCTTTTGGGTTTTCGACCTATCAGGATGATTATTTTTCTGTTTTATGTCTCTAATTTTTGCCTGGACCGCCCTTTCGGGTTTTCAGTCCACCGAGACGCTCATTTTTGCCTAAGCCGCCCTTTCGGGTTTTCGACTTACCGAGCTGTTCTTTTATTTTTAGACAAAGTATTTCTTGACTGCATTGGCATTCACAGGACGGGGAAGCTCATCACCATCCATAGTCGTAAGAGTCATTGCACCACCGGAGAACGCTCTCTTGACGACATATGGGCCTTCATAATTAGGCGTCCATTTGCCCCTGGAGTCCGATTGAAAAGATAAAATTTTTTGAGCACAAGGTCTCGTTCTTGAAATTCACGGGGACGAACCTTCTTGTCAAAGGCTTCTTTCATCCTCTTTTGGTATAACTGCCCGTGACACAAGGCAGTCATGCATTTTTCTTCAGTCAAGTTCAGCTGATCATACCTACTTTGGCACCATTCAACCTGAGACAACTTGGCTTCCATCAGAACTCTCATTGACGGGATCTCGACTTCCACAGGGAGCACTGCTTCCATGTCGTAAACTAAAGTGAAAGGGGTTGCCCCTGTTGAAGTGCACACTGAGGTTTGGTACCCATTCAAAGCATACGGTAACATGCCAGTCCTGTAAGTGGCTACCATCTTCTGCACTATCTTCTTGATGTATTTTTCCTTTTTTTGTTTAGTTTTTCTTTTGTTGTTGTTTTTTCCTTTTTTTCGCAGCTTCAATGACACCATTCTTCTGGGATTCGACCAGGAATATTGTAATGGCAGTTCTTCGGAACCCAAGTTAATCCTTTCATATGCTAATAACCGAGAGGTCTTTTCGGGAATCCCTCCATCTTCCTCCTCTTCATCTTCGTAAACAGGGAACTCAAAGTCGGGAGAGAGCATATGGTTACATTGTTCAACGGGTTTATTGATGTTCAGTCTACATATGATTGATGATTGATTGAAAAATGCAGACCTTTTGAAATTGATAAAATAAAATATTTTTTTGGGTTTTTTGTGTTACCATTTTCCAGAAAAAAGCAAAGAATAAAAAGACATAGTCGGGGACAAAACGACTTTTTTATTTGATGATGGAAATGCATGAAGCGAAAAGCCCTAAATAAGTTCAATTTCGTCTCGGGCGGAACAAAAGGATTTTTTTGAAAAGACAAGACAACAAAAACACATTACTTGGACCCATGAGTAACTTAGGGAATGTCAATAGCGACCCAATTACGGCAAACCCCTCCTCGTGTTTGCACGACCACATCCATTTTCTCTTTTTTATTTGCACGAGTGTTGTATGTGCGAGTCGGTTTGTAATGAATGCGCCGGGCCACTTTCTTTGACGGCGGCAGATTAACCTTTGGAAAAACAAAATGTGAGGCTCGGTTTGGGAAACTATGAATGCAGTATGATGCATGATTATGCTTATGCAAAAAAAGAAGGGTTTGGTATCGAAGGACTTTGTTGAAGTAATTGTAAACATCATGGTTTGAACATTTCGTTTAAGCATTAAGACATTACAAAATAGTTCCCTTTTTTAGAAACCAAGCCAAGGGACCATTCAAAAGTCCTTTAGTGGAAGCTAGATTTTAACAGGAAATTTTTTTTTAAAGACTCTTAGCTTCCTTAAATTCAACAAATCAGGGCTCTTGAAGGTGTACTTCCTAGTGCTCCTCTATGATGTTCACAAAAAAAAACTTGTTTAAGTCCTTCGGTAATTGGATGAAAAAATGAGTTTATGCATGGATGCATGTATGCATGATTATGCTAAAGAACGGAGAAAACATGGTGAGGTTAAGTCCAACATGTTGGAGTCAAGGGTAAACACGCCATTTGGTAAGGACTATGGTTTCATATGTGCCTGTATCACGGGTTCTACCAAGTTCCCAAAGTCCTCAACCCCTTCCAAATATCATCGGGTTACGAGATTGACTCCCGGTCCAACAACATTTGTAAGAAAGTCTCGTTTGAGTGTAGTATCGCGTATCAACTAATTCAAGATTATTCTTGGTTAGCCACCGCACTACGTCCTAAAAGGCCAAGATGGGTTAAGTGTAACTAAAGGTCCTCAACTTCATAGATCACTTGAAAATAATAATGACGGACATGACTACTCATGTCGACATAGTAATACTTCCAAGATTCCTCCATTGAGCGGGGTTATCACATGTGCCACATCCGAAATTTACTCTCGGAAAGACACTTTGATTATACCACCATCCTATCTTATGTTTCCCTCAAGTCCGGGTGTAGGCCTTATATCACCACTCACGTAAAAAGAAAAAAAAATACATATGCACATATTTACAACCTTATTTTTATTTTAAGCAAGTTATAGCACAAAATAATTAAATAAATTCAAGTTAGGCTCAACCCTCTTAGGGAATTCCCCAGTGAAGTCGCCATTTCTGTCGCGGTGATTTTCGGAGATCAAGCTATTGATTAGCGTTGACTCACTAATTTTATTTCACGACTGAACTTTTAATTTTTTAAATGAAAAAAGGAAAAAGTTCTAAATTACCACAATTTAAAAGATTTAGGGTTCGGGGGTTAGTTACATTTAGGGAAGGTGTTAGCACCCTAAACGTTCGTAGTACTCTACGAGAACCTCTTGATTTTATTTATTTATTTTGGCTATAACTTGCTTATACATTTTTTTAATAAAGGAAGAATTAGAGTAGTGAGGAAGGAAAAGAAAATGTTTTTTTTTATTTTTTATGATTTGGAAGGACAAGATCCTTTGCCTACGTACCCGTGAGGATCAAAACCTCATAGTTCGGGGTAAAAATGCCGATTGATTTGTTTTTGTATTTTTTTATTTTTTGAAAAGGTTTTAAAGATAAAAATAAAGCCAAGCGGCAAAAATGAAATTTGTTTGTATTTTTTATTTTTGGAAAATGATTTAAATGTTATTAAAATGGATTAATTATTTTTTTAAGAAAGTGAAAGAAAAAAAGGGCACTTGATTGAAAATCAAGGTTTATTTAGGAAAAGATATTTTTTGAATTTTTGATTATTTACATGTTTTTGTTTTTTATAATTTAACTAAGACTGAAAAAAAAAACATAACCAAAAAGCTAAACGCGAGGAATTTCCGTGGTGACGTTGGATCACCACGAAATCCTTTTGAAATTAAACTAACCTAATATTTTTGTTTTTTTTAAAGCGAAATAAGTAGATAAAATAAAAGGACACATGCATGATTTCTTCTCATTTATAATTTACATTGGTCCTAGATACATTCTAAAACTATGCAATAAAAGGAAAATAAATGACGGATAAAACTAACACGACCAAAAATAAAGATGCATGAGATGATTGTTAAATATGAGTAAATAAAATGCTAAAATAAAAAAAAAATACTACCTTTTTTTAGGAAACAAATACTACATTTTGTTTTTTGGTTTGGCTGGTGGTTTTGGTACAGTCTGTTATTTTTGGGTGAGGGTGAGTTTGTGAGGTTCGGTTTTGGGGGGAAGGTGAGTTTGTGAACCGGTTTTGGTTTGTGTTTGTGATGGCTTGGCCGTGTTGTGATGTTGTTGGTGTTGTTTGTGATTGGCTTGGTGTTATTTGTGATTGTGATTGTGGTTTGTTGGTGTTGTTTGTGATTGTGATGGTTTGTTGGTGTTGTTTGTGATTGTGATGTTTGTGGATTGATTTGGTTTTTGGTTTTTGGTTTTGTGATTCTGGGTTTTTTGATGATCTTGGACTGATGGCAATTGGCTTTTTCTTTGGTTGCTGACTGAATTTTTTTCTTCTCCTTTGGTTGCCGGAGCGTGTGCCTTTATATACACATTGGGGTGGACTTTTGACAATAAGGAGACAAGGATTAAATCTCCATCAAATGAGATTAAAACCATTAAATCACATATGTCAAAGCCATTAAATCACATATGTCAAAGCCATTAAATCAAACATTTGACCTTGACCTTTGACTTTGGACTTTGGATAGATTTGATTAGCAATAAAGACCAAAAAAATAACCATTAAGAATAAAAATAAAAACAAAACAGAATAAATGAAAAATAAAATAAAAATGAAAAAAAAACTGAAAATTAAATAATTAAAAAAATAAAAAAGAAAAAAAAAACTAAAGTAAAGTAAAGTAAAATAAAATAATAATAAAACTGAAAAAAGTCGCCTTCGGAACCCTAAACGAGGTATTTTAAAGTACCTATCTGCCGAAATTTCGTTTGAAACGACGAAAAAATTCCGAACCAAAAAGACGAGTGAAAAAAGAATTTTAGGTCAAAAATTGGGGTATGACAGAGTGGTTTGACGTATGTCTTCCCATTCCCCGGTTGCACGAGCACTTGACGTATGTCTCGTTGTTCGGACAATCGTCATTCTATTTTCAAAATACAAAAACATAAAAAACAAATCCAACACACCAAACTAATTTTTGGCCCCCCGTGGTCAATTAAAATTCAAATCTCTTTTCACAAACGGACGATGTTTTATCAATTCTAACGCGATACAAACAAACACTTAAGCCTCCCACGCGCGAGCATACAAGCTACGTTTAACCGTTAGAATACGATCAAAAACATTGTTCTTTAAAATCAACCAAACAAACAAATATTTTCTAACAAAGAACTACGTAGCTTTGAATTCTCTATCGCACCAGGAGATACGTAGGAGCAAGATCCCACTCTTGTCAAGCACACTAATAAAAATACCTTTTTTTCCCCCTTTCCTTCTTTTCTTGAAATATTAAAATGTAGCAAGCAAACCTTTAAAACACTTTTAACCCTAAGCTAACTAGGAGGTTCTCGTTGGGTACAACGGATGCGAGGGGTGCTAATACCTTCCCCTTGCATAATCGACTCCCGAACCCGTTAATGGTTGCGATGACCATCTTTTCCATATTGTCAAGGGTTTTATCAACGCTTTCCCTTTAAAAATAAAACTTTGGTAGCGACTCCGTAGTTATTCCGAGCGTTAGTACGCTCGAGCATTTTTTTAGCGACGCGACAAATTGAATTTAATTTTCCCACATATGACATTTCTTTTGAAACAAGCCAAATTACAACCCTCAAAGACCTTTTGATCTATGCTTTTCTGCTTTTTGAGATGATATTTGGATGGACACATAACTTCGCCAGGATGTTAGCAGAATTGCCGGATGTGTGTTCAAAACCCTGACAGCATGATTTCAATTTGTTTCATTTACTTTCAAAGAAGTGTGTTAGGTGTGGTTCATTGTTAATTATGTTATTGACTTGCATTGTGTGATGTGAATTTTGTGTTTAGGACTTATGTCACATTCACAGTATATATCTGGGTTAATGAGAAACTTCATACTTGCCCGCGCAATCTACATTTGGATTATGCGATCTGAAAACTTTTCATTTCTTTGCTTGTATTGTACTTTAGTTCAAGGTTTGTAAGCATTTCCTTTTTTGAGTCCTTTGTTTGAGGACAAACAAAGATTTAAGTTGGGGAGAGTGATAAGTGCCAGAAATTAGTTAAAATGCATATATAATTTAAGCACTTTAGTTACTTGTTTTGCAAGTTATCATAGGAAAAGCTCAGAATTATTGATCGAATGCCACAATATTGATCATATGTCTTACCCCATCCATTTGTGCAGGAAATAACAAGCTAGGACATGAAATTGAGCAAATAAACATGAAGAAAGGTTAAGGCTTGCTCGCTACATCGGAGGATTGGTCGCTATAGCGCGCCTAGGCAGGGAGAAATCAAGCTTTCGTCGCTTCAGCGAGGAATCTGGTCGCTATAGCGACCAAAGGCGGTTTGAACCCCGTTTGCTGACGTGGAGCAAACCCAATGGCCAAGAAAGCTTCGATCGCTACAGCGACCAGCCCGTCGCTACAGCGAGCTATGAAAAAACCAGATTATATTTATAGTCATTCAGCTCACTTTTTAGAAGAGAGTTGTATTATTAGGATATATTTTTAGATAGAAAATAGGGATAAAAGAGCTGTTCTTCCAGGAGCAAGAGGGATTGAGTGTGGATTAACTAAGACTCTTTGGGAAATCAAGACTTAGCTTTGGATCTTCATCTTTATTTCCACTCTTGTATTGTTGTCCTGACAATGACCAACTAACTTTCCTTTGTTGGAATTGGAGGTACTTAATATAGCTTAGATGTAATCTTTTGATCTTATCATTATATGATTCTAGCACCTTATGTGATATTGAGTTTATTCTTGCTTTTCATTCTTATGCTTGATTTAAATGTTATTGAAAAATACTTTTGAATCTAGGTTTAGAATAATTTTCTATCAAAATAAGAAATTCTAGACATGGAATTGAGGTTTTGATAATCACATAAAGTATCGGAACGTAATGCTATCGGATCGTTTAATAGATTGGGAAATTGTCGATTAAACGATACGATCGATCTCACGACATCATTTAGACATGAATGGTGTTGTCGAGTGATACGTGATAATTTCGCTAAAAAGCTAGAATCCATATACATGATCATTAGGATATCTCTGATGCTCGATTGACGAACTCCGATTCCAACGCTTTTACGCCCTATTACTCGTCGTTTTATTATTGCTTTAAAGTCCAATAGTTTATATGAAACAATTTATAAACCCTAACTTAAAATGATAACAATTGTTGAATGGCTTGCAATATTGCACTAGTCTCTGTGGATACGATATAAAAATACTTACTTTTGTCTGATCAACAATACTCCTGGTTGGATCATGGCCAGCAGTATGACTGTGTGCCTTCACTTGCCGGAGCGGGTACTCAGGCAGTAAGGCTATCTCCAGACCATTCTCAGATCTCCTACGACGTTTGAGGCTCTTTAGGCAGAGGATGTGGTTATGGCCTTTCAGGATTTCCTGGTCCATGTCCTTCCACAGGCGCTTCGGGGTCGGCAGACAGCAGAGGCTCGACAGTGGAGGTATCAGCAGGGGTACATGACTTGGTTCTACATGGTATCTCATCCTATTATGAGTGACCCTGCCCCCATTACTGAGTACACAACTCATGTCCCTCCTTACGAGGAAGGTTATTGTTCAGCAGCAGTATAGTAGACAGGTTCTCGACCCACTCCAGATTATTAGGAACATCAGAGTCGAGTCAGCATTAAAGTATCTTGAGGTGCATCCATTCTTTACCGGTGTGTTGCAGGGCATCCAGGAGGAGTATCACATGCTGCAGGAGGAGTCGGTTCCCCGGATGAGTACTAGGAGCCATTGACTAGAGGAGTAGGGTCTTATTTTATGACATTTGTATATTTGTAGTTATTTTTATGATATTTTGGGGGATTTTTATGACATTTTCATTAGTTTTTCGGTTTAATTTTGCGTATTTTAATTTTGATTGAATGAATTATTCAAATCTTGAATGTATGTATGAATGAATTATTGCATGAATGGATGAATACAAGGATAAAAATGAATGAATGGATGTATGGAAGTATGAATGAATGAAGGAATGAAGGAAAATAGGGAAAACACTCATTTCTGCATTTTCTGCTTGCTGACACAAACAGAAGGTGACTTAAGTCACGTTGGAATATAACCTATGTGAGTTAAGTCATGTTGAGGTATAACCTACGTGACTTAAGTCACATTCGGTATATCCAACGTGAGTTAACTCACATGGCGTTCCTTTATAGGTCAGACATTACCTCATTTCTTCATTCTTCTTCATTTCACATCTAAAATCTCTAAAAACTCTCTAAAATCATCCAAACTCCAATTTCTTTAAGTTCAAATCAACCAACACTCCAATAACAAGTAAGTTTTCATAATCAAGTATCATTGACATTTTATGTTTATATGTTACATTTTTCCTCTTAAATTAGAAATTTTTAAGTTTTAGGGTTTGTTTAAATTTTGATTTTTTTTTTTGCAAGAAATGATACAATGTTTACATGTAATGACTTATGTTGCTTAAATGTTTAGATGTTTGCATGTTTATGTTATAGTTTTTAGTTTTAGGGTTTATGTATAATTTGCACTCCAAGTGTTTGATGAAATGTTTGAATGAGTTTTTCATTGATTGTCTTTAATTTCTTATGGTGTGGATCTAAAACAATTGACAATTTGTTCAACGCTCAAGTATGCTTCAACGGTGGAAACCCTAATCTGTTCAATGTTCGAGACGATGTAACGTTAAAAGAACTGAAGGATCAACTTAATGAAATCAACCAACGACTCAACCACGGAGACACGGGGAGGGTGGAATATGTTTGCTATGAACGTCCATCGTTTGACTCAGAGGGGAGATTGACGTTCAGTCGGCCATAGTTAACGAATGACGACGTGAGGAGCATGTTCTCGATATTTGGTCAGCACAACATGTTCCCGAGGATCGAGATGGATGCTATGTTGCTGAGATCGCCTGAAGATATTCTCAAGAGTTTGATTCGGTCAGGCGAAGATGTTTAGGTAGTATTATTATGTTGTGTCATTATTTTGTTGGATTTTAGTTCAATTCTTGTTAGTTTGCTGAAGATTTCGGTATTTAAGTGCCTTATACTTAGCGTAAAGGATTTGATAGTCTGTTTGAAATCTAGAAAGAATGAAGAAAACACAACATGTATTCTGCCAAATCAACTATATAGGTTCTCACATCGAATTCTTTCGTATAAGATGAGTGGGACATAAGGGAGTGCACTTCTAAGATGTTGTTTTGTGCTTGATCATGCTCCTCTGTCAATTGAAACTTGTCAGATGGCAGGGCAGTAGGATTAAGTTCAAAATAATATATTGGAATGCACTCCTTTTTGTCACTACTCATCCTATATGAAGGGATTCAATGTGATAACCTATAAAGTCACGTTGGTTTTGTACTTACATGACTTAAGTCATGTTGATGCTACCAAACGTGACTTAAGTCACATGGGGGGTATTTAGGCATATCACGTGGGAGTGAGCAATTCCCTTTGGAAAAAGAGCAATTTTCTAAGAAGAAAGAAAGGCAAGGGAAAGTGCTTTAGACTACTGTGCTTGAAAAAATGAATTGGATTTTAACAGAAAACGGGCCCAGAAAAAGATGTCCCAAAACTAAAAAAGTTTGATTTTTAAGTGTTAACTCAGTAAACCCGAGTTTACCACGTGTTAACTCGCTCAAACTCGTCAAACATTTTGATTTCAATAAAAAACGATTTCACATCCAAGTTAACACGATTTTTATACCTAAAAACATAAACTCAGTAACACTCGATTTGTGGAACACTGATTCTAATCATAGGGTCAAATAATTTTGCACAACTTCATTTCACATTCTTCGGGAGGACAGATGCTAAGAATTTTGTCCTACAAACAAATGACATTTTCGACACAACAAATATCCTCAACAGCATATAAAGCAGAACTCCCAATAACTGCATAACATGGTTACAAGTAGGGTTCTTTCTCTATTAAATACAAACTTTTGGAGAGCTCAATTTGTTAGGATGGGAAACCATTATTAGCTTTGCATGGTACAAATAATTCCCACTCACATTATTGAATTCATATGATTAATATGAATGAAATTTATAATCACAACAAAAATAACTGTCCTCCAAAAAAAGGAAAGAAAAAAAAATAAAAAGGCCTCAACACTACAACAGGATGGAATACTGATGTGGATCCAATAAGGATTCACCATATAAGGATTTTAACCTAAGTGTAAATTTCCTGAATTGAGATAGAAAATGATAGAAAATCTAAGAAAATTGACCAAACTAGGAATAGAAAGAAAACATACAAAATGGAATTAGATGAGAAGTGGGAAGAACGATCACCACATTCAAGATGAACGATAAGATCAAATCGCGGATCCGCCACAAGAATAAGACGCTCTTGATAAGGATCTAGATTTGGTTCATCCAAGAACCAATTCTAACTCTCCCTTCAATCAAAGATTGAAAATATCAAATTGTGTATTCACCTTCTAAAAAATGATAACATGATTGTTATTTATACCTACTCATTGGCCATCACCTATAAGGCCCAATAAAGAAGGAGCTTTATACAACTCTAAAATAAAAGCAATCTAAGTTTTAAAACTAAACCATTTATTACAAACAAGATTCACTAAAGAAAGATAGCATATCGGTCCTCATCAAATACCAACCAAGGAAAATGATGAATAGAATTGAAAAAAGAGCCATTACTATAACATTTAAGCTTAGAATAACATCTAACTTCACACATGCATCTCATTCTGTTGTATTCCACGCTCAACAAATCTTAGCATAAGGTTATCAGCCTCCGCTGACATACCATCTAACACCAGTTTCTTGGTCACTTTCTCACACAATTTTAAATCAGGAATCAAATTTCGTCTAAACATTTGACAAGCCACTTTATATGCTGATAGAGCATTCCCTTTAGTCAAATAGCTTTCTATCAGAACATGGCATGTTTTAGCATCAACTTTTGATGCTGTTCTCAAAACCTTCCCTAGTAGTTTCTCGGCCTCCTCACGGTTCCCAAAATAACAAAGCTTCTCAATAATTTGATTGTATACAGTTTTAAATGGCTGCCTAGCAATCATTTTTTCTAATAATTTCATCATATCGTCCACTCTTTGCCATTGACAAAAACGGTGAATAACAGCCCTGTAAGTTACTGGAGTAGGATCGAATCCCTTGCTAAGCATCTTTACAATTAACTCAGAAGCCTCGTCCAACCTACCTTTCTTCCCCAATGCGTCAAACAATGTTGTATATGTGATTGCATCAGGATGTTTATTGCTTAAATACATGTCCTCTAGCACTGATAGAGCTGCGTCCAAGTCACCGATCTGACAGAAACCATAAATTACAGAAGTAAAGTTTACAACATTAACGGCACAGCCCTTATGCAGACATTCTTCTAAGTATTTTTTAGCCTCTACTACATTCTGATTTCGACAGAGCGACTGTATTAGCAAGTTAATTTCAACTGGATTTGGGAGAAAACCTTTTTCAATCATTTCCCTAGTCAAATCACAGGCCTCGGACAATTTTCCCTCCCTGCGGAGCCCGTGCATTACAGCACTATAAGTGATGGCATTTGGGGTCCACCAATGCTCCTCACTTACATTTATCATCTCCCTAGCCTCTAATGATTTTCCATTGTGACAGAGGCCATTCAACAGGACTGTATATGTAACAGTATTTGGCTTGCACCCGTGTTTGTACATCTGCTGCAGCATCTTTTTCGCTTCATCTATCTTCCCCACGCGACAAAACCCGTCGATAATAGCAGTATATGTTACTACATCAGGATTACAACCTTTTGAGTACATATCGATCACTAAACTCTTCGCCTCATCTATGTTTTTATTTTTACAGAACGAGTCAACTACTGCACTATACCCAACCTTATCAACGTGGAAACCCTTCTCTTCTGCTTCCCTTAGGAAAACAAGAGCATCATCTGCGTGTCCGTGCTTTGAAAGTGTGTGAATTAGTGTATTATATGTAACCTGATCCGGTATTAAATTACTATTTTGAACCATATTCTCCATTAAACGCTTCACTTCTTCAACTTTTCTATCCTTACAGAGGAAAGCCATCACAGTATAATAACTTACTTTATCTGGAGGGCATCCCTTAAATGGCATTTCTGCAATAAGCTCCAATGCATCATCAATCCGATGCAAGTCGCAGTAACCTTTGATCAAACAGTTATAACTGACAATATCAGGTTCAATTCCAGCAACCTTCATTCGTTCCAAGAATCTCAACGCCTTTTCCAATTTATTTCCCTTCACTAAAACATAGATAGCAGTGTTACATATAGACAAATCAGGCTCGACTCCAGCTTTCTGCATCAACGTCAGAATTCGCAATGCATTCCTCAACTTGCCCGCACGGCTATAAGACACCATCACATAACTAAAAGCCTCAGACGAACGTTCAATTCCTCGGCGAGTCATAAGCCGAAGAATTCGCCTTGCACCTTGACACAACTTAGTCTTGCTAAGTATATCCCAACATCGTATAGTACACAATAGCATCATGTCTATACCGCCATTGCCTATCAGCCCAGTAAAAAAAATTCAAAGCAATCCTTTCATCATCCTGAGACCGCAAAACAGCACAAACAAGTCGAGGTTTTAGATTCCTTAATAAATGTCTCAAATTTTCTTCAAATATAGGATTCCAATTTGACCTAAGTGAAATCAATCTGCAAACCTCCCTAACAATTGGGTGTCTAAATTCACTCTCATCAATTTCAAATCTTGCAATATTTTCTCTCTGTTTGTTACTACCATTCCCATCAAATGAACTAACGAACTCAAAACTCTCATCAATATCACTCCTACCATTTTCTTCAACTTCATCTTCTTCATCTAAATCATCATCAACACTTGCAACAAAACGTGATTCCTCAGAAAACCCATGACCCATTTTCCCAAAACCATCATTGAAACTCTCAGTATTAAATTTACCCTTACATTGAGCTTCAAAACTAGCGGTTGAATCAGAACCCAAAACAGAATAATGACTCAAATTCAAAGCAATACATGACAAAGGGTTACCACCAAAACGGGAAGCGAAAGCTTTTCTCAATAGATAATGATTCAACCTCAATATTGCCATCAACAACAAAAAGATTATATTTTTGTGTTGCTTACAGGTTCAGTAACAATACCCACATCTCAATATTATCAACAATGGTTACGAATTAATCGAAAGTTTCGAAATTTACCTCGAAGATTGAAGTGAGACACTGAGAAACGAGAGTGAAACCAGCTTCAAAGTTAAACCTTTCGCTCCAATGTCTTCCTTGTACTAGTAAGGGTATTCTACTAGTAATTTCAAAAAATAAAATAAAATAAAGAATAAAATGTGATTTTGGTCCTGTAAAATGTCAAGTTTTGGTTTTCATCCCTGGTAAAAAATTTTTTTGAAAAAGGTCCTTACAAAATATTTTGTTTTTTAAAATAGTCTCTGGGCCCACCAAAGTGCTGAAGTGGCATGGTTTTGCCCACATGGCAGTTGCTGCATGTGCAACTTTTGTCACGCGGCAGTCCACCTAATAAAAAAATTAAAAAAACATTTTTTAAATTATGAAAATTGTTTTTTGAAATTTAAAAATCTGAAAAAAATTTAAAAATCATAAAAAAAATTCCAAAAAATTTTCGATTGTATAATTTTCAATTTTTTTAAATATTAAAAAAATCAAAAATAATATTTTTTTTAAATTTGAATATAAATGTTTGAAAATTAAAATATAAAATATTTTTTTTAAAAATTATATAATCTGAAAATTTAAATTTTTGAAAATATAATTATCAGTATTTTCAAAAAAAAATTAATATACAATTTTCAAATTGAAAAAATTTAATTTTCGAAAATTTATTTTCATATTTTTTTCGGAAAAGTTATTCAGTTTTTTTTTCGGAAATTAATTTTATGATTTTAAAATTTATTTTCAGATTTTAAAAAATAAAAAAAATAAATTTTCGAAATTTTTTAAAATAAATTTTTAAATTTTTTTAATAATTTTTCGAAATTTTTTAAAATAATTTTTCAAAATTTTTTGGAATTTTTTTATGATTTTCTTTTTATTTTTAAATTTTTTTCTGATTTTTTAATTTCAAAAAACAATTTTCAGAATTTAAAAAATGTTTTTTTAATTTTTTATTATGTGGACTGTCACGTTAGCACCACGTGGCAAAAGTTGCACAGTCAGCAACTGCCACGTGGGCAAAACCATGCCACTTCAGCGCTTTGGTGGGCCCAGGGACTATTTTAAAAAACAAAATATTTTGCAAGGACCTTTTTCAAAAAAAAAAAATTACGAGGGTCGAAAACCAAAACTGGGCATTTTACCAGGGACTAAAATCACATTTTAGCCTAAAATAAAACATTTGTTTAGATTAATTGTTGAAGGAAGTTAAAAGGGTTAAATATGTTTTTGATTTTTACAAATATACTAACTTTTCATTTTGATTCTTTTAATTTTTTTTTTAGACTTTTAGTATTTATAAAATTTTCAATCATCACTTTTAGTCCTTATTTTTAAGTCAATTCATGTGTAACATTTAACGAAATTATGTAGAATATTGTAAAAATCTCTTCCAAAATAATTAGAATTTTTCAACAAAACGTGAATTAAATATGAATTTTTAACCGTCAAAAGTATAAAAATTCACTTTAATTCATGTTTTGTTAAAAAATTCTATTTTTTTGGAGAGATTCTTGTAATATTATATAATATTATGCAAAATTTTATTCAAAAATATGAATTCTACATATGTGTTTACTTAAAACGAGAGACCAAAAAGAAAGATGGAAAACTTTTGAGGAATAGAAATCGAAGAAAATTTTAGAGAGACTAAAACGAAAAGTTGATATATTTATATAGATAAAAAAAACATATTTAACCCAAATTTAAATGTAATTTAAAATTCTTCCCGGTTTAGTCCTCGAGCAGCCACATCATAGGAGTTGATGATGAACATTGGGATATCATTGAAGATGGAATAAGCTTTGAAGTTGATGAAGAAGGAATGATGGCAGACAGGAAAAAACTGACATCCATTTAGAAAAAGATCTACAAAAACATCACATAATAAGAGGAATTCTAGTGGATGCTCTACCTCGTGTTGAGTACATGAAGATTGTAGACAGATCAACTGCAAAAGCCATCTTTGGATCATTATGCTCTACCTATGAAGGGAATCAGCAGGTAAAGGAAGCTAAGGCAAACCAAGTGGTACATCAGTATGAGCTATTCAAGATGAAGGAAGATGAAGACATTGAAACCATGTATTCAAGGTTTCAAACTCTTATATCTGATCTTCAAGTCCTGAAGAAAAGTTATGTTGTGCCAGACCATGTCAAGAAGATTCTTAGAAGTCTTCTTGCAAGGTTCAGACCAAAGGTCACTGCCATACAAAAGGCAAAGGACTTAGACAAGTTAAGCTTGGAGAACCTGATAAGCTCTCTTAAAAGTCATGAGATTGAGTTTGAAGGTGATGAACCAGCTAAGAAATCTAAGTTTATTGCCTTAACATCTAAGGAAAAGTCAGCCAAGTCTCTTAAATCTGCTAAACCAAAAGAAGAAAATCCAGATGATGAATCTGATGATGAGGCAGATCTAAAAGAGATGGCTTACTTAACCAAGAGACTCCATTACCTGACTAACAAAAGAAGATTCTCTGGTAGAAGCAATGGTCTCAAGGCATCTAGTTTCAAAGACAAGAAAGACATTCAGGAGGGATGCTTTAATTGTGGAAAAATGGATCACTTCATTGTCACTGAAGCACCAAAGAGAAGGGAAACCTCCAGAAAGGATGCTTACAGAAGGAAGGTCAAGGAGAGTTTTATGGCAACATGGGAGATGATTGATGAAGAATCGGACTCTGAAGACAACAAGGACGAAGCTAATATGGGCCTAGTAGTCACTGCTGCTTCTGAAGCTGGACCAAGTTCAGATTCTGATGAAGATGATGAGGTAATCTCTAAACTATCTTGCAATGAATATGTGACCACTGTCAATGAGCTTATAATACTCTATCTAGGCAACTCAAGATTTCTAAAAGAATTGCAAAAACAATGTCATTGTTAACAGAAGAGTCATAGCTTCTAAGTTACCAAAACCAAAGTCTGTCTGTCCAAATCAAAGAGCTCAAACTGAAAAATGAATTTCTAAAAGAAAGACAACTTTCAGATCTTGATGAAACTGATAGAACCTTGACTAAATTCAACAGTTCTTCTGAAGAATTCAGCAATGGTAATATTGACATAAGAAAATTAGCTTCCATAAACTACAATGTTAGTAAGAACAAAGAAAAGGAAATTGACCTTACAGAACTCCCTGTTAAGAAGACACAGAACTCTGTAAAGACAATGAACTCATCTTGTTCTGAATGCATTCAGAAGGGTCTTTCTTTCAACTTGGATCCAAAGGCTAGGAAAGCTAAGATTCTGAACACACATGAGCCAAAGAAATTGGAACCTAAGGTCTCGATCAAATCAAAACCAAAGGTTATCAAATTCATGGCCTAATGGGATTCATAATCTAACGCTAAGAAATATTCAAGATCAAAAAAGTTCAAAAACAAAAATCTTGAATAAGTGTAAACCACAAAGCCTAAAATCCAATGTTCTGAGGAAAAGAAAGACCTTCAGAACTAACCCCAAAGGACCCATTCAGACATGGGGACCTAAGAATAATATTGCTTGTGTTTCAGGTATGCTTCGTAGGAAAACCAAAACATAAATTTTGGTATATGTACAATGGCTGCTCACGGCACATGACAGGAGAAAGACATCTGTTCAAAGACCTGATCATGAAAGAGGGAGGTATTGTAGGATTTGGAGGAAAACAACAAGGAAAAATTGTTGGAACCGGCACCATTGGTAACTCCTCTATCTCTATCAATAATGTCTGGTATGTTGATGGACTCAGACACAACCTTCTTAGTATTAGCCAATTTTGTGATAATGGTTACATAGCAGTATTTGACAAAAAACACATGTACAGTCATCAATGAATCTGACCAATTCCACAGTATTCATAGGTCAAAGGAAAAGCAATATTTATAAAATAAATTTTTCTGAATTGGTTGATCAGAAGGTAGTTTGCCTTCTGTCAGTGAATGATGAAAAGTGGCACTAGCATAAAAGATTAGGACATGCTAACTGGAGAGTAATCTCCAAGCTTAGCAATTTGAATCTAGTTAATGGACTGCCAAAACTACAATATCATTCAGATGAACTCTGTGGAGCATGCCAAAAAGGAAAGATTGTCAAAACTATTTTCAAACTTAAAATGTTGTCTCTACCTCCAGACCCTTGGAACTACTTTACATTGATCTGTTTGGACCAGTTGGAACATCATCAATCAGTGGGAAGAAATATGGATTAGGCATAGTTGATGACTATAGCAGGTGGACTTGGGTAACATTTCTCAGAACCAAGAATGAAACATATGATGTGTTTAACATCTTCTGAACTCAAGTACAAGCTGAGAAAGAACTAAAAAATTTTAAAGTCAAAAGTGATCATGGAGGAGAATTTGAGAATGAGCCATTTGAAATTTTTTGTGAAAAGCATGAAATTCTCCATGAGTTCTCTTCTCCTAGGACTCCACAACAGAATCGGGTTGTAGAGAGAAAGAACGGATCTTTACAAGAAATGGCTAGAACAATGCTCCATGAAACTGACATGGCTAAGTATTTCTGGGCAGAAGCTATAAACACAACATGTTATGTACAAAACAGAATCTACATAAGACTTATTCTGAACAAAACAACATATGGATTATTCAAGGGAAGAAAACAAAATATTGCTTACTTTCACCAATTTGGATGTACATGTTATATTCTAAATAACAAAGTCTATCTGACTAAGTTTGATGTCAAGGCTCAAAAGTGTATCTTTTTAGGATACTCTGAAAGGTCAAAAGCATATAGAGTGTACAACTCTGAAACTAATGTGACTGAGGAATCAATACACATCAGATTTGACGACAAAGAGCCTGATAACAAAATGTCAGAGCTGGTTGAAAGTTTTGCAGAAATACAGGTATTAGAAGACTCACCAGAAGCCATTCAAGTAACTGAACCTGTCACAAACATCCTAAACCTACCAATGCTTCTGAAGAACCAGAGATTGATGGAATCCATGAAGCAAATCCAGAAGATGATGAGTCTGAAGAAGAAGTCCATGATGATTCAGAAGAAGCACCTCAATCCAGAAGAACCTTCAAATATAAGTCAGCTCATCCAGAGGAGCTTATAATTGGAAGTAAAGACAGTCCTCTAAGAACAAGATCAACATTCAGAAATGAATCCATGTTGGGACTGATTTCTCCAGTTGAGCCTACCTCAATTGATGAAGCACTTACAAATGATGGGTGGATTATGGCCATGCAAGAAGAACTGAATCGGTTCCAAAGAAATGATGTTTGGGATCTAGTTGTCAAACAACCTTAGAAGAACATTATTGGAACAAAGTGGGTCTTCAGAAACAAACTCAACGAGCAAGGGGAAGTAATCAAAAATAAATCTAGACTAGTAGTGCAAGGTTATAGTCAACAAGAAGGAATTAATTACACAAAAACCTTTGCCCAGTTGCTAGACTTGAAGCAATAAGGTTACTTATGTCTTATTCTGTCAATCATGGTAATATCTTATATCAAATGGATGTTAAGTGTGCCTTTCTGAATGGTGTCATTTCTGAAGAAGTCTATGTTAAACAACCTCTTAGATTTGAGGATGTAAAACATCCAGATCATGTTTTCAAGCTTAAGAAATCACTATATGGTCTGAAACAAGCTTCCAGAGCATGGTATGATATACTCAGTAATTTCTTGCTTGAAAAGGGTTTTCAAAGAGGGCAGGTTGATACTACTCTCTTCAGAAAGACACTAAAGAAGGATATTCTAATTGGTCAGATATATGTTCATGATATCATCTTTGGCTGTACTAATGCTGCTCTTTGTAAAGAATTTTCTAAAGCTATGCAGGCTGAGTTTGAAATGAGTATGATGGGAGAGTTAAAATTATTCCTTGGTATTCAAATCAAATAGTGGAAGGATGGAGTCTATGTTCATCAATCTAAATATGCAAAAGAACTTCTGAAGAAGTTCAACTTGGAAGATTGTAAATTGATGACCACTCCAATGCATCCAAATTGCAATATGAGCAAAGAAGAATCAAGCAGCAAGGTAGATCAAAAGTTGTACAGAGGTATGATAGGTTCCTTACTTTATTTAACAGCATCTAGGCCAGATATTTTATTCAGTGTATGTTTATGTGCAAGGTTTCAATCAGATCCTAGAGAATCTCACTTACAGTTATTAAGAGAATCTTCAGATATCTGAAAGGAACTACTAATCTTGGACTCTTGTATAAGAAATCTCAGGACTATAAGCTAGTTGGATTTTGTGAAGCTGACTATGCTGGGGATAAAATTGAAAGAAAATCTACCAGTGGAAATTGTCAATTCCTTGGAGAAAACTTGATATCCTGGGCTAGTAAGAGACAGAGCACTATTGCATTGTCCACATCAGAAGCATAATACATATTAGCTGCAAGTTGCTGCACATAACTACTCTGGATGAAACATCAGTTATAAGACTATCAGATTAGTGAAAGCAATATTCCAGTTTACTGGGATAATACTGTTGTTATATGTCTGTCTAAAAATTAAATTCTTCACTCTATAGCAAAGCATATTGAGATAAAACATCATTTATAAGATATTATGTCCAGAAAGGTGTTATAGATATACAATTCATCGATACAGATCGTCAATAGGCTGATATTTTAACAAAGCCATTGACTGTGGAGAGATTTGATTTTATTAAAAAGAATATGAACATGCATTCTTATCTCAGAATGATACTTGCTCTTGGATGATAACACAAAATCTGAAAAGGGGACAGAAGCTACTTCAGTCAGAATCTCCATAAGCATTTATGACAAGTAGTTAAGTCTGAACACATAACAGATTCTGGAGTGATAAAGAAGTTGGAAAATCTAGGCACTAACTATACATGTAGTGGAAATGTCTCATTTGTCTTTTCATATACCTGTCCACCTACGTATCACATTTCTGAGAAAGTATCTGACATGGCTTGTGAGTGCTGGATAATAATCTGTAGGCAATGATGTTTATTCTCCGAGTACTATTTTCTCGCGCCTCGTTTTGTCATTATTGCATTTTTTTGCTTTTTTTTCCTCGTTCATTGTTTTCAAAATCATCTAAAGATGAAATGTTGTGACACTCTATTTATAGTGACAGTCACACTCGTCATCTACACTCATTGCATTACGTCCTTTAAAACGTATTCACGGAAAACTTTTTAGCTTTCCCAAGGATCATAAGAAAAACCAAAACTCTAAAACCTGAACTCATCGGTGTCCGTTCAAACAAAGGAGAAGCTATTATTAGTGTCAAGAAGATCCCCAGAATGATATCTGCTGTGAATAAGTATGATATAGATTTTACAAAGCAAAAATGGATGAACATCCTTCAAGCTCTGGATGATATATGGAATGAAAATCATCAAGAACCAAAGAAGAAGTCATCCTAAACCAGGGGATCAGTTTAAGCACCCCAACTCGGCCATTCAAAAATGTGCTAGAGTTCAACTCATATATTTTTGCTTAAACATTGCTGGATGGAGATGAAGACTTGATTGCTGGATTTGGAAGAAAAATCTTGTTTATTGACATCTCTAGACTCAAGGTTGTGATGGTTTCTGGGTGTATCTGAAGAATCTGAAGATGCAGAAGACTTGCCAACATAGCTTAGGAATCAATGCTAGATCAGACGCTGAGTTTAGACTTTAGGATTTAGTTTTATTTATGTTTCTTCGTTTGTTTTCTGTTTGTTTTCTTAACCTTTTTCATCAAAAAAAAATATTGTAAATTGTTACGAATAGTGTTAATCTATTCTTATGATATATTTACGTTTTTCCTTCTACTCTGTTTTGACTCTGCTTTTATCTCTTACATACATTTGTTTAAAACTTGCATACATTTTTTTTTGTTGATGACAAAATGGGGAGAAGAATTAAAGTATTTGAACACTAAGCCAAATCAGAAGTTAAGGAACTTGGAATTCTGTTTATTTTTTTTATGTTATAGAATTTGAAAATAAAAAAAATATGAGCTTAAATGTTATCTTATTAGAATTGATGGGATATCAGCCTGGTCTTAATCGGAACTTGCAAACCTCTCTGTGATCAAAGTCTGATATCTTGATGGGTATTAGATTGGACTTAATCGGAGCTTACAAACCTCTGTGTGATCAATCTGATATCCTGTTGATTTTTTTATATGCCTATTTTTTATTTGTTCTGATGCGCTTAAGAGTGACTAAGAATGAATTTAATTAACTGGGAATAGGACTTAGGGGGAGCTTGCAAACACCTTAATGGACCTATCACAGACTCAAAGGGAGCTTTTAAACCTCAACCTGAGACTGTCAGACTTAGGGGGAGCTTGAAAACCTCATACCCTGAAGTCTAATTGTTAATTAGATTAACAACAATTGTTCAAAGTACTTGTGTTTATCATCATAAAAAAGAGGGGAGATTGTTGGAACAAGAAGTGTCTTGGACAATTCCTCTAAGGTTTTGATGATAACAAAGTACTGCAGAACAATTGGAATACTAACATATGTTCAAGTGTGCAGAATCATAGAAAGATCTATCATCAAGGAAGAACATATGAAGAGCATCAGAAAGGAACAAGAGGAGCTAAGAAGACTATGGTATAAGGTCAACCAGAAGTCAACGTCCTTAGAAAACGGGTACCACACAGATTTTGGTGAGGCAACTCAACAGACTCTGTGATGGTCATCAGACTCAGAAGCATACACTACCGACTTGGATCGCCCTCAGACTTAAGTAAGTTATGAGGTAACCAGAATCCACATAGGTTTTGTCCTATTCTGTGAACTGTCATTATCAGGGTGCTGATAGGTGCAATACTTTTGTCGTCTTCTGTCTACGTGTACAATCAGATAAAGGACATCAAGAATAAAGCAAGCAACGGATAATTCTTCTTTCAGCAAAGAAAAATTCAAAGACCATCCAACGGGATTATCCATATCAGGCAAATGACCAACGTTCTTGATCAAAGCTTCTCAACGACTCTATTTGCTCTGGCACTCTTCTCCAACGTCTCTCAAATCCCTGCTTAAAAAAGGAGCTGAAGACCATAAAGAAGATTAACAAGACTCTGCTATTTCAAAGTGTCATTACTTGTCAAAATTAATTAGCGCAAAACAATTAGGATATTTCTTACCAAACTTTGTATCTTAGAAATCCTAGAGTTGTAGAGAGTATGTTCATTTGTTCATATACACCAAACATTGTAAAATCAGGTGTTGAACAAATTAGAAGTCTTTAGCTTGTGAAGCTAAAATATATAAGCCTCTTGGTGAAACCTTGAGCAACTAGAAGTCTCTTAGGTGTGTCCTTAGAGCATTGGAAGTCTCTTGCCTGCGTGCTTGAGCACTTGTAAGTCTCTTGGAGTAGTCCTTGAGCAAGGAAGTCTTTAGGAGTGTCCTAGAGCAGGAAGTCTTAAGTTGTGTGCTTAAGCAAGGAAGTCTTAAGCAGGTATGCTTAAGCAAGGAAGTCTTTAGGAAGAGTCCTAGAGCAGGAAGTCTTGAGCAGGTGTGCTTGAGCATAAGAAAGTCTCTTGGAGTTGTCCTTGAGCAATTTGTAATCATGCGTGATTATAGTGAAATCCCTTTGAAGTGCAAGGGGACTGGACTACTTCTGGGTTGTAGGAGGAAACAGTATAAAATTGCTTTGTGTCTATTCTCTCTCTCTCTCACTCTCTCTTTGTCTTTATCTTTGTGTTCTATACTTTATCCGCTGCACTCAGACTCTGTATCAGAATCTGTATACCTCAGATTCTGAACAGCCTTTGAACGCCAAGAAAAAGGAATCCAGAAAAAGCCAACACAATTCAACCCCCCCTTCTTGTGTTTTTCTCACCTTCACCTCATACTTGCATTTATGTAAAAAAAAATCCTCGTTCCCGAGCTCATACCCTCGTGGGCAACAAGTTTGGAGCTCGTCCCCGTAACCTATGGGCACCAAAGCGGTCGTAGCCGCACCCATTAACCCCACTTTTACAACAAAAAGACAATAAATAACAAAAAACATCATAGTGTAATTAAAATATGATCTAAAATATTTTAAATCTACTTATAAATATTTACACGTCATAGAATTTAGCCAAATACAAAGCTTTAAAAGTGTAAAAAAAAATGCATATTACAATAAATATCAAAGACTTAAGATTAATTAACTAGTTTTAGTATTATAAAATTATAATTATAGCATATATAATGTGTGGAGGTGCATGGAGGACTAGGCACTAGGAGTGTCGTACATGCGCTCATACTTGTTCAAATTTGTGGATAATTACCCAAGCCCAGACCCAAACCCGACAATATGGACATTTACCGGTTTATTATGGATATTTTTTGCGGATGCCCATTAAACTTGGGTCAATTGACATCCATTACACATAAAGTTAAAGTTTTGATGTTATACCAATTGTTGAAAATACATATATAGAATTTTTAGTATTAGTTTAATTCTTCTCTATGGTCATAAGTATGTAGAACTCAGATGATAAAAATCTACAAAGATATTTGCTAGCGGTGCGCATAGATACATATAATTCCGCACTTCTCGATATATATTGTGTGTGTTTTTATTGGATAGGCTCTTTAAAACCAAAAAATGGGCAAAAATATTATCTAAGATAGCTTATGAAAACAACTTATAATTTATATGAAAACACTTTTACTTTATTTCTTTTTTTGTTATAGAAATGTCTTAGACACAAATACTTATATGATAAGTGTTGATGCTTTAAGTACTTAATTAACTTGTTTATCTAACCAAATTCATAATCATGTATTCAGAATAATGACTAGTTTGCTTAATCTTTTATTGATTGATCAAATTTTCAGGGTGGAGGACATACGGCTCCGGAGTACCGGCCTAACGAATGTTTTGACATGTTTAATAGGTGGATATCTAAGAGAGCTTTGTCAAAATAACCAAAAATAAACTTTTACTTATTAAAAAAAATATATGTTTACACCAATTACGAGGGCAGTTTCTACTATCTCACAATACATGTAATACATAGTCATGCACACAACCAATATGGCATATGCAAAAAACTTGTTCATATGTCCTTTTCGTATTCTTCTTGTTAGTCATACATAATAATGTTGATTTTGGTGCTGTAGTTTGAATCTGGGGGATTTTTGTTTTGAAATCCTAGAGCTTGTGTTTGGTCATGAACTTTGTAATTTTTTACATCTCCGGTGCAAGTCTTGTACCTGGTTTTGGATTTTTCAAGTCAATTTGTGTTGAGGACTACAGACATGTTGGATGCTTTTACGTACGTTAGTGGTGGAGTTTAGACAAGGCAACAAACCCATACCCGTGCATACATGCCCGAACCAAACCAAAATTGATGGGTTTTCCTCGCTTTGACTGAATTTGGGTATGGGTTTAGGTTTTCCCCGATTTCAAAACACGGGTACGGGACGGGTAATGGGGATATAAGTACCCATCCCGAACCTATACCCAAACCGGCCCCGAATGTAAAAAATCAATTTATTATCCCTTTTATATATATATATATAGAATCATAAACCCTAAATTATTTCATTCATACAATCAAAGTCGACACTCACTTCTCTAAGTTCTCTCTTTTCTCCTTCCTCATCTCACACCATCAATCACTCTCTTCTCCATCACCATAGTCATCGGTCACCATCATCTCTCTCTTTGTTGGATAATACATTACAACATTGAGCCTGTTCATTTGTTCATATACACCAAACATTGTTAAATCAGGTGTTGAGCAAATTTGAAGTCTTTAGCTTGTGAAACTAAAGCTTATAAGCCTCTTGGTGAAACCTTTAGCAACTAGAAGTCTCTTAGGTGTGTTCTTAGAGCATTGGAAGTCTCTTGCTTGCGTGTTTGAGCACTTGTAAGTCTCTTAGAGTAGTCCTTGAGCAAGGAAGTCTTTAGGAGTGTACTAGAGCAGGAAGTCTTAAGTTGTGTGCTTAAGCAAGGAAGTCTTAAGCAGGTGTGCTTAAGCAAAGAAGTCTTTAGGAAGAGTCCTAGAGCAGGAAGTCTTGAGTAGGTGTGCTTGAGCATAAGATAGTCTCTTGGAGTTGTCCTTGAGCAATTTGTAATCCTGTGTGATTATAGTGAAATCCCTTGGAAGTGCAAGGGGACTGGACTACTCCTGGGTTGTAGGAGGAACCAGTATAAAATTGCTTTGTGTCTATTCTCTCTCTCTCTCTCTCACTCTGTCTTTATCTTGTCTTTTGTACTTTATCCGCTGCACTCAGACTCTGTATCAGAATCTATAAACCTCAGATTCTGAACAGCCTTTGAACACCAAGAAAAAGGAATCCAGAAAAAGCCAACATAATTCAACCCCTTTCTTGTGTTTTTCTCACCTTCACCCCATACCTGCATTTATATAAAAAAAAATCCTCGTTCCTGATCTCATACCCTCGTGGGCAACAAGTTTGGAGTTCGTCCTGTAATTTCAGAGTGCAACCTAAGAGGGGGGGTGAATTAGGTTGTATGACTTTTAATGGATAATTTTTATGGTTTATTGTGTTCTTGTAAATTTTTCCAGAATTTTGTATGAATGTATGAACGAATGCTTGGAAAAATAAAGAGTGTAGGGAAGAAGAAGATGGACACAAGGAATTTATAGTGGTTCCCTACTGGTACTCCACTCCCCCACAACCCTGTGAGGAATTCACTATGTTAGAATCTTTGTTACAAGCAATCTCTCCCCAAGACCCCCTAACAATCTTTCTAACATACACAAGATAGCACCCCACTATCTTTCAACAATTCTCACCAAAACTATGGCAAGAATTCACAACAATGGTTTTTGAAGAATAATAAATTGTATGGATGTTATCTTTCTCAATATCACTTTAACAGATTATAACTTAGTGCTCAGAAAACTTTTATAATGATATGAAAGTGTGTTCAAAGTTTTCTAACAAGGATAATGAAAGTTTGTAAGTAAGTGATATTGAAAATAGCAATTTGAGATATTGAAAGAAAATGATTGTTGTTGTTAAAATGTTATATGTTGTTGTAAAAATGTTTCTAATCTCAAATGCATATATAGAGGCTAAGAACATTGTTCATGAAGCAAGGTATTTGTTCAAGAATGTTTAAGAATGAAAAGGAATGAGTTTGAAATGGTGTTGTTTCATAAAATCTGCATTTTTCACTATGTAATCGATTACATATGCATGGTAATCGATTACATGCTTCCAACGACCATATTTTTTTGAAATTTTAACTATGTA
Source organism: Medicago ruthenica (assembly GCA_018208015.1). NCBI lineage: Eukaryota > Viridiplantae > Streptophyta > Magnoliopsida > Fabales > Fabaceae > Medicago > Medicago ruthenica. The sequence goes on from CM031372.1 coordinate 11,729,197, forward strand.
ATCGATTACATATATGGTGTAATCGATTACATCAATTCTCTGTTTTCAAAAATACCTTCCTGAACACATGTAATCGATTACACACTTAGGGTAATCGATTACATCCTTCTAAAAAACAATTTTTCACATTTTTAAAGTCTTGCTTCATATGAACATATTTTAACTTGGTTAATCATATGCATGGATTTCAAAGATGATTTCTGAGCATTCTAAGTCATAAACAATGCTAAGAATGATAGATCAAAAGATAAGGACCATACTTACAATGATTATAATTTAAAACCCTAAGTCCTTAAGCTTGTTCATCATCTTGATCCATGAGCCTCCATAAGCTTTCTTCTTTTTGTGATGTAGTCTTGTAATCATCAAAACCCAGCCAAGTCACAAGGAAGGAAATCTTCTTCACACGTCCCCGTACCCTATGGGCACCTAAGTGGTCGTAGCCGCACCCATTAACCCCACTTTTACAACAAAAAGACAATAAATAACAAAAAACATCATAGTGTAATTAAAGTATGATCTAAAATCTTTGAAATCCACTTATAAAATATTTACACGTCATAGAATTTAGCCAAATAAAATGCTTTAAAAGTGTAAAAAAATGCATATTACAATAAATATCAAAGACTTAAGATTAATTAACTAGTTTTAGTATTATAAAATTATAATTATAGTATATATAATGTGTGGGGGTGCAGGGAGGACTAGGCACTAGGAGTCCTCGTACCTGCGCTCATACTTGTTCAAATTTTTGGGTAACTAATTACCCAAGCCCAGACCCAAACCCGACAATATGGACATTTATCGGTCTATTATGGATGTTTTTTGCGGGTGCCCATTAAACTTGGTGTTGTTTAGACAAAAGTAAGTATTTTTTATATCGTTTCCACAGGGACTAGTGCGATATCGTAAGCCATTCAACAACTGGTATCATTTTAAGTTTGGGTTTATAAATTGTTTGTTATAAACTATTGGAATTTAAATGTTGTAATAAAGACGACAAGTAATAGGGAATAAAAGCGATGGGATCGGAGTTCGTCAATCTAGCCTCGAATATATTCTAATGATCATGCATATGGGTTCTAGCTTTTTAGAGAAATTATCACGTATCACTCGACAACATCATTCGTGTCCAAATGACGTCGTGAGATCGATCGTATCGTTTAATCGACGATTTCCCAATCTATTAAACGATCCGAAAGCTTTACGTTATGATACTTTTGTGATTATCAAAACCAAATTCCATGTCTACAATTTCTTATTTTGATAGAAGATTATTCTAACACAGATTCAAAAGTATTTGTCAATAACAATTAAATCAAGCATAAGAAAGAATAGCAAGAATAACTTCAATATCACATAAGTTACTAGAATCATATATTTGCAAGATCAAAGATTACATCTAAACTATATTAAGTACCTCCAATCCCAACAAGGGAAGGTTAGTTGGTCATTGTCATAACAACAATACAAAAGTGGAAAGAAAGATGAAGATCCAAAGCTAAGTCTTGATTTCCCAAAGAATCTTAGTTAATCCACACTCCCTTCACTCTTGCTCCATGAAGATCACCTCTTTTAGCCCTACTTTCTGTCTAAAACTATATCCTAAAATATTACAAATGTACTGCAAAACTGTACTCTGTTTTTCCAACTCTTTTTCTCTGTTCTGCTTCAGAACCTTTTATAAGCTTTCTGATATTTCAGACTTCGCTCTGCAAAGTCACATTTGCTTTGCGAAGTCACCTTTCTTCACAGCTGGGTTTCTGCCACCTCAGCCTTGAACAGTCCAAGCCGCCTTACTTCGCTCTGCGACCCTGTACTTTGCTCTGCGAAGCTCAGAAGCACATCCTGAGTCTGAAGCTCATACACTGTTCATCAGAAGCTGGCCTTCAGACTCTGAAGTTCAGAAGCTGGCCCTCATACTCTAAAGTTCAGAAGTTGGCCTTCAGACTCTGAAGTTCAGACGCTGAACTTCAAACTCTTAACTCAGAGTCTGATCTCAAACTGATCTGATTTTCTTCAATTTAGCATGTACCTACAAAAATGGTTGGGATTAGGTCTAAAACGCATGAAATGATATTTATCCATTATTTTGGAGCTTTTACCTAGATAAATTGTAAAACAAGTAAGATAAGTGCCTAAAATAAATATGCTTTAAAACTAGTTTCTGGCACTTATCACACTCCCCAACTTAAATCTTTGTTTGTCCTCATACAAAGGACTTAGCAAATAAAAATTTTAAACAGCTGGTACGATGCAAAACAGCCATAGGTAAGAAACAAAGGACTCAAAATGATGAAGATCTTTTCTTTGCTGTTTTTCTGTTTTGCGTCTGATCTGCTTGTTGCGAATCAAACTCTTTGATTTGAAATTTTTGAAAGCATGATTGCATGATTCTTTTGTATCTCGCTGATCTGAATCAGTGGGATACCGTGCGCCATTTTGATGTTGAGTCAAAAGTAAGTATTTTTTATATCGTCTCCACAGGGACTAGTGAGATACCGTAAGCCATTCAACAATTGTTATCATTTTGAGTTTGGGTTTATAAGTTTGTTTCATATAAACTATTGGAATTTAAAAGCGGTAATAAAGACAACAAGTAATAGGACGTAAAAATGTTGAGATCGGAGTTCGTCAATCTAGCCTCGAATATATTCTAATGATCATGCATATGGATTCTAGCTTTTTAGCAAAATTATCACGTATCACTCGACAACATCATTCGTGTCCAAATGACGTCGTGAGATCGATCGTATCGTTTAATTGACGATTTCCCAATCTATTAAACGATTCGAAAGCTTTACGTTCCTATACTTTATGTGATTATCAAAACCCAATTCCATGTTTAGAATTTCTTATTTTGATAGAAGATTATTCTAAACCTAGATTCAAAAGTATTTGTCAATAACAATTAAATCAAGCATAAGAATTAAAAGCAAGAATAACTTCAATATCACATAAGTTACTAGAATCATATATTTGCAATATCAAAAGATTACATCTAAACTATATTAAGTACCTCCAATCCCAACAAGGGAAGGTTAGTTGGTCATTGTCATGACAACAATACAAAAGTGGAAAGAAAGATGAAGATCCAAAGCTAAGTCTTGATTTCCCAAAGAATCTTAGTTAATCCCCACTTCAATCACTCTTGCTCCATGAAGATCACCTCTTTTAATCTTATTTTATGTCTAAAACTATATCCTAAAAATATTACTACAAAACTGTACTGCAAAACTGTACTCTGTTTTCCAACCCTTTTTCTCTGTTCTGCTTCAGAACCTTTTATAAGCTTTCTGATATTTCAGACTTCGCTCTGCAAAGTCACATTTGCTTTGCGAAGTCACCTTTCTTCACAGCTGGGTTTCTGCCACCTCAGCCTTGAACAGTCCAAGCCGCCTTACTTCGCTCTGCGACCCTGTACTTTGCTCTGCGAAGCTCAGAAGCACATCCTGAGTCTGAAGCTCAGACACTGTTCATCAGAAGCTGGCCTTTAGACTCTGAAGTTCAGAAGCTGGCCCTCAGACTCTGAATTTTAGACGCTGAACTTCAGACTCTGAAGTTCAGACACTGAACTTCAGACTCTGAACTCAGAGTCTGATCTCAGACTGATCTGATTTTCTTCAATTTAGCATGTACCTACAAAAATGGTTGGGGTTAGGTCTAAAAAGCATGAAATGATATTTATCCTTTATTTTGGAGCTTTTACCTAGATAAATTGTAAAACAAGTAAGATAAGTGCCTAAAATAAATATGCTTTAAAACTAGTTTCTGGCACTTATCACTTGGGTCAATTGACATCCCTTACACTTAAAGTTAAAGTTTTGATGTTATACCAATTGTTATACATATATAAAATTTTAGTATTAGTTTAATTATACTCTATAGTCATAAGTATGTAGAACTCAGATGATAAATATCTACAAAGATATTTGCTAGCAGTGCAGATAGATACATGTAATTCTGCACTTCTTCGATATTTATTGTGTGCGTTTTTGTTGGATAGGCTCTTTAAAACCCAAAAAAAAATATTTTTGGGCAAATATATCTATCTATCTATCAATATATAAAAACAAGATACATTGGAAATCACCACAATGACCCATCTTAATTTTTTGACACATAAATAAATTAAGGGTAATTCTTTCAAGTTGTGGATATATTTAGTGTAATTTTGTCAAAGTTGATTTCTTATGTGGTGTTTAAGATCAATTCAGACAATTACTTCAAACAAAATTACTTTTTCTCTTTTAAATCAATGCATGCAACATGACTACTAACTATTTATTCATTTTACATATGATGATGATAATATTTTAATATTTGAAAGCTTGATAAAAATTTATTCTTATCCCTCCAATTCTCATGGGAAAGATGCTCGAGTAATCTGAAATATAGTCATGAGTTAAACAAAATTTATCAAATATTGTTCAAATTAAATATCAAACTTGAATATTCTTGATCAATAGTTTAATTTTAAACTAGTCTAAAATTAATAAAGTTACCTTTAATTTTTAATTTTGTTTGTTCAAAAAAGTTACTTTTAATTTATAAAAATAAGTGTTATGAATATTAATTAAAGAAAATACAAAAACACAAATAATATATCAATAAGTTTAATTATGTAAAAAAAATCAATAAGTTTAAATCAACAAAATAAATTTGTAATATTAGAAAAATCATATACAATTGATTTTCCATCATTCTCATGAATTAAATATGACTTGAAAAGTCATGCATTTCTATTACAAAGAACACCACCAACTACATTCACGACATCATCAATATATCTTGTAAAAGAATACATTATCCATCATTCTTCATTTATCGTATATGACTCTCGGAGGAATGCATATCATATGATAATAAATTATATATTAGAAATACAAAGTGATGCATTCATTATATATGACTTTCGGATGCATGCATACCATATGAGAATTAATATTATATGTTAGATATCCAAAGTGATTGTAAATTCTAACCATGTTACATTTATGTACTATGTATATATTATCAATAATATAATTATTATTTTTCTGGATAAACATTCAATTTCATACTTAAACTATCACTCTTTAACCCTAGTTTAGTTGATTCTTTAAAAAAAAAACTAGTTTAGTTGATGATGTTCAAGATATAGAAGTAACAAAGCTCCTATTAACTAATTCTATATTTTGATTTTTTATACTAACAAAGATGTATCTTCTTTTTTTATCTGTAGACTAAGTGACCAATACTACTAACTCACACACAATTGCAAGTTCCTAGCTAAAGATGCCCAACCTAAAAGTATTGGCATTACAAGTTGAGCTAGGCTTAGAGGTGATTCATATCTTCTTTTAGGATTTGATGAAAATGACAATATGCTTCTAAACAGACTTTACTTACATTTCGGTCGAACTGCCTACTAGGGCCCTTCCCCTTGTAACTAAAAATAATAATAATAGGGGAATAAAATTTATTAATAATAGCATGTGCCCTAATTGAATTAACGGAATAATTTTTACAAATAACAAAAATATTGTTAAACGTGCAAACAAAATTCAATAAATTTAGCAACTATGTTTGATAGAAACGCATAGTATTTACCTTCAACAAATTTATTTTATCCTATATAATCCAATCAAAAGATAATCTTCAAGAAACCACCGATACTCACAATTTTTTATTAACTTCAATAATTTTCAACAACCAATCTTTCCTCATTGATGGATATCGTAGAAATTGATTCAATACATTTTGCGGTGTTAGTTTATCGTGGAGTATCAAGCAATCAAAGTAGAGAGATGTAGAATGGTACCATGAAGTCTTTGGTGTAGTGGTGATTAGTCACTCCTTTTATGAAAAAGTATTTGTCGAGTAATTCTTTGCACCACCATGTCTTTCATTTACCTATAGAGTTGATTGGTTCTTGCATCATTTTTGAAGTGAGCGATGCCAACCATGTTCTTAATACCAACTACACGGCCTATCATACATGAAAGTGTAGCACAGTCGGACGGACAAGAGGGAGCACATACTTTCTATAAGATCAGAGACCCTTTCGGTTTTCATTGGATCATTCATCACCTCAACACATCTTTCAGTTAAATGTCCAAGTCAACTCAATACATGTGATTCTACTGATCATTCAAGGGCTGAACAAGTATCACAGTGGGCTCAAGGGGCTATCAGAGCCATGCAACTTCATCAAGAATAGAGCTCAACATGCATAGTGATAATGTCGTCATATAAGAACCTTTTATTTGATTGTTGGTCCGGCGAACTAACGTCAAATAGTTGAAGTAAGAGATATTGTTTGTCTACTACAAGAGCAATTTCAATTTTTATTTTTTCTTCTAAATAAGTTTAATTGTATTTCATTTTGGTATTTAATTTGTTTTTCTAAATTACAGACGCAATCAGACGACCATGTATTTAGCTCTTTACGTTATGCTAATTCCGAAAACACAGCTAATGGAGGAATATGATTAACTTGGTAAATAGTAAAAGAATCAATTTGTTACAGTTAAATAACTTAAATGACCTAATTGATAAAAAAAACTTAAAGGATCAATTTGTTACAATTAAATAACTTAAATGATCTCTGGTGTAATTTAGTCGATAGTACTAGAATAAAAACAATTCCGAGGAATGCATATTGGAACACTTGATTGATCCTTAAAAAAGTCAATATTAATTTATTTTTATTGTTTTGTCAATTAGTTAATTTATTTTTATAGTTTTGTCAATTTGTTTAATGAGTGAATAGACAATTACCCCGAAATTGTAACATTCATCAAAACTCCCCCTGAATTTTGTGAAACTTCAATTACCCTCTAAAATTGTCAAACGTTAGTCAATTTGCCCCTTCCGTCAATTTCATATGTTAGTCAACATGACATTTGACTGTCTATGTGACACTGCCACATAAACTACACTTTTGTTCTGCATGTCTAAACCAGGGCCGGTCCAATAAGTTTAGAGGCCTAAATTAATTTTTATTGTGAGACCTTTTACAATAAAAAACTTACATAAGTTTTTTGAAAATTAAAAAAAAAAATCTAGTTTTGTTGGAGCCAAATGTTGAACATTGGACAAAGAGAATATGAGGTTTTCACTTTTACCAACTCAAATAGGGAAACATTCATCAATAAGTTTTCGTATTTTATATTTATAATCAAATAAATTATGTTGATGCCTTTTTTGAACCTAAAATTTTGAGGCCTAAAGTCCTTACTTGGGTCTCTTGGACCTTGGACTGCCCCTGGTCATAAATATATTTTATTCTCATAAATAAGGTGAAAGATTTCTCTATCATTTCCTCTCCTTCCATCCAAACTCTAAAAAAAACTTAATTAATTATGTTAATAACTCAACATAAACTAGTCAGTTTTAGGAAAAACCAATAACAAAAAATGGTCGAATACCTTTTTAAAAAAATTCTTATGTTTTATTGTAAGACACAAAAAATTAAATCCTAATTGTCCAACCATTTTCTTTGGTCTGTCGTCTTCCCCATTTTCTAGCAACCTATAGCCATTCCCATTAGTGTCATTAACACCATGTTCATCGCAACCTAACCTCTTCCATCTCTCGTGCATTATTTTTTCTTTCTTTTATGGTGTATAGAGTGATAGTGATGCAGGGTCCAAGTTGCATTGAGAAAACCAAGAAAATACTCCCTCCGATCCTATATATAAGAAAATTTTCAAAAAAAACATTTTGATCTTATTTATAAGAAAATATCTCAATTTTTAAGGTGTAGTTATTGTTTAAAAGACTTTTCTACCCTTAATTTAATGTTTGTCTTTTTAATATTTGTGAATGTATTTAATGTTTCATAGTTTTTTATGAGGGTATAGTTGTAAGAATATTAAAAAAGTTATATTAATTAATGATTGTATTGGTTTTGATGTTTTTTTTTTAGTATAATTGATTGACAAAAAAAAAGGTTTACGTGTCGTACCAAATTACGTCTCTTTAAGGTGACACTGCGATATAAAAAAATGAAGGGGACTACGATATAAGGTGACACAACTATATACCAAATTATTATATATATTTTTTTTGACAAAACCAAATTATTATATATTTTTTATCAGTTCTATACTTTTATACATAGAGGAAAATAAAGAAAGACTAACTAACATAGTTAGGGAAACTAACCCCCCTCAAGTTATCATCCAAAATAAGTTTCAACAAAACAAGAGTAACCACTTATTTTGGGACAATTTTTCATTTTACAAATGACACACTTATTAGTTATTATAGAGTGGAGGGAGTGATTTCTTTGTAAAATTTATGTATTCAATGCTTTAAAAATTAACGTTTTTAACTTGTTGAATGAATAATTTTTTAATTGTGAATCCTTAAAAAGTACACTTAGAACATTCATCGCCAATATTCATATATTATATGCCTCTATATTTTTGTATGTCATCATTTGAAATGAAGGTAATTATTTCGTGACAAATGTGTGATTCATGCTTTTTAATAAAAACAATCCAAAAGTTTTGAGATGAAGTGAGAAATAGTGAAGATGACCGTCTAATTATTCAAGGAAGAGACAACCACTAAGCACGAGATCTTGACAAATATTAAGTTTCTATGAAAATGGCCTACGTTGTTTGGTTGTTTGTTTTTCTCGTTTGCTTTGAACTCTTTTCAGTGTTTCGTACCAAACCATATATTCTCTCTTTTCCATCACAATTGTTACGATAAAGGATTTTTTTTAATGGGTTGCTAAAATAAAGGTAACTATTATTACTTGATTTGGTCTCTCGGGATATTTTTGAAGGTCGATTTTGTTCAGCAATATATAGGTTTTTTTTGGTCAAAAATTGTGGTACGATTTGAAAAATTGTACACGTGTATGTTAACATTTTTATTGCAGAGGGGAGTGGTACTTTTTTCCTTCAACTTCCACCGCATAATGCGTTAATTTTGACAAATTTCAAAAACATATTAAATCATCTTAAATTTTTATAAACTTTTTTATGGATGAAATATAATATAAACTTTCACTCTGACCGTGAATTTTTTAAAATTGGTATTACTTAAAACATTATTAGACATATTAGTAATGTTTCGATTCTCACTTAAGTTGTTCTAGTAACGTTGACTTAAGATTTTGAAGTATGTTACTCTTAAAGTCTCAAATGTAATTCTCATCTACACTAATATTAGTGAACTTGTTTAACTTCTTTAAACAAAAAAAGTTAAAATATTATTAAACATATATTACACCGATGTAATTTTATCAAAATACTAATAAATTAGTACTTTTTGTCATGTCAAGAACAATATAGAGTGGACTTTCATAAAAAAGAAAAAACATAATATTCAGTGGACTAATCAACGTGGTGTTACCAAATTTTCATATTTATGTAATTTATTTGTTGACAATAGACACAATTTTGATAACATCAAGAACTAGCTAGAGTACTCTATTAAAAACTGTGGAAATTCTCATAAAGAAAAAGAGAGTGGAAGTGGACACTAAAAATGACAAAGTTTAGTTCAACGTATGGGAAGGTTCTTCTTTCTGTTTTTCTTTTATTATCACATATTTGCTTTCAAGTTGCAACATGTGGCTCTATAGTAAAGTTTCTTCCTGGATTCCAAGGACCCCTTCCTTTTGTGCTTAAAACCGGGTCAGTTTTACTTAGCTCTATAGTTTTTAAGTTTTTTATTTTTTAATCTATGGTATTTAAATTATTTCATATTTATATTTGTTTTTAAGGTATGTGGGAGTGGGTGAACAAGAGGATGTGCAAGTGTTTTACTACTTCATTGAATCAGAGAACAATCCAAAGGAGGATCCTCTCTTGCTTTGGCTAACTGGTGGACCTGGTTGCTCTGCTTTGTCTGGCCTTATGCTTGAAATTGGTAATTGCAACTTTGCTTTCCAAATTGTAAAAAATGTAAAAAAAAATTAGTATAATGATTATAAATAATGAAATGATTTTTTCCTTATAAAATTATCTTTCTTTAAATACAAAAGTGGACAAATAAATTTGTGATTCATAAAAATGATCGTTAATTTATTGGTTTAAAGAGTAGATATACTAAAATCTTCATTTTACGATTGTACCTTACAGGCTCCAAGTATTAGTGGATTACGTTAGTTTCTAAAGTTTCATCATTCTTGTTATTATGCTCTCGGCGATCCTCAGCTGACCAAATGGAAAACAATGTGATAGTTTTATAATAAACATTTTCTCAAAGTAAAGAGTAATTCTTGATATTTTCTCAATACTGTTCATAGACTTTTTTTTTACTAAATGTTCATTGACAAAAATGATACTCATTGTAAGGAAATTTACTGATGTGGTAAAATGATGCTCATTGAATAATTGAAGAGTCAATGCTACAGGTCCACTTGAGTTTAAAAAGGAGGAATACAATGGGAGCCTGCCTAATCTAATCTTGAAGCCACATTCCTGGACAAAGGTTTGGGTCATAGTCCACATTTTTTGTCACCTGAGTTAGAACTTTTGGCTTCAATGTATTTATCAAATTCTTTTAGATTATATATTTATTTACTTGTATTTATAAGATTTTTCCCCTTGCTAGGTGAGTAGCATTATATTTGTAGATTTGCCGGTTTCCACAGGCTTCACTTATGCCACAACAGAATCTGGTGCTAAACGAAGCGACTCGATACTAGTTCACCAAACTTATCAATTTCTAAGGAAGGTATACATTTCCCAATAATCACTTTTTTCTGTTTTTAAACTTTGTTAGTACTTATGTAAATCGGTCAACCAAATAACGAAAATTATGTTATAAATAAATCTTTGTAGTGGTTGGTTGATCATCCAAAGTTTCAATCAAATGAAGTTTACATTGCTGGTGATTCATACTCTGGCATTCCTGTTCCTGTCATTGTTCAAGAAATTGCACAAGGTACAAAACTCATGGCTCAATTATGTTTGGCAGATCCATTATGTTACTATTGATTTATTGTATGTTGTAATTTTAATTATTCACAAATTCCCTTGTTTGTAGGAAATGAAAAAGGGATCAAACCACGGATAAATCTCCAGGTTAGCATTTAAAGTATCACTCTCATGTTAGGAATATTTTTTTTTTCAACTAGTTATGTAAATTACAAATGTACATTGTATGTTTCAATAATGTGAAAAGTGCATTTCAACTCTTGAAAACCTAGAAAGCATTGACACAAGCACCGATTGTTTGATCAAATAGATTGTGCATGACATGTAATAAAACAATCGACTACATACAATAGCTTCATTATTGATTATTTCATTATATAACAGCTTCCAGATCAATTATGAAATGTTATTTTCTTCAGGGATACTTGTTGGGCAATGGTGTAACAACTAGAAAGGAAAAAAACTATGCAATCCCTTTTGCTCATGGAATGGGACTCATATCTGATGAACTATACGAGGTAATTGAATTATAATTCCTCAGTATATATGTACCTATACTTATATTGAAAACCTATGAAGCACTGAGAAATATGCTAACTAATTGATATCTGCTAATTTGTAGTCACTGCAAAAAAATTGTAATGGAGACTATGTAAATGCAGAGACCCGAAATATTTTATGTTCCAAAGATATCAATTCATTTGATGAGGTATATATATATACATCTGTTTGTTATTTTATTTTGGTCAAATTTTGTGATTACAGTTGCTAGTCGCAAAAGTGAACACCATTCTTCTATTGTTCACAGGCCACATCAGGACTTAATACAGCACATATTTTAGACCCGCTATGTGAGTGGCTTGATGAAAAATCTCCAAGGAGATCTCTAATTAAGAAATATCCCTCTAAGTTCCTCAATACAAATCTCAAATTGCCGCCCTTAAGCTGTCGAGTAATGCTTCTTACTATATATACCATTTGCTGCATTATAAATACATATAAACCTCAATATTTTTGTTAACTTGATGTTTGCTTCCTTTCTACTTTTAGAGTTATTCATATTTCCTTATGGGATTTTGGGCCAATAACGATAATGTTCGCAAAGCACTGCACATACGTAAGGTATATTGTTGATACATATATGCGAAAGTTGTAATTTCTTTATGTTATCTATCTATCTATGTGTTCAAACAAAAGTCTTCCAATAATAACACGTGGCAAAATTTCACACCTTTGTTTTCCATAAATTTTTATCCACATTCATGCGACATCGCACATAGTCCTTATTAGTTAGTCATGCAACTATAACAGAAAAACTTGATTGCATGTGTTGCAGGGAAGTATTGGAAAATGGCATCGTTGCACCTACAATATACATCATAATGCTGATATCCCTAACAGCTATGATTATCATGTAAATCTAAGTAGAAAAGGCATTCGTTCACTAATTTACAAGTCGGTAATCTTTCTCTGCATAAGAAAACACTGATGAACTAGTCTTATAATTTCTTATGGAAAATTGGTTTTATATTTACAATAACAGTGGCGATCATGACATGACAATTCCATTCTTGGCAACACAAGCATGGATAAGATCTTTGAACTATTCCATTGTTGATGATTGGAGAAAATGGCATACAGATGACCAAGTTGCAGGGTAATCAAAATTTCCGATAGTTATAGTCATTAACTCGTTATTAAATATAATAAACCATTATGGATTTATATATGACCAAGTTAAATTAACATTTGTTTCAATTTTGTGCAAGTGTAGATACACAAGGACTTACGCTAATCAGATGACATTTGCAACTGTGAAGGTACCTTAAACAAGATAATATGAATGGTTCATTGAGTCCACCCGGTTTGCCTTAAAAATTAACAATAAGCACTCTTTGATTGTGGTTCAACAAATGTGGTTTATTCTCTAAGATAGCTTATGAAAACAACTTATAATTTATATGAAAACACTTTTACTTTATTTCTTTTTTTGTTATAGAAATGTCTTAGACATAAATACTTATATGATAAGTGTTGATGCTTTAAGTACTTAATTAACTTGTTTATCTAAACAAATTCATAATCATGTATTCAGAATAATGACTAGTTTGCTTAATCTTTTATTGATTGATCAAATTTTCAGGGTGGAGGACATACGGCTCCGGAGTACCGGCCTAAAGAATGTTTTGACATGTTTAGTAGGTGGATATCTAAGAGAACTTTGTAAAAATAACCAAAAATAAACTTTTACTTATTAAAAAAAATATATGTTTACACCAATGACGAGGGCAGTTTCTACTATCTCACAATACATGCACTACTCAAGATGTAATACATAGTCATGCACACAACCAATATGGCATATACAAATACAACTTCCAAATTTATGCAAAAAACTTGTTCATATGTCCTTTACGTATTCTTCTTGTTAGTCATACATAATAATGTTGATTTTGGTGCTGTAGTTTGAATCTGGGGGGTTTTTGTTTTGAAATCCTAGAACTTGTGTTTGGTCATGAACTTTGTAATTTTTTACATCTCCAGTGCAAGTCTTGTACCTGGTTTTGGATTTTTCAAGTCAATTTGTGTTGAGGACTACAGACATGTTGGATGTTTTTACTTACGTTAGTGGTGGAGTTTAGACATGGCAACAAACTCATACCCATGGATACCCGCCCGAACCAAACCAAAATTGATGGGTTTTCCTCGCTTTGACTGAGTTTGGGTTTTCTCCGATTTCAAAACACGAGTACGGGACGGGTAATGGGGATATAAGTACACATCCCGAACTTATACCCAAACCGGTCCCGAATGTAAAAAATCAATTTATTATCCCTTTTATATATATAGAATCCTAAACCCTAAATTATTTCATTCATACAATCAAAGTCGACACTCACTTCTCTAAGTTCTCTCTTTTCTCCTTCCACATCTCACATCATCGGTCACTCTCTTCTCCATCACCATAGTCATCAATCACCATCATATCTCTCTTTGTTGGATAATACATTACAACATTGAGCCCGTTGATGAAAAGTACTTCTTTTTTATTAGAAAAAAATTATACATGGGGATGGGGCGGAAATACCCGAACCCATCAGGGACAGTGATGTGATTTGATTTCTCATCTCATTTGGTATGGGTAGGGTGACGAGTAAGTATTTGAGAGTAGGGTATGAGGACGGGGAAGGTAAAACCCGTCCCCACCCCACCCCACTGCCATGTCTAGTGGAGTTTAGGGAAGGATTGAGGACATGAACAAGGTTAAAAATCTACTCAAAGAAGTGCAGAGTCTTATATTATAAAATAATCAATATTGCTCATTTAGTAAAAAAAAAAATATCTAACTTAAAGTTCATTTGAGTTTATTTACATAAACAAAAAAAAGGGTCGTGAACTTGTGCCAAAAAAGAAATAAAAAGATAAAATATGTATTGCAAAAATAAATATTTAAACTTTTAAGATGTTGAATACATTCTCTCAAAAAAAAAAAGATGTTAAACTAAGTTTTTTATATTTGATTTTTTAATATATTTTCTAAAATTATAAGTTAGCATATCCCAAAGTCTTGGACCAAAAAGCCTCGAGCTAAAGAGTTTCAATCAAGAGAGAACCTCCAAAGCCAAAAACCTCACAAAGTCGTGTCTGTTAAAGCCAGTCCACAAACACCATTTTTTTTTTATAAAATTAAATCTTTTTTTAAAAAAATCAAAAATGTTTTAAAAAACAAATCAAAAAATTTTTCCAAAAAAGAAAAATATAAAGGAACAAGTATGTTGCTCATTAGAATGCTTGAGAAAGAGGTTGATGAAATCTCCAACACTTTTATAACATTGTATTTTCATTACAGTCTCCTGTTCTCTACTACTTCGACCTCTTTGGACAGAGTTGAGTATAAAACATGCAACTTGTATTTTGTGCTGAGAAACATGAACTCGTGTGACTCATTGAAGGAGATAGAGAACTAATTGTTTGAACAAGTCTTGGAAGCATGGAAGCATCATGGTTCATCGGATTTAGAAGAGGCTGTCAATGATGAGACAACAGAACAAAGCAAAATCTTTGCACATCCGCCATCTCAGCTTTTACCGATGCTATTTCCAACTCGACACAGCAAATTGAGAGAGAGAGAGAGAGAGAGAGAGAGAGAGAGAGATTTGGAAAGAACAAGAGGAAATTGAAAGTGAATTTTAGAAGAAAACAAGAGGAGGATGACCTCCATGGCAGTGGGAGTAAATCTTCATGGGTATGGAGAGATGAAAGATAGTTGTCGAATGTGTGAGTGCTAGATAGACCTTAGAGTCCCTTGCACAGAAAAATTAGACAAACCTTTTAAAGAACTAGCGAGGCTTGTATCATAATTTTTGTTATAGTTCTAGATACGAGTCTCGCTAAAACTATAAAAAATTAGACAAACCTTTTAAAGTAATTTTTTATAGTTCTTTAAAACAAGTCTCGTATCCATGTGATTCGTGCCAAATCATCTATTATTTTTATCACAATTTCTAATTACACAAAGATTAAAGTAACTAAAAGATTAAAGTAACAAGTCTCGTATCCAGAACTATAAAAAAAAAATTAGGTTTTTAGGAGTTTAAACCACATGAAAAGAGTTTAAAGCAACAAAATAAGTAACAACAAACAATGTTGCATTTCCTCTAAAATAACAAAGTTGTCATTTTCGTAGCAGTCTAACACTTCCTTTGTTTCTTAAGACCCCAGTTTTTGAATAAAATTTTGAGTAAAGATCAAAATTTGTCCTTCACAATTTTTCGTTTGGCTCAATATAGTCTCTTCTCCATAAAAAAATAAATCAAAATTAGTCTATGGCATTTTTATAAAATTTTTTATAATCTTGCATTAAAACAATTTGTTGCGTAATAGACCATATATAATTCATTATATGTTTAATGGTTTAAAATATAAACTTTTTATAAAAAAATGGAAGTAAGAGGAAAAATCCAAGTTTCCCCTTGAAAAAAAAAAGACTTTTGATTGTTTCGTCTTTATATGAGGACCTTACAAATCAATTTTGTATAAATGATTGAAAATTGCTTTATACACATCAAACAAAGCTAAAACACACCAGAAAATTACATATTTACCCCGGCGGTAGTTAACTGCCGCCGGATCATGCCATCGACAGTTAACTGCCGCCGCGTTTGAATCCAACGGCAGTTAATTGCCGTTGCGTTCTTGATATTGCTGATTACAGCAACCTACTCTTATATTGTTCCATCAACTTCCCTTTCCTCATTCCTCTTCAATCTAAACACCTAAATCCAATTTTTTTTCCATAATCCTTGTCCAAAATCATTGAAGCAGCAATACTAGAAGGTTTCAACACACTTTTGACGTCAAGAAACAGGTAATGCATCATTTAATCTGTTTTTTTTTTGCTGTTTTTTCTGTCAATATTCGTCAAAACCTGACATGGGGCTAGCGGCAGTTAAGTGCCGTTGTATGGGGCCATCGGCAGCTAACTGCCGATGCAGCGGCAGCTAGGTGTCGATGGAAAACTTCAAAAAACCAGACTTACTGCCTATTTTTTGATTTTTTTTTTGTTTTTATTTTTTTATTTTTTTAGGTTTAATTAATTTTGATATTGATGTTATTGCAATTGTAAGTTATTTATTCATAGTTATTTGTTGTTTATTCATAGTTATGGATGAAAATGCGGATGATGATCCAGTCGAGACAAAACCTATTTTTGTCGATAATTTCGAAAATGTCATACCGCCTAAGGTTGAAGCTTCTGTCCATGTTGAAGCTTCATTATATGTTGACTCCGGTGTTGTCCCTCTTGAGGCCAACGAAGTTGACACATCTCATTTTTTTTCAAGCGAAGTTAAATGGAAAGATAGAGATGACTTGCTTAATTGGGTACGTCGTCAAGCAAATAGGGCGGGATTTACAATTGTTATACGTAGATCCAATTTGATCAATCCAAATGTTGCAACTAATTTGTGAAAGGAGTGGTGACCACAAAGTGTCGAAAAAAAGATTGAAGCATGAGACAACGGGTTCAAGAAAATGTGGGTGTAAGTTCATGGTTCGTGGATATCTTAGTAGGGAAACAAATGATTGGAGATTGAACGTTCTTAACGGAGTTCACAACCATGAGATGGAGCCAAGTTTAGAAGGACACATGCTTGCGGGTAGATTAAGAGAGGATGATAAGAAGATTGTAAGTGACTTGGCCAAGGTTTGGTGCTACCAAAAAATATTTTGATAAATTTGAAGACAAAAAGACAAGATTGCATGACAAATATCAAGCAAGTCTACAATGAACGTCAAAAAATATTCAAGTCAAACTGAGGTAACAAGACTGATATGCAGTATCTAATCTCTAAGTTGGATGAGCACAACTATGTCTATTTCACCAGAACACAAAGTGAGAGTACTACTATTCAAGACATATTTTGGGCTCATCCAACATCTGTTAAGTTGTTTAACAATTTTCCAACAGTTTTGGTTATGGACTCCACCTATAAAACCAACATGTACAAAATGCCATTGTTTGAGATAGTTGGGGTCACCTCGACCGATTTGACGTATTCTGTTGGTTTTGGATTTTTGACATATGAGAAAGAGGATAATTTTACTTGGGTTTTACAGATGTTGGTCAAACTTCTTAACTCAAAGATTAATATGCCTTCAGTAGTTGTGACTGACAGAGATACGACTTTGATGAATGCGGTAGCAACTGCTCTCCCTGAAACTAGTGCAATACTTTGTTATTTTCATGTTGGTAAAAATGTTAGAGCAAAGTGCATCACTGACTGTAGAGTGAAACCGAAGGATGGGAAAGAGGTGAAGCCAAGTGACATAGTTAACAAGGTAATGAGAGCTTGGGATGTTGTTGTTGAATCACCTACGCAAGAATTATATGCAAGTGTGTTAATGGAATTCAAAAATGTTTGTAAAGATTTTCCAAAGTTTCTTACTTATGTCAAGAGCACCGTATTGGATGTTGTGAAGGAGAAAATAGTGAGGGCATGGATAGACCGTGTCTTGCATCTTGGCTGCAGAACCACCAACCGAGTTGAGGGGGCTCACCGTAAACTGAAGAAATATTTGAGCAATAGTGTAGGTGATTTTGGTACTTGTTGGGAGAAAATACATGATATGTTGGTGATCCAGTTAACTGAGATACAAACATCATTTGGGAGGAGTTATACTGTATTAGAACATAGATACAAAGACGTCATTTTGTACTCTGGGTTGGCTGGTTATGTGTCTAGGACTGCTTTGAGCTTTATTTTTGATGAAGAAAGACGTTCCAAGGAAACCTTGTGCATGGACAAAGAAATTTGTGGTTGTGTGATAAGGACATCGTATGGGCTACCTTGTGCATGCACTATTGCTGTGAAAATCTGTGACAACAAGCCTATTCGATTGGATGAGATACACCGTCATTGGCAAAGGTTATGTATGGGTGAAGAAAGTAATGAAGATGATTTTTCTGTCGAGGAGGAGTGGAATGGTATTCAGGAACGTCTCAAGAAAGTTTCTTATCAAATCAAACTAGAAATCAAAGAGGTGTTGCGTCAGTTGGCATTTCCAGAATCCACAATGGTTTCTCCTCGTCCAAGAAAAGTACCAGCCAAGGGAGCGCCGAAATAAGTGAGGTGTAAAGCAAATGAGGCATCGACAAGTCGAATCCCTTCTTATTCGGAGCGTGTTGATTCCCAATTTCCGGATAGTCAATCGTCGCAAACTATGTCATCATTTCTTAAAAGAAAGGGTGCTCGTATTGGCAAATCATCACGTTCCCCACTTCCACCACCTACTCGGTTTCCTAAGCTTAGCCTGGTTCCAAAGCCTACTCTGGTTCATGGTGTGTTTGATGTTTTGAGCCCTATTGACTATATGCCAAAATTCATGGTTCCATTTATTGAAAAAATTGTGGATGTTAAAGGCGATGGAAATTGTGGTTTTCGGGCTATAGCTGAGTTCTTGGGTTTCACCAAAGAAAGTCATGTCATGGTTCGTAGACATCTTATTCAAAAGTTGAAAGATCATAGAAATGATTATGTGCGGGTATTTGCGAGTGAGGATCGTTTTAACTACATCTTAAATGGTTTGCATCCTCCCTCAAATAGTGGTGGTATTGCACTTGTAGATAAATGGTTGACTTTTCCCGACATGGGTCACATCGTTGCAACTTATTACAATAGACTTGTAGTGGAGTTGACAAGTTACGAAATCGGAAATTCGGAATCCTTTTTCCCACTTAGAGGGGTGCCACCGCTTAAGCAAAAAAACCCCATCATGTGCCTAGGCTTAATTCCCAATCATTTTGTTCTTGTTTTTTTTTTGAAAGATGGTTGTCCACTACCTCCATCATCTACGGAGTGGAACATACACAGAAGTGAAGAGGCATCAACTTGGGAATTTGAGTTTTTGGATCAACAAGCTAGGTTCCGAGACCTCATGAACATTGAGAAAAGAGAGAATCCGTTGTTGGCTGTAATATTGCAGCAACAAACTAGGTAAGTATTTTTGTATCGTCTCCACAGGGATTAGTGCGCTACTTCGAACTGTTCAACAATCGATATCGTTTTGAGTTAAGGGTTTCGTTACTTGGTTGCATAAAACGAATTAAACTTAAAAACAGAAATAAAACGAAAAGTAATAGGGAATAAAAGCGTTAGAATTGGAGTTCATCAATCTTGCATCGAATATAATCTAAAAATCATGCATATGAATTTTAGCGTTTTAGCGAAATTATCACGTATCGCTCGACAACGCCATTGATTTCCCAAATGAAATCGTGAGATCGATCGTATCGTTTAATCGACGATTTCCCAATCAATCAAACGATCCGAAAGCATTACGATCCGAAACTTTGTGTGATTATCAAAACCCAAATCCATTTCTAGATTTTCTTATTTTGATAGAAGATTATTCTAAACATAGATTCAAAAGTATTTGTCAATAGCAATTGAATCAAGCATGAGAGTGAAAATCAAGAATAACTTCAAAAACACATAAGTTGCTAAAATCATATATTTTCATAATCAAAAGTTACATCAAAGCTAGAAAGAATACCTCCAATCCCAACAAAGGGAAGTTAGTTGTTCATTTTCATGACAACTATACAAAAGTTTAGAGAAAAGATGAAGATCATAACCTAAGTCTTGATTTCCCAAAGCCTTTGGTTGATTCCACAATCCAATCACTTTTGCTCCTTGAAGATCATAGCTTCTAACCCTATTAACTAGTAATAAACATCTAAAATTCGCTCTTAAAGAAAGCTTAACAATAGTAGAATAATAACCTAAAAGCTGAAAAATAGCTTAAATACAAAAGCTGAAATTTAGTATCTCGCCCGGCGAGATACTAAAAGTTCACCAGTGGTTTTCAGCCACGTCTTCAAATCTCCTTAAACCGCCTTGGCTCGCTGAGCGAAATTTATCTCGCTGAAGCATTGTGCTTATGAATATTGACAGTTCACAGTTAAGGATTTTGATTCATTAGGCTCAAATGGGGTTATCAGATGCTCGCTCTCTCACCGGGTTGGCTTTTTGTGGTCAAGTGTTTATTCTCAATTCCAAAAGAATGCCTTGATCATTTCTGTGCTTTCATACAATTCAAAACAATTATCAGATTTAACATAAAACAACCGAGTGAAACAATGAATGCCGGTCTCCTGCATATATGTAAAGCACTTGAGGATTCCTCACATGTAGGCTAGTTCTAAGTGGTTCACATAATAAGCATGTTATCGCGTAAAATTGTATGAGATAAAAATTGTGCAAAGTACTCATTTCAAATTCAAGTACACACCTAGAAAAGCAAGAAACAAGTAACTTGGCTTTGCACTATCAAACAATTTCTATCATTATCATTATCATGCATCTGATACTTTGCTGTAAAAGAGCTTATCAGTAAGCTTCGCTCAGCGAAGTACTCTCTCGCTCAGCGAGAATGACAGATTGCAGAATTTTCAAAAATGCAGCATTTCAAAAGACTTGCCAATTTCAGCTTTACCTAAGTTAATTAAAAGCAGTAATAAAGCATATAAAACTTACAAAATTGGGTTGCCTCCCAACAAGCGCTTGTTTTACATCGTTAGCTCGACGCCTGATTCGTTAGGGCGGCCAAAATGAGACGGAACGCACATCAGCCCTAGTATTCCTTTGCTTTGGGAGGAATTCCATGAACTTGCAGAACAGCTGATGTGGAGTCCATAACCTCCCTATCCAGAATATGCTGAGCAAGGTACATATATCATCTATTACAAATCCAAATTCGGCCTTGCTCACTTTCATCCCCTCCTTTTTACAAGTTTCTTCCTTGTTAAGAAACTGTTCCGGCTTCTCAATATCCATCACTTCTTCACTATCAACAACGCTGGCCTCTTCAGAATTTGACCTTTCTTGAGGAAGTTCAAATTTGTGTGGTATCTCTAATTCTTCCACTAATGTCCTTATACCACATCCTTCAAACATCGTCTCTTTCTCACTCTCATCAACATCGTCTTCAACAATCTCTCCGAATTCCAAAACGGATTGATTGTTGGTCTGAACATCCATGACTCTTGATGAAAAATTTAATTTCACTTGCAAAAGTTCCAATTGGATTGATAACGCTCTCAATCTTTGGTCGGTATTTTGCATGTTGATCATGGATTGTTGCATGAACAAATTCAAAGTATTTTCCGTTCTTAACATTTGTTCATCTTCAGACGGATATTGTTGAAATTGTTGAAAGGATTCATACTCGAATAATGTTGAAATCATCATGATGATCAGCCATGATTTCTTTCAATGTTGAGAATCTAAAACAAGCGTAACTAACAATAAAATTTTCTTTGCATAACAAAGAGGGTTAATGCACAAACAGTTTATAATGTACAAAAGGAATGAAAAATATTAACACGATATATACAAAAGCTCCAAACAATACAAATTATTGCGATGCTCAAAATATCTAAACACTAATCCCCGGCAACGGCGCCATTTTGTTGGCTGTAGTATTGCAGCAACAAACTAGGTAAGTATTTTTGTATCGTCTCCACAGGGATTAGTGCGCTACTTCGAACTGTTCAACAATCGATATCGTTTTGAGTTAAGGGTTTCGTTACTTGGTTGCATAAAACGAATTAAACTTAAAAACAGAAATAAAACGAAAAGTAATAGGGAATAAAAGCGTTAGAATTGGAGTTCATCAATCTTGCATCGAATATAATCTAAAAATCATGCATATGAATTTTAGCGTTTTAGCGAAATTATCACGTATCGCTCGACAACGCCATTGATTTCCCAAATGAAATCGTGAGATCGATCGTATCGTTTAATCGACGATTTCCCAATCAATCAAACGATCCGAAAGCATTACGATCCGAAACTTTGTGCGATTATCAAAACCCAAATCCATTTCTAGATTTTCTTATTTTGATAGAAGATTATTCTAAACATAGATTCAAAAGTATTTGTCAATAGCAATTGAATCAAGCATGAGAGTGAAAATCAAGAATAACTTCAAAAACACATAAGTTGCTAAAATCATATATTTTCATAATCAAAAGTTACATCAAAGCTAGAAAGAATACCTCCAATCCCAACAAAGGGAAGTTAGTTGTTCATTTTCATGACAACTATACAAAAGTTTAGAGAAAAGATGAAGATCATAACCTAAGTCTTGATTTCCCAAAGCCTTTGGTTGATTCCACAATCCAATCACTTTTGCTCCTTGAAGATCATAGCTTCTAACCCTATTAACTAGTAATAAACATCTAAAATTCGCTCTTAAAGAAAGCTTAACAATAGTAGAATAATAACCTAAAAGCTGAAAAATAGCTTAAATACAAAAGCTGAAATTTAGTATCTCGCCCAGCGAGATTTTTCTCGCCCGGCGAGATACTAAAAGTTCACCAGTGGTTTTCAGCCACGTCTTCAAATCTCCTTAAACCGCCTTGGCTCGCTGAGCGAAATTTATCTCGCTGAGCGAAATTTAACTTCCCAGGTTTTGGAAAATCCCTGCCTGACTTCGCCAACCTCTCGCCAAGCCATCGCTGGGCGAAAGTCTACCTTGAAAACTCCCAAAAATCCCTGCCTGACTTCGCCAACCTCTCGCCAAGCCATCGCTGGGCGAAAGTCTTCATGCACTCTTGATGGATTCTTGCTAATTTCAGGTCCTGGCTTGCTTTTTCCTGCATAAATGGATGGGGAAAGAAGTAAAAGCATAATTGGGCATTTGATAAGTGATTATGAGCTTTTCCCATGATAACTTGCAAAACAAGCTACATAAGTGCTTAAATTAAATATGCTTTTTAACTCATTTTTGGCACTTATCATCCGCTCCCACCAAAAAAGTCAAACCAAGCCAATCCAATTGTGTGTGACACTCCTGAAAAAGCAAAGCAAGAATTTCAAGTTATTGCGGAAGATGAAGATGGTTCAAATTGACTTGATGCGATATGAGTGATTTTTTGTTTTGTCGGTGTTCATCCTTTTTTTGGTCGATATTACACCGACATATTTTTTGTGGTCGATATTGTAACGCCAATTTTTTGTGGCCAATATATAACTAACATATTAATATATATAAATATATAACTTTTATGTGGTGGAATATGCACCTACTTTGTTATTGGTTATAATGTTTCCACATTTGATATATATATTGGTTATTACGTTTAATTTAATATTATTCTGATGTTTGATATTTCATAAACTTTTGTGAAGTTAAACATGTCTGATGTTGCACAAATTGAAGCTCATGTCCGGTACTCTGCTTTCAAAAAGACAATTAAGGTTTTTCTAACTCTGACCGACACTATGGATGAGTTGAAGGCACAACTTAATAGTTATTTTCTCATGTTGGTGAAAATCATCATACATGTCATGTATTTGCTCAGATGCCAATTTATGACCTGGGGGCAAATAAAGATGAAGACATATGGAAAACGGTATATTGGCCTCGGCTTATTCGTGACGATAGTGACGTTGGATTTATGTTTAGGCATATGGTTGAAAATAATGTATTATATCTTTGTGTTCGTTCCAACTGTATGTGCAACGAATGTCGGTAGAGATTTCATGTAATATTATGTAATGTGTTGTTGAATGTCAAACACTATTAAAGTTTTTGTTGAATTTCAAACATTCGTGTAATTTTAACGAAATGTCGAATTGATTTTATTTTGGTCAATTGTGAAAGATTATGTATTGTTCTTGCTTATGAATGATTATAATTGATGTATGATTTGTACTGCCTCTGGAATTGTTGTTTTGGATTACAGGTAATAAATCGGCCGAAAAATGGCTTGCTTGCAAAAATAGCAGGTTCTGTTCTGCATAATTGCCCGCAGCGGCAATTAACTGCCGATGGTAGCCGGCGGCAGTTAATTGCCGATGACACCATCCCAGCGGCAGTTAACTGCCGCCGGGGTAAAAATGTCATTTTCTGGTGTGTTTTAGTTTTGTTTAATGTGGGAAAAACAACTTTCTAAATGATTAGACTCGATTTCAACCTAGTATCAGAGTCTATCAAGGACACCCCCCATTTATCCACGAACCAAGTCCAGTAGTGATGAGTGTGAGGGGGTGTATAGGGAAAAACTCAAGTCACGTATTGAAAAGTTAAGACTCTTGATAATAGTTTAAAAAGAGGAGACACTTCTCACCTTACAAGTTGATTTTGTAGGGATTAATTAATCTCAATTTCAACAAAGGGTAAATATAATTAACTAAATGACATTAATAGTCATTTTACAACCATTGATAATTGACCTCAACCATATTGACAACGAGAAACTATTCTTTAATCGAAAGACCATGATTTACGCTTATGTAGACATACATGGACCTAGGAAATATAAGTGAGTAAAGATTATTTTTTTATTAAAAATAAGTGATATTCATTCATTCAAATTGATAGAGTACATCGATACAATGCAAATTCACTAAAAACAAAAAGGATTAATCTGCGAACAAACTCACAACATCCATGTTAATAGCATAAAACGACAAAGTACAAAAGCATACACTGATGACTATATTCAAGTCTCTGGAATACACATGTCTCCGGATCTGCAACGTTGACGACACCAAAATCATTTATTGGATCCGCACTGAATTGAAGCTGATCTGACAATTTGAACCGAACGAAACAAGAAAGACAAACAACACTGCACAAAGACGACGAACAAAACAACGTCGCACTAAGACGACAAAATCATGAAAGAAAAAACAAAATAGATGTGAAAATCACTTATTTTAATAAAAGGGAAAGAGAAAAACGAGTTAGATAAGTGATTTTGGGTCAAAAATTGACTATAAACACCCCTCTTTGATGGATAAAGGAGAAGAAACTAGGGTTTTGCTGACCGTTCACAAGAGTGAAGGGGGAAGAGAGAGAGGTCCAAGGTCTTTTAATTTTTTCATATATAAGTGAGTAAAGATAAAAAGTGTGGCTTATTTTTTACAAAAACATTTAAGTGTGAATTTCTCTAAGATTTTTTACATTAAGTGAATCTCTAAAAAAAAAAAAAAAAAGTATATAGTGAAGACCTCAGTGGTCCAATTCTGATACGTGAGCTGGGGATGGGCCTCACATATTAATGCATGTCACATGATGCAACATGAAGGAAAAGAAAAATATATTTTGTTGGTAGGTAGAATGGTTGGTTGGTGATAAATTATACGACGTAGCCGTTTCTTCACCCCTATCATAATCATTTTTCTTTTTACAAAAAAAATCATAATCGTTTTCTTTTAACCAACCTATAATCATAATCATATTCCTCATTCATTGTGTTATTATATATATATATATATATATATATATATATATATATATATATATATATATATATTGTGTCTATCCTTAAAAAAAAATTAACATATTGTGTCGAAAAGAAAATTATTAATTAATATCAGACTCTATCTAATATCCACCTGTATATTATATATAATACAACTTAATTATTTAACTCAAACAACAATGAATTGATCCATGTCTAAAATATTTGAGTCATTTAAGCTGATTATTAGTTGTTCGACCCCCGACTTATACAGTTACACGTTAAATTGTTTTTCTATGATAATTTCATTTATTTTTTTCATATAACTTTCCCATGAATGTATTAATTAACTTTTGAGCAGGAGGACCCCTAAAAAAAACTTTTGAGTAGGAATAAATACATATTCTAATGACATATTCCCTATGGTGTTATTTATAAAATACATCAATTTTTGTCGACTCAAATCAATGACGAATTCAAAAACATATTATATGGGGGCCAAAATGATAAACAATAGATTATAAACTTTTATTTGGTATCTTTTTTTTTGAAGAGGCTAAAATGAAATATATTACCACAAAAAGCGTCAACCAGCACAAGGAGTGCTTATGAAGACATCAAAGATCCAAGATACAATTCAAAGTAGAGAGAACAAAGAAAAACCAACAAAGAGCAAAGGGAAAAAAAATTAAGTTACAGCACTGAGGCACATCAAAGGGTTTTGCCTCCAAACATTGTAGTGAAAATTGAAGGAAATAAACTTCGATTTAAACCACAAAAAAAAAAACTAGAAGTTTAACCTGCTCACAGATTGAATGAATAAACTCTTTCTTGTGTTAGAAAATATGTATGTTTCTCTCTTTCCAAATAACATAAACAACCGCTAGTCATATCATCTTGAGAGCTAATAAAAAAAAAAATTGAACCACCTCCCAACCCACAGAAGTGACGAAGGTGCATTAAAAGATTCGGAGATGTTGCAAAACAAAAAATCAAGCCAGCCACAAATCAAATACCAAATATTACCATAAAAAACAAGAAACAAACAGATGATCTCTATATATCCTCAATACACCCACATCCTCCTATGCAGAGTTCATCGTTAATGGAAAGCACTAGACGTCATAGTCTTCACATACATAGTAGAAACTAATCTTTCTAAAGATTTGAACCACATTTATGAATTATCTCTTTCAAACTTAACTTTTCCTTTTGTTTTTGTTTATAGATTCCTTCATCGAAGATAATGTTATTTGAGACTCTATTGAATACTAAATATAAAAAAATCTCTTAAGAGACATTTGATTGCGTGTGTGTTGATAATCTTATAATAATTTATATATAATGTTCTATTAATATTAATAGCTATTACATAAACATATATGTTAATTAGTCGTGGGAGGGAGGGGTCAGGGTCACTCCTTACACATCCGTTCTTGACCGAAATGGGTCCTATAAACGTAAATTGGAGGGAGAATTAATTTTAATTAAAATATGACTTTGATAGAAATATTTTACATCTTTTATAACTTACTATTTTAGACCCACTGTTTTGTAGCGATGAGTATAATGAATTATTCTCTCTTCTCTCATTTCTAAACCCTAGTCGTTCACTATTTTTCTTCTCTTATCTATCGAAGACGGATGATTTAGGGTCAGTTTTGACCCAAAATTATCCCTCTGAATTATTTTTCCTTCGTTTTTAGTTAAATAAGTTATTTCCACATATTTTCAGTCTTTTTTCGTTTGTTTTTGTGTTTCTGTCGTCTTTGCAATCCGTTTGTTTTGATTTTCATCTTTGTTCGGTGTTGATTTGTCCCATAAAAAGAATATCTTGAGTAAGATAGATCGTCTCACATTGACGACGGATTGGTGAAGAAAGCGTTTTGTTGGCGAGGTGTTCGCCGAAATCCATGGTGAAAGTCCTGTTGTCGGTGAGACGGAAGGGGTGGTACCTGCATATGCGCTCCGACGTCAAAAGAGGGAAGAGGAGGGATTTTAATTAAAAATGTGTTTGGTTTACAAGGGAAGGGGAGAGATTTTAAAATTAATTTACTGTTCTATCCTTAAACTTAATTAAATATACGAAAATGCTTGTTTTTACGATTTCATAGACCGATGAAACAATGACGATGTAATCGATAACAACACGATGTAGACGATGTGATAATGAATTACTTACAGTTCACGTTGGAGTAGGTCTGAAGCAGCGGTTGACGGCAACAAAGTAGTAGTAGGGTTGGTAACGTAGGTTTTACATGTAACAAATAAGAGTGATAGATAACATAATAATAATAATAAAAAAAAATTGTTACAAAGATAATATAACCTAATAATAATAAAAGTTGTTACAAGGATAATATTTTTTTTATAAAGTTGTTAGAAGCATAATATAACCTAATAATAACAAAAGTTGTTATGAAGTTAATATTGAGATTTTAAATTAATATAAGGATAATTTTGGCAATGCAATAAAATTTTAAAGAGATCTTCTCCCCTCCCTTCCAAAAAAACTATTATTTGGGGAAGCAAAAAGTGAATCTTGAAGGAATTTTGCTCCCCTTCTCTCCCCTCTCATTCTAAAAATTGAACCAAACACGTCAAATTTAAAATATTTCCTCCCCTTTCCTCCCTTCTCCTCCAAAACTCTTAAACCAAACGGACCCTTAGACAATGTCCGCACTCGATAGGATTTTGATTATGTATATTGTGAGCTTGTGCAATCTAACGGCTGAGATTGAATAAAAAAATGTTATCCATTTCGTCCATTGCCTATATCGCTGTCCTTTGTTGTAAGCTACTATATCTTCCAACACTCAACGACAAAGAAAGGGAGCTGACATAACAAATAAATGGCAAAGTTAAGATTTCATGATTTCCTCTTTGGAAAGGTTCCTTTTCTTCTTCTTCTTCTTTTTCTTTTATTATCACATATTTGCTTTCAAGTTGCAATATGTGGCTCCATAGTAAAGTTTCTTCCTGGATTCCAAGGACCCCTTCCTTTTGTGCTTAAAACCGGGTCAGTTTTACTTAGCTCTATAGTTTTTAAGTTTTTTAT
Organism: Medicago ruthenica; assembly: GCA_018208015.1. Lineage (NCBI taxonomy): Eukaryota > Viridiplantae > Streptophyta > Magnoliopsida > Fabales > Fabaceae > Medicago > Medicago ruthenica. The sequence goes on from CM031372.1 coordinate 11,757,896, forward strand.
TTTTTTAATCTATGGTATTTAAATTATTTCATATTTATATTTGTTTTTAAGGTATGTGGGAGTGGGTGAACAAGAGGATGTGCAAGTGTTTTACTACTTCATTGAATCAGAGAACAATCCAAAGAAGGATCCTCTCTTGCTTTGGCTAACTGGTGGACCTGGTTGCTCTGCTTTGTCTGGCCTTATGCTTGAAATTGGTAATTGCAACTTTGCTTTCCAAATTTTTCACTTTTGGATAATCTTACGATAAGCATTTGAAATTTTGTGGCTATAACAAAAAAAAAAAATGGATAGGGAAATGTTAGTGAGAACTTTTATGCACATGCGTCCACTCGACATATACCACATTTTTTCTATAGTTAAATGAATTTTTTTATAAAGAACTATATAAAAAATTATAATAAGTAAATATTCTTTTCAAAATATGCGATCGAAATAAAGTTTAATTTTTTTGAATTTTTATTACTCATAATAGTGAATGTTAAATTTTTTTGACGATATAATGTAGAAAAGTAATACTCTCTCCGTCATAAATTATATGATGTTTTGAACATTTTACACATATTAAGAAATGTAATTAATTTTGTATAGGAAAATGATATTATGAGTTGTTTTACAAAATTTTCCTTAATAAATGGTATAAGAAAGATAAATTAAAGAATTGAAAGGAGAGAGTAATAAATAGTTAAGAGTATAGTAGGAAAAATAACATTAATATTTCATTGGTATTGTAAAACGACTTATAATTTGAGACATTTTTTTTTCCAAATGACTTATAATTTGGGACGGAACGAGTATAATGCTTAGAAACAATTAAATGATATGTTTCGTATGAAATTATCTTTCTTAAAATACAAAGTCTACGAATAGCTCTTTGATTCGTATACTAATTGTTAATATATAGGTTTAGAGAGCAAATGTTCAAACTCTTCAATGTATGAATGTACAAGCTCTCAATGTTCGTAAATTATGTTAGTTTCTAGGGTTTGAATTCTTACATCCTTGTTATTATGCTCTTCGTGATCCTCAACTCACCAACCGAGCTACGATCTACGATAAATAAAAAACAAATTGAAAATAATGTGATAGTTCCATAATTAATATTGATTGTAGAAAATGAAAACAGAACGATTTATTCAAAGGCTAATTCTTGATATTTTCTCAATATTGTTCATAGACCTTTTTCTTTGTTACTAAATGTTCATGGACTTATCCCAACTTCTTTCTTCATGTAGCCTAGCCTAATTAACCCCATATAGTCGGTGAAGATTTCTAGTTATAATTCTTCTTTGTAGGAAAGACATTCAAAATTAAAATTAGGAAGATCAATAGACACTGCAATGATACTAATTGAAGTGTCAATGTAAGGAAATTTACTGATGTGGTAAAATGATACTAATTGACTTAAGTTTCAATGCTATACACTCTGAATAATTTAACCTAAATGTTACAGGTCCTCTTGAGTTAAAAAAGGAGGAATACAATGGGAGCCTGCCCAATCTGATCTTGAGGCAATATTCATGGACAAAGGTGGGGGTTATAGTCCATGTATTTATACACTCGTATTAGTATTTATAAGATTTTTTTCCTTGGCAGGTGAGTAGTATTATATTTGTAGATTTGCCGGTTTCCACAGGCTTCACTTATGCCACAACAGAATCTGGTGCTAAACGAAGCGACTCGATACTAGTTCATCAAACTTATCAATTTTTAAGAAAGGTATACATTTCACAATAATCGCTTTTTTCTTTGTTTTTAAATTTTGTTAGTACTTATGTCAATCGGTCAACCAAATAACGAAAATTATGTTATAAATAAATCTTTGTAGTGGTTGGTTGATCATCCAAAGTTTCAATCAAATGAAGTTTACATTGCTGGTGATTCATACTCTGGCATTCCTGTTCCTGTTATCGTTCAAGAAATTGCACAAGGTACAAAACTAATGTGTATTGCAATTTGCAATTCCATTATGTTACTATTAATTTATTGTATGTTGCAATTTTTTATTAAGTTTAATTACTCACAATTTCCCATGTTTGCAGGAAGTGAAAAAGGGGTCCAGCCTTGGATAAATATCCAGGTCAGCATCTTAAAGTATCACTCTCTCATGTTAGGAATGTATCCTTTCAACTAGTTCTACAAATTACAATCAAACATAGTATGTTTCAATAATGTGAAAAAATGCAAATCAAGTATTGAAAACCTATAGACTATAAAGCGTCGACACACACACGAATTGCTTGATCAACTTAATGTTTTGATCAAACAGACTGTACATGATATGTAATAAAACAATTGACTATATACAATAGTTTCAACATTGATTATTTCATTATATAACAGTTTCCATATTAACTATGAAATATTACTTTCTTCAGGGATACTTGTTGGGGAATGCTGCAACAACTAGAAAGGAAAAAAACTATGTAATCCCTTTTGCTCATGGAATGGGACTCATATCCGATGAACTATACGACGTAATTGAAATATAATTTCTCAGTAGCTAATTGAATTATAATATTTCCGTATATATGTAGCTATTCTTATATTGATAACCTATGAAGCACTAACTGATATCTGCTACTTTGTAGTCACTGCAAAAAAATTGTAATGGAGACTACAAAAATGTAGAGACAAGAAATGTTTTATGTTCTAGAGATATCAGTTCATTCGATGAGGTATATATTTTCCTCTATTTATTTTATTTTATTTTTGTCAAATTTCGCGGGTAGAATTTCTAGTCACAAAACCGAACAACATTCTTCTTTTTTCCACAGGTCACATCCGGAATTAATAAAGCACATATTTTAGACCCGAATTGTGAGCTTGATGATAATGAAAATTCTCCAAGGAGATCTCTAATCAATAAAGATCCCACCAATTTCCTCAACACAAATCTCAAATTGCCACTTTTAAGCTGTCGAGTAATGCTTCTTTTCCATATATTTATGCAATGCAATGATAATCTCACTATATATACCTTCAAATATTTTGTTAACTTGATATTTTGTTTCCTTTCCACCCTTAGAGTTATACATATTTCCTTATGAGTTATTGGGCCAATGATGATAATGTTCGCAAAGCGCTACACATACAGAAGGTATATAGCCGATACATGTATATATCAAAATCATAATTTCCCCATGTTGTCTATCAAAGTATACTTCTATTAACACATGACAAAATTTCACACCTCTATTTTCCATTAAAAGTTCTCCACATTTGTGCGAGATTGCAAGGAGTCTTTACTAGTTATGCAGTTATAACATAAGAACTTGGTTGCATGTGTTGCAGGGAAGTGTTGCGAAATGGCATCGTTGTACCTTTAATATACCTCATAAGAGGGATATCCCTAACAGCTATGATTATCATGTAAATCTCAGTAGAAAAGGCATTCGTTCACTAATCTACAGGTAAATAATCTTTCTCTATATTGCATAAGATAGCATTGATGAGAACTGGTTTTGTAATTTCTTATGGAAAATTGATTTTATATTTACAATAACAGTGGCGATCATGACATGAAAATTCCATTCTTGGCAACACAAGCATGGATAAAATCTTTGAACTATTCCATTGTTGATGATTGGAGACAATGGCATACAAATGACCAAGTTGCAGGGTATTCAAAATTTCTAATAGTTATAGTCGTTATCATATATAATGACCATTGAGGAAATATAAATGGCCAAGTTGAATTAATATTTGTTTTACTTTTGTGCAAGTGTAGATACACAAGGACTTACTCCAATCAGATGACTTTTGCAACTGTGAAGGTACCTTAAACAAGATAAATATGAATGGTTGGTTGGTTGAGTCCACCCGGTTTGCCTTAAAAATTAACAATAAGCACTCTTTGATTGTGGTCCAAGAAATGTGGTTTATTCTCTAAGATTGCTTGTGAAAATAACTAGTAATTTATATGAAAACACTTTTACTTTATTTCAATTTTTGTTACAAAAATTGCTTATACATAAACACTTATATGATAAGTGATGATGCCATAAGCACTTAATTAACTTGTTTATCTAAACAAGGTCATAATCATGTATTAAGAATAATGACTAGTTTGCTTAATCTTTTATTGATTGATCAAATTTTCAGGGTGGAGGACATACAGCTCCGGAGTACCGGCCTAAAGAATGTTTTGACATGTTTAGTAGGTGGTTATCTAAGAGAGCTTTGTAAAAATAAACATTTTTTTTACGGTTACCAAAAAAATAAACTTGTCTTCTTACTTTCAAACAAATATGTATCACTTGGATTGGCACATTCCCAGCAACATTGCCAGGTTATGCGTGTCTTTTATTATTACAACGAAAGGATTTGTGGATCTTCTAAAGATAATAACATAAACAGAACAGCAGGGAGACCAATGTTTTGTTGATTTTGATGTTGTAGTTTGAATCAGGGGGTACTTGTTTTGGAAGCCTAGGGATTTTGTTTGGTCATGAACTTTGTAACTTTTTACATCTCCAGTGCAAGTCTTGTACTTGGTTCTGGATTTTTCAATGCATATAGAGGACATGAAATAATCAATATTGCTCATTTTGCAAAAAATAAACTCTAGCTTAAAGTTAATTTGAGTTTATTTACATAAAAAAAGGTTGTGAACTTGTGCCAAAAAAGGAATTAAAAGATAAAATATGTATTTTGAAAATAAATATTTAAACTTCTTCTAGAGTCCCTCGCTCTAGAAAAATTAGACAACCCTTCCAAAAGCACTAGCAAAGGCTTGAATCCGAAACTATTGAGTTTAGAGATATGATATTTGTATAATTGACGCAGAAGCGTAGGCTAGCAAGCGCTAAACCTAAGTTGAAAAGAAACAAGTTTGCAAGCGACAAACTTGTGAAAATATGGTTCCGGAATCCACCAGAAATTGAGAAAAACTCTCTAAAATATTATTAATTGAATCAAAGTTGCCTCTTAGGTTACAACGGTTAAGCTTAAATAGGGAAATACCAAACCCCTTATGGGCCTAAAAATAACAAACTGAAATAAAACAAAAAAAATAACAAACTGAAATAAAACAAAAAAATAACAAACTGAAATATTAAAAATACTATGAAAACCCTCCTACATCAGACTCCTCCACTTCTGAAGAACTCGACCCCGAGTTCTCATTCTAATAAAGAATTTTCCATGCATGTTGACTGCTCCAATGAACAAGAGATCACCCTCCTGGATCCCATTGAGTGAAATACAAAGATGGTTTGGTTTGAAAAACATAGATTGTCGATGACGGTTGTTTGATGGTGTTATCTACAACTGCTACTTGGTACCCTTGCAAACCTACAATGCAAACTTGCTGCTTACCATCTTCCCACATACAAAGCTTTTTTCTTTCATTAAGGAGATCATCGAGTTTCCACCATATATTTCAAAGAAACTCACAAACAATTGAAATCCTTGGTTCCGGTAAGTATGATGCATCAATCTTAGGATGTCCCTTGATGCCTTAAGTGGCAGTGGCTTCATTGTAAATGTTTTTCCACTTCCTGTTTGCCCGTATGCAAAACAAGCTGCCCTAGTGCGTTCAAAGATGATTGGAACTATAGGTTCCACTGTGTCACGATAGACCTCATCATTCGTAACCTCTTCATTCAAGACAACATCAAAAACAAATTTATGCTTCTCTGTTGTTTGTTCCTTTTCGACAGCTTCATCCTCCTTGATTTCTTCAGCTTGTTCCTCAATTACTTCAGGCTCTTCACTTTCTTTTTCTTCTGGTTCTTCTTTTCTTACCCTCACGACATCAATTTCATCAATAATTCGATAAACCTTTGAAGAACCTGAATCCCTAATAATTTGATTGTTTTCACCATGTGGAACCCTAATTGGTCCACCTCCCCTGTTCGGATTGTTTTTGTTGTTGTTGCTGTTGGCGATGTTGTCCACTTTAGTTATCAACGCCGCCATCTGATCTGATACAGCCTTGATCATCGCGACTAAACCGTTAATGTCTGCCTTTGTAACAGGTTGATCTCCCATGGCTGATCACGTTAGGAAAAGAACAGGAGAAACCAGGCTCTGATACCAAATGACGCAGTACGGAAGCGTAGGCTAGCAAGCGCTAAACCTAGGTTGAAAAGAAACAAGTTTGCAAGCGACAAACTTGTGAAAATAGGGTTCCGGAATCTACCAGAAATTGAGAAAAACTCTCTAAAATATTATTGATTGAATCAAAGATGCCTCTTAGGTTACAACGGTTAAGCTTAAATAGGGAAATATCAAACCCCTAATGGGCCTAAAAATAACAACTGAAATAAAACAAAAAAAATAACAAACTGAAATAAAACAAAAAAATAACAAACTGAAATATTAAAAATACTATGAAAACCCTCCTACATCAATAATCATGATAAATTTTTGTACAACTTTCACTTATACTCACGTTGTGTTTTTACTCTCTCTTTCTTTTTCATTTTCTATTGTTTTTTACCAATAAAAACGAAAAAAAAAAGTTGTCACAAAAATTGTCATCAAACAAATATAATTATTCTTGAATCTATTATCGTGTTTTTACCTTTAAACTAAAATTTTGGAGTTGAAGGAGTAGTTATGGGATCCCTATCTACCAAAATTTTAACTTTTAGATCTACCAAAATTTTGACTTTTGGTTCCGGCGAATGAATAATCATTGAGTTCTCCTCATTCCATTACTTTAGTCTTTGTGTAATTATAAATTGTGATGAAAAGAATATATAATTTGCCACGAACCACGTGGAAAGAGTTTAAAGTAACAACAATGTTGTAATTTTCATAGCAATCTAACACTTCCTTCGTTCTTAATGCTTCTTACTTTTTTAATAAAGTTGAGTAAAGATCCAAATTTCTCCTTCACAACTTTCTTTTGGCTCAATATAGTCCCCGTCAAAAAAAAATAGTCTATGACATTTTTATATTTTTGACAAATTAATCTCTTCTTTGTAATGGATCGTGTATTAAGTTGTCCTCCACATAAAAATGATAGGAACTAATGTGGGTTTAATTTTTGTCTAGCACTAAATTTTGCCCTCCACATAAGGTAACATTTATCAATTCTATACCCTTACTTCTCGTTAATTATCTTACCGATTTTATATGTAATTACAAAAGATTTGAAAAGTTTAAAGATATATTTATCATACATCCACTTCAACAACAAAAAAAAAAAACTTATCTTATTCTTAAAGTAAAATAAATTGTAAACATTTTTGTTGGGACTTCAATGAGAAGAGAGATTAAATGGAAGTAGTGAGGGAAATGAGAGTTTATTATAACTTTATAATAATAAGAGTTAATAAGAACAGCATTAACAAACAAGTTCATCCTTTTTGTGAGGGGATATTTGTCATGATATCGAGCCTAATAGTGGTTGTCTTCACTGTTTCTCACCACATCTCAAAAGTTCAGATTTTAAAGAACACGAATCACACACTTGTCACGAAATAGTTACATTCATTTAACTTTGACAATGATCACATGCAAGCATTTTGTTACTTGGAGACATTAAAAATGGAAGTGAACATCAAAATTTGGCAGTGAGCATGACAAATTTATAATAACATATAGTCTTGTCATAAAGAAACTGTGGAAATTCTCATAAAGAAAAAAAGAGTGGAAGTGAATATTAAAAATGGCAAAGTTTAGTTCATGTTATGGAAAGGAACTTCTTTTTGTTCTTCTTTTATTATCACATTTTTTATTTCAACTTGCAAAATGTGGTTCCATAGTACACTCTCTTCCTGGATTCCAAGGATCCCTTCCTTTTGTGCTTGAAACTGGGTCAGTTATACATTTAGCTATATAGTTTATGCTTTTTAAGTTTCTTTAATCCATGGTATTGGTACAAAAATATTTCATATTCATATTTCTTGATTAGGTATGTTGGAGTGGGTGAGAAAGAGAATGTGCAAGTGTTCTACTACTTCATTGAATCAGAGAAGAATCCAAAGGAGGATCCTCTCATACTTTGGCTAACTGGTGGACCTGGTTACTCTGCTTTGTCTGGTCTCTGAATGTGAGAGGTGTCGCTAAATGTATCAAATTGACATCCCTAGTACCTCATTTGTTAATTAGTAATTTATGAGCTAAATTGACCAAAGAAAATAATATTTTATGACTAAATTGACTATTTAAAAACATATTCAATGAGCAAAATGACTAATAAAAATGATCAAATTTTGTTGCAGTTATATCAATCGGTCAATAAAATATAATGAAAACTAAGTTGTGAATAAATCTTTGTAGTGGTTGGTTGATCATCCAAAATTTCAATCAAATGAAGTTTACATTGCTGGTGATTCATACTCTGGCATTCCTGTTCCAGTAATTGTTCAAGAAATTATACTAGGTACAAAACTAATGGGTCAATTATGTATTGCAGAACAATTGTGTTACAATTGATTTACTGTATGTTACAATCTTAATTAAGTTTAATTATTCACAAATTAAATTGTTGGCAGGAAATGAAAAAGGTGTCAAACCATGGATAAATCTCCAGGTTAGCATCTTAATCATTCTCTCATGTTAGGAATGTTCGTTGATTAATTATACTGTTGTTTTCTTAAGGGGTATCTGTTGGGGAATGCTGCAACAACTGGAAAGGAAAAAAAAACTATGTAATCCCTTTTGCTCATGGAATGGGACTCATATCCGATGAACTATACGGCGCGCGTGTGTGTGTATATATATATATATATATATATATATATATATATATATATATCAACTTTTTAGTTATAACTTGCTAAAATACTCCCACATAAAAACTAGTGGGTGTATATTAACAAATCCCATATATGTATATATATATATATATATATATATATATATATATATATATATATATATATATATATATATATATATATATATATATATGTAGCTATTCTCAATTTCTCATATTGCAAACCTATGAAGCACCGATAAAATATATGCTAACTAACTAATCTCTAATATTTTGCAGTCACTGCAAAAAAATTGTAATGGAGACTATGTAAATGTAGATAACAGAAATGTTTTATGTTCAAGAGATATGAGTTCATTCATTCGATGAGGTATATATATATATATATGCATCCATTTATTTTGTTTTAAAATTTCGTGAGAAGAATTTCTATTCACAAAAGTGAAGTCCAATCTTCAATTTTCACAGGCTACATCAGGACTTAATCCAATATTTAATACTACCTCCGTTCCTTTTTAATTGTCACATTTTGACATTTTACACAAACCAAGACAAACTATAAATGTCACTACTTTTGATACAATAATTTATATTTTTACTATAATAACCTTATTCATTTAATATATCATCTCATATATTTCTCTCTCCGTAATAAATAACTAAGGATAATATTGGTAAAACAATATTTAAAGTTGCATTGAACTTTGAAAGTGACAGTTAAAAAGGAACAAAAAATTTCTTCAAAAGTGACAATTAAAAAGGAACGGAGGGAGTATATTTTAGACCAGGACTGTAAGTGGCTTGATGAAACTGAAAACTTTACAAGGAGATCTCTCAATAAGAAATATCCCTCCATATTCCTCAATACAAATCTCAAATTGACCGACTCAAAGGTATCAACGTAGGCGACAAGATTTTCCACAAACGCCTGATGTGGGGAACAAAATCGTCCCATGTTTACTCTTTTACGGGAATTTGGGATCGCAGTAGACTACTGGGTTATCCACATCACAATTACCACTAATTTCTTGTGGGTGCAAATAAACTTCTGGGACGCAACCGTATTACTTTTATACCCAGCTAGCTTTTGTTACGTTTAAGTATAATTTTGTAACTTTATGCTTTCTAATCGATGCTTCTACGTGTATTATATACTCCCTCCGTTCCTTTTTAATTGTCACTTTTGCAGAAAATTTTTGTTTCTAATTAACTGTTACTTTCAAAGTTCAATGTAATATTAAATGTTGTTTTTCTTATATTGCCCTTAGTAATTTATTGCGGAAAGAGAAATATATGAAATATGATATTAAATAATTAAGGCTATTATTGGAAAAACATAAATTGTTGTATCAAAAGTAGTAAAATACATTTATTGTCTTGGTTTGTGTAAAAAGTCAAAAAGTGACAATTAAAAGGGATTGTATAAGTATAATTTTGCAACTTTATAATATTAATGGATGATTTTAGGTCAAAGGATTATCTATGTTCATACTGTCTTTTTATAATCATGTATAACGTGAAGAAACAGGGAAAAAAAAATTAAAGAATAAAATAATAAGAATTTAAATTGGGTGAACCTATTTATATTGTGTGATTTTAAATCGGATAAAACTTGAATATTTTCTAAGCATTTTTTAAGTAAGGCTGACCGATCTAATTAATAGACTTTAAATCGGTTTATCCAACTTAATAAAAAAAATTTAAGTCGGATCAACATAGACTTAAAAGCGAGACAGTTACGAAATCGATTACTTATAAATTGAATACATAACCAACTTAAAAAGTCATTTTCACCCGATTTAAAAATTGTGGTTTGTACTTGTGTTAAGTGAGTGCATTACAACGAGCTGAGATTCATTTAAGTACAACTTATTTTCTTACAAAAACATTTAGGTGTGAATATTATCGGAAAATTTAACTTAATATAATGAAGTCCCCAAATCCAATGGTCAAATTCTTACTCCTCCGCTGGCGATGGGCCTCACGTATTAATGCAATGATGCAACTGCGTATGGTGGTCAGGATTCAATTAATATTGTTGATATGGGCAGATGGCATCAATCTTGTGAAGGAAAAGTCGGCGATGAATGTGATAAATGAGATGATATGACATTCTCTAGTGCTTTGAGAGTAATCTATTGGTAATAATTAGAAGGTATAATTGAAATTTATTAAACATTGAGAAGTGAATTCACATTCATTTTGAAACAAATATTTTTAGGGTTTAAATAAGGGCTTTTAGGACACTTGTTAAGCATTCAAAAGGGAAATAATTGTTAAATTTTATGTAAAAAAAGTTGTTTTTGATCTTTTAATAAGCTAAATATACAATTTTTAAGATAAAGTTATTACTTTAAGCTACTTATCAAGTGCCTTTAGCGCACTTACTAGCATTTTCCATATTTTTATACTAGAAGAAACTATTTCTGAAACGTATGGAATAGATATACCCTCTAAACACTATTATAATCAAAAATCAATATTTTAGATTTATTCATTAAATGATGTATGTGATTTACAATAAAGACCATATACATTATTAATTAAATGAATCTAAAATATAGATTTATTTATAATAGTGATCGGATCGTGTAATTTGACAAATATAATAAAATTAGTGTGATGAATTTCAACTCATAGAGTGAAGCCCAAAGTGGTCCAATTCGTAGTCTCAGCCGGTGATGGTCCTCACATATTAATTTATGATAAAATTTAGCCATGAATGAAACGTGATAGTAATTTTTTTTTGGGTAGAATGATAGGTGATAAATGGCACGACGTAGCCGTTTCTTCAACCAATAATCATAATCATTTTTTCATTACGGAAAATCATAATCATATCCTTCTGACTCCTCATTCATTATGTTATTACTAAAAGTTTTAGTAGTCACTTCGTCATTACATATAAGCACTCATTTGACTAAAAATTTATCTTTAGATATAAGTCTTTTTTTCAAATTATTAGATGTATTTATTATTTTTTTTCTTAAACATAGAGTTAAGAAAAGTCAAATACTATGAAATATGACTTAATTAATACTACTAACTTGTCTTTAAATATGAAAAGTCAAATTTAATACTCATACAAACAAATGACAATTTAAAAATATTGACACGCAAAATAGACACATTAATTGCCCTGACAACTTTTTAAAAAATGTGGGAAAAAAATGGGGCCTAAATATAGAGTCAGAGGCGAGGGAGTAAATAGATAAGGATAAAAACAAATATCTGAATACGGGGATCATTTACTAATTGAAAAAAATTATTAGTTCATATCAGACTTTATCAGTATCATATAGTACTACTCCAATATCTATTGAACTCTTTAAACAGATGGTTAGAGATTCGATTCCGAACTCATGCGTTAAATTATTGACTCAAATGTCTCATATGAAAATCCTATTGAGTATTAATTTTAAATAAAATATGGTTTTGATAGGAGTTTAATTGTCACACTTGTGCATGGTGCACCCTAAATGTCACCGCATCTTACATCTTTTATGTATAGGGTGAGCTTGTACAATCTAACGGCTGAGATTGAATAAAAAAATGTTATCCATTTCGTCCATTGCCTATATCGCTGTCCTTTGTTGTAAGCTACTATATCTTCCAACACTCTACTTTTGACATCAACGACAAAGAAAGGGAGCTGACATAAATAAATGGCAAAGTTAAGATTTCATGATTTCCTCTTTGGAAAGGTTCCTTTTCTTCTTCTTCTTCTTTTTCTTTTATTGTCACATATTTGCTTTCAAGTTGCAATATGTGGCTCCATAGTAAAGTTTCTTCCTGGATTCCAAGGACCCCTTCCTTTTGTGCTTAAAACCGGGTCAGTTTTACTTAAGCTCTATAGTTTTTAAGTTTTTTATTTTTAATCTATTGTTTTCAAATAATTTTATATCCATGTTTGTTGATTAGGTATGTGGGAGTGGGTGAACAAGAGGATGTGCAAGTGTTTTACTACTTCATTGAATCAGAGAACAATCCAAAGAAGGATCCTCTCTTGCTTTGGCTAACTGGTGGACCTGGTTGCTCTGCTTTGTCTGGCCTTGTGTATGAAATAGGTAATTACAAGTATTGAATTTAAGAAAGATCCAAACCTTTGATGACTATGTGAATATGTGATAGTCTTCCAAATAATTATTTTTTTAGGTATGTAATTTTATAAAGTAATCCAAATTTTTATATGTACATTTTATTGTTTGGATGATAAATTTGAGGAATTTTAAAATTAGTAGATTTTATGAAACATTTTATCAAAGATAAATTTAAGAAAATTTATATACCACCTAAAACTAAGAATTTTAAACTTCCTCCCTACTCTATACAATATGATGCTCAAACTGGTCATTATAGTTCTTTCAACTATGCAAATTGGTTTTCTATGTATTTAAAAAATGTACACATTTGTCCCTGTTTATTCTTCAAATTTAGCAAATAGGTCCCCATAAATCTTCAAAAAATTGTAAATTTATCTATTAATTTTCAAAATTTAAAAGTGGTCCTTAAATTTATTTATTTTTAATAAATCCGTCCTATTTTTTTATTTTTTTAAATTGATCCCTCAACTTTTTGAAATTTCATATTTCACCCAAAATTTTAAAAGTCACTTTTTTTATCACCTTCGTTTTGCATTTACACTTTTATCTCAAAACTCTATTCATACTAGACAAAAATAGAAATTAAGGAAATCAAATGAAAGAATTTGAATTGCCTAAAATTTCATATTATCTCATCCAAACACAATCATAATTCATCTTTGCATTAACCTCCTATATTGGCTTAATTACATTTTTTGTCCTCCTATTTTTATTTATTCACAAAATTGGTCCATCTATTTTCAAATCACCCAATTTTGGTCCCTCAATGAGATTATTATTCTTAAAAAATGGTGAAATTGAAGATAAAACTAAATTTTTTAATTTATTTTCTTGTAATTGCATGAGTGTTGATCACTCTACATCATCGTGTTGTATGTCACTTAATTTAAAATATATCAAAGCATCAATTTTAAGTTTTAAAATAAAGGGATCAATTCGGTGAATGAGTGAAAATATGACTCTAAAGTTGTAATTAAACCTTTCATATTTTATTATTGTAAAGTGAATTTAAAATTTAATTTAATATTACCTAAAAAAACTTATACCAAAACTCCAAAATGCCAACTTGGTAAAATGATACTTATTTGAATAAGTGTGAATGAAGGATACTCATTGAATAATTGAGTGTCAATACACTTCTGATTAATATTTAAGAACTAGATTTGAGGTCCACATCCATGGACAAAACAATTGAAACTTGAGATATTGCAGGTCCAATTATGTTTAAAAAGGAGTATTACAATGGAACCCTTCCTAATTTAATCTCGAGGCCAGCTTCATGGACAAAGGTGGGGTTTATAAATCCACAATTTTTTGGTATAATTTCTAAGTATCTTGGAGTTTGGTTGGCTACCAGTACTTTCTAGGCAAAATTCATTTAAAATTTGAATTTATTTTAAAATAAATTAGTATAAAAATATGACATGACATTGAATAATTTAATGATCCATACATATCAACTAAACTTTTTTTTTGAAGGAACATATCAACTAAACTTAAAAGGTACATGAGTGTTCACCTTTATTGTATCCATATTTCATCGTATCTGTATTTCATCAAATACTTTTTAATCATGTACTCTCTCCGGTCTCATATATAAGAAAAGATTCTTTTTTTAAGTTCATTGAATAATTAATGTATATGTTTTACAATGTATACCAGATACAATAATTATTCAATGAACCTAGAAAAAAAAATATTTTCTTATATATGAGACCGGATGGAGTATATATTTAAAAATATTTATAATAATATTTTTTGGCAGGTGAGTAGCATTATATTTGCAGATTTGCCTGTTTCTACAGGCTTCACTTATGCCACCACAGAATCTGGGGCTCAACGAAGCGACTTGATACAAGTTAACCAAGCTCACCAATTTCTTAGAAAGGTATATTCAACCAAATTCTTTTGCTTTAATTTCGTCAATGATCACTTTTTCTTTTTTTAAAATTTTGTTTGCAATTATGAGTCGGTCAACAAAATAACAAAAATTACGTTATAAATAAATCTTTGTAGTGGTTGGTGGAACATCCAGAATTTCAATCAAATGAAGTTTACATTAGTGGTGACTCATACTCTGGCATTACTGTTCCGGCAATTGTTCAAGAAATTGTACAAGGTACAAAACTCATGGCTCAATCATATAGAAATCTATTGTCACGTAGTCAGGACATCAATGACCGTCCCATATTGATTTGAGGTTAAAATGTCATAGATTTAATTTTAATTGTGTGATTTAAAAAATATTGAACTTAAATTTGAATCATCCGATTTTGATTGAATGACTATCGATGCGTGATTGGGTCGATTAGTTGAGCACAACAACTTCAAGTCCTATCATGTATGGCAAAGTTGGTACCATAAAATAATTTGTGTTACTATAGTGATTTTTTTAGGGTAATATACCCATTTTTTGTATGTGTAAGGATTCACAAATTAATTAAATTGTTTGTAGGAAATGAAAAAGGGTTCCAACCATGGATAAATCTCCAGGTTAGGGTTTTAAAGGATATCACTCTCTTATAACCCATATTTCGTATTCTTATCACTCCAATTCTATTGGAATAATATTATCTTCAGGGATACGTGTTGGGGAATCCTCTAACAATTAGAAAGGAAAAGAATTATAAAATTCCTTATGCTCATGGAGTGGGATTCATATCGGATGAACTATACGAGGTAATTGAATTATATTTTTTCTCATTACCTTATTGAAGTGAAATTGATCATCGGTCTCTATTTTGTAGTCGCTGCAAAAAAATTGCAATGGAGACTATGTAAATGTAGACCCCGAAAATCTTTTATGTTCCAGAGATATCAACTCATTCGACGAGGTATTTACATGCACCCGTTTAATTTTTTTAACCATTGTATATTTTTTTTATCAAATTATATTTCTTAACTAGATTTTATTGGAAAATCCAAGTCTCACATATGAAATATAGGACTCATGGTAACAATTTATAAAGAGAGTTCACAAAAAAAAAAAATTATAAAGAGAGATATTCATCATCTTACAAAACAGTTTTGTAAGGATAAGTTAGACCCAAATTTCAACTATTTATTACCTAGGCTCGTAAGTACAACTCAAATGATACCTACATGAATATTTGACATGCAGTTGCGAGGATTCAAACCCACGATTCTCCTCGACTCAACTTTGTGCGTGAATTATGTCACTAAAATATTAAAAAATAAATAAATAATATCAATCACAAAGTCAATGTTATTTTTTGGATTTGATATGCAGTTGTGTGGATTCAAACCCACAATTTTCCTCTTCTCAACTATGTTTGTGAATTTTATCACTAAAATATTAAAAAATACATAAATAATATCAATAACAAAGTCAATGTGTCTCCGTGAGCTTAGCTCAATTGGTAGAGATATTGCATAATTTGTGCACCACTAGGCTACTAGACCAAAAAAAAAAACTAAGTCAATGCTATTCTTGTATTTTTTTTTCAGGCTATAAAGGGAATTAATACAGGCCATATTTTAGACCCGAGCGATTGCCGCTGGCTTCACGTTGAAAATACTCCAAGGAGATCTCTAATTAAGAAATATCTCTCCAGATTACCTCCCTTAAGCTGTCCGGTAATATTCATTCTGCCCTATTTAATTATTATAGATATATTTACTTAAGGATTTAATTTATACATATAGACGTTTTATAGTAGCACTATCTATCAATCATGACCATCGGATCATTACAGATATTCGACTTAATTTGATCATTCATTTAATTGATTGTGATTTCAAAATAGTGTAAAATAGTTTACACCTCAATTTATACAAATTTAAAAGTAAGAATCAAGAAACGAAGTTACATAAACTTGTGTAACATAGCTTAAATTGATTGCATCATATATTATAGGAGAAATAATTAAAAAATTAATAAAAATAAGACGGACAATGATCAAGACCGGTCCAATAATTTTTAAGAGTATGTGAGGCTTTAAGAAAGTTTTAATATATGAGGTTTCTTTTTTGTTCAATATGAGGCCCTTTTGTTTTTAAAATATAATAAAAAAAATTGATGGTGGGAAGATTTTAGTAGCTTACCTGTAGGTCAGCCCGGACAATAATAGTCGATCATCCATAACAAACTAATTCTTGGTTCTATCTAACTTACATGCATGCCTCTTCGCTATCTCCATCGTGAGTGTTTTGAGTTATTCTTGTAAGGGTCTATTCAGTTCAACGGAAGGAAAAAGAGGAATTTTAATGGAGGGGATGCGACAAGATTGAAGTTATTTTAAAGGAAAAAACTTAGGTACAATTCCTTAGGTGCTTTTCGTATGGTTCTTAACTAAATTCACCATGATTTCCTTAAATCCTTAATTTTCTCAAAGTTTGTTATATCCAAAAAATTTGTATTTTTAGTTAAGAACCATACGAAAAGCACCTAAAGAATTGTACCTAAATTTTGTCCTTAAATAAATATATATTTAAATCAAAATAAGCCCACTTGGGCCGGTTTGATGGTGTTGGCTTTGGACCTTGGGGTGTACTTCTCTCAAGGTCTCTGATTCGATTCTCCTCGTACCAATTTTGGTAGGCTGATTTGGCTTCTTAAAAAAAATAGGGGAATGGATAAATTTTAGTTATATATATGTTTGACATAAAGGAAGAGAAGAATTTTAAAACCAAGTAAGATGCAAAGGTTCAAGTGACGACATTAAAAACATGTTTTTCTTTATTATCATTTTGATTTATTATCTCATGAAGTTCACGAATTTTGACCCATGTAATGAAAAAAAATGAGTAAAAAAAAGGAAAATTGACGTGAAACAAAAAATGAAAAGGAAAAAAAGCAAGTTGACTTGAGTTTGAGATGACAAAAGAAAAAAATGAAGTTGACGTGAAAGGAAAAAAAAGGAAAGGAAGAGCTATTGGACATGAAACCTAAACTTTTATTATTCCAACAACGACAAGATTTTAACAATAAAAATGAGGGTAATTTCATCAATATAATAAGTTACATCTCCCCTCTAAATCCTTCCAATTTAATTTGGAGGGAACAAAAAATTGCTCTATGAATGAGGGATTATGTATGACCGCCTCCCTTCCTCTCCCAAAAAATTGAATTAAAAAAAATTATTTAAAATATCCCCCCCTCCAAAAATTCATAACCACACAAACCCTAAATGTCAGAGTGAAAGGAAAAAATTGAGGGAAGAAAAGGAAAGTAATCTCGTGACGGTCTTTCTTAATGTTAAGGTTACGTGATTATTTTAATGAATATAATTATCTCAGCCTTAATTTTAATCAAATGATCATAATTAATACTACTCCGTCCCAAAATATAAGCAAAAATGAGTCCACATAAGTTGATGTATTTGGTACAAATTTTGAACCAAATACATTAACTTCTGTTGACCAAATTTTACTTATATTTTAGGACGGAGGGAGTATTTTGCATTTCTCACGATAGGTAAGAGTTCTTATTTACTTTAATCTATATGTATAACCTCGAAACATTTTGTTAACTCGATGTTTGTTTCCTTGGCTGTTAGAATTACCCACATTTACTT
This sequence comes from Medicago ruthenica, assembly GCA_018208015.1. NCBI lineage: Eukaryota > Viridiplantae > Streptophyta > Magnoliopsida > Fabales > Fabaceae > Medicago > Medicago ruthenica. The sequence goes on from CM031372.1 coordinate 11,776,210, forward strand.
ACTGGTTATTGGGCCAACAATAGCACTGTTCGCAAAGCCCTACACATACGCGAGGTATGTAGTTTACACACACACATGTATATATATATATATACACACACCACACACGATAATACTCGTTTGGTTGCATGTGTTGCAGGGAACTATTGGAAAATGGAAACGTCGTTCCGATAAAATACCTTATACGGGGGATATCTCTAACAGCTTTGATTATCACGTAAATCTTAGTGATAAAGGCTACCGTTCACTAATCTACAGGTCAATAGTCTTTCTCTATGTTCATAAATTGCATATATGGACGTAAGATGGCATTAGCACTGATGAACTAGTTTTATAATCTCTCATGTTTAATTAAATTACACATGTATCCAATTAAATTACACCGTACGTAGTGTCAATTTCTTATTAGTTCCTAAAATATCTCACACACACAAAGTTTTACATTGTCACATATACAAATTAATCTCAATTTTCTAATGGCAAATAGATTTTATATATTGTTAACAGTGGCGATCATGACATTTCAATTCCATTCTTGGATACACAAGCATGGATAAGATCTTTAAACTACTCCATTGTTGATGATTGGAGACAGTGGCATACAGACGGCCAAGTTGCAGGGTATTCACATAATTTTTACTATAATTATTCTTTTTTTTTTAAAAGAGTTTCGCTAGCATTATTCTATTTTTTTTTTTAATTATGAAATGGTGTTTCTTAAAGTAAGAGTTTACAATTTAATTCAGAAAGTGATCAATAATTTTTACTCCCTTCAATCCTATTTACAAGATATATATTTGGTCTTCTTCAAAAAAATATATATTTGGTCAAAAAATGTTAATGTATTTGGTTCTAAACATGAATCAAATACATCAAATTTTGTTGATTTAAATGTCTTCTATCTAGAAAAAACAAATTAATTTAATATTTGTTTTAATTTTGTACAAGTATAGATACACAAGGACGTACTCCAATGGGATGACATTTGCAACTGTGAAGGCAAGTCACTTGTACCTCAACTGCTACAACTATAATTTACAAACACATTTCACTTGATTAGTCTATTGAAGATTTACAACCACACTGAGTTTGCCTAAAAATTTAACAATAAGCAATTTTTGGCTGTGGTTCCTAATCTTATCTCTTTTGAAATTAATATATAAATCATGCACTAAGAATCATTACTAGTTTGTTTAATCTTTGATCAACTTTACAGGGTGGAGGACACACAGCTGCCGAGTACCGGCCTGAAGAATGTCTTGCCATGTTTAGTAGATGGATATCTAAGAGGCCTTTGTAGGAATAGCCAAAAATAAACTCATATGATAAGTTGCTAAGTGTGGAAATATATATGTCACATAAATGCAGACTATTGAGCATTATTTATTTCCTGAAATAAGAGGGAGTTGGTAATTATTATATTACCTTAACTCCTCCTTAGTTTATTTCAGTTTTTATTATTCTTCTTGTTAATGAGGAGTTACTTTCTTGTTTACGAGGAATTACTGTATTTACTTTTCTGTTTCATAGAGGATGGCTATGTATCTTCTCCCTCTATTTAATCCCGGTAACTCTTTTGTTCTAGATATATGAGAATACATACTTTCTATTCTTTGAATATCTACATTAAAGAATATGTATCACTTTGCTTGACACATTCCATAGCCACATTGCCAGGTTGGTTTTTGCGTGTCTTTTACAACAATAACAAAATTGGTGGATTTTTCTAAAGATAGCAATAGGGAGACTCATATTTCAAATGTAATGGGATGTTAAAAAAAAATTAAGATTCAATTAGACTTATCAATAAAGCAAAAATTAACTTTTGCTCTTTTAATTGAATTTATTTTTTAATTAGTCCTTAATATTATTTTTTTTGAAAGACTCCTTTATATACTAGATCTTTTGCCCGTGCTGCCGCACGGGTCATAAACATCTTTGTAAAATATTGTATTGCAATCCAATCCATCACTAATTAATTGGAAGAATGAAAACTATAAATCTCAAGAGTATTTTATTACTTCAACGTTGGATGTCTAAACATTTTGAAAAATCTCTTTATATACTACATTTGGTGTGGCATTGATGCAATCATCATTTTCATCAGTCAACCAAATTTTAAGACCAATGGGGAACCGCAAGTTATATACACTCCATCTTAAGCACCGCACACATTAATATCCTGGATGAATGTGCTTTCAAATGAGGGTGCCAAACACAATATCTCGACAACCATGGACATTGGAAAACGGGTAAGTGTTTGGCTCAAGACACCTTTAGAGCATACTTATCTTGAGCGCCGTGAAGGGGCAACAATGATGCAAAACTGAAATCTAGTCTTCATTGGAAGTGGGTAATGAGAAGTGTAAAATAGAAAGGTAATGAGAAGTGTAAAATAGAAACAACAAATCAATTAAGAAGATTGCATCAACGTACAATTAAAAGAGCAAAGCAAATCAGTTGAGACATATTGCGTACCATAAACACAAACAAAGTCGATAGATCTCGTCAAAAAACTGCGTACCTCAATTCTCTTCTTTCATCTCTTTCTCGGTCATGTCTTGAATAATAAAATGTCTTAGTGAATTAAACATAGCATAGTAAACTATATACATGAAAAAATGAAATATGTGTGATATATCAATTTCTCAAAGCTACAACTTTAGAATCTTTATATTTAGCTGACATAGAATATCATAGCTCAAACAAATTATCATACATACCAGATACCTCCACTTTAAGCAATATTTGAACTTTTCACCTAATGTTTGTTAGTTTTTATATACATCACTTTCACCATATATATGTATTAAGAAAACCTAACCAAAAACTCAAATGAAGTATTCACAAAATTTAAGGGTTTGAATGAAAACGGTTACCAGACCAATTTTTTAATCAACATCTGTGCTTTAAATCAGCATAGAATTAGGAAAATAATTGTGGCAGCTTAGAATCTAAGCTTTGTATTTTGAAGCAAACAATAATCAAAACCTGAGAACTTTATATTTTATTTTTCACCCTTCTGCAGCAAACACTTGAAGTAAAGTAAGCACTATTTTACAGGAACTTTTGCAACAGAAGAAATTAAATGGAGAATGAAATAACATCATATATCAAGGTTGACTCAACCAAAGAGAAAGCAAAAATTCGAAGAAGAAAAAAAGGACATCAATAATAATATTCAAATTTTTACCTGTAATCAAAAGATTAGATCTTGCCTCAAGTTTCAACAATGAGTGTCCACCAAGATATTACCAGTGGAGGTCACAATCTGAATTTGGGAATAAACTCTTACCAACACATTACCAAAATCATATATATCATCCCATCCAGGCAGAGCAGTAATTCAACGTGAAGATGCTGTGAAAAAAAAGAACCGAAAACATACATTTTAAGTAAAAGGCAAGCACTACATTGAAAAAAAATAGATCACATGTTATTTAGACATTTAATCAAATACATAGTATGCTTGAATTTCAAATACCCTTAATCTATAAAATTATGGAAGGCCATAATATTCAAATACCCTTAATTTCAAATACATTAAAATCGCATACCTTTGTCGATGGTGGTCTTCATATGATGGTGGGTGAAAAGGGAGGTGAAGTGGGTTTAGAAAAATTTGGGTGAATGAATGGAATTGTTGTGTGAAAATAGTATAAGTTGAGAAATTCAAGACAAATATGAGAAATTCAATTGTAAGTTCGGATGCAAGTTAGAGATCAAGTCATTTTAAGAACCAAGATATCAAAATCATAGAATTAAAAGTTCGGATAGATATCAAAAGTTGCAACAAAAATAAAATATAGCAAGCACTACATTGAAAAAAAATAGATCACATGTTATTTAGACATTTAATCAAATACATAGTATGCTTGAATTTCAAATACCCTTAATCTATAAAATTATGGAAGGCCATAATATTCAAATACCCTTAATTTCAAATACATTAAAATCGCATACCTTTGTCGATGGTGGTCTTCATATGATGGTGGGTGAAAAGGGAGGTGAAGTGGGTTTAGAAAAATTTGGGTGAATGAATGGAATTGTTGTGTGAAAATAGTATAAGTTGAGAAATTCAAGACAAATATGAGAAATTCAATTGTAAGTTCGGATGCAAGTTAGAGATCAAGTCATTTTAAGAACCAAGATATCAAAATCATAGAATTAAAAGTTCGGATAGATATCAAAAGTTGCAACAAAAATAAAATATAGCTTCAAATTTGAAACCTATAGAAGGAGACACCCACACAAAGATTAAACTAATGAAACTTAAAATCTACCATTACATTTTGTAAAACTAATCACAACATTTATAGGTATTTTAATAAACATTATAAGGCTGAAAGAGCACAGTATGGTAAGTTGTGACATATCATAAAATCAATTTCAACAGATCTCATTTTACTCTTCAATTTTGCATTTTCACTTTTCAGCATGTGTAGCACACTTCACATTCTAGTTTACTCTTTATTTCAATAAAATTTTCATTAGTTTATTCAAAAAGAAACTACATTTGAAGCATCAAATAGAAATAGAATCTAATCCTCAAATTACCTCAACATTACTTGGATTCACAATTTATTTTTCACCCTTCTGCAGCAAACACTTGAAGTAAAGTAAGCACTATTTTACAGGAACTTTTGCAACAGAAGAAATTAAATGGAGAATGAAATAACATCTTATATCAAGGTTGACTCAACCAAAGAGAAAGCAAAAATTCGAAGAAGAAAAAAAGGACATCAATAATAATATTCAAATTTTTACCTGTAATCAAAAGATTAGATCTTGCCTCAAGTTTCAACAATGAGTGTCCACCAAGATATTACCAGTGGCGGTCACAATCTGAATTTGGGAATAAACTCTTACCAACACATTACCAAAATCATATATATCATCCCATCCAGGCAGAGCAGTAATTCAACGTGAAGATGCTGTGAAAAAAAAGAACCGAAAACATACATTTTAAGTAAAAGGCAAGCACTACATTGAAAAAAAATAGATCACATATTATTTAGACATTTAATCAAATACATAGTATGCTTGAATTTCAAATACCCTTAATCTATAAAATTATGGAAGGCCATAATATTCAAATACCCTTAATTTCAAATACATTAAAATCGCATACCTTTGTCGATGGTGGTCTTCATATGATGGTGGGTGAAAAGGGAGGTGAAGTGGGTTTAGAAAAATTTGGGTGAATGAATGGAATTGTTGTGTGAAAATAGTATAAGTTGAGAAATTCAAGACAAATATGAGAAATTCAATTGTAAGTTCGGATGCAAGTTAGAGATCAAGTCATTTTAAGAACCAAGATATCAAAATCATAGAATTAAAAGTTCGGATAGATATCAAAAGTTGCAACAAAAATAAAATATAGCTTCAAATTTGAAACCTATAGAAGGAGACACCCACACAAAGATTAAACTAATGAAACTTAAAATCTACCATTACATTTTGTAAAACTAATCACAACATTTATAGGTATTTTAATAAACATTATAAGGCTGAAAGAGCACAGTATGGTAAGTTGTGACATATCATAAAATCAATTTCAACAGATCTCATTTTACTCTTCAATTTTGCATTTTCACTTTTCAGCATGTGTAGCACACTTCACATTCTAGTTTACTCTTTATTTCAATAAAATTTTCATTAGTTTATTCAAAAAGAAACTACATTTGAAGCATCAAATAGAAATAGAATCTAATCCTCAAATTACCTCAACATTACTTGGATGTGTTGTCATATTGCAGAAGCCTTGTTCATCACACACCCACGATTTTGCTGCAGCCCATACACATAACCAAAAGAAATTGCTATAAATTGTATCAAGAGGACGTGTACTGTAATCAGTTTGAACATCAATATAGTTTTACTTGCAAACGATCATATCATAGTAAGATAGCTTTAAAAAGACTGTAGAAATAGAGGTAGAAATAAGCATACCTAGTAAAAGTTTAAAAGTGTGTTAGCTATGTTGAGTTTACTAATTTGTAGTCCTCTGCATAGTCACACTTTGCCCTAAATGCAACATTTTATAGTCATCGTTCATACAGACTACTTAAATAAGAAACAAATAAAATAACTAAATTTCTTACCTGCAAAGGGCAATACATGGTTGAAAATGAATGCAAATAGTTTTGAAATTAAAACAACAAATTGACAATTGAAAATGTACGCATAGTATCTTTAGTTTTCTGCATACAGCAATAGAAAAATAGTAAAAGACAATACCTTGGAGACTAATTTAGTTACTGTAATTAAACTTACAAAGTCTCAGTTAGTTAATATGATAGAATTGAATTTATAGAAAAACATTATCATGTATATCTTCTTTAGGATTAGACCCGACAGTTGTATTGCACACACACGTCAAAATGAGAAAGGTTACAAACTTACAGGCATGATTCCACTAAAACAGTCAAAATGCTTCCTGTCAATGATGTACCAAGTTCACTACCATAGGAATGGTTTACATTAATTGGACTATAGGAGCCTTAATCAAGATATTACAAAAAAATATAGATAACAAATTAAAAAATCATTTATTTTGATTCTTAAGAGCAATTACTCAAAAGCCATAAATTCTATAGACAGGAAGCATTATGTCTAATTCTTTATGAAGTGGTGACTCAGACTTACGGTTCATTTTCATGACACTTATTCCAAAAATATAGTTTCCGTAGAAATTGTGAATCAAACTTTTTCTTCTTCAAAATGAGCCAAAAAGTACTTACAGCCTAAATTAGCCAATTTCTTTATTTTCATTAGTTCACCGCCTTTAATTACTTGGACAAAAGATTAAAACAGATTAAAATGTGCACCTGCACTTGAAAGTGGATAATAGCATCTAAGTATATTATTAATCAAGTGCAATTACCGCTTCAGTTTTGAACACAATATGCACCTGTAATGCATAATTATGATAAGGTTAGTTATCCCCATTTCTATGCATTCTCAAGTCAAGACTCCTTGTTCATCTTCAATATCTAATATTAAACTAAATAATAATTAGACAACATACATAAAAAATATGTTATACTTCTCAGATTTTAGAGTAAAATATGATAAAGAATACCTCCAATTGCAAACCATGATTGAAATCCAACCCAAGGCTTCATGTACTGAAAGAGAGATAGTTGAAAGAGTGAATTATGCTGTTGCTACTGCTGCCGTTGTTGTGGTTGTTGTTGAGCAGAGAACGGTGCTGAGAAGAGGGAAGAACCACCGAAAGTATTTATAATTTTGAAAGAATCAAGATATGAAATCTATAAATACCATCAAAAATTTCCACAAAAATTTCGAAAGTCGAATGAAGCCTCCTAAACAATTCCTCAACCATCAAGACAAAATGATTTTTTTCCTCATTAGACAATAACAAATAATTGTAAAAACCAATTGAAGACATATTTTAGAATGGTTAAAAAATCAAATGAATGCTAACATAAATCCTATGAAGAAAATGTTACGGTTCAACAAATTAAACAACCATTGTTTACCTTGGGCCTATCCATCCTATAATGCAGTCATCGAGTTGTCACTATTATAGAAATAAACCTTCCATAAAAAAATTCTGAAAAACGAAAACACCAGCCATCAATGAATTGAATCGAAGAAGGAGATTGGATGTAAAGATTGATGAGAACAGAATTGGGTAAATCGATTTCCTTGAAAGAAACAACACAAAATCCACAAACCTGAACAACGAAGGATGAGAACAGAATTGATGTTCGAGATTCAACAAAAGAAGAGAGATTTTTTGAAGAAGGGAGAGAACAACGATGGGGAGAGTTTTTTGTTGACGAAGGGTGATAGAGAGAGAGAGAGAGAGAGAGAGAGGAATTTGAAGATGAACAACTCAATGTGGTTATCGATAAGTGTGGAGTCAATCTAGGAATTGGAAGAAAATGAGTTTCACATATGCCAATAAAGAAAATAAAGCATTGGAAAATGCTAGAAATAATCAGGGGCCACTTTTTGCATTGGAAGTGTATCTCAGGGTTAATTTCAAGTAACATACCATTAAAACAACATATCAATGGCTGAGATGCATTAGGCGCTTAAATGATAAAAATCAATGGCTAGAATGAATTGGCGCCCAAAAATTAGGTTTAGGGTTTTGGAGATTAGGTTGCAATGTTAACAAAGATTAGATAATAAGGATTTTTTTAAGTTAATGTTTATGTTCCTAAACATTTACATAATTGGTGAGTGCAATTCCGCCTATTTCACAATAAAATGAACAAGGTAATCTGAAGAGAAAGAGACCAAAATCTTCCTTGAAAGGAATTAACAAATCTGATCATGAGAGGGGCATGAGAAGGGTATATCCATCTTTCCTATCTAAATCCATTATATGATAAATAGCAACCGAATTATTTAGCATACACATCGAAAGAAAACTTGGGATACATCTCTCCGTCATGATTTCACATCATGGATATCCATGATATCGTACCATGTACATTGACTCTAATTAATTGCATTAACAAAATAGTTTTATATATCAATGACTAATTACACATGAATGGAAAGCTAGCGAACAACAAGCTGAGTCGCTAGTCCTTTTTGGACGGCAAAGCCAATCATCATATGAAGCGGCGGGGAAAATGCGCGGGCGGAAAACGCTCGCTAGACAGTAAAGTCGCCACCGAAGTTTTATTTTTGAAAAGGGGAACGTCGATAAACCCCTTTGAGAACGAGAACAAGGTCATCGCAACCAAATTCGGGTTCGGGAATCGGTTATGCGAGGGGAAGGTATTAGCACCCCTCGCATCCGTTGTACTCAACGGGAACCATTAATTAATTAGCTTTCAAAATGTGTTAGTTTCATGAAAATGTTTGCAAAGAATGGAAGAGAAAGAAAAATGATTTAAAGACTAAAAATGAATTTTTTATTAGGGTGCTTGACAAGAGTTTGATCTTGCTCCTACGTATCTCCTGGTGCGATGGAGAATTCAAAGTTACGTAGTTCTTTGTAGAAAATGTTTGTGTGTTGATTGATTTTATTTATGAAAATCGTTTAGTCGCACTTGGGCGAAAAAGTTTGCTTTAGAAAAAAGACGGATTCGCGCTTGGGCGATGGTATCCGTTTGAAAACGCACATGGGCGTGAAAAAAGTTTGAATAAAAGAGCGGACTCGCGCTTGGGCGATGACATCCGTTTGAAAACGCGCATGGGCGTGAAAAAAAAAAGTAAAGTTAAGTGGGTTGAGATTGATTTTAAGCGGAGGACGAATATCCGAAAAGTGAAGTGTCTACCTCGTTTTCGAATATTCGGGGAAGCGTCGGGTGTCTACCCAAGTTTTCCTTTTTCGCTCACTAAAGAAAAATGTTTTTTTTATTATTTTTGTTTTATTAAAAATTTAATCGAAAGACGAATGCTTTGAACGTGATCGAGACGGGGATCTCGCATTCCGCATTCGGGGAAGCGTCGGGTGTCTACCCAAGTTTTCCTTTTTTCGGTCGATTAAACTCTTAATATTTATTTTCATTTACGAAAAGAAAATTGTTTTTTTGTTTTTTTGTTTTTTGTTATATTGAAAATAGGATAATAATCTAATAAAAATAAAATAAATAAATAAAAAAAACGTGAAAAGATTAGAGCATTAATACTCAAAAATGAAATTAAGTGCGATAAACTAAACACGAGGGATTAGATTACGGTGTTGGCTCAAAGTAAAATGCAAAGTAAAACCCTAAATGCATTCTAATGACATATAAATAAATAAAATGATAAATGCAAAGTGAAATGACAAATAAAATAAAATGCATGATATGATGTGATAAGTAAATAAATAAGATGTGAAAAATAAAAGAAACAATAAAAAGGAAATAATAATAATAGGAAATAAAATTGCAAAGAAAAAAATAAAAGAAATAAACAGGGAGGTGTAAAAAATAAAATAGGAGGTGCAGAAAGTGAGAAAATAATCAGATTTGAAGCAAATAGGCCCAAAATGCATTGGGCCAGCGTGATTTAATCTGGGCCGTCTGATTAATCAGAGGGCCCTGATCTGATCACAAGGGGAGATAACCAAGGCCGTCTGATTTAAATCAGAGGGCCTGAGAGGCGAGGGTGCATGCTAAGGCATGCACCCACGCGCACAGGATTGGAGAGGGATATAAATATCCCAATCCTTCACAAACTTTTTCATTTTCCATTTTACTTCTCTCTCTACTTCTTTCTTCTTTTCATTTCTCTTCCTTCTCTCTACAAAACAAAACAGCGCCGCCCCTCCTTCCTTCCTCCGGTGGCCGGAAAATTTTCCGGCGCGGTGGCCGCCGGCGGCGCCACCGCGCCGGAATTTAAAACTCCGTTTTTTTTAAAAAAAAAATAGTTTTTCTAACTCGTTTTCTCGCCCTCTTCTCAAATCTAAACTTAGATTTTTCAAAATCCCTTTCAAAAACACTAGATCTAAGTTTTAAAATCGAAAAAAAACTACATTTTCTTCCCTTTTTGATTCGGTTTTGCGTGTGTTTTTTGGAGAGAAGGCAAGGCTGTTTATGTGGGTTGTTTCGCTGTCAAAGCCGTGTGGTTTGATGTGTGTGTGGCGTGTTTTTTGTGTTGGGTTGTTGTTGTGGCGTTGTTGTTGTTAAGGCCGCGGTTTTGGGTGTTTTTGGGTGAGTTGTGTGAGCTGGTCGCGTGAGTTTGGGTTGTGTTAAGGCTGGGTCGTGCTGTTTTTGTGGCTGGAGGTGTGTGTGCGTGCGTTTTTGGGTGAGTGGGGTGTGGTTGTTGCGTTTTTTGGGTGGTGGAGGAGGAGTGCGCGTTTGGGTTGTGTTTGGGGGTGGGTTTAGGGAGGAGGAGTGCTGAATGGTGTTTGGTGGTTGGGAAGAGGGAGGTGGTTTTGTGTAGTTTTTGTTTTGTGTTGCTGTTTGCTATGTATTGTGGGGGCGTGTGTGGTTGTGGGTAGTGGTTGGAGAGGTGCTGTTTTTTTTTTATGTGTTGAGTATTGTGTTGTTACTATGTTCTGTTCTTGATTTTTTTCTGTTCTCTTTGTTCTGTTCAAATCCTCTCTATCTCACTCTTTTTATTGAAAATGGATGCACAAAAGAGGTGGTGTCCAGAGCTGTTGAGATGGGATCTGTGGCTTAATCAGAAAAATGGCAAGAAACCAAACAAAAGGGACAAAAAAACTGATGAAGAAAGTGATGGATCTGATGAGAAAATGATGGATCTGTTTTATCAATTAATTAAATAATTAAAATAAATGATAAAAATGACAGCATAATAAATCAAAACAGAAAATAATTAATCTGCAAAAAATAAAAACGAAATTAATAAAATAATAATAAAAAAACCTAAGGTAAAAATGAAATAACAATAAAACTAAAATTATCACCTTTGAAACCCTAAATGAGGTATTTTAAAATACCTCCATGCCGAAATTTCGTCTGAAATGACGAAAATTCTCGGCCTTAAAAAAGACGATTAAAACGAATCAAAACTGGGTCAAAAATTGGGGTACGACAGCTGCCCCTATTTAAGTTTCTTCGTTACGGAGATTTAAAAGTGAAGTTTTAATTCGACGGGTCGAAGAGACTTAAATACAGAGTACCTTATTTTTGACCAATTTTGACGGGAAAATGCTATGGATGCGATGCTATGCATGCAATGCTGTGAATGCTCGCGATGCAGGTATGAATGCAGAACGACGAAGATGACCTGACTGGGGACGAAACAAAACAAAAAGGCTATTCGAGTTTGTTAAAGAAAAAGGATCCGACTCCACTGGGGATAACGTGGTTTCACTGGGGAAGATTGATCATATCCAGCCGCTTACGCTGAAGGTAGATCTCTAAGGACAAAAGTGATCATATCCGGCCGCCTACGCTGGAGGTAGATCCTTGGGGATAAGGGTGATCTCATCTAGCCGCTTACACTAAAAGGTAGATCCAGGAGGATAGGTGATCTTATCTAGCCGCTTATGCTAGAGGTAGACCATGAGGATAGAGTAATCTTATTCAGCCGTTTGTGCTGAAGGTCAATCTCTAAGGAAAGATGTGATCATATCCAGCCGCCTGCGCTGGAGGTAGATCCCTGATGATAAGAGTAATCTTATTCAGCCGTTTATACTGAAGGTCGATTCACTGAGGAAAGAGGTGATCATATCCAGCCGCCTGCACTGGAGGTAGATCCCTGAGGATAAGAGTAATCTTATTCAGCCGTTTATGCTGAAGGTAGATTCACTGAGGAAAGAGGTGATCATATCCAGCCGCCTGCGCTGGAGGTAGATCCCTGAGGATAAGAGTGATCTTATTCAGCCGTTTATGCTGAAGGTCGATTCACTGGGGAAAGAGGTGATCATATCCAGCCGCCTGCGCTGGAGGTAGATCCCTGAGGATAAGAGTGATCTTATTCAGCCGTTTATGCTGAAGGTCAATCTCTAAGGAAAGAGGTGATCATATCCAGCCGCCTGCACTGGAGGTAGATCCCTGATGATAAGAGTGATCTTATTCGGCCTTTTATGCTGAAGGTAGATTCACTGGGGAAAGGTGGGCTTACTCAGCCGCTCACGCTGAGAGTCGATCCCTAAGGGAAAGTGATGCTTGACCGATTACCGCCAAGTGGGTCTTGGTGGAATGGTAAAGGGTGATATGATCATCGCCAGTCTGACGCTGGTGAAATGATAATGATATGATATGATTATCGCCAGTCTGACGCTGGTGAAATGATAATGATATGATATGATTGTCGCCAGTCTGACGCTGGTGACATGATAATGATATGTTATGGTGGTTGACTCGCTGGGGGAGTTTTTAACTGGGGAATTTCGGTGGTTGTGAGTAGGTCCACCGGGGAATGGGACGGTTTGGGAAGAAATCCGCTGGGGGATTTTTGAAAAACTTACTGGAGAAGTTCTTGAATGAGGTTCACTGGGGAACACTAGGATGGCTCATTGGGGAGTATTTGATTAAGGTTCATTGGGGAACATGAGAAATTGTGAGGAGAAGTATGATGTGAATATGAGCTGCATGCTAATGAATGAATTTGATACGATGCTAATGAATGAATTTGGTTGTGATCGGATGCCAAGCATGGTTGGGCTTTCGGTTGGAAATTGCAGGGAGTGCCAATGAGAATTAGTTTTGGGATTTCATGGGATAAAATGGTTAGGGTACGATGTTTGGGGTTTTTCGATCCTTCGGCATTCGCAAAACTCATCGCTATTGAAGTTTCAAACGGATGGCTGCTGACGAAGCTTTCGACATTTCGTGCCTGCATGGGCGGTTCGTATGTAGATGTCGACTCTGCTATAGACGGGAACCACTTAGGGTTGCTCTGAGGATTCTAAGAGGTTCAACACCTCGCCGGAAGTCGTTAATTTCCTTTATGATATTTTCAAATCAAAGTAAATCATGATTTCAATGGATTTTATGTTATTATTTTATTTCAAAATTGTATCATCAAAATAGCATTTAACGACAGGGAATGACAAAAGGTAAATAAAAAGATGCGCTTTATTGATGGTCAAACAAAATTTAGTACATGGAATGGTAGCACACTAAAGGTGTAACTCCATAAGATACATAAGAGAAATGAAGATGGGAGGAGGGAAAACATTGGAAGTTCCCATTGAGTCATGACGACTGCTACTTTCTTAATAACCCTAAACCCACAACACCCTGCTTCTGAGAATGGCGAAAGGATTGGTTCTTCAGCCGGTGTTAGGAGTAGACTGCCCCAATGTAGTTACATGCCTTTTTTCTTTTCCCAACTTTTGCCTAAGTCGCCTTTTCAGGTTTTCGACTTAGCGGGTTTTCTTTTGTTTTTTATATCCCTAACTTTTGCCTGGACCGCTCTTTCGAGTTTTCAGTCCACCGGGATGCCCCTTTTTGCCTAAGTTGCCCTTTCAGGTTTTCAACTTAGCGGGCGTTCTTCTTGTTATTAGGCATAGTATTTCTCGACTACATCGGAATTCACGGGACGCGGGAAGTCCTCGCCGTCTATTGTTGTGAGAATCAAGGCTCCTCCAGAGAAAGCTTTCTTCACTACATAAGGGCCTTCGTAGTTCGGAGTCCATTTTCCACGCGAATCCTTTTGTATAGGTAAGATCCTTTTGAGCACTAGGTCGCCTACTTGGAACTCTCGAGGATGGATCTTCTTGTCGAACGCCTTCTTGAGCCTGCTTTGATATAACTGACCATGACATAAGGCTATCATCCGCTTCTCATCGATTACGTTCAGCTGGTCAAACCTTGCTTGAATCCATTCTGCTTCTTCTAGTTTTGTCTCCATCAAGACTCTCATTGAGGGAATTTCCACCTCAATGGGGAGGACTGCCTCCATGCCATACACCAGGGAGAACGGGGTTGCCCCTGTCGAGGTGTGAACCGAGGTCCTATAGCCATGTAAGGGAAAGGGAAGCATTTCATGCCAATCTTTGTACGTTTTCACCATCTTTTGAAGGATTTTCTTGATGTTTTTGTTGGCTGCTTCTACAGCTCCATTCATCTTTGGCCGGTATGGCGAAGAGTTGTGGTGTTCAATCTTGCAATTTTCACACAAATCTTTCATCATTTTGTTGTTCAAGTTGGTGCCATTGTCGTTGATGATTTTGTTGGGGAGTCCGTAGCGACATATTATCTCCTTTTTGATGAATCGAACCACCACTTGCTTTGTTACATTGGCGTATGAGGTAGCTTCAACCCATTTGGTGAAGTAGGCGATGGCGACTAGGATGAACCGGTGTCCATTTGAAGCTTTAGGTTCAATGGGCCCAATCATGTCGATGCCCCACATGGAGAACGGCCAAGGCGACGCCATTACGTTTAAAGGGACTGGGGGTACGTGCACCTTATCCGCGTAGATTTGGCACTTGTGGCACTTCCTTGCATAGCTGAAACAGTCAGATTCCATGGTCAGCCAATAGTAACCTGCCCTCAGGATTTTTCTAGCCATTGTATGTCCATTGGCATGGGTACCGAAGGACCCTTCATGGATTTCTTTGATGAGCAAGTCCGCCTCATGTTTGTCCACACATCTGAGAAGAACCAGATCATGGTTTCTTTTGTAGAGCACATCACCATTCAGGAAGAATTTAGCTGATAGACGTCTCAAAGTCTTTTTATCCCTACTTGAGATGTTTGCAGGATATTCTTGATTTTTAAGGTAGACTTTGATGTCATGGTACCATGGCTTGCCGTCAGACACCTCTTCGATTGACAAATAGAATGCAGGCTCGTCTCGGCGCTCCACCTTTATAAGCGGCGCTTCATTGTGAAACTTCACTTTGTACATTGAGGATAACGTAGCCAAAGCATCTGCTACTTGATTTTCTTCTCTTGGGATATGATGGAAGGTGATTTCATCAAAGAACTCTATTAGCTTCGAGACATGAGCATGGTACAGGATCAGTTTGGGATGACGGGTTTCCCATTCTCCTTTTACTTGGTAAATGACTAAGGCCGAATCTCCATACACCTCCAAAATCTTGATTCTTAGATCGATGGCAGCCTCAAGGCCCAAGATGCATGCCTCATATTCTGCCACATTATTCGTGCAATCAAAACATAGTCTTGCTGTGAAGGGAGTATAACCACCCTGTGGAGATATTAGAACGGCTCCAATCCCATGCCCCATGGCATTAGATGCACCATCGAATGCAAGCTTCCATCGTGCCCCTGGTTCGGGTCCTTCATCATCTCCTATGACCTCATCTTCCTTCAAAGCCATAATATCTTCATCTGGGAAATCAAACGGTATGGGCTGGTAGTCTTCCACCGGTTGATGAGCCAAGTGGTCTGCTAGCACACTTCCTTTGATAGCTTTTTGAGTCACATGCAAGATGTCATACTCGGATAACAGCATCTGCCAACGGGCAATTCTTCCAGTCAGAGCGGGTTTCTCGAAGATGTATTTGATTGGATCCATCTTTGATACCAACCATGTCGTGTGACAGATCATGTACTGTCTCAATCGGCGTGCAGCCCATGCCAAAGCACAACAAGTTCTTTCCAGCAAGGTGTATCTGGTTTCGACATCAGTGAATTTCTTGCTCAAGAAGTAAATAGCGTGCTCCGTCCTACCAGTTTCATCATGTTGTCCCAGCACACATCCCATGGATTCCTCCAATACTGTTAAGTACATAATGAGAGGTCTTCCAGGAACGGGCGGTATCAAGATAGGTGGTTCTTGCAAGTATTGTTTGATCTTTTCAAATGCCCCTTGGCAATTCTCATTCCATATGATGGCTTGATCCTTACGTAGCAATTTGAAGATTGACTCACAAGTAGCGGTGAGATGAGAAATGAACCTAGAGATGTAGTTCAATCTCCCAAGAAAACCACGGACTTCTTTTTCAGTACGAGGAGCTGGCATATCTTGGATTGCCCGTACCTTGTCGGGGTCAACCTCGATCCCTCGTTGACTAACGATGAAACCGAGTAACTTTCCGGACCTGACACCAAAGGCGCACTTAGCTGGATTGAGTCGCAGTTTGTATTTCCTTAAACGTATGAATAGCTTTTGCAAGTGAAGGACATGGTCTTCTTCAGTTTCGGATTTGGCAATCATGTCATCCACATAGACCTCTAGCTCTTTGTGCATCATGTCGTGGAAGAGAGCCATCATTGCTCTTTGATAGGTTGCCCCAGCGTTCTTCAAGCCGAAAGGCATTACCTTGTAGCAATATGTTCCCCATGGGGTGATGAAGTTGGTTTTCTCCATGTCTTCCGGAGCCATCTTGATTTGATTGTAACCGGAGAATCCGTCCATGAATGAGAAAACCGCGAACCGGGCTGTATTGTCTACCAACACGTCGATGTGAGGTAATGGGAAATCATCCTTGGGACTCGCCTTGTTCAGATCTCGGTAATCGACACACATTCGCACTTTACCATCCTTCTTCGGTTCTGGTACTATGTTAGCAACCCATTGTGGATATTTTGCCACGGCTAGGAATCCTGCATCAAATTGTCTTTTGACCTCTTCCCTGTCTTAAGTGACATGTCCGGTCTTGTCCTTCTCAATTTCTGCTTTATCGGCGGGCATTCTGGTCGGAGTGGTAGCTTGTGCTCAACTATCTCGGTATCCAACCCTGGCATGTCCTGGTATGACCATGCAAACACATCTACATATTCCCTCAAAAGTTCGACCAACTTCTCGCGCTCTTTTGCCTTTAAAGACGAACCGATCTTGACCTCTTTTATATCATGCTCAGTTCCTAAGTTGATTACCTCCACAGGCTCTTGATTCGGCTTTATCTCTTTAGATTCACGCTCTAGCAGTCTTGCCAACTCTTCGGGAAGCTCGCAATCACTTCCACCATCCTCTTCAGCTTGGTTAATGGGGAGTTCAAGGTTACGCGGGATTGTAGCAGTATCACATTCAATGGGTTTGTTCAGGGATCTGCATGTGTTTTTATGATGATTTTTATTTTTAGAAGGATGAACAAAACAAAAACAAAATAAACAAAAGAACGGAAAGGATTATCATTTTTTTTTAAGAAAAATAAATGCAGAAATGGAAGAATAAAGAATAGTGGAAAACTAAATGCTTTTTATTGATGATTCAACGTTTGAAATAAAGGGGTGCCCTACAAAGTTATCCTTAAGCCTTGGGCAGAGCAAAAGGATTTGAAAAACATGATTACTTTGAAAAAGAAAGTATCTTTGGGATTTCAACGGCAGTCCAGTTGTTGAGGCTTGCATTCGGAGAGCAATGGTAGCCCAAACAAGGTGTCTTATGTTCGATTTCCTCCATGATCCTTTGTGCGTTGTTTCGAGTGAAATGCGAATGCCGATGAATCAGTTTGGATTGTTGGAATTTCTGGTAATAAAAGGGGGATGAGTTTTGGGTATGAAAACGGATGTATGCATGCTATGGATGATGCTAATGCAAATGCGTGAAAAAGTTTTTTTTGTTATGATTAGTTTTAGGGGACTGCAAGAGATTATGTTAGACATTTGCAACACAACTTTAGCCTTTGCAATTCCCTGAAACAAAACTTGTGCATTAAGAAAATAATTTTATGCATGTGGATGCAATGCATGTATGCTTTGTGTGGGTAGGGATAATTGAGAAATAAAACTTAAAGGGAAGGCTCCCTAGGAGGGCTTAGTTCTATGTGCTTTCTATATCAAGGTTCTCACCGAGGGTAGCTCTAAAGTTTTTGTTTTGAGGGGTACCTAGAGTCATAGAAACATCTCGGAATTTTGCCATAATAACGGGTTAACCATTATATGACAACCTTTCGCGAATGCGTCTCCTCTAGGTAGGGTTTGCATTAACCAAAACGAGGTGTCTACCTCGAAAGCTAATACAAACACCCAAAATTTGAAGAGGTTCTAAGAATAAGGTCCTTAGAGTTAGGGGTCCAATTCGGAATTTCACCATAATAACGGGTTAACCATTATACGGACGACCTTTCGCGAAGAGGACCATCTCTAAGTGGGGTCTTCATATTGACTAAACGAGATGTCTATCTCGAAAGCCAATACTACGCAACCACCATCCTAAACCTAGGTTTTTTCAAGCTCGGGTACAGAGCTCCACTCGAAAAATGTTTTGAATAACCCCGATATGATAGCACAATAACACAAAAGGTGAAAAATAAACAAAGCGGAAATAAAATAAAGCAAATAGACCAAAGATAAACAAATATGAAGGAAAGAAACTAACACTAAAAGTTAACTAACTAACTAGGTTTGATTCTCTAAGGGTCCCCAGTGAAGTCGCCAGCTGAAGCGGCGGGGAAAATGCGCGGGCGGAAAACGCTCGCTAGACAGTAAAGTCGCCACCGAAGTTTTATTTTTGAAAAGGGGAACGTCGATAAACCCCTTTGAGAACGAGAACAAGGTCATCGCAACCAAATTCGGGTTCGGGAATCGGTTATGCGAGGGGAAGGTATTAGCACCCCTCGCATCCGTTGTACTCAACGGGAACCATTAATTAATTAGCTTTCAAAATGTGTTAGTTTCATGAAAATGTTTGCAAAGAATGGAAGAGAAAGAAAAATGATTTAAAGACTAAAAATGAATTTTTTATTAGGGTGCTTGACAAGAGTTTGATCTTGCTCCTACGTATCTCCTGGTGCGATGGAGAATTCAAAGCTACGTAGTTCTTTGTAGAAAATGTTTGTGTGTTGATTGATTTTATTTATGAAAATGGTTTAGTCGCACTTGGGCGAAAAAGTTTGCTTTAGAAAAAAGACGGATTCGCGCTTGGGCGATGGTATCCGTTTGAAAACGCACATGGGCGTGAAAAAAGTTTGAATAAAAGAGCGGACTCGCGCTTGGGCGATGACATCCGTTTGAAAACGCGCATGGGCGTGAAAAAAAAAGTAAAGTTAAGTGGGTTGAGATTGATTTTAAGCGGAGGACGAATATCCGAAAAGTGAAGTGTCTACCTCGTTTTCGAATATTCGGGGAAGCGTCGGGTGTCTACCCAAGTTTTCCTTTTTCGCTCACTAAAGAAAAATGTTTTTTTTATTATTTTTGTTTTATTAAAAATTTAATCGAAAGACGAATGCTTTGAACGTGATCGAGACGGGGATCTCGCATTCCGCATTCGGGGAAGCGTCGGGTGTCTACCCAAGTTTTCCTTTTTTCGGTCGATTAAACTCTTAATATTTATTTTCATTTACGAAAAGAAAATTGTTTTTTTGTTTTTTTGTTTTTTGTTATATTGAAAATAGGATAATAATCTAATAAAAATAAAATAAATAAATAAAAAAAACGTGAAAAGATTAGAGCATTAATACTCAAAAATGAAATTAAGTGCGATAAACTAAACACGAGGGATTAGATTACGGTGTTGGCTCAAAGTAAAATGCAAAGTAAAACCCTAAATGCATTCTAATGACATATAAATAAATAAAATGATAAATGCAAAGTGAAATGACAAATAAAATAAAATGCATGATATGATATGATAAGTAAATAAATAAGATGTGAAAAATAAAAGAAACAATAAAAAGGAAATAATAATAATAGGAAATAAAATTGCAAAGAAAAAAAATAAAAGAAATAAACAGGGAGGTGTAAAAAATAAAATAGGAGGTGCAGAAAGTGAGAAAATAATCAGATTTGAAGCAAATAGGCCCAAAATGCATTGGGCCAGCGTGATTTAATCTGGGCCGTCTGATTAATCAGAGGGCCCTGATCTGATCACAAGGGGAGATAACCAAGGCCGTCTGATTTAAATCAGAGGGCCTGAGAGGCGAGGGTGCATGCTAAGGCATGCACCCACGCGCACAGGATTGGAGAGGGATATAAATATCCCAATCCTTCACAAACTTTTTCATTTTCCATTTTACTTCTCTCTCTACTTCTTTCTTCTTTTCATTTCTCTTCCTTCTCTCTACAAAACAAAACAGCGCCGCCCCTCCTTGCTTCCTCCGGTGGCCGGAAAATTTTCCGGCGCGGTGGCCGCCGGCGGCGCCACCGCGCCGGAATTTAAAACTCCGTTTTTTTTAAAAAAAAATAGTTTTTCTAACTCGTTTTCTCGCCCTCTTCTCAAATCTAAACTTAGATTTTTCAAAATCCCTTTCAAAAACACTAGATCTAAGTTTTAAAATCGAAAAAAAACTACATTTTCTTCCCTTTTTGATTCGGTTTTGCGTGTGTTTTTTGGAGAGAAGGCAAGGCTGTTTATGTGGGTTGTTTCGCTGTCAAAGCCGTGTGGTTTGATGTGTGTGTGGCGTGTTTTTTGTGTTGGGTTGTTGTTGTGGCGTTGTTGTTGTTAAGGCCGCGGTTTTGGGTGTTTTTGGGTGAGTTGTGTGAGCTGGTCGCGTGAGTTTGGGTTGTGTTAAGGCTGGGTCGTGCTGTTTTTGTGGCTGGAGGTGTGTGTGCGTGCGTTTTTGGGTGAGTGGGGTGTGGTTGTTGCGTTTTTTGGGTGGTGGAGGAGGAGTGCGCGTTTGGGTTGTGTTTGGGGGTGGGTTTAGGGAGGAGGAGTGCTGAATGGTGTTTGGTGGTTGGGAAGAGGGAGGTGGTTTTGTGTAGTTTTTGTTTTGTGTTGCTGTTTGCTATGTATTGTGGGGGCGTGTGTGGTTGTGGGTAGTGGTTGGAGAGGTGCTGTTTTTTTTTATGTGTTGAGTATTGTGTTGTTACTATGTTCTGTTCTTGATTTTTTTCTGTTCTCTTTGTTCTGTTCAAATCCTCTCTATCTCACTCTTTTTATTGAAAATGGATGCACAAAAGAGGTGGTGTCCAGAGCTGTTGAGATGGGATCTGTGGCTTAATCAGAAAAATGGCAAGAAACCAAACAAAAGGGACAAAAAAACTGATGAAGAAAGTGATGGATCTGATGAGAAAATGATGGATCTGTTTTATCAATTAATTAAATAATTAAAATAAATGATAAAAATGACAGCATAATAAATCAAAACAGAAAATAATTAATCAGCAAAAAATAAAAACGAAATTAATAAAATAATAATAAAAAACCTAAGGTAAAAATGAAATAACAATAAAACTAAAATTATCACCTTTGAAACCCTAAATGAGGTGTTTTAAAATACCTCCATGCCGAAATTTCGTCTGAAACGACGAAAATTCTCGGTCTTAAAAAAGACGATTAAAACGAATCAAAACTGGGTCAAAAATTGGGGTACGACATCATAAACACAACATCATGAATCTATGAGACATGATATTTGTTATGCATGACTAGGGATGAGAATAGGCCAGGCCGGCCTACAGGGGCCTACGACAGGTCATGTCAGGCCAGGCTTTTTTCTTAAATAGAGAAGGCCTAGGCTTTTTTAGAAGCTTATTTAGCTTAAAAGGTCAGGTCACATGCCATTTAAAAGACCTCTTAAGCCTATTTAAGTAAATATGAATAATATTATTTATTATTATAATACATTGTGTACTTTGACTTAAAATATAAATTCGTTAGTAATTTAAGCTTATTAGTACACATTAATTTTTCGCATATACAAATATATTATTATAAACTAGAATTGAAATATGATACGATATATAGTTAAATTCCCTAAAAACTCATGTTAATTACTAAAAGAGAGTTTAATCTAATTGATATATTAGTTCACTAGTCTATTTAAACTTAGATCGCATTGCTTACTTAAAGATGTTCATACGATACAGGCTTTTAAACAGGCTAGCAGGCCTTATCAGGCTTTCAGAAGGTCAGGCTCAGGCCTCAGGCCAGGCTTAGGCCTTGAAAAGCCTAGCCCAGCCTAGCCTATTCCCACCCCTATGCATGACCCTTTGAACTCTATGTAGAAGGTCAACAACATCTGGTGCTTGGAAGCCAAAAGTGTCAGATACAAATGATATAAAAGCATGTTAATTGTCAGGACACGCATTCTCATGTTTTGATGTGGCTTTTAGGGCTTCTTGTCCTACCGTAAAAGCCCCGACCCATAATCCCACAAGTGGTGAAACCTTAGTCATTTTCACACATGCAGGTTTTCCTCCTACCCATCCGTACACCAAAACATCCGCAGACCTAAGTTTTGATCTTCTATCTAGTGGGTCAGTTAGAAAGTTCACATACACACCCTTCTTCACTGATACTCCTGCCCTCCTAAATATATTGAAAATGACATCCCTAACAGAGTAATGTATGTACTTAAAGCCGAGAGCTCCTTACAATAAATTGCATGCTCCCAAAAAGTATTCAGGAACGACTTACGACAAACAGGACACATCTCATCAATATGTAATAGTGGAATCATAAGGCAATATATAAGGATAATACGATACTCCACTTGTGACATATGCTGACATAACCCGTCAATAAGTATAGCAAGAAAAAATCATGAGCATGTGTTGCTTGCACACACCCTAAAATCAGTGGCGGAGCCAGACCAAAAAGTTTGGGATGGCCGCCAAAATGATGAATGAGACTCTTCAATAACATGTAACAGTGAGAAGTAATTGAGAAAATAATTTCAAATGGAGATGATGATGAGTTTTTATTAGGAAAATCAATTTCAGCAACAGTGATGGGTAATTAAGATACTTCTCAATATGTTACTGAAGTACTATAAGACTCTTCATAGCGCTGAACAATATCAGAAAAATTAAAATCAATGCTCTGATGAACAAACTATAAGAAAAGAAAATATATGAATCCTATAAATTTTACAAAATGCTATTTTCTTTGATTTTTATCGAAAAACCTTCTCTTTAATTGAATCAAATAATGTTATTGTTTTTTTATCAATTATCACATAATCAAACACCCATAGTTTCTCCCTCCTATATGTATAGACCTGTTTTGTCATATTCCTTCAGCATAGTTTCAACCTCAAATAATAATTCAATCAAAGGAAAACATGGTTTAGTTATTTAAAAAGGGTTTGATTAGGGTTATGGAGAAATTGTAGGTGAAACCAAATCAAAAACTCAAATTCATCATCAAACAACAATAACAGCGAAGAACCAACACAATAGGATTCAAAAATTGAAGGGAAAAAGGAAAATCTAACGAGGAGTCATTAACAAACAAACGAAAATCAAAGCATATCGTTACTAAACAGATGAAAATCAGAGATACACTTACAAATTTTTAACAGTTTTAGGGTTTGTGGAGAGATTGAGACAAATGAAAAATCAGAGTCAGAGATCGATAGAGAGAGGAGATGGAGGCAGGAGGCTTTGAGTTCGACAGAGGGAGAGTTCGCCGGCCGCCGCTGATTGTCGATGGGTGAGTGTTTGTTCGCGAGGGACTGAGGGAGAAGGAGAAGACACGCTTCTTTCTTTATTTCTGAATCTGGAGAAAAAAAGTCATGAGAGTGGCATGGTTGTAGTATTAAAATTAACACATGGGTATTATAGTAATTTCACAAAATTAATGGGTAGGCCATGGCTATACCCTGTCCACACGTGGCTCCGCCACTGCCTAAAATTATTTTTTGTCTTGTGGTCATGTCAAATTTAACTTTAGGCTTAATTGCATGTTTGGTCCCTTATGTTTATTTTAGGTTTCAAGTTGGTCCCTATTGTTTTAAAAGTTTCAATTTGGTCCAAAACATGTTTTAGGAGGTATTCTCGTCGTTTTCCATGCAATTTCAATTTGAATCTGAATGTGAACATAATTGGAGCTCAAATTTTAATAGAAAATCCTACTTTCAGGTGTAAAAAATCAACTTGAAAGGGACCAACTTATGCTAACGTTGCAAACATAAGGGACCAACTTGAAAACATTTAAAACAAAAGGGACCAACATGAAACCTAAAATACACGTTTTGGACCAAATTGAAACTTTTAAAACATAAGGGACCAACTTGAAACCTAAAATAAACATAAGGGACCAAACATGCAATTAAGGCTTAACTTTAATATCTTGAACACTTTTACTAAAAAGGGCATTCGTCAAAATATGTTGTGATTTAGGAGGGACGATGTCCTTGGAAGTAAAACTGCTAACATCAAAATTTAGAATCGTACCACGACGACCATCCAAAACATTGTCAAAATACGAGTCCATATCAGTTATCTCACTGTCTCTCAAAATATGATTTTGTACCACCCAAGACTTTTCCCTAGAAGCCACAAAAGCGTATGAAGAAACCTCTACTGTCAATTACAAACCTAACCCCCCAAATCTAATAGGTAAAGAAGTTAACCTCCATTGAAGGATAAAAAAAAAGACTTTCCACCAATCACAATGTCTTCAACCGCTCCACACAACTTTTTATCAAACAACATAGTCACCTCCTTCATGTGAATTGGTTGGCACGTCCTTAGGCCAAAGGAAAGTTTGGCAATACCCATGCATGATCAAAGTATAAGAAGCTCACCCTAAGGATCCTTTAACTGTGGAAGAAGATGCCTTAACTCAACAACCCTGGATGCTTTCTTCGTGGAAAACCCCTCGATAAATACTCTATCTCGACAAACAGCCCCTCCGAGAAATTTCACTCCCAACGTCGGCCTCCCAATATCTAAAGGGAACAAACCCCCGCAATGCTTATTACCATGACACGCAGGACAAAAGATCCCAGTCTTATGAATATTCAACTCAAGACCCAATTTTGGCCCAGATTCCTGAATGATGTCTAGTGCTTTAGCCATCTCCTTTGAATCCACTAAAGGAATCCCATCAGCAAGATATCAAGCATGAAGAAAAAGCTTGAAACTATCTTTGATTTGATGAATAAAAAGGTGTAACGCAAGAGAAAAAAGGAGTGGCCCTGTCGTAGAATCAAAATATTAATTAGAATATCATACCATTTATTTTGTTTATTTTTCAGTAATTGTATTATTAGGTAGTCAACTATTGTCATTAACCTGTAATTATGTAGGATCTCTACAATTAATTAGGATTCTAATTCTTTCTCTATTAAAGAGAGAAATCCCATGTACATTTGAATACATCAAGAAATTATTCTCCACTCATTCTTTTCTACTTGGCATCAGAGCAAGTTCTCTGCAGACTACGCCTATGTACTTCCATGGCTGACAGTTCCTCAGTCAATGGTGAAGAGGAGAATAAAACTCCCAAAAACACGCTGCATCAAAAAGAGCAGAAGGTTGCTTATGGCAGTGATTCCCATTCTATCCAAATCACCTCTTTTCGACTCAATGGGTCGAACTATTTTAGGTGGTCTCAATCTGTCTAAATGTATATATGTGGCAAAGGAAAAATGGGTTGTCTTACTGGTGATCGCACAAAACCAGATGTTAGTGACCCACAACAAGATGTGTGGGATGTTGAAAACTCCATGGCGATGACATGGTTGGTAAACTCTATGGAAGAGGAAATCAGCAGCAACTATATGTGTTATTCCACAGCGAAAGCATTGTGGGAAAGTGTGAAAGAAATGTACTCTGATCTGGAAAATAAGTCTCAGATCTATGAACTTACATTAAAGGCTATAGAAATTCGACAAGGAAGTGAAAATGTCACAAAATACTTCCATTCCTTAAAATGGGTTTGGCAAGAATTTGATCTCTTTAACACATATAAATGGAATTCAACTGAGAATGCAAAACACCATCAACAAACAGTGGAAGAAGGAAGAATTTTCCAGTTCCTTGCCGGTCTCAATGAGGAGTTAGATGAAGTTCGTGGAAGGATCATTGGAAGATCAACCTTACCTTCACTGGGAGAAATGTTTTCTGAAGTTAGAAGGGAGGGAACTCGCAAGAGTGTGGTGATGGGAAAGGCAAAAGTTGATCCATATCCTCCTGAGACCAATGCCTTGATTGCGGATACTGCTGCCATTAAAAGTTCTTCAAATCAGAGGAACACATCTAACGTCTTGTGTGACTACTGCAACAGACCACGTCACACCCGAGAGACCTGCTGGAAACTCCATGGGAAACCAGAACATCTGAAAAATGGTAAGTTGAGTCCCAGATTTGTTCCTGCAGCACATGAGGCTAAAAAATCCTTGCCCAACCAGGATCAAGTTGAGGAGCTCATAAGGTTGCTAAAAAATTTTAGTACCACTACTTCTCTAAGTTGCACCTCAAATATGTCTGCACCATGGATCATAGATTCAGGTGCTTCTGACCATATGACCAGTCTTCTCTATTTCAAACATATTCACCTTGTCCTGGAAATAAAAAATTTAGAATTGCAGATGGAAGTTTTTCACCAATTGTAGGAGAAGGAAAAATTCCTTTGTCTACGCACATTGATTTAAAAAAATGTGTTACATGTACCAAAACTTTCATGTAACCTTCTCTCTGTTAGTAAAATCTGCAAAGACTCAAATTGTAATTTGAAGTTTTTTAACACTCATTGTATTTTTCAGGACCAGAATTCGGGGAAGATGATTGGCAGTGCTAAAATGATGGATGGACTCTATTACTTTGAGAATGTTTTTGAGAATAAAGTGGCTCGTGGCCTTAGTGGTATCAGTTCTGCCACTGTTAGGGATCAAATAATGCTCTGGCATAATAGACTAGGGCACCCTAATTTTCAATATCTTAGGCATTTGTTTCCAGATTTATTCAAAAATGTTAATTGTTCTTCTTTTTAATGTGAAAGTTGTGTTCTTTCTAAAAGTCATAAAACTCCTTATTCCTCTCGACCTTATCATGCATCCAAACCTTTTTATTTAATCCATAGTGATGTATGGGGTCCATCTAAAATTACAACTCAATTTGGGAAAAGGTGGTTTGTGACCTTTATTGACGATCATACACGGCTATGTTGGGTCTATCTTATGAAGGATAAATCCGAAGTACCAGAGATATTTAAATGTTTTTCAAAAATGATAGAAACTCAATTTGATGCAAAAATCTCCATTTTGAGAAGTGACAATGGTATTGAATATTTTAATAAAAATTTCGAAGAGTTTTTTCAACATCAATCAACATGCCCAAATACGCCTCAACAAAATGGCATAGCTGAAAGAAAGAATAGACATCTTCTTGAGGTAGCTCGTGCCATTATGTTTGAGAGCAATGTTCCTAAATTTTTATGGGGGGTGAGATTCTAACAACATCATATCTCATAAATAGGATGCCCACTCGTGTGTTAAGTTATCGCACACCATTGGATGTTTTCAAAACTTTTTTTCTAGCATGTCGATTGCATACTGATTTACCTTTAAAAGTATTTGGTTGTATTGTTTTTATGTACGCCTCTAACTCGTTCTAAACTAGATCCAAGAGCTGAAAAATGTATTTTTGTTGGTTATTCTCCCAACCAAAAAGGGTACAAGTGTAACAATCCTAACACAAAGAAAGTTCATGTTAGTATAAATGTCACTTTCTTAGAACTACAACCTTTCTATCACAAAAATTCCCCTCAGGGGGACAATGTTAATGAAGACAATTTTTTAAGTGACAACAATTTGAATGAACCTTTGTCAAATCATGTTTTTAACACTGAGGATATAGAATTAATTGATCACACAATTGCACATAAAGAAGTAGAACATGTGGAAACAGATCCTGAAATTGATAAGGGAATCCTTGTCCCAGATTTAGGTGGTGCCCAAACAGGAAAGGAAATACCACTGAAATTCTGGCAGGTACTGAATCAAAACATAAAACAGAGTACCAGAAACGTAAAACAAAGTATGAAATCAAACGTTCAGAAGCAGAAATAAACAGGACAGAAAGTAAATAACACAAAGTATTTGTTAACCCAGTTCGGTGATAAACAACACCTACGTCTGGAGGATACCAATCCAGGAAGGAAATCCACTAAGAGGAATTAATTCAAAGACTCAGACACAGCCCCTGTTATCAGCCTTATAACTTAATCTCCACCAGTCTAGACTTCTACCCAGGAACACCACGTAGGTATAAGAACCCTACTTACTTCCCAATTACGTAACCACAACCCAGTGATTAACAGACTCTTCAAACAATTATGAAATACGAAGTTACACTTCAAGACATCAAAGACATCACTCGTACTTAAAAGCTTAGAGTGATTTACAACTCAAAACAACTAAACCAACTCAAACAGTTGAGTGGTGTACAAAACAAAGCCTAAAGCTTACACACTCAAAAACTCAAAGACTCTTATGATAATATCTGTTTTTGACTCAATCAATCTTCTTCAAAGCAACACGTCTTCCTTATATAGTCTTCAGCAGCTCACATAATTCTGAATCATATTTTCTTCAAAGATACAATTCTGAAATTGTTTAGAAGCTCAAAGAAGGAAACATATTTCTGAATTATATTTTACAAAGATCCTTTGAAAATATATTCATAAATAAACACGAAGCCAATCTTCAATAAGATCTTCACATAAAATTATCAGCCTTCTGGAAACATCAGCCTGGATAAATCTTCAACAAATCTTCAAAAGATACGCAGCAAGAATTAACAAAAAGAACGCAGAAATCAGCTTCTGAAAGGCAGCTTCTGAAAGTCAACAGAAGTCAACGTCTGAAGGCAGCTTCTAAAGGTCAACAGAAGTCAACGTCTGAACAGTGCGTCTGAAGACCTGTTCTGTGTCTGATGAACAGTTTTGCGTCTGATGAACAGTTCTGCGTCTGAAGGCCATTCCAGCTTCTGATGAACAGTAACAACTTCTGAAACTTCTGAAAACCAATTTCCAGCTTCTGAAGACACAAAATAACATCTGAGGACGCTTTGCTTGTACAATATGATTTTAGCAAACATTTAGCCAACCTTCAAATAACCAACAATCTCCCCCTTTGGCAAATTTTTGGCTAAAATCAAATTCTTCACAAAAACAAGTTCTTCACTCAACATAAGTACTCAACAATGAAGAACTACACACATTTTAAACATAGCACCAGAGTTAGCAGCGGATAAAATGCTATGTTAAATCAACCAGCTTCAAACCAACAACCTCAGCTTCTGAAATATCACACCACATCCTGAAGCACACAACCAACTTCTCAGTTTCTGAAGCACACAAATAAACTCCCCCTGAAGCACAAACACACCAGTAAACTCCCCCTGCAACTCAGCACATCACAAACAACTCTCCCCCTTAATTCTGAACTGCAGTAAACTCTGAGATATTGCTTCTGAAACTGAAACAGCACACAACTCAGGAACTTAACACTTATGCACTCCCCCTGAGCCAGAAACTCCCCCTCAAACAAAACTACACAACTCTTGTTGTATTGCTTCTGAATTCTGAATAAAACAGTTAATTTCTGAAAAACCTGAATTCTGAACAAAACAAACTCTGAACTCTGAAACTTAGTACATTCTGAACAGCTACATTCTGAAACCAAACACAAGTTTTTCTCCCCCTTTTTAGCCAAATAATTTTGACAAAACACAGTCTTCACACAGGGAACAAAAACTGAATGTTTAACACAGATTGAATCAGACTCAGACTCAGTATCAGACCCATCTTCATCTCCTTCACTTCCAGCTTGCTCACCCTCTGCAATCTGTAATTGCTATAATTCTTCATGCAGACAAACTCCCAGCTTGCTTCTCAGATTCTCAAATTGCTTGGCATCCAAAGCTTTTGTGAAAATATCAGCAATCTGTTCTTCAGTATCCACATGTTCAAGCTGCACAATCTTCTCCTCCACAAGGTTTCTGATGAAGTGATGTCTTATATCAATGTGCTTAGTCCTGCTGTGATGTATGGGGTTCTTAGAAATGTTGATAGCACTCAGATTATCACAGTACAGAGTCATTACATCTTGTTTAAGATTGTATTCTTCCAGCATCTGCTTCATCCACACCAACTGAGAACAACTACTTCCAGCTGCTATATATTCAGCTTCAGCTGTAGACAATGAAACACAATTCTGCTTCTTACTGAACCATGAAATTAAATTGTTATCCAGAAAGAAACATCCACCAGAAGTACTCTTCCTGTCATCTGCACTTCCTGCCCAGTCAGCATCACAATACCCAACTAACTCATAACTTGCACTGTGTGAGTACATAATCCCATAGTCACTTGTACTATTGACATACTTCAGAATCCTCTTCACTTATGTCAAATGACTCATCTTTGGATCAGCTTGATATCTAGCACAGACTCCAACAGCAAAGGTAATGTCTGGTCTGCTTGTAGTTAGATATAACAGACTCTCAATCATGCTCCTATACTGGCTTTGATCAACAGCAACACCTTGTTCATCTTTAGTTAACTTCAAGTGAGTAGCTGCAGGTGTTCTCTTATGGCTAGCATTCTCCATCCCAAACTTCTTGACTATATTCTTTGCATATTTGCTTTGTTAAATGAATATAGTGTCTTCCATCTGCTTGATTTGAAGTCCAAGAAAATATGTAAGCTTACCCACAAGACTCATCTCAAATTCAGACTGCATCTGCTGAACAAATAATTGAACCATCTGGTTTGACATCCCACCAAACACTATGTCATCAACATAGATTTGTGTTATCATCAGACTTCCATCTTCTTCTTTCACAAACAATGTCTTGTCAGTTCCTCCTTTTCTATAGCCTTGAGTAACAAGAAACTGTGTGAGTCTCTCATACCATGCTCTAGGTGCTTGTTTCAATCCATACAAAGCTTTCTTCAATTTGTAAACATGATTTGGAAAATTAGGATCAACAAACCCCTTAGGTTGTTCAACATAAACTTCTTCCTGTAAGTATCCATTCAGAAAAGCACTCTTCACATCCATCTGAAATAGTTTGAACTTAAGAATGCATGTTACTCCCAACAGTAATCTTATGGACTCTAATCTGGCCACAGGTGCAAAGGTTTCATCAAAATCAAGTCCCTCCACTTGAGTGTATCCTTGAGCAACTAACATTGCCTTGTTTCTGGTCACAGTTCCATGTTCATCTGATTTATTCTTGTAAATCCACTTAGTGCCAATGACATTCATACCATCAGGTCTTGGAACAAGATCCCACACTTCACTCCTTTTGAACTGATTTAATTCCTCTTGCATAGCTTCAATCCAGAATTCATCAGTTAGAGCTTCTTTAACATTTTTGGGTTCAAATTTTGACACAAAACAAGAATCAGTAGTTATAGCATCTGATCTTCTGGTTCTGACTCCTTGATCAAGGCTCCCAATGATTAAATCTCTGGCATGATCCTTCTGAATTCTAATAGAGGGTCTTTTACCAGTAGGTACATGATCTGGATGAATTTCTTCTTCTTCAGACTCTACTTCATTTTCTGCAACTGGAGCTTCTGACAGTTGTTCTTCTGATGTTACATCATCTAGAACCACTTCAGACTCAACTCTTTCTTTTTCAGCAGATAAATCATCTATCACAACATTAATAGACTCCATTACAACCTTGGTTCTGGAATTAAACACTCTATAAGCTCTGCTGTTTACTGAGTGACCCAGAAAAATTCCTTCATCAGACTTAGGATCCATCTTTCTTCTGTTTTCTCTGTCAGCCAAAATGTATCACTTGCTACCAAACACATGAAAATACTTGACAGTAGGCTTTCTTCCCTTCCACAATTCATACAAAGTAGAAGTAGTTCCCTTCTTCAGAGTTACTTTATTGTGTATATAGCAAGCAGTATTCATAGCTTCTGCCCAGAACATATAAGGTAAATTCTTAGCATGTAACATAACTCTAGCTGATTCTGCTAAGGTTCTGTTCTTTCTCTCAACTACACCATTTTGCTGAGGTGTTATAGGTGCTGAAAACTCATGCTTGATCCCTTCAGAAGCACAGAACTCAGAAAACTTCTTATTTTCAAACTCCTTCCCATGATCACTTCTGATTCTGATGATGACATTATCCTTCTCTCTTTGTAACTGAGTGCACAGATCTTTAAACACATCAAAAGTATCTGATTTTTCTCTAACAAAGCTAACCCAAGTAAATATTGAAAAATCATCAACAACTACAAAGGCATACTTCTTTCCTCCAATGCTCTCAACTTGCATAGGTCCCATTAAATCCATATGTAACAATTCAAGAACTTTAGTTGTTACCTGATGATCCAATCTGGGATGGGACTTTCTTGTTTGTTTACCAATCTGACATTCACCACAAACACTGTCTTCATTAATCTTCAGTTTGGGTAAACCTCTGATAGCTTTAGTCTTCATGACTTTCTTCATGCCCTTCAGATGCAAGTGACCCAGTTTCTGGTGTCAGAGTCTGACTTCTTCTTCTGAGCTTATGAGACAAGTGGACAGGCTTCTTTCTTCTTCAGACACCCACAAATAGCAGTTGTCTTTTGATCTGCAGCCCCTCATCATCACCTCTCCTTCTTTATCAGTTACCAGACACTCCTCTTTGTTAAAATTCACTTTCAACTCTTGATCACACAGCTGGCTTATACTGATCAGATTTGAAGTCAACCCTTTCACTAGTAGCACATTATCTAATCTTGGTAATCCATCACTGATCAAGTCACCTATTCCAAGAATCTCTCCTTTAGCTCCATCACCAAAAGTTACATAGCTGCTGGAATATGGCTTTAAGTTACTCAAAAGCTTCTTCAGACCAGTCATGTGTCTGGAACAACCACTATCAAAGTACCAATCTTCCTTAGAGGTGGCTCTCAAAGATGTATGAGCTATGAAGCCAACAGTATTACCTTTGGGTTTCCACACCTTCTTGACATTGTTCTGGATGCAGCATGTTCCACTTTTCTGTACTGAAAATGCTCAGGATAACCATATAGCTTGAAACAGAATGGTTTAATGTGCCCCTTCTTTCCACAATGATGACAAACCCATGGATGATTTCTCCTCTTTCCTTTAGGCTTCTGAGGTTGCTTGTGATGTTCCTTCTTAGATGTGCCTATCATTGGATTATAAGTTTCAGCAGCTGGAACAAACCTTTTAGCAAGATTTTTCTGTTTGAGGTTCAAAGTCTCATCAACAAATCCTATGCCATTTTGTTTTCCATGTTTCTGATTCTCCAATATCTCCTCCAGCACATCAGTAGCAGTATTCATCATTCTAACCTGATTTTTCATGTTTTCAAGCTGAGACTTCAGTTGGCTCACGTCATCTTTGAGATCAGAATTTTGCACTAAGAGTTCACTTTTCTCATCCTGCAGTTTACAGATTGTCTTCTTCTGATCCACAAGTTGCTTGCAAACTTCTACACTTCTGATGTATAGGTTTTTGTAATTGTCAGCCAGTTCTTCATAAGATGATTTTTCAACTCTGGCTTCAGACTCTTATTGAACTTCAGACTCTGAGAGTGCTTCAGACTCTGATAGAGTTTCAGACTCTGATAATGTCTCAGACTCTAAAAATGCTTCAGACTTTGAACAAGCTTCTGAAGCCTTAACCTTCACACCAGACTTGTACCTTCCAGTTAGGGCAACAACACACTTAGCAGATTCACTCTTTACATTTTCTTCTGAGTCTTCATCAGACCAGGAAACAGTCAAGCTCTTTTTCTGCTTCTTAAGATAAGTAGGACATTCTGACTTGATATGCCCATATCCTTCACACTCAAAGCACTGAACACCCTTTGATTGACTATTCTTCTCATCAGTCTTGGTCTTCTTCACATAACTTTGTTGCTTGCTGTTGTTGAATCTCATGTTCTGACCTTTGGATTTGGATCTTCTGTCAACATGCTTCAGAATCTTATTAAACTGTCTCCCCAGCAACCCAAGTGCTTCTGATAAGCCTTCATCATCCTCATCAATCTCTTGTTGATCCTCAGCTTCAGAATTAACTGCAAAAGTAACTCCTTTTCCTTTCTTCTCAGTACGGTTACAAAAAGCTGTTTCAAAATTCAGCAAGGATCCAATTAACTCCTCAACCTTCATATTGGATATATCATGAGCTTCCTCAATAGCAGTCACCTTCATGTCAAATCTTTTAGGAAGTGACCTGAGTATTTTTCTAACTATCTTCTCATCAGACATCTTCTCTCCAAGAGATTCAAAAGAATTAGCCATATCCAGGACATTCATATAGAAGTCTTGAATGTTCTCATCCTCCAACATCTTCAAATTTTCAAATTTTGTGGTGAGTAGTTGAAGTCTGGATAGCTTGACCTTTGAAGTACCTTCATGAGTGGTCTTGAGTATCTCCCAGGCATCCTTGGCTATGGTACACTGCTTGATCAGTCTGAACATGTTCTTGTCCACTCCATTAAATAGAGCATTCAAAGCTTTGGAGTTTCCAAGAGCCAAATCATCTTCAGCCTTTGACCATTCTTCCTCTGGTTTCAGCACATCAGTCTTATTCCCATCTTTGTCCAATACAACTGGATGATCCCAACCCTTCAGCACAGCCTTCCAGGTCCTGTTGTCTATGGATTTCAGGAAAGCACTCATACGAGACTTCCAATATTCATAGTTGGTCCCATCCAACAGAAGTGGTCTGTTAACATATCCTCCTTCCTTGTCCATTCTTGCCAGAAAAGCCTTCCCTGGAGCTCACTCAATAACAAGCAGGGTGCCTGCTCTGATGCCAATTGAAATTCTGGCAGGTACTGAATCAGAACGTAAAACAGAGTACCAGAAACGTAAAACAGAGTATGAAATAAAACGTTCAGAAGCAGAAATAAACAGGACAGAAAGTAAATAACACAAAGTATTTGTTAACCCAGTTCGGTGATAAACAACACCTACGTCTGGAGGATACCAATCCAGGAAGGAAATCCACTAAGAGGAATTAATTCAAAGACTCAGACACAGCCCCTGTTCCCAGCCTTATCACTTAATCTCCACCAGTCTAGACTTCTACCCAGGAACACCACCTAGGTATAAGAACCCTACCTACTTCCCAATTACGTAACCACAACCCAGTGATTAACAGACTCTTCAAACAATTATGAAATACGAAGTTACACTTCAAGACATCAAAGACATCACTCGTACTTAAAAGCTTAGAGTGATTTAGAACTCAAAACAACTAAACCAACTCAAACAGTTAAGTGGTGTACAAAACAAAGCCTAAAGCTTACACACTCAAAGACTCTTATGATAATATCTGTTTTTGACTCAATCAATCTTCTTCAAAGCAGCACGTCTTCCTTATATAGTCTTCAGTAGCTCACATAATTCTGAATCATATTTTCTTCAAAGATACAATTCTGAAATTGTTTAGAAGCTCAAAGAAGGAAACATATTTCTGAATTATATTTTACAAAGATCCTTTGAAAATATATTCATAAATAAACACGAAGCCAATCTTCAATAAGATCTTCACATAAAATTATCAGCCTTCTGGAAACATCAGCCTGGATAAATCTTCAACAAATCTTCAAAAGATACGCAGCAAGAATTAACGAAAAGAACGCAGAAATCCGCTTCTGAAAGGCAGCTTCTGAAAGTCAACAGAATTCAACGTCTGAAGGCAGCTTCTGAAGGTCAACAGAAGTCAACGTCTGAACAGTGCGTCTGAAGACCTGTTCTGCGTCTGATGAACAGTTTTGCGTCTGATGAACAGTTCTGCGTCTGAAGGCCATTCCAGCTTCTGATGAACAGTAACAGCTTCTGAAACTTCTGAAAACCAATTTCCAGCTTCTGAAGACACAAAATAACATCTGAGGACACTTTGCTTGTACAATATGATTTTAGCAAACATTTAGCCAACCTTCAAATAACCAACAACCACAATCAAAACAAGAGCTTCATGTTTATGCTCGAAAATATCCTCAAAAGGTCAGAAGTCAGTCCATCATTTCAACATCTAATCAACTAGAAACCCTGGAAGATGGTTCAACAAAGATGTCTCAAGAACAAACATGTAATTCTGAAATTTCCACTTCTAATATTGATCTACCCATAGCTGTTAGGAAAACACCAGAACTTGCACCAAGAAATCACATAAAACCAGTACAAACTATCCCATTTCCAATTATGTCTCCTACCAAAACCTCTCCCAAAACTACTGAGCCTTTACTTCTAAAATTACGAATTTGTTTGTGCCCAGAAACATTGAGGAAGCACTAGATGATCCCAACTGGAAATTAGCAGTCCTAGATGAGCTTAATGCACTCAAGTAAAATGAAACATGGGAAATTGTGAGCCTACCGCATGACAAAAAGAAGGTGGGTTGTAAGTGGGTTTTTACCATCAAGTGCAAAGCAGATGGAAGTGTAAAGAGGTACAAGGCTAGGTTAGTAGCTAAGGGATTTACTCAAACTTATGGTATAAATTATCAAGAGACCTTTCCTCCAGTTGCAAAACTCAACTCTATGCGTGTTCTTTTATCCTTTGATGCCAACTTCAACTGGTCTTTACATCAACTTGATGTAAAGAATGCTTTTCTAAATGGAGAGCTAGAGGAAGAAGTGTTCATGAGTCTTCCCCCTGGATTTGAGGAAAAATTGGGAAGAAATAAAGTGTGTAGATTGAAGAAGTCTTTGTATGGTTTGAAACAATCCCCAAGAGCTTGGTTTGAGAGGTTTGGAACCATGGTAAAAGGACTTGGTTACATCCAAGGTCAAGCTGATCATACACTGTTTTATAAACATTCAACCACTAACAAAATTGCTATTTTGATTGTGTATGTAGATGACATCATATTAACAGGTGATGATAGCTTGGAGCTCAAAAGCTTAAGGGAGAAACTTGCTAAGGTCTTTGAAATCAAAGAACTTGGCCCTCTAAAATACTTCCTTGGAATTGAGTTTGCAAGATCAAAGGAGGGTATTTTTATGAATCAGCGGAAGTATGTTCTAGATCTTTTGAAAAAAAACTGGATTACTTGGATGTAAATCTGCTGAGACATCCATGGAATCCAACATAAAATTGCAGCATGCTGAAGTTGGAAATATGGTAGATAAAGGAAGGTATCAGCGATTGGTAGGAAGACTAATATACTTATCTCATACGCGTCCATACATAACTTTTGCTGTAAGTTTGGTGAGTCAGTTCATGCATGCACCAGGACCTGAACATCAAGAAGCTGTTTTCAGGATCATAAGATACTTGAAGGGATCACCCGGGAAGGGACTTCTTTGTAAAAATCATGGACATCTCCAAATAGAAGCCTACACCGATGCATATTGGGCTGGAAGTATAACTGATCGAAGATCAACATCAGGTTATTGTACCTTTGTTGGGGGAAACTTGGTTAGTTGGAGGAGCAAGAAACAAAGTGTTGTAGTAAGAAGTAGTGCTGAAGCTGAATTTATAGCAGTGGCTCATGGAGTTTGTGAGGGGTTGTGGGTGGAAAACTACTACAAGAATTGAATTTTTATATTTCTCCACCTATAAAATTGTATTGTGACAACAAGTCTGCAATATCTATTGCACACAACTCAGTCCTACATGACAGGACTAAACATGTTGAAGTTGACAAACATTTCATCAAGGAAAAAATAGAAAGGGGACAAATATGTATGACTTATATTCTCACTACAAAACAATTGGCAGATATCTTGACCAAAGGAGTACCCAAGAAACCTTTTGACTACATAACTCGCAAGCTGTCCATGGAAGACATTTTCAAGCCAGCTTGAGGGGGGGGGGGGGGGGGGGGGTGTCGCAGAATCAAAATATTAATTAGATTATTATACCATTTATATTGTTTATTTTTCAGTAATTGTATTATTAGGTACTCAACTATTGTCTTAACGTGTAATTATGTAGGATCTCTACAATTAATTAGGATTCTAATTCTTTCTCTATTAAAGAGAGAAATCCCCTGTACATTTGAATACATCAAGAAATTATTCTCCTCTCATTCTTTTCTACTGGCCCTAACGGGTCGCCTTGTTGCACTCTAGTGGTAGACATAATATGTACATCACCAAGGTATAATAATCTCGCTACCTGACCATAAAGAAACTCAACCCATAAATAAATAGACATGCATCTCAATCTCACCTCACCCAGCAGTGCCGATCTGTCTACCAAGTTGAAAGCATTCGAAAATCTATTGTGAGCATAGTCATGGAACCAACTCCATGTCGATGGCTCAACACCCAGTTGGCACTGTGCAAAATGGCCTCCGCACTACGTGAAACCCAAACACCAAACTGAAATTCATTGAGATATTTATCCATATCTTTACCAACTCATTTCATAGCAACTTTGGATATCAGACTCCTCCAAATAGGACCTACTACAATAGAGTGTATTCCACCATCAAGCTTTAACAAAGGTGTCAAGGGTGCATAAGCTACAAACGCTGCCAAACTCAAGGGGTATCTTCCTCCTAGCCATATGTTAACCACTGAAATGATAGCACATAAAATATCTTTTGCCACAACTGAACCTTCTCCACACAACGCGTCTAATAGGTGTTGGGCTTGCAAACCATCTCTATCACAAGATGTCCATTTAGGGAACAATTTAATGCACCTGAGGATGATGTTAGCATCAGTCACAAAAGGAGCTTCAGAAAACACGACGTTCAACATAGAGGGAGGTACGGGTGTTTGGCCTCCTAAATTTTCATGGTATCTTCATTATATGGGTCTACTCCGGAAGAACCCAACACCTTCACAAATATTGTGAAGTTCCCATCATCAATATTACGAAGACATTGTATAATGTTAGGACCCACTTTTTGTCTTTCTCCTCAAAATAATCTCCTTAATTACTCATACCATCTTGTCCAGACCCACTTAAGACATTATCAACCAACTTGGAAAAACCGTCAGCTTCTCTCCATTTAGCCAAGCAACCCAAAATATGATGTTGTTGCAAGGACTTCTGATCCCCAACCAAACCCAGGGACCTACAGAACTTGGATCATCAACCACCTGATAAATAACATCTTTTAATGATTGAGAAAATGCAAGACGACAACTATGAGGAATACTCTTCACAATGAAGATATGTACTTGGAGGACTTCCTCTAACAACCTTGCATTCAAAACCATCCTCTCATTTGCACCACTATTATCAGAGTCTTTTTTAGATGGTTTTAAAATATGTAGATCGTGACTCCCGACCTCCCCTGTCTCATCATTAACATAAATCATACCATCAGAATGATGACATGCACGACTCATGGCATGAAAACTCATACACATTCCACACATTCATTGCTTAACCATCCTCAAAGACTCCTCGAAAGTCATAAACATACTCCAATCACTCTTAGAGGGTTTTCGTATTGTACTTTTCAGTTTGTCAGAGCAAATGTGTAACGACTTAAGACGGGCCATCAAATGAGAAACACCCTTACTCCATTCCTCACCATATGGGCAACAATGGAACCCCCAAAATGGACAATGGAGACCTCCTATTTGAGTAGAAATCATTGGACAACACAAAATTGTTCCTCTTCTCTACATAATACAAAATAGTTTTGAAAATCCAAAAATCAAAATATTCCTAAATATATGTTTGGTAGAGGAATTTCAACAAACATATTGTGGGCATGGGTGAGAGAGTGCATTTTGACATGAAAAATTGATGAGGAAAATGTAGGTAATATGATGATAGACGAGTGATGAAAAACGAGGGTATTTGAAAGAGTTTATGGACTATTAAACTTATCCAATAACATGATTTTGCATATGGAATTAAAGAGATTGAAATGAGTGAAGGAAGTTTTAGAAACAAAAAGACAAATAGTTGGTGGGTGAAAAAGATGTGATTTGAAAATATGGGTTTGTATGGATATGGGAGAACTCAAAGATTGAGTTGAGATTTGAGGGTTCAAATGAGTTTGTGGAAATGGAAGGGTTTTTTGGTGTTGTGTAAAAAGGAAACAAAGAAAAAGGGAGAAGATGAAGCATGGTTTTGAAGAAGGAGAAGATGGAATAGAAGATGAAGCCATAGAGGTTATTTAATTGAAATTAGGTTATTAAAAATGAAGGGTTAGATGATAGAAGATGAAATAATGTAATTGATTGATGCCATCTAATATGTCATAGTTAGTTAGCAAAGTTATTGGACTCAAGTCGTTAATGAGATCTCATAGGACAAATCGTTTGAAAGAATCCTAAGGAATATGTATCACTTTGCTTGGCACATTCCATATATAGATAGCAACATTGCCAGGTTGGTTTATGCGTGTACTTTACAACAACAAAGTCTTACGTCGATCTTTCTAAACATAGCAACAGGGAGACCCATATTTCAAATGTAATAATGATGGACCATGAACTCTTATCAATAAAACAAAACTGAACTTTTATTCCTTTAATTTAATCTATTTTTTCAATTAGTCCTTTATATTTTTTTGGCTTAAACGCACTTTTGACCCCTTAAGTTTCAAAGTGTAGCGATTTTGGCCCCCTTTTAAAAAAATGGCAAAAGTGACCCCCCATGTTTACCCCCTTTTGCAAAAGGTCAATTTTGACTTGGTCAAGCATATGTGTCATGCCACGTGTGTTTTTTGGAATAAAAAATAAATAAAAAAACCACATGTATATAAATGAAATTAAATAAATCAAAAAGGAAATAAAAGAAGGAATAGCACGTGAGTGTGAGACTTCATCTTCAAAAATCTAGAAAAAAGAAGGGAACAACATCATCAACAACAACAACCCTTTTCTTTACTCCATCTCTCAAACAAAAACAACAACTCTTTTTCTTCTTTCTCAGTAACAACAACAACAACACTCGTTTCTTCCACCATAACTTCAATCCAACTAATTTATCTCTAATTTTAGATTGAAACATCTAACTTATGGCTCAACAAAATGGTTCATATTTCTCAAGAATATTCAAAATTACCTTTCTGAAACATGCTTCCATCACTAGATGAATCAGCAACATGAAATTAAGCCCATCATCAAGAATTCTTAAAATTCTGGAAAACCATTATTGAGAAATCAGGTTTGAAGGTTCCAAAAAGATTTGGAAATTCTGGAAAACAGATCTGAAGGTTGAGAAAGGATGGAGAGAACGACGTGAATCCAAGAACAGAAATTGAACGTGAATCGAACATCAACAAAAATCAAATCTAACGCGAATCATAAAGGTTAGTTCTTCATCAAATCAATCACCGAGTTTTTTATTTTCTCCTCTTCAATTTGATTTTGATTTGTTCTGTTTGTGACGGTGGTTGTACATTGCAGAGCTACCGGTGATTTTGTCTAGTTCTGTTTGAAGAGAAGAAGGGTTTGAGGTTTAATCGGTGGAAGGGGAGAAGCTTGAAGGGTTTCAATGAAAAAAAATGGTCTCTGGGTTTTAAAGTTCAATCGATGGAAGGAAAGAAACTTGAAGCATTCAATGAAAAAAATAGAAGGGAAGATGATTTTCTGGGCTGGTGCTTGAAGATGGGTTTGATTGTTATGAGTTTTCTGGGTTTGATGTAACAAGGGGAGAGGAGAAGAAGACTCACGTGCTTCTCTCTTAAATGTTTTTTTTTAAATTTTAGAAATACACTTGTGGTAATTACATTTATTTTAAATTCAAAAAATACATAGCCGGCAATTTTTTAAGTTTTATGGCATGACACGTATGTTCGACCAAGTCAAAATTGACCTTTTGCAAAAGGGGGTAAACATGGGGGGTCACTTTTGCCATTTTTTTAAAAAGGGGGCCAAAATCGCTACACTTTGAAACTTAGGGGGTCAAAAGTGTGTTTAAGCCTATTTTTTTTGTTAAGCTAATGTTTTATGTTCATAAACGTTTACACAATTGGTGAGTGCAATTTCTCCTATCTCAAAATACATGGACAAAGTGTACTAAAGAGAAAGAGACCAAGATCTTCTTTGAAAGGAATTTAAAAATCTGATTATGAGAGGGACTTGAGAAGGATATACTCCAACCTAAATCCATTCCATGAAAGATAGTAGCAACCAATTCAACATACACATTGAAAGCAAATTCACACAACCCCATAAAACTTGAGATCCATTCCTCCATCATGATTTCACATCTTGGATTTTCAAGATAGCTACCATATTGACTTTATCTCAAAATAGATGAGAGAAAAAGATTCTTATTAAAATCCAAATCAAGTTTTGTGGTTGAAATGTAATGCATGATTTTCAAACTTTATCTCCTAGTTATAACTTTTTAATATTTATATATCCATTCTTATGTTTCAGATTTATTTAAGTGTAATAGGTTAAGACTTTCTTGATTATTGTTTTTTTCGATGTTTTACTTTTGTAAGGGTTTGAACTTTTGTATGCTCTACCCTCTTTTTTACTTCATCAAAGTTTTATCTTATTGGATTTTTTTATCAGATTTTTAACGAGACAAATATCATTTATGCTCTTTATGTTTTGCTTTAAATTTTGGTCTAGTGTCCAATATTTGTATGTTCTCTTTACTAAATTAGATCGCAAGAAAATTATCGGATCTAATCAGGTCTTCACTTACATAATAAACAAATAAGGCTTAAATATGTCATTGGTCCCTGCACTTTGACTATATTTTGACATTAGTCCATGCACTTTTTTTTTGTTTGACATTGGTCCCTGCACTTTGTAAAAAAATTGCAATTGGTCCTTCTGTCAAGTCCATGTTAAAAAAAAAGGCAAAATTACCGGTGTGCCACGTGGACCAATTATTACACGTCATGTGGCACACTAAAAGACAAAATTTACAGAATTAAAATATTCCAAGAATTTTATTCATTATTAGTCTCTGCACTTTCAACACTTTTTGATATTGGTCCCAACACTTTGACATTAGTACTTGGACCTTTTTTTCTTTTTCTTTTTTAAATCTTCCAATGATATTATTACGTTTTATTATTATTCTGTTCATTATTTTTATTGAGAATAATTCTAAAAAAATAAAATAAAAAATCCTTTTTAAAGAAGGATTAAGTTTTAATCGTATTGCATCGTCTTCTTTCTCTAATTGTGATGTCCCTACCAACTGAGCTATGTTCACGGGGACTATTGAACAAATTATTAAAATTGATGAAATAAGCTAATTAAATTTATATGTTTTATTCTAAAATCATAAAATTAATAACAAATTATTTAAATTTAATTATCATTGAGGAGTATAATTTTTTTCATATATATTTACTTTTCAAGGAAATATAATGTATATTTTAACATAAGATGGAAATAGAGGATAATTTAAGGTTCTCTTAGAGGAGAAAAGTGTAATTTACCCTGAAAATGATTTCCTAGTAATAAATAACTTCTTAAATATTTGATAATAACTCAAAATTATAACATGATCATCATTCTAAATTTACATGTTTAATGACTATCCACTCTCTCGACGTATTTTTTTAATTTTTTTCACTTTTCGTACTGTTGTGTTTGTCTACTTGTCATACGTCTGACCACCGTCATATTGGACAAATAATGGTGATTCGCCAATATTGAAGAATCCATATTGGTGAATGTTATAGAAAGATGCGATACGATTAAAGCTTAACAGTTCTTTAAAAAAGATTTTTATTTTATTTTTTATAATTTTTTTAGGGGATTTTTTTTAATAAAAATAATGAACAAAATAATAATAAACATAATAAAATCATCGTAAAATATTAAAAAAAAATAAACAAAGGGTTCAGGACCAATACCAAAGTACAAGGACCAATATAAAAAAATGCTGAAGTGCAGGGACTAATACCAAAACTTTGGAATATTTTAATTCTAAGAAATTTTGTCTTTTAATGTACCACGTGACGTATAATAATTGGTTCACGTGACACACCGTTTGTTTTGTCTTTTTTTAGGCTTAATTGAACCTTTGGTCCCCTAACTTATTTGTTGTTTTCATTTTGGTCCCATAACTCTAAATTTTTCCAGTTTGGTCCCTCAAATATAACTCCGTCAATCAAATTGGTCCATGTCAGTCAACTTTAACCCCAATTGTATTAGGTGGACCAACATTATAGGTGGTCCACCGTAGACTTTATTAATTTTTTAATTTCAACCCTTTGATCTTTTTTCAAAAAGGGGACGACTAGATTTTAGAGCTTTATTATATCTTATTATACACCCCCATGTGACAGGGATATTTTAGTAATTTCACATCACACCATCATCCCTCTCATCTCTTCTCTCTGGACAGATATCTCTCTCTCTCTCTCTCTCCTCTCAATCCCTCCACCACGGCCGCCGCCGTCGTCATCCGCCCTCATCGTCGTCTTCTTCCCCAAATTCTCCCTCTCGTTCTGTCTCCCTCACCTCTGTCCATCTT
Source organism: Medicago ruthenica (assembly GCA_018208015.1). Classification (NCBI taxonomy): domain Eukaryota; kingdom Viridiplantae; phylum Streptophyta; class Magnoliopsida; order Fabales; family Fabaceae; genus Medicago; species Medicago ruthenica. The sequence goes on from CM031372.1 coordinate 11,820,499, forward strand.
TCTTCCTCTCTCTCTCTCTCTCTCTCTCTCTCTCAGATTCACTTCTCTGTCCATGACCCTCCGTCGCCGCCACCACCACCACCATAACCACCACCACCACACGCCCCTCCATTCCAAAAACCCTCAATTCCTCTACTCGATTCCTTCTCCCTAAACCCCCAAATTGAAGAAAAATGCGAAGATGATAGGATTGAGTTGTGGTGGTGGCGGTGGCGTTGTTGTTTCCACCGCACCTACTAGTGGTGGTGTTGCTCCTGCAGCTGCTAAGGCAAAGAAAGAGGAGAAGGTGGAGGAGAAAGAAGAATATTGTGTTATGAATGAGAAGAGATGCAAGGTTACAGATAAGAAAAAAAAAAGCAATTGAAAAGAAATGGCTGGATTTATTTATTTTTATGATGACGAAGAACATGAGGAGGAAAAGATGTAGAAAAACAAAAAAATTTGGTGTTGGTGGTTCACCGTTACATACAATGGACCTGCGACCTAATGACTGACGGAGATATATTTGAGGGACCAAACGGGAAAAATTTAGAGTTATGAGACCAAAATGAAAACAACAAATAAGTTAAGGGACCAAATATTCAATTAAATCAATTTTTTTTAACATGAACTTAACAAAGGGACCAATTGCAAATTTTTTACAAAGTACAGGATCAATGTCAAACAAAAAAATTGCAGAAACTAATGCTAAAATATGGTCAAAGTGCCAGCATATTTAAGCCAACAACTAAACAAATGAATTAAGAGGTTAGAGTATTTGGTGCATAATCACGAAAAAGCCGTTGATTTTGGCGGGTTCGAATCTTCTACGTCTACGTATTAGGAAAAATAGAAAATATATTTTCCACCTTCCTTCTTCTACAGTAGAATCTCATTTTCTTCTCTCTCTTCTTTCTCTCTCATCTCTTCTGGATCTACGGCGACGCCATGGCCACATCCAACGGCACCGACGACAGAACTCCTCCCTCCGAATCGGCGTTGATCTTTCTCGGAACAGGCTGTTCAAGCATGGTTCCCAACGTACTGTGTCTCATCAATCCCTCTGATCCTCTTTGTTCCGTTTGCGCTCAGTCATTATCGATCCCGCCGGAGAAAAACCCTAATTACAGGTACTCTCTTTCAAGTTTCAACGCATTCGACATTGATGATCGTAATTCATCGTTTTCTTGATATTCTATTCATTTTGGGGATTTGTAGGTGTAATACTTCGATGTTGATTGATTATTGTGGAAGCGGTGGTAATCATAATTATATACTGATTGATGTTGGGAAGACATTTAGGGAGACTGTGCTTAGATGGTTTGTTCATCATCGGATTCCAAGAATCGATTCTGTGAGTTAATCATGTCGACGTTTTTGTGTTAATTTTTTGGTTGTAGATTTAACTTCCTTATTTTATTGAAGCTTAATTTAGTGAAATCAATGTGTTCAATGCAAATGCTGAAATGTCACTTAGATATCCTTTTAATTATTACTAATTAGAAATTAGCTCCAATTTGAGAAACTATTAAGAAAGATCTAGATATTAATTAGTTGGATCGAAATACGGTTTATGATAGAGCATTATGGTGTTATTTGATCCTTGTAGCCGACCTCACTTAGTGGGATAAGGCTTGATTGTTGTTGTTGTAGAAATTAGCTCCCATTTTCTCCGTTATGGTTTTGATGATTACATAAATTGCAAATGAAAAAGAAATTTGTTATCTTTACTTCTATTTCATTTCTATTGTAAGCAGCTTACCTTTCATTCTACTGTTTGAATCCATGACCTCCTAGGCACACACCAACATTCCAAAAATTGTGTCAAGATTTCATTTCAAATGACACAGTTGGTAACAAGATTGGTTTTACTACATAGTTATGTACCAAAGTTATTACTAAGATCTGTAATAAAAAATATTATTTAGGACAAAGTCTTCAAATGAGTGCAATAAGTCAAAAGATGAAGGTTTATTAACGTGCAGGATAAAGTCCAGGGATAAATTTTAGTTATAATACCAAAAAGTTAGTATTTAATATTCGGATGTATGCCTGTCAGAGAGCATCTGATTATTAAAGGGATATTTCATTTCAGATGTATGCTGGTAAAGATATCTAGGGTATGCCATGAAGAGAAAGAGAAGGGACACGGTGAAAGCTTTAAAATGTTTCTTAAGCAAGGAAACACTCAGTATTGTTGTCATTTCTCTGTAGATGATAAAACTGATAAGGCGAGCAGAGCCCCTTAAAATTTGTAGTTGCTATTTGCTCATTTTGTAATCTGTTTTTATGGTGCTGTCCTGTACAGGCACATTAAAATTATTCACAACCGTGCATAAAATTTTATATTCTCCCAGCTCCAGGGAAGAAATTCATTTTAGGAAAAAGAGCATATAAATGAATCATATTGCTACTAACACAATACTCAAGAACATAGATTGACTACAATTTGTTTTTAGCCTAGTTTTTCTTCCTTTTGTCTATCGTATATTCCTTGAAATTTGTATTTACCTGAATTTTTCATTCTTTGAGGAATAAAAAACAAGTTCTTTGGTTGAGTTGCAGATTATTTTGACTCATGAACATGCTGATGCAGTCCTTGGATTGGATGATATACGTGCTGTGCAGCCTTTTAGTCCAATAAATGATATTGATCCTACCCCTATCTACCTTAGCCAGCATTCAATGGATAGGTACCTCTAGTGACCACTGCGTGTTTTGATACTTAATTAGCTTAAATAGTTAAATTACATGTAACTTCCCTCTGTTTTCACCCTAGATAAATGCTCTGAAAAGATATAGATAAGTACATGGATTTTTGTTGAAGTTCTTTGTGGTTATTTAACACAATATCTATCGTTAACAATAAAGTTCAGCAAATTGAATCACTTATTGTGATAGTCAATCTTTTAAAAGGCACCTTATTGATCAATATTGCTCTATAATTTTTATTCTTTGATATAAACGATATAATTCTGTTGTTATCCCAGGGTAATTATGCGCATTACTGCAACTGTGCGAATCTTTGAGATGAAACCAGTGTGTTGTGTGGACTTCCCAACCACTGAACTCAGATGCTTGTATATCTGTGAAAATTGTTTTGATTAGAATCTGACTCCTTTTTTATATGCCAAATGAAAAGTTCATTAATTGAAATAGCATAAGCCATACTAAAAAAACTCAATGCCATGTCCCAAATCTGAAGCAGTAAGCACTACAACCAGCAACAGTAACCAATTGAAACCAGAAAATTACAAAAGCCAAACTAAAACTTATCCAATAATCAAATTGAGCAGAACAATAATAGGAGACCAGTTATATTTTGAGTATATGTGTTGATCACTTAACCCATAGATTACAATGTCACTCCTATCTCAGCATGAATTATGATCCACCTTTTTTTTTAATTTTCTGGGCTATCCTATGCTCTCAAGTAACCCATGTTTTAAAACTTTGTACAGCATAGAAGAGAAGTTTCCTTATTTGGTTCAGAAAAAACGCAAGGAAGGACAAGAAATACGAAGGGTTGCTCAGATTGCCTGGAACATTATCACTGATGACTGCAATCAACCATTTTTTGCATCAGGATTAAAATTCACTCCCTTACCAGTTAATTGCCACTTTCTTTGTCCTTATATTAAGAATGCAATTCCCCTTATCTGTGGGAACTTCATTGTTTGTTTGTGGATGTAGGTAATGCACGGAGAGGATTACATCTGTTTGGGATTTCTTTTTGGTGAGAAAAGTAGGGTGGCTTATATATCTGATGTTTCACGGATTCCTGCGAGTACAGAATATGGTATGATTTGAAATAATTCATGCTTGGACATATGCATTTCTTTAGTTCTATCTCTTAAAGTTGGACTATAAGTGTGCTAAGAGATAACTTATCTGTTTGTTTTGTCGGTTATGGGGCTTTCTTACTTATCCTCGTTTGATTTATGATTTTTGACATTAACATTTAGCAATAAATTGCCTTTTTACAGTCATTTCGAAAAGTGGAGCTGGACAGTTGGATCTTCTAATATTGGATTCATTATATAGGGTCAGTAGTTCCGTTTTCAATTTTTTTTTTTGTATAAAATAAAATACAATTTTTTAGATATTGTATTTTCCACACACGTGCACAAGTGTGTGTGTGTGTGTGTATTATTTCTGGTATGTTATTCTTGTCAGATTCTTACTCTGTCACTCTCTTCTGGAGAGGAATTTACTTACTTGCAGTGTGATAAAATGCTTCTTACTTCATTGGTGTTTCTTACAGCTAGATTTGATTCAACTATGTGTTAATCTGTTTAGTGGAATATAAGGGAATTATTTTCACTGAGTCTAGTGCAAACCTTTGAAAATAGGAACAAATAGCACTTTGTTATTAAAAATATAAAATGAAAATAGATAAGATTTTCTCAAACCAGATAGACTCCTAGTGTCTCTTTGCAGGAGTAAACTTTCTCAACTATAATTTATTTTCCTCATACAAGAAAGACATCCCTTCTTTGTTACTAGTTCAATAACTTGAAAAGAGGTCATTAGATGATTACCCGGCTTATATGTGCTGGACCTAGATTCTTGAAAAATTTCAGGCATATGGGCATATCTTCAACTTTAAAATAATAAAACCCTAATGTTTCCTTTGTTTTTCTCTCTTCTTTTTTTGTTTTATAGAAAAGTCGATATAAATGTCAAGTTGCTTTATTGGTCATTTGGAATTGAGAATTTTCTGATACACAGACAACTTAATTTTGTGTTTCAGTTTTCGTATTTCCTTACTTGCTAATTTATAAATGACTAGAACTGGGTTAATTATTGGAGTATTAACCATTGTCATAAATGCATAATGGAATATAGTGTCTTGGAATAGAATATAGAAAGAAAATCTCTGCCTTTGGTCCATTATAAAAATATCAACAGAATACGATATCATGAATGAGGAAACACGAGACAATGGTAGTGCAGATGGCACTAACCTTTTGGTTCCAGATGTTTGAGAAACCTAGGCTCTTATTCCCAATTTCCACTCTAAAACCACAGACAAGCCTCTCTTATTTCTCTCTCCCTATTGTGTATATCCTATCATCTATGATTCTCTAACCCAATCATTTAAACTAACTAATTTTGCGGAGTTATCTAACAGTTTCTCCCTTTGTTTTTTTGAGTCATTGCAGACTGGGTCACATAATGTTCACCTTTGCTTCCCGCAGGTTTGTTTTAAGTTGGGAAATTGACAATTAGTTACACTGACTAATTGGAGGTGAAATGTTATTAATTAGTTATTGGTAATTTTACAGACTCTTGAAACTGTGAAGAGGTTGTGTCCGAAGCAAACCCTTTTGATTGGAATGACTCATGAGTTTGATCACCACAAGGACAATGAGTTTTTGAAAGAATGGTCCAGAAGGTATCTGTAAAGAAGTCAAATATTGACTGTTGCTAATACCTTTAGTAATAATGACTCATAAATCTGATAGTAGCATGATCATGTAAATTTAATATTTATCTTTGTACTCCTATGGTATTTTATGTATTTTAGAAATTGATAGAGTTGACTCTTCTATGAATGTGCTTAGGGAAGGAATTCCGGTGCAGCTTTCCCATGATGGTTTGAGAGTCCCCATAAACTTATAGTAAGGTAATCCCTCTGGACCCAAATCGTCATTTTTTTTCATCAAGAACGGTACATAAAGAAGTAGGAAATGGATTCGTCATTATAATCAATGGCATGCATTTGTGTCCATGTCTAATTTTTCTTGACATAATATTATTGGACTTTCTTAGTTTTCTTTTTTTTCCTTATTTTGTAAAATATGCATTAATAAATTGTAGTGATTGACATCGAGGGTGTGTTTTTATGTGGAGATAATTAGTGAGTAGGTATGAAGTTGTGTGAGTAGAAAACTGAGTAGGATGAAAGATAATTTTTCACTTTTTTGTTGTTTAGTTAGTTGAAAAGTTGCTTGGTTAGTGGAAAATCACTAGGATATAGGAATCATTGTCGTACTATTGAAGTTGATAAAATTTGTGGGATGGAGTGTAAATGAGTGACACTACACTTTCACTGGCCCTGTATTTTTGTGGATTCCAACCATTATGAAGTAATCTTGGCTCTAGCTTTTTGCCTCCTAAAACAGCACACCCTTATTTGTACTTTAGCCATACCCTTATTTGTACCTTGGCCATAAATATTATGAGCATAAATTGTATTTAATACTGACAAACGATAATGTAATGCTTTTTATCCTCCCCTTCTCATGATTAGTAGTTGATCTTGACTTTCAATGAATATTAACGATATTAAATCTTAATCTGTGTTATTTTCCTCTTGCAGGGTAAAGCATGGGACAATCTATACCATATACAGTTGATCTTAATTTAGATTCATTGGAGCCTTAATATTTTCAAAGATGCCCAGTTTCTAAAGCAAACCCAGGAACTGACAGTTTTGCTAGAAGGCGGCATTTGTAGACGTGACACTGATAACTTGTTATATTATTGTGAGGAAATCTTTGATTTTTATAGTTAAACTCTCAAAAGCTATAGTAGAACATTTTTTTTTGCTAAACTGGAGAACAAATTGAGCATGAGTTTTAAGATCTCCAAAAAATCCACTGTATCCTAAGAAATCTTTTGCAGGGTCACTTTATGCTCCCACCAATATCCTAATTAGAGATGTAATCTTCTTTTTTTACCTAATAAGAAATGTATTCTTCAAGCGTGTAGTGATTGTTATAAATAATAAATGGTCGACTGGACATTAGATTGTTTCCCAGACTGTTATTATTTTTAGCCTCACTCTATGTTGCTGCTGCTAATGATTATGCTGTTGTGTTCTATACCTTATTGCATACAATATCACTTGATTTATATTCGATTGCTGATTAAAGGATATCTGAGTAAGCGAGTTTTTGACGGAAATTTACCGGTATTAAATTAAAAAAATAAATGAGGATTCATGAGTAATTGGATAAAGGAAGTCGGAGAATCGTTTTTCTCTAGTCTAGTACGATGTCTCGAGAGTTTTAACTGTATAATCAAGATTACTTCAAAAAAAAACTGTATAATCAAGATTGGATTCAAACTTTAAATGACTCAAATTATCTCGTTCAAACACTAATCATCTTGAATTTGATAAATTTTTCCCTTGACATATATGAATAATAATCAATCATTGACCTATATTTTGCTTAATACGAAATGTGTCCTACCAAATTGAAATGTTTATTTTAATTTGAAACTGTTCAAGTTAATTGAATTCTAACATCTTTTCTTCGAGAAACTGATAAAAAAAGTATATAAAAATAACCAATGAGGATTTTCATAGAATCATAGTCATAGATGTAGAATATTTGCCTTTTGGTTTTTGTTACAATTGCCGTGAGCATGAAGTTTGAAGTAGTCAATGCACGTTCCATTTCCAAGTCTTTATTCATTTTATATATTATATCTGTGGTTTACAAAGAAACAAAAACAAGACAAGGACACAAACAACAGTGGAATTGCAACAAAAAAAAACAGTGGAATTGAATTCCTTTACACCATAGTCAAAATTTGGAACCGTTCTAGAAAGCAACCTTACGGAAGAGTCCAGTTTGCGTGTCTTTTCTGGTCTTTCTTCTCCGATTTGAACACTCTCAAATGAATAAATAGCATTAATATATATATTGGTAGAAGTAAAGTAGTAGGAAATTGAAGATCTTTGAAAGATTAAGAATATCCAAACAAGAGGATATGGCATGTTCTGTGGCTTTTAACAACAAGAATTTGGAAATAAGTTTCTTTGTTTTCAAGCCAACAATTGTGATTATAGATGATCTTGTTCATGGTCTCAAACAATTTTCCTTAACTACTGAAACCCTTGGTTGTGTTCAAAGCTCTATATTTAGAAGCATCCATGGAAATATGGTAACTTCTTTCTTTCTCTGATTTCCAAATTTCAATTCAATTTTACTAATTTATTTGTTCAAAACTAATTGTCTCAATTCTAAAGTGTGTATAAATGTCCCTTTTGTTTGAAACTTTGCTGAATATAGTTTGTGAAATCCATTTCTTCAATTGTGAATTTATGCTGAAAATTTGCTTGGAAGTTGGAAAACATTAACCGAAAGATTGTACACCAAATTGATCATATAATATCATCTTTATTTGGACTTACAAACTCATGTTCATCAAAAGTTTAGTTTGATTTCAAGTTTTATCCTTCAGCAAATGACAACTTCAGATGCCATTGTTCCATGGTAGTTCATGTTTTGATTCAATTTTGGGAGAGTCAAAAGTGATTCTGAAGACTAAAAAATGATTTTGGTATGTTTGGAGTTTCTTGATTAGAAATGATCCTAACTTGAAGTTCAAAATTGTAGCTTTTGCCTCGAAACATGAGCTTTACACACAAACTTATTTATTGTTCAACTCACTTTTAACTAAAATCATTTTTCGTCGCCGTAGAAACAAACACGCATTGTTGTCCTTGTTCACTTTCATTGCATTTGTCTAACGGACAATAATTGTTCTGTGTTGGTACAAATTTTTACTGAGTTGATATTTCTTAGTATTCATTGAGCTGAATATTTGTTTCATGTAATCAGATCATATGGTATGGAGCATGGCAGAAGCAATCCATTAAGGAAAAAGAGCTTCTAACTTCAACTCTTGTAAGATAAATTTATTTTCCTTTCAGATGTTTTTTATGCACCTTTTCTACTGATTTGTGTCATCTTACAGATTGATTAAGCATACCAAATCAATTATTTCCCTTCAATTTAGTTAATTCTTATATAACAACTTTTTGTGTAATTTACAGAAATCAATGTTAACCAAGGTATCAACCATGGCTAAATTAATTGAACATAGTTTCCTTGAAGCATATGCTGGAGAATCAAGAGATGGCTCATCAACTGCAAAATTCTCAACTGGAGACATATTATCTATCAACTCAGCAGGCACGACTAGTAGAGACGACCTTAATGACCTTTCCTATGCCGTGTTAGCTCTTTTCAGGTCACGCTTTGCGAAAATGGAAGGCATGACTTCAGGTCTTTGCTTGAAAGGACAAAGCAGACCAATAGTTGTGTGCATTCACGTGTGGAAATCTCTTCATTTTTGTTACTCATGGATTCTTAATTCTGACCATAGGAAATGGATGATGCCTTATCTTGAACGATTCGCGATCGATATGAAGTATGATATTTTCAAAGTAGTGTATGTCAGTGGTGACAATGTTGTTGATGTTAACTATATTTCTCATCATCAGATGTTAGAAAATGGGAAAGGGAGCATAGAAAGACAGATAATGCAGAATTGAAACTACTGTTACAGATTTCAAGTTTTGAACTATGTCCTCTTCTGCTAAGTTATTTATCACTTGTAAATACAGTTAATTACTTTGTCAAGATCAAATTTATGATTAGAAATTAATGAAAGAATGAATAAATATTAGTCATAAAGGGTGGATTAGTGAATGAGAGAGAACATGTTTCGATTGTGAAGGTACAAAACAAAGGTGAAAAAGAAAAGTGTCAAGACTTAACGCGTTATGTTATGTGAGCGAGTCCCACATCGGCTAGTATAGCAGGTAACGTAAGGTGCTTGTGCTATAAAATGAAACAGATACTCGGTAATGAAATCACGGAACCGTGTGATAAGCACAAAGCGAACTATTCTTTCGCCTTTTACTAAAGAATACCGTGTGCGTGTCACTTTAAGCGGTATACGCTTATTTTTGGAAGGGTTCTCGAAAAGAGAGCCCTGCAATATTAGTTCAAATTTTTAACGTGTTGTAGTGCCAATATTCGTATTCTGGAATTTCTGGTACAGAATACAGTATCCTTTTCTTTATAAATATGCTAAAGTGACCATAGTCAATTTTTTCTTTTTTAGCCAGTTTATCTTACAATGGTCTCAATTTATTCTGTAATATTATTTCTGTCAATAATTATAAGACTATTTTAAGAATTAAAGGATAAAATTGTAAAAACAATAGTAATTATATACAAATTTAATATTATTATCAATTTTCTTAATTTGTGTGATTTTGACATTGACAAAAGGAGTATTACATTTGTGTTTTGTTGAGCCTTCTGAATTTTTATAAAGTACGTTAATTTTATAGTTTAATAGAGATAATGAATAAAATGAAACTAAAATTTTTGGATTGATTTTTTGGATGTTTTATACATGCATGTATCTTTCCTGTTAGAAAACTCGACTCAGTTGCAATAATCCCACCATGACTTAAGATAGAGAAGCAAACTCTTTCTTTATACTACATCCTGAAGAGAAGACCCTAGCCCATGCTTTGTTAAGATAGAGGTTTTAAGCAAATATGCAATGTCAATGTGAAATTGACTTGAGATCTCATACAAAGTAAAAATCTGACATGAATAAAAATTAATCGACTCATATGAAGTAAAAATCCGACATGAATTAATAAAATTAAACTAATACAGTTGAAGTACATTAGAGTAAGTTTATCTGAATTTGCCAAATTCACTGCAAAACCATACGAGTAAACTCAGTTTCAGTTGAGTTCTCTAAAATTTGAGTTTACACCCTAACCAAATCAAAATCAGTATCTAGACTTGTATAGTTGTATGATTCCACTCCACACGTTAACTTGCAATTTTAATAACCATGCTCTAACACTTCCACATTTACAAGATGGATTGTACAATAACAATGAAATTTCTTGATTTTGGAACTGGTTTAGACTTGGTTGACAACTAAACTAGTTTCGTGAAAAAAGTTGGTTATTTTTTATTTTGGGGTCTAAAGTGACATTATTAATCAAAACAGAGCAAGGTCCAAAACTACACAACCACAAACGGGTGGGGTCTTGAAATGGATTTTCTGTTGGTTTTATGCCATGCACACATGTGTAGCTTACACCAAGTGAATTTTCTTTTATTAAGGTATTCATATATGTATTACATAGACTAATCATTCATGATGATGATTGAAATTAATTTTACAGATTGATCTCTCCCGGTATATAATCACAATAAGTAATTTTTCTCAGGTTTGATTCCCAAAATGCCAAGAATTCCTATGTAAGACCATTTCATTCAAGGCTTTGCTCCAACTTAAATTGAACCCCCCACTAGTAGCGTTGTACTCACGTTCTCAAACATCATTACGACATTACCCGCACACAATCTCATAAGATTTTCTCGGAACCTACCTGTTCAATTGTTCCTGTATTTTAAAAATCCACCGTCTCAAACTTAACTTATGCAGAATGCAGCAGATGTATCATGTACAATAGATTTGAAAAATTCATTTGAGGACCAACCACTCACAAAGAAGCCTTTAAGTCTCTAGATTCGATTACTCAAAGCTGTAACGAAAAATGTATATTTTTCTCCTCCCTTATATGCCAAATATAAATAAATTAGTGGTAGAAAATCTGCTATTCAGAAAAGTACTAGCAAAATACCCCTGTAAAGATTGATTTATAAAAGTCAGTCAATTATTAGTAGCTATTGTTCAATTCTATCACTTTTTCATCATTCAAATTCCAAACCTTATCTCAGAAACACGGTAAAAATAAAACAGAAGATAATTTCACTTCTATTAATCCCATAGCACTGAAATATTCCATCAGACATAAAAATCTTTCATTCATTACAAAAACCATTTCCTGGCTACAATCTCAAGTTACAAGACCAACTCACAAAAATTCAATCTTCAACTACAGAGAAACAAATATCACAAAAATGAAACAAACACCTCCCCTTGATTTCTCATCCAATACCTCTACAGGTCTTGAACACTCAAATCTGAAAACATCAAGAGCATTGTAAGTCGTGACACACAAAACAACAAGATTACATTTAGCGCAAATTGATATGATTAAAGAAAGGCATACATTAATCCATTTGAATTTTCAAAAAGGAAGACGCATAAAAGAAACATATAGCCAGTGCTAATGTTAACTTTGTCATGTTACAATATTTGGTCACTGCAATGTGTTATTGATATCTTACAATTGGCACAAGGGCCTGATTGAATTGACTTATTTGAACTTATCTTGGCATAAACACTTGTGAGACTGTTTGGAAGAACTTATGAAAACAGCTTGTGACATGTTCATAAACTGTTTTCAGCTTGTTTTTATAAGTTCTCCAAGATAACAAATTCTAGCTTCAACGCAAACAATTTAACTATTATATCTTCTATTATAGAAATAGCTTATACATAAGCGCATATGATGATAAGTGCTTAAGCTGTAAACTACATATTAAACTGTTGATACAAACAGGGCCTAAATATAAACAATTGAACTAGTTGAATTGTTGGTATCCTAGGCTAAATAAATATTAAATCTCAAAATATAAATCCAACTACATACCTGGAGGAAGTGATTGCTTCAATTTGTCAGCTTTCTCAACGTCAAACACACAAAGTGTGTAGAGGTACTTGGAACACCTGACCTTGAACTTAACCACATCCTTACTCCTCTTGATTCTCACTGACCTCGCATCCTTCCTTCTGGCAGTGAGAAGGAAATCCTTAATCTCGTTGATTTGCTTAGGCTATGTACAACACCATACACATTGTCAGAACAATCGGCATATATAGTATTATATCAGCAAAGACACTTCAACAGAAACAAACAAATAACTAAGAAACAGTTTAAAAACATAATTTATGCAACTTACGTTCCGTTCCAATAAGCAACTTAATTAAGCGCTTGTAGCACTCTACAAGAGCTTATTGCATAAGTGCTTATGTATAAATTATTACTACAACAAAAGATAAAATAAAGTCAAAATGTTTTTGTATTAAGCAAGTTTTCATTAGCTATTCTGGGGAGCTTATGGAAATAAGCTGAAAACAGTTTATGCACTTGTCACAAGCTATTTTCAAAAGCTCTTTCAAACATTCTCACAAGTGTTATCCACGGTAAATTAGCTCAAATAAGTTAATCCAAACAGGTCCTTACCATGATAAAAGTACCGGTTATACAAAAACAAATCTACAAAAAAATGTTATAATTTAAAACACTAATCTCTATAAAGTCCATAGTTATAAACAAAAGTATAACCAAATAGTTCCTGAATTCTAAATCTAACTTGAAGAATTCAACATAAAATGACCCAAGAAATAGACTTTCTAACAAGATTAACATTCTTATTAACGAAATTAATAAAAATAATAAAATGGGTCTCGATTAATTTGTGTTGCAGAAGAATAACTGAATCCAATTAACAAAGAAGAAACGTATAAATAGAATGTAATATTCGATAATTGAATAAGAAATACAAAAGCAATTGAGAAATTAGAAAGAAAAAAATAGGCGGAATGAGAAAAATCACCATTGTTCCAAGAGGCAGTGAGTTCGAACGAAGTGTGAAATGCTGCTGCCGCTGATAAACCCTAATCCTAACCATTTTCGTAGTTCTTGGATTTCACCTAAAAATCCCATATCATTTTGGGCCTATTCTCTTTGACCCAAACCCATTGAAAAGAGAAAGTTACTCTTCAGGCACCCTCTAATTGCTCAAAAAATGCAACTACCGTTAACTGGCATAAAACAGTAGTTAAGTGCCGTTCGACATTTTTTAAATCAGTTTAACCAATTTAAATAATCTCATTAACCGTAGTTAACTGCCACTAGGTGTATTTTCGCCAATTTAGAGCGACTAAGATCAAATGGTGGACGTTTATTGAGCAACTCTCTACGGACAAAAAAATAAGAAATGTGTTGATAATATTAATATGTCACTAAACTTTTTTAAGTTAAAGTTATATTTTTTTCTTAAGGGTAAGTTAAAGTTACATATTATCTGTACTATACTAGTGAAAAAACAGACACTCATGTGTCCGTCTTTCCGCTCTTTTTATTACGCTAACGTTTGAAAATTATAAACGGTGTTTTTTTATGAAATTTTGATTTTGATTAAAACTAAAAATATAAATGTTTGTTGCTTTCAAGTTATGACATACCAAACTAACCATGATTATCTATTTCAATAACACCAACAATATAACAAAAAACTATAATATAAATTCTTCTTTTTTCAATGACACCAACAACAATCTTTATTATAGAAAAATCTATTTAATGGTATAATTGGGATAATGAAAAAGTAAGTATAACATGTTTCGGTTCTTTTGGGTGGGTTTTTTTCTCTTTTCAAAATTACCCTCAACTTTTAATACAAATAGCACATATAACAAATAGATAAAAGTAAATTCAAATATTAAAATAAAAGTGTAACAAACAAGATATGATTATATGTCCAGTTTTTTTCCATTATCTTTTAAAAAGTGTAACAAACTAGATGAGTATATCTATACTTACTTTATATAAAGAAAATAAGAGATTTTGGACTGGCTTTTTCATTATCTCAATTATACCCTTAAACAGCTTTTTCTATAATAATGATTGTTGTTGGTATCATTACAAAGATAAGAATTTAGATTATATTTTTTTGTTATGTTGTTGGTGTCATTGAAATAAATAAACATGATTAGTTTAGTTTGTTATAATTTGAAAGCAACAAGTATTTATATTTTTACTTTTAATCAAAATCAAAATTTCATAAAAAAAACCCGTTCATAATTTGCAAACGTTAACACAATAAAACGTGCCCGTCTTTTTGCTAGTAGATATAAAGAAAATAGCCCGTTTTGGAAGGATAACCCACTTTACTTCGATGCTTCAAGGATAACCCACTTTACTTCGATGCTTCAAGGATAACCCACTGACCGATGAAGATGAAAACTCAACCATTTTTCGTTTCTTGCAATACTGGGTATTCTCTAGGTAACCCACGAGAAAGATGAAGATGAAGATGCAGATTTGATTAAGGATAGATGAGCAAAGAATCAAATTCGATTTGATTGTGTTAAATGAAATCGAGCCAAATGGGTATTTAAGATGCAAATTTTGATGGAAGAAGAAGGAAGATTGAATTGATTTTGAAGATTTGGGAATTTGGGGGTTTTTAAACCCTAAAATTATAACCGTTTGAGGTTGAAGAAGAAGCTCACGTGAGCTTGACTTTCTATTTTTTTTTCATTTTGTTAAATCCAACCTGACTTTAAAATTTTTTTTAAAAAAAACCCATTAAAACACGTGGCACCTCACTTAAGTGATGTGGGTGCCACGTCTGCATTGACTTGGTCAAAATTGGCTTGGGGGGCCAAAAGTGCAAAATGGGCTAAACTTATGGGGCTGATTTGTTATTATTTTTTATAGGGGGCCAAAATCGCAAGTTCGTGATACTTAGGGGACCAAAACTGCAATTACGCCTATAGTAAATTACATCAATCATGTTCCATGAACAAGGAAAATTACCAAACATTCTTGTAGCATTTGCAAATACCAATCTTCGATTTATCAAAATTATTGTCATTTAGGCCACTCAAGGAATTGTGCAGCCACATTTGTCATGGTTTTGCGACCAACTCAACTCATTCACCCATAACTATAGTCGTTAAATATTTGACTAAATACTCCTTGAAACTATAAGGGCAAATCAATTTAGCCTATCAAATTTATGAAATAACAATTTAATTTCTTAAATTGAAAATTGTCAGTCAATTTAGTCATTCCATCAAAATCAATGAAAGACATACATATTGACTTAAATAATTTGTTGATGCATCAAAATGAACATATAACCTTTAAAAAATTTGTTTAAATTTTGAGAAAATGATAAAATCGCCAACTTTTTTTATGAAAGAATTAAATCACCATCTTAACAATAGAGTTTACTCAAATAACTATTACATTAATTTATCATATATATTAAAAAAAAATCACAGGAATAGAAGGCAGGCAAACAACAAATTACGTCGTTAACCATTTTTAGATGACAAACGCAGTACACAAGTTTCTGGATAATTATATTAATTGATATTTTTCAATGATTAAAAAAAAGTCCATTTACTCTAAAACTTTATCTACATGGGATAAACCCCTACTGTGTTGTTAACCATTATTGATTTTTCATATTTATATTTGTGGACTGTTATGGTTATCAACCTTTATGTTCGTTTAAATACTGATTATTCAAAACAAATTCCTCAACGAACACACGGGTGTGAGTGAAAAACTAGTATGGTTAAAGAGGCGCATGTATAAATAAACTTAACTATAAAACAAAATGAATGTAGATACAAATACAACTTCCACAAACAAGAAGCCATAAGATCCATGCACGTGCTAAACAAGTTTATCACAATCACAACCTTTTTGGTCATATTGTGGGTGACAGAGCAAAACCAGAGAGTAGAGTCAGTCCCAAGAAATAAAGTGATAGAAAGCAAATAGAAGAATCAAGAGTAACTCCACACCTAAAAAATATGTATAAAGTGGGGTTATTGTTATTGTTATTGTAGATAGATAGTGCCCTACCTTGTCACCATTCCATACCTTGAAAAAAGCCCCCAACAAATAAGGCAGCCCCACATAACATGCATCAAAGTAAATTGCACAAACCTATACTCAACTCCAACTTCTTTAATCACATATTCCCACTTGGAATGCTAGCTAGTGTCACAACTAAAGAAGTGACCTCAATTAGACTCTTTCTACCACCCTCTTCCTTAGTTCTTTAAATGTGTAATACAAATTTCAGTGGAAAATGCTAAGATTAGAAACATACATCATTACATGAACCAGAAGGATCCCTATATGATAAGAAGAATAAGTGAGAATCTATAATAATTTATACATAAATAGAAGACAGACGGACATTAAGTTGTGTCGCTAATCCTTAAATTAAATTAAAATAATATTTAAATAATAAAAAATGTATATAGAAATATATGATATATGATTAAAAAGGCTTATTTTTGTTTTATAAACTTAATTTTGATTCTAAACTAGCATTTACATAACTTAGTTTAGAATCAAAATTATCCCAATAACAAACTTTATATAAATTTCATCATAAATTCTCATTGAGATTAGTGGTGTTCCTTCCTCTCATTCAAATTCTCCTATCAATAGACTATGTATAAATTTCATCGGACAGATAAGTGGTATGCCTCCCCCAAAGATTCAAACATAATTAGTTCACTTCACACTAACTTGTAGCCAAATCAAATTACATTTGGAATCACATTTACCCTGGGCTCATCTAAACACACTAGGTGTTGTCTAGATCATTTGTAATCTTGCCACCTACATCCTTTGAGGTTATGACTTTAGTCAATAAGGATATACTAACGCAAAAGACAAGTTCATTAAGTAGCAGAGCCTTATGACCTAAGTATTCGGTGGACTACCTAATTCAGTCCATAAGTAACTCTTTCCGTAGCTCAACTCTCAAAAAAGCACAAATGGTTTTGACATAAGTTCATAAAAAGATTTCAAACCAAAAGACTGTTATATTAAGTGCCTTGTGGCTTAAGTATAACATTTGAGTTTTCTTATCTGCTTACTAACTTGATTTTCCTTTCCACGTCAACTTAGACAAAGGAGTCAATGCACTTGGATGTTTTACAAATTCCAAATACTTTGGACACGAGGGCATTAAGCAAGTATGATCAAACAAGATGGAAATGGACAAATGTACAGCTTTCATTTTACCATTCATGTAGCAAAAGCATTGCATCAAAGGTGAAAAAGGGTGGCATGGCCAAAACCAACAAACGACAAAAGAGGGCCACTTTCACATTAAATAGAAAGGGAGAATGAGACACATCACATGCATTTGGTGTCCTCTTCATGTTCAAACAGCCACATCTCTTTTTCACCAAATGGTTTCTACACTTCTACCCATCACTATAAGGTCCATAAGTCCAACATCATCTGAAATATCAATTGGCCATTTATTCTCATGCACATGATACAGATTTTGCCAACACAATTAATTCAACCATGACACATCAAAGGTCAAAGTTGTTCAATGCACTCCATTAGTAAATTCATGCATCCCAAAGATTGAGAAGCAAGACTAAAAGTAATGAAGTTTGGTATGAGTTGAATTCTAGAGAGATCTAAATATCTTAACTTCATACATTGATTTCCTAACGGATTTAGTATTGTATATAATTGTAGCTAGCACAATGACAAGATACCATATAGTTACAGTATTAGTTTATGAATAGTCCTAGCATGAAAAACATGAAAACAAAAATAAAAGGCTATATTATATAAGATAAACTACATTTAGATAACACTTCCCATAAAAAATGCAGACTATTCCCAGTCACATCTTTTAGTAGTCTAGAGATCCCACGGTTGTTATCCCACTACTTAGATTTCTTGAATCTTGACGGCTCACATAGTCATCACAAATGCTATTTGAGAGCCTTTGAATTGGAACCGAGTTCAAAAGCCCGAGGCCAGTGTTGCCCATTTGCTGCACTTCCTCGGGCGAAAGTATCTTGATGCACCATACACTATTCACGAATTCCCTGTCATAAGAGAGATCGCATATAAGCAACGTAAGTGTACAGGAAAGAGATGCACAATAATCTAGTTTTCAATGTAGCATTAAAAAGAAAAAAAGAACATAGAATATGGGATACTTACGGCCAAGGGCCATCACCGAGGAGAAGAACATCATTCTCTCGGTCAACGAATACAAGCTGCCAGCCTGATCTCACAGGGTCCTCCAACTCGCCTTCCAGTCCAAACATTCGGGCGAGCTCACTACGCAGCTCATGGTAGCTGCTGAATTTAGTGATATCCAACGATCTTCCGAAAGACCCTGATTTATAAACCTGCAACAAGAAACGTACCAAATAAAATGTAAGAAGTGGTGAATGATGATCAAGTTCTGATTTGAGAGATGATAATAATTCTACGAGGAAAATTCACCTTCACAAAGGTCTTGGTCAGTGGGTTGTTTCCTTGCTCCCCGTTTTCCGGGGTATGCAAGAAACCAGATTCACCAATACTAGGTGTTACTCCATGATTCAACGAAGAATCAGCGCCTGCGGTGTTCATGTAATTAGAAGATTGATGGTAGGACATGGTTGAGGAATCATTGTTGTTGCCACTGATCCCCTTAAAGTTTGACATCCCATTATGCATTAGAAGAGATGAGGGATCTATATTGACACCGAATAAAAGATTACTTTGCGGATCATTGCTCCCTTCTTGGTCTATTGAGCACTCCCTACCAGGAAAAGGTGGCAATGTAATAGCATTTTGAGACATTGAATTCTGTGCCTGCCCTAACTGCTCCACCTGAGGCAGAATACATTGAGATGCTCCCGAAGAGAGGAGTGGATCCACCGCAACGCGCTTGGACGGCCAACCAGTTGAATTTTGAACAGGAACCCAAGAGCTTGTTCTTGGAAGACTCATAAGGTGGGATGATTCATCATGCGGAAACGATGAACCCATGATACTGTGCAAAGGAGAAACAATAGTAGTTGAAGAGTTCACATTTGAATCAGAAAAACTCTGCTGATGGCATAGTGAAGAGAGAGCTTGCATGGGTGGTGGTGATTGAGGTTGAGTCGCTGAAACAAACTGAGACATTGTAGAGACTGAACCAGAAATCTGCTGATTATTATCCACCACTTGCTGTTGAGTTTGCTGTTGCTGCTGGTTATGATGATGGAGTTGATTATTGAATGAGTGCTGATGCTGTAGATGCTGTTGAGGATTAGTCTGAGCTTGTGGCTGAGATTGCGACAGATTTTGATTCTCCTGATTATTATTTTGAAAAGCCTGTTGAGGCTGCGACTGTTGCAACATCTGCGCCTGCATTAAAGCAGCGGTCCTGTTCGGGAAGTTCGGTGGTTGCTGAAATTGAAGCAAGGAACCAGGAAGCTGTTTGGAAGGATCTACTACAGTCCTCATGTCCTGAAGTGCAGCAGCAGCCACAGCTTGATACATATCGGTTTGCATATTCAGCATGGCGGGATCAAACCTTGGCTGCATCCAAGGATTAACCCCAATCCCTTGATAATTAAGAGATTGAAGCCCTCTATCCGTGTCTCGGAGCCACAACAAAGGAGAATTCATGCCAAAATCATCATCTTTCATGCCTGCAAGCATTTCAAGTAAAGAAAACTTTGATGCATAAATGAAATAACCTTTGAAATATAATTAGCTTAGGAATTGAAACTAAATTACGTGCTAGAAAAAATAAATAAATTGTGAATATTTTCGATTCTAAGATGGCATGAAGCTAACCATGGAATGAAGGCAATCCAGGAGGCCACGGTCGTTTAAGTCTAAGAGGGAATGGTGACGGATACATAGGAAATGTAGTTAATGGCTCGATTTCCCACAAAGACACTCTAGGTTGCCTTTCTCCGGCAGTGGATTCATCCCAACCAACCTGCAGTCGAAGTCAAAGCTGTATTTTAATTTTTTTTTAACCTTTTGTTAATGAAAAGAAACTGTGCATGAAAAACATATCATAAATTATACATCCAATAGGCAAGGGGAAAGTCAACGTCTAACTTGACTTAAATATTGAAATATCAACAGCATTTTCTTACGAACCTTTACCGAGCGCCAATGTGAGTTCGGCCACCGGACAGAATCCAGGTCACAAATGCCAGTTATTGTACCCATGTATCTGTACAAGAAAAATATATTGGTGTTATATAATCATATTATAAAAATGCATCAGTTTTCAGTAACTCTAAATTCATATTTTATATAATCTTTCAATTCCACATAAAAAACTAAAGCGTTTATAGAATATTATTTTGAACAATAAATTTGAAAGACCTACCGTCGCACACTAGACTCCTCTGTTTCAAAGAGCATCCTGAAACGCATACCAACTGAAACTCGAGTATGATACACAGCTTTAACATACTTCGCCAAGGGTATGACAAATTCAGATGGACACGCACTGAATACAAAAGAATAAAATAATGTCAATCAAAAGAAATATATATCATGACTTAAAATTTCGGCAAATATGTACTAATTATTATTCCATACCGTGGGTTATAGAAAATAGTAAAACGGCTATTGGTTGCAGCCGCATGAGCTGCTGCAGCAAGAAGTCCCAAGTGCATACTATCACTTGACAATACTGACGAAGGCATCACAGTTTGTGGTCGGCTAGCACGGCGGATACCAAGAAGCAATTGGTTCTTTTCATTCCTGTTGAAGAAGATGCACTTGAGTTACACCATTGATAAGATATCACATACATACCAAAAAATCAACAATTCTTGTGTATCATCATAGTAAAGTAAGCAGATGCAAATAATATGAATCAACGGCACTTCTCAAAGCGTGAAGCACCTGTCATTAAGAATGTTTAGTATTGAAAGCATGACAAATTCAAGGTGAAGGAATAGGCCAAATTAATTAGGTCGAGAGCAGAGAAAGCATCCACTTTGAAAAGCAGGACACAATAAAATCACTTGCCAGATAAACAGCACAGAATCACCAGCAACAAGTCTTTTAGCACTCACAAAAACACTCCATCCAGTTGTAAGTAGGTGCCTTTTGGGCTGGCCTGCAAGAGAGAAAAACTTCGAAGATTATAAAAAAGTAATGACATATTTTCAGCCCTCAACAAGAAACACGTTCATCTCAAACTGAAAGAGAAACTCCGACATTTGCAATTAAAGTGAAATTCAGCTTTGTAACTCACCTCGGAAGATATGTCTGAATTTCCATTCGTTACCATGCAAATCCCTTGCTATTAACTCTTGAGCAGGAGGCTGTTGGGAGAAATCCTGCAGATCACAATTACGAAGACTTGAGAAACCGATAGATTTGGTAGATAAATTTAAGTTTGGTAGCATGACTTTTCGACAAATATTTACCAAAGGAGGAAACACTTTTTCAGCCGCCCGGCGTGGCACAGAGAATCCCCCGTGAGTGCTTGTGTCACTAGCAGTCAAGGTCTTGCAAAAGTAGTTTGTCGGCTGTTTACTTGGAGTTCCCAACTCTGCTGGAAGGTAAGCCTCTTTTTGCTCTTGCTGCAAACACATACATGATTAAACGCTTGAAAATGCATATACCTATCTAAATTGCAAAACCAGTTATCACTTAAGGCAGTGTGTCATACAGCATTCAGAGGTTGCAAGGTCATCTGCGCATACACTTCATCGGTCTCCACATCAGCCTGGATCCAAAAACAAGCAATTGGATAATGAAAACACGGTGCCAGACACAAAAATGAGGGAAAATGAATCAAAACGATACACTAAGAAAAAAAAAAGTAAACAGGTCATACATGCATAGTCAAATTATGAAGTTGACAAATAAGCTGAGGAGGTAAGCTTGGATAGTTTGGGATATGAGCATCCACTTCCTTGTTGGTTGACACAGCCACCTATAAAGCAAAGCACCGAGTTAGGATATATGTGTAGCATATGCAGAAATGATAGGAAGAGAGAAGTGCTTTATAAAAATGGTCTGCGGGCGCGATTTGGACTGCAACATCAAAGTTTTTTATGCCTCTTCAACCACAATTTGGGTCGTATCAGCCACAGTTGAACACGATTCTCCGCATTATTAAAGATTTTGACGCAGCCGAAATTTAAAACCAACGTAAAAAAAATAGAAAAGGAGAATTAAGAGACTGCATAGGATACTCATGACCAGAAACAAGAGATTCCTAGTATTACTTTATTCTTACTGTCTTACCATTAGTAAAAGAGTGTAACACACATGTCCACATTGATTTTCCAAAGGGAGCACTACAAATACAATAATAATCTAACATCATGTTATTTTACTCACTTGTTCGCTGTGACCTTGTGGAAAGTACACAACTCTACTTCCAACTGCTGGCAAAGAGACAAGAGGGCCAGCACATGCATGCCAAAGTTCTGAATCTAGAACTCTCTTTTCCCCTGCAAAATCCATCCCAATGTCATGTAATATAAAAACCTCATAACTTGTCACAAAGGACAAATTGATTATGGGGATACTCTTGGTAAATCCAAGATCTTAAAGGTGCTTATTTGACAAATGAAACAAAATTACTTTTCTAATTCCTTGGCTATGGCATAACAAGAAGAAGATGAAAACATAGCCCAAAAGATGAATTTTCACATCCTCCACTTAAAAAAAATTAATAAAAAATATATTTATGCACCCTTCATGTTAGATAACAAAAACTTCAATGGTTAAATAATTAACAAAAAAAATGCAAAATGAGAACTTAATCCCCCAAAGATTAAAGTAGCAATAAAATTAAAGAGAACAAGTTCAAATTATGGCTGGAACAATCCAGACCCAGTTTTTATTTACCTCTCGACCAAACTCGGGATTATCACACCAAAAAAATGTAGCAATAACAAATTCAAGAAAAATTGTGAACAAGGAAAGATAGATGAAAAGAAAAAGGAAGAAGAATCTGCAAGAAATTGTTGTGTGAACATAAACATACCTTCTTGGGGTGGAGGACTAAAACCAGCTGAAGAGAGTCTCATTGGAACAAAAAGTTATAAGAAATTTGTAAACTCAAAAATTGAGCCCACAATCAAAAACACTCTCTCTAAGTAGACAAATTAAGCAACAAAATAATCAGAAAACGACACTCCCACCAAAAAACAACCCTATTATTCTCTTTCTTCTTTCTACTACATAATATCATTCTTTGTTACACTCAACACCCCCCTTTCACCAACCAAAAAACTCGTTCAAATCTTAATATTCCCTACTCTTGAATCCTCAACCAAAACCAGTTTCACAACAAAAAACAATCACTTTATTTCTCATTGATTCTTCTCTTCAACCCCCAACAACCCATGTTCCATTCTTTAACTAGACGCTTCATTGCACACAATAACCA
The DNA here is from genome assembly GCA_018208015.1 of Medicago ruthenica. NCBI lineage: Eukaryota > Viridiplantae > Streptophyta > Magnoliopsida > Fabales > Fabaceae > Medicago > Medicago ruthenica. The sequence continues at coordinate 11,844,162 of CM031372.1, forward strand.
AATTTAGCAATACTCTGAAGAAGAAGAAGAAGAAGAAGAAGAAGAAGAAGAACCAAACAAGACCCAGAAGCTGAAAAATGAAAAAGATGAAAACTTGATAAGGAAATAGATCTTAACAAAAGAAAAGTGAACGGATCTCACAAACCCAGATAAGAAGAGAGTGTGTTTAAGGATAAAGTGTGTTTTTTTTAACAATGGAACGTCAAAAAGAACAAGAGTGGTGGGTGAAGTTTCTAGTTATAGAAGAATGAGAAACAATGGTTCTTGTGATTGAGCTACTGCTACAATACAAGTAGTAGTAATTGAAGTACAGTAACTTGGAACACTGTTGCTTTACCTTAACCTCTGATTCTTTCTCTCTCCTCTGTTTTTTTTTCTCTCTCCTCTCTCTCAGTTTGATTCAATCAATCAGAACACAACCGTCATTATTTTTTGGGATGTCACTTTTAAGAGAGAGAGAGACACCATTTCATTTTCGGACAACCAAGGAGGGAAATTTACATCTGCCTAAGATTCACTGTTCCTTCTACCATGTTTTTCTCCTGTCATTAAATTCTCTCTCTTTTACTGTCACTGTATATAGACTGTCTAGGCAGTACTTTGTCAATTACCTGATTTATGATTTTTTCTTTCTTTTTGCACTTAATCTCTGCAAATATTAAATGTTTTTGTTTTAGTCTTTTTTTTAAATATTAGTTCAGGCTAACTTGTATCTTTATGACACATATTAAAAAAACTCAAAAGAATAAATATTTTCTCAAGTTTTGTACGTTTTATTTATTATGTATTTAAAAATTAAATTCAACATATTATAACAAAAAATTATTATATTTGATTTATTAACTTGTGCTTCAAGGCACAAGTTAGCTTTTTTCTAAAATATTTTGTTGATAACTTCAGGTTTTTAATTTAATTCACTAGTAAAAAGATTGATTTTGAATTTTGGTTAAGATGTCTATCTTCTCAAACTCACGTCTTGGGGTGTCTTATAAAACTCATGTCTGCGTCTAGTACACGCCCTGCCAAACACATGCTGAGAAATTCTGGGTCTGAGCTTTGTTATTGGTTTTATTGGTAAAAAGATAAATTCAGTGGTAAATACCTTTGTATTGGAAATGCTTTTTGAGCTCGAATGTTTTTTCTGCATTGGACCGAACAACTTCCCCTTACCTTAAATTTATTTCAGCAAAAAATATATTTTGTTGGTTTTACTCATTGTAAATATCTATTTTTTTATTGTTTTTGTTATTTTATTATTTTGTTTTAGTCTTTAAATAATAAACTCATTGGATTTGGTCGTCCTAATATTGAATAACAGATGTATTGAGAAAGCCTATACATGATAGGATTATAAAATGGAAGAATTGCACTCACCTCCCTTCATGTTTTTTTAAATGACACTGACACCCCTCTAGTTTTTAAATAGATTGTAACCTCCCTTATTTAATCTTCTAATTGACACTAACCACCCCAGGCTTGTTAACGTCGTTTACTTGCTGTTAACATAAGAAATTAAGAGGAGTCCATTATGTTCATTTGAATCTCTAAACCTAATTTTTATTATGTTACGTGGGTTTTTCTTTAGGCTAACACATTCTATGTTGCTTTCTGTATGTGACCGTTTCCCTGCCAACAATTTTCTCTAATCTAGCAAATAAAATCTTTGATTAATGGAGCCAAATAGGGTGATCCATTCACAATTAGGACGATAGTTGTAAATCTATATGGACGACCAAGCAGTAGCAAATTCCTTTCTTTTGCACATTCACAATTAATTGCACATTGCGAAAAAAAATTCCAACAAACAAATTGAATACAATACACTGCTATGAACTATACGTGAAAACGACACTAATAATTAGTTGTTTCCAACAAAAAATTTGAAGTCGAGTGGTATCAGTTAACATCTTCCACAGTATCATCTCATCAAGCTTTGGTGTTAGATGGTGCATGTGTTCTCCTGTTCTATATTTTCCAGAAAAAACAGATGTAGTGGAATGTGGATATTTTGTTATTTTAATTAACAAATATCTAACACTACTGTTAATAAAGAGGGGAGGTAAGTGTTTTTTCAAAACTAGAGGGGTGTAAGTGTTATTTAAAGAAACCTTAAGGGGGTTAATGTAGTTTTCTCTTATAAAATTAATTTGAGAAAGGGTGTAGAGAGAGAGTCGTAAATTTTAGTTTATACATTTGATTTTACCCTTTAATTTATTGTTAAATCATCTTTTACATAAATACATCAAAATATAAATCAATTTACAATCAACGTTCACTTTTATTCAAATTAATTTTATAAAATCAATTTACACAAAATAAATTTTTGTCACCACAAAACTAAACAAACATTCAATTATAAGAAAAAAAATATTTTTTAATTCTATTTACTTAGTCCAAATCTTGATCTTTAATTTTATTATCAATTATTGGCTTAGAGTGATTAATAATAAGTTATAAGGTAGACTTTCATTTTCTTCTCTATTAGAGTTACAATCTTCACCCAAAAATGGCAAAACAATTAATTACATTTAATTGATGGTTTTTTTTTATTCTCTCCCTTTGCTCCGTTTTTCTATACGCATAAGGAAAAAATTTGTAAAAGGCTTATCAATAAAACTTAAAAACCCTATCACAACAAAAGTGCACAAGATCTAAAACTCAGATTGGCTATCAGTTAGGCATATATTTTACACGGCATGCTTTTCCTATGTATTTCATGCTCTTTTCTCTTACAAACACGCAATCTTTTTACTCCTTCCGTCCCTTTTTATAGGAGTAGTTTACAAAAATCACGTGTGTTAAGAAAAATTGTTGGAGTAATAAAGTTGTATCAAATGTGTGTGACTATTACTAAATCACCCTTAATTAAATATATATTTAATGTTAACTTTTCATATATCAAGACAAATTGATATTATTAATAAGAGGTATATTTGTAGAAATTTGTATATGATCTTATATTTAGGGACAAAACTTTTTTGTTAACTACTCCTATAAATAGGGACGGAGGGAGTATTATTATTGAATTACCAATAGAAAAAATAATTACCTAAAAAAATCAACATATATTTCATTTTTCCTTGTTATGTATTTATGTAATCTAAAAAATTAACATATATTTTATTTTTTCTTGCTATGTATTTATTTTTTGTGTATAAAAATAAAACAAAGGGAGAAGAATAAAAAACAACCAATTAAAAGTCATTAATTGTTTAGCCATTTTTGGGTGATGAGTGTTAACTCCAATAGAGAAGAAAATTAAAGCTTATTGTATCACTTATTTTTAATCAATCTAAGCCATTAATTGATAATAGAATTAAAGGCTAAGATTTGAAGTAACTAAACAAACTTACTCTTGGAGTCAAAATATCTCTCTTCATATATTTTTACTAAATTTAGTTTTTTAATAATGTCTTGAAGGTACTTGTTAGTTTTTTTTTATAACCCAATCACCATATAAAAGTTTAATAAAATAGAGAGGAATAATAGCAAAGAGAAAATAGAGATAGTATATGTTTGGTTCTATTTTTACTTTTAGAGGGTCTAGAATTGATTCTGGGGGTGTAGAATTGATTCTGCCTCCAAAATTTATAGTTTTTAATTCTATAATTAATTTTCGCACATAAATTTATAATTCAATTCACTTTTAAATAAATATATTCAAACACAAATAACCTGATAAAAATCAATTTTATCAAAATCAATTTTATCAGACAATCAGATCGTCTTACCACACAATCAAAGGACACGCATAGATTTGGTACTGTCACCGACCACGTAATTCATGCGACTATTACTGGGACAAGTCCACATCAAAATAATTTAACTCCTCCAATAATTAAATAGTTAAAATATCACACTGTTTTGAACGTTGAAGAAGCTTTCTTTTCTCTGAGTTAAATTAGGCGAACCCAGCCCAGCCGTTAATGCATTATTGCAATTTGCATGGTGATGATGATCGTATGGTTGAAAATGAGTGGTTGAATGTGGATGGAGAAAGGAGTAAAAAAATGGGACCCAATTGAGAAAAGATTTGGTGATGGGACTAGGCACTTACTACTTCACAAAGCATGTACAGTTCTAATTTTTTAGTGCTACACCACTTTTTATATTGCTCTGCTCATTTCATTGTACGACTATCGAATTATACACACAGTACCTTCATCCTATTTCCCCACGCATTCACCTCTTCAAGCTAGGGGTAGGGACTAGACTAGGGAGACCGTGTTGAAAACGCATAATAATATTAATAGTTTGTAAAATGATTAAGATAAAAAAAATTTGATAAGATAAATATGGCAGTTTTTTGTTTCAAAAAATATATATATGGCACTTTTTGTAAATTTAAGATGATATGTGATTTATCGTGATTTTGACTAATAGATATGATTTTTAATATCAACAATGTATTGGTTTGAGTAGTAAGAGACTTGATTCTCTTAAATATGAGGTTAGAGTTTGGTTTCTAATTCATGTATATGAAAAAAAATTTATTAGAAGAGGAGAACACATCTTGTTTACTCAACAAACTCTTTGATGAAAAGTAGTCACCGCATAATAAGATAACCTGATATTCAAAAAATTAAGTATATGTCAAAATAGTTTTAAATTTATATGATTTGATAAATACAAACTTGTATAAAAGCAAAGAAAAATATATCTTTAAAAAATCGTACTAAGAAGAGCATATTTTACATTTTTAAGAGGTTAACTACACAAGTTTTCATATAATTTGACTACGTCTAGCTCCTTAGCTAACAAGTGTTTTGAGACAGACATTTGTTAACATTTTCCTTAAAATTACAGGCTTAATTACACTTTTGGTCCCTTAAATATTTTTCAGGTTTCATATTGGTCCCCTAATTAATAAAAGTAACATTTTGGTCCCTTAAATCCTTCTCTGTTAGTCACTTTGGCCCCTTCCGTTAGTTTGTGTTAAAAAACGTTAGGCTTAATTACACTTTTGGTCCCTTAAATATTTTTTAGGTTTCATATTGGTCCCCTAACAGAGAAGGATTTTATTAATCAGGGGACCAATATGAAACCTGAAAAATATTTAAGGGACCAAAAGTGTAATTAAGCCAAAATTATAACATGTTAATAGCCGTATTTTAATTTTTACCATCGTAACACCTTAATCAAATACATGGTCTCTACTTTAGTTTTTACCATCATGACACCTTAATCGAATACATGGTCTATAGAGGTGTATAAAGAACGAGTTAGGTCGGGTTGTATATGACCCGAATCCGGTTGTTACATTAGATCATACCAATTTTTAGATTTAAACTCGTCCATGAACCCGATCAAACCTGACGGGGTTCGAGTCCAACAAGGAGTGAACAATACAAAGACAAGATCGGGTTTTCCTTGAAACAAGTAACCAATACATGCATTTTTTTTTTTACAAAAAAAATAATTAATCGACCATTTTTTTAATCTTAAGAAACAACAACATAATCAAAAGTAGCATATGAAACAACAACATAATCATAAGTAACACAGTCGTACAAACTAATCAAAAGTAGTGGCAACATTGTGTTCATAGTCGGCTATTGGCACGCGCAACCATCTCTAGGGAGCTGGGTCCCCAATTTACGAGGGCCTCAAATATTTTGTTATATGGTAGGTATGGCCAAACCAAACACTTATGATGGTTGCTCTTTTTACCCACTATTTGCTCTTTATCATGAAACTTTTAAAAACACAAAAAATATCGTTCGGGGGTTATCTCCCAAATGGTTTGCGCATTTGTAGGGGGCTGTTAATACCAAAAATAAAATATTATTTGTGGTTATTTATTTGAAGTGTTTAATGGACATTTAAAGGGAGAAAACAAGATTTCGACAAGCCAAATGAGTTATTTCGACATGCTGCAAAGTGCAAAGGGATTTTGACCAAGAGCATACAGACTTCGACATACTGCATTTTCGACCAAGTGCTTTAATATGTTGCGTGCATATGGTTTTCGACCAAAGATAAGAAGAAATCATTTGAAGCTGCAATTAGAGTGCAATAGGGCAAAGTGGAGCGCATGGCAGCAAACAAGGCTGGAGTATGGAATTTATCTTCTAGTGTCTTGTAACTATGCCAAGTGTAGGGCTCTAAGTATAGGAAGTTATTTCTACTTTTAATTTAGCCTGTGGGATTTAGTGGTAGTTTTTCCTGTACGGTCTATATAAATAAGTTTGTAATAAGAACAAAGGGCGGATTCTTGGCTTCTGAAAACTCTTTAACACCCACGCCATGGGAGCAAACGGGTTCAGGAGTGGACAGACAGACAGATTCTAGCCACCATTATATTCTCTGCAATTTAATTGCTTTATTACTGCTTTATTTTCCCCTTTCTTTACTACATTCTGCACTTTTCCTTTCATTTTCTTTCTTCTTCTCTCTTTTGAATGCTCATTTGAGTGTTATTTCTTTTAAGTTGTCATTTGATAACTTGTTTTTATTAAAGTTGTTGGAAGCAATTCTAACACTAATAAGAACAATTTGATTTCTTCTCAACAAACACATAAGGATAGAGACCATAAATCGCTAAACCTAAAGAACCCCAAAAAGGACTTTAATTCAGTCCTTAACTGTTTTGGGTAATATTGTTTGTATTACCAAAAATCAGTGTAAACAGGGGCAAAAAAGAAACTCTAAACACTTATTATCTCGTAAAAAAGGAGAGTAAATAGACAAGATAGGTCCATCCCAACCCACATACATCTTTCAACACCACAAACAAAACAAAAATCAATAAAGCAAACTGAAATCAAAACAAAGCTTATAGTTAATTTGTGATTTTAATTGCCAACTGAAATTTTCTGATTGTTAGTTTGTAATTGTTCAAATTACTCCATTGTTTTTTATTAAGGGTTTGTTTTTAATATTCAAACAGTGCTCCAAATTGATCGGGACACCTTGATCGTATTACAAATTAATTAATAGTTTGTATTCTATATAACCAAAATAAACGGTGCATAAATTAAAGGGTACAATCGTCACTCAAAAAATAATGGTTTGCAATGGTGTGAGGCTGAGTTAGAGAGGCGACAACATCAGACTAAGTTAGAGGAGGCAATGAGAGGTGACATGTGAAGTGAACCCTAGGTTGATGTTTGTAACAGAAAGTGAGTGTTGTGGAAGTGAAGTCGTGCGTGAGAGACAGAGTCTGTGAGAGTATGTAAAATCATATTAAAAAAATCCTTGGTCCTCAAATTAAATGGGACGTGACATGTAACCCGAGGGTTAACTCGAACTCGATCCATGTTTCAATTATGTCTCTATCGTGTCCCATATTTTTTGTCCCTGATATTTTGACCGAGTCAGATCCGACCCATTACATTCAGGACGGAACGTATTGTGAGACGAGGTCGGGTTTTGTACACCCCTAATGGTCTCTTTATATACATCTCACATTGATGTCGTCGTGCCAAAGACTAATTGTCTATAAATTTTAAGATCCTCAAAAAATATTTTTCATGTAAATAATTATTTGCAACTGCAATTGTTGACAAAATTATTTATAAAACTATTAACAATGGTGTGTGATCAAACTATTAGACATGGTGTGTGGATAATATGAAGAGTAAACTCAATTTGTAAAGATAAATTAGTCTCCACCTAAATATTAAGATGACATCAAAGTTTCTACATTATTCCTTGATCCACCTGCTATTGGATCACTCGTGTTACACTCCACGAGAGGATATATTGTCCCACATAAAATGTGTTTACAAGTGCAAGATTTCTCTAGCTCTACAAACCGATTTTGAATGTTTGAGTCAGACTCATCCTAAATTTTAAGATAATACAAGAGTCTATCAATTATTCATAAATCATCCTATAGGGCTTCTCATATCATGATCCCAATGGTCATGGCATAGGGGGAGGTGTTGAAGTTACACATTGGACATATATAATCTTAAAAATATGCTTATACCGGATAGGTATTCATCATTTTACAAGTTAATTTTATAAGGATAAGTCAAAATTTAATGATTATAATATATTTTGAATTGCAGTAGTAAAAAGCTTAAGCAGTGAAGCATTTTGTACACTTTTCAACTAATTTGATTCACTCCAAAATTCCAAAGGCATGCATTACTGAGCTCACAACACACATGCAAAATTCACCTAGGTAGTTCGCAACCTTGTACTCACAAATAATGTCCTCTTCTGATTTATATTCAAGCTCATTTCATTATTTATATGTCGGCTTAATTAGTATAAAATTAAAAAACCAAAAAGCAACTAGTACCACTTTAGAAGACAGTCTAGCTAGCTTGTGCACAAACTTTTCATAACATGTACGCCCAACTATGATTTTCTTTTATACTGTTGAACCAATGTACTAAACGTACAACCATGATTTTCTCATTAAGATTCACTTATTATTACAAGAATTGAAGAATATGTGCCTCATCATATCATTACCATATGTAATATAACCAAATAATATATCATACCACATGTACATTGATTCCACTATAAGATGAGTGAGTTACTTAATTAAAATGTCGTGTAACGTTATATCACCACTAAATTTTTACTACGACATTGTCTCATTTTGAGGCTGTCGTTGCTTTTCTGGTTTCATGTCGTTTTGCTTCACTTCTATATTGCTTTGTTGTCTTGTACCTCCACCATATTCTCTTGTTTTTCTCTGTCCATCCTCTGTTAAATCTAAAATTATGTACCTTTATTACCATGGCAGTTAGTCATTCTATTAGAGTTTGGTACTATAGCCAACTAAAATTTATAACTGTTTGTTACAAACTTTTTTTCTTTTTTTGGGGTACAATTTACAAAAAAAAAATTCTAATACAAATTAGTTTAGGTTTTTGACATGAATTAGGTTTCTAATGGTATGGGAAAAACCTTTATTAAAAAAATGGTAATTGGAAAAACCTAAATCCCACATAACAAATACATGACTTTTGATAAGAGTTTATAAAGAGTGACATCCATCAGCTTATAAGTCTGTTTTGTAAGGATGAAATATACCTAATATAAAGACCTAATATGTTATCAAAACCAATCGATCGAGCCAACCATTAATTTATATGAACACACAAAACCTGATAGTGCATAAAAACCTAATATAGTATAAGAACTATCGACCGGGACACCCACAATTTAAATACACGCACGAGCCAACCATTAATTTATATGCACGCACCAAACCCAATAGTGCATAAATATCTAATATAGTATAAGAACTATCAATTGGGCCACCTACAATTTATATACACTCACAAAGCTCAATTATACTAGGCGTGAGGTGATGTATTGAGAAAAACTCAAGTTCCACGATTTTGTAAAGATAAGTTAGACTCAATACAAACACTTAATAAAAAGTATCTCAAAAGCTTAAACCTTTTTTTTTGCACCTATTATGAAATTAATGCTCGAGTCCATAGCAAAATATTACTTTTTTTTTATATGGAGTTGGTCAGTCTCTCAAATTAGCTGCTTCAAAATTCGAATTCAGTTTTTTTCCTTTTTTTTTTTTGCTTTTACGTGGAAGAGCCATGTTAACAATTCTTTGCACACCATGTTAGTTGTTTGTTACATAATGACTAACTGCTAAAACTAAAATTGGTAACCTTAAAATAAACCTAAGCACATATTTGTACCTAAAAGAAGCAATATTAAAATTATAGATTATGAAGTACAACTTCCACATTAACTAGAAACTCATATGAAGTGAATGGGAGCATATACTATAATAATATAATTAGTTGAAACATCAATGTCCATTACAGCCCCCCCACTGTGTGGAAGATTTTGGTCGTAGGACACATGTGAATGGATTTTTCTTCACACACACATGGATAAGATCTACTTTTTAATTAGGTCATTCCTTCAAATGTGCAAAGCAATCAAACATGAAACTAATTGTAAAAGCTTTTGGCTTTTTGTCTCGTACATATATAACTTGCTAAAAAACCTCACTTGCCAAAAAATTAACTATTAGTTGTAAAAATTTAATGACGGAAAACGCAAAACTTCTCTAAATCCGTCAAGAGAGAAGTATAGGTATAGTTCATTTTTTTTTTTACCATAAAGTTTAGTAGCTAATTTATTTTGATTTTTTAGTAGTGGAATTTTTTTAATAAGACAGTGTGATTATAAATAATGGTTGTGACTGTCAAGCGTGTGGTTGGGACATTGTCAATATTGATTTACCTGATTTCTGTATCGTGGACCATTGTTGATAGGGACTTGACAAGTCCATAGAGAATGTATCAGAAAAACAAGCTTGTTGTGGTTTGATGCTTGGAAATCTGATTGAACTTACTTGCTAAAACCTACGAGAGGTTCAATTATACATTCATGGGTATTTCTACCAATTAGGGATGGGAATAGGCCAGGCCGGCCTACAGGGGCCTACGACCTAGCCTACGACAGGCCAGGTCAGGCCAGGCTTTTTTCTTAAATAGAGAAGGCCTAGGCTTTTTTAGAAGTCTATTTAGCTTAAAAGGCCAGACCACAGACCATTCAAAAAGTCTTTTAAGCCTATTAGGCCGGCCTATTTAAGTGAATATGATTAATATTATTTATTATTATAATATATTTTGTACTTTGAATTAAAATATAAATTCGTTAGTAATTTAAGTTTATTCGTATACATTAATTTTTAGCATATACAAATGTATTATTATAAACTAGAATTTAAATATGATGCAATATATAGTTAAATTCCCTAAAAACTCATGTTGATTACTAAAAGAGAGTTTAATCTAATTGATCTATTAGTTCGCTAGTCTATTTAAACTTAGATCACATTGCTTACTTAAAGATGTTCATATGATATAGGCTTTTAAACAGGCTAGCAGGCCTTATCAGGCTTTCAGAAGGCCAGGCTCAGGCCTCAAAAGTAAGCCTATGACAGGTCGCAAGCCAGGCTTAGGCCTTAAAAAATTTGGCAGGCCAGGCTTAGGTCTTGCAAAGCCTAGCTCGGCCTAGCCTATTCCCAACCCTACTACCAATAAGGGTTGGAAATTTGATGCCTAAATTTAGATAAGATATTTTACAAATTATAAAATGATGACATGTATTCTCTTTGCAATGGTGAATATAACATATCTTTGTTTTAAATTTTCCTTTTTACCATGGGTTGACATCTTTACACGCAAATATATATATTACAAATTAATAATTAAGAAATATAAATTTATGCATGTTATAATTAATTAGTCAATTTCAAGGCTTGTGTTTTGGTGCCGTAACTTTGTATGAGATTTATCTCTTGTACACATTGTGTTTGGGTCGGTGTCTTTACAAACTTTGTCTTTAAAAAAAAATATAATTAGTCAATTAAATATAAAAGAAAATATAGATTGACTCGTATCGTCCTCTTTTTTTGACGGTTATACGAGTATACCCGAACAAATTATTGTGGGTTAAACGGGCCAACCAGTAAATTTAATTCATTTGGTTATCCCTGCCTAACTAGATATCAATACCTTTTATAAATAGTCAATAGACTAGTCTCTAACTTTTTGGGTAAGGGATACATAATTAAAAACAAATGTATTTATTTTATAGGTCTTGCTAACCGGTGTCCCATAACACTGGTTAAGGAATATAAAAATAGATTTTTTGTTTTGGAAAATAAGTTGTTACTTTTGATTAAGTAATAATTACACTATTTTTTAATAAAAATTTACTCCTTTAATTGCTTAACCAATGCTCCTGAAACACTCTCTACCATTCTCCTTATTTTATTTGTGGTAGTTAACCCAGTATAATCTATTTATAAATATGATATATGATTGTGGTCCAAAGCAAAGGATTGAGTTAGATCTTTTTTCAATAACAAAAAATCATATGATTGTGTGTGTGTGTTGCTTGTACATGAGAAGTAACGCGTCAAACACTTATTGCATGTATTATATCATTCAAGTATATAGTTATGGAGGTGTGGATCCCTACAGCTGTTGTTTGTTTCTTGGTGTTGTCTTTGTTTCTTTTCTTGATTCATTTTTCATTGATATAAAAATTTCTCGTATATATACAATATATTTTCTAAAATGCAAGTGAATAAAGATTATACGTTTACATCTCAATTTTTATAAAAATGCCCACATGCATATCTATAACGCAATTTAACTGAATTTTACATAGATATTTTTCTTCATTTATTTAAGAGTAATATATGTGTATCCAATTTGAAGAGAAGGGAAGAGGGGACGCAATGTCTATAGGCGAATTTATGAAGTATGGGGCTTTGATTTATGGCTTTGAAATCTGCTATTCTAATTTTATGGTTACAAAACTTAGTGGGACAATGCTGAGATAATACATTTTTGAAATTGGTAGGGGTGGGGCAAAGGATCCAGCCATATATTTAAGGGGTGGGCTTCTCCTAAGATAACGTCAAAACAAGATTATAATAATGCATCAGTGTCTTATGCTCAACTAATTACATTATAATTTGTTACCCCAAAAAAATCATTTTATAGGATTATTATATTTAAGGTCTGTCATTGTAATAAAATTATAATTTTTTAAATTTATTTATTATTTATTTATATTTTTAATTTAATATCAATTTCTTATTTTGTAAAATATTATATTTTATTAGAGGTAAAATTTATATTTGAAAATTATGATTCATATTTATTTTATATTTATGATACTCTTGAAATTTATATTTTCAATTATTAATTCATATTTCTTATCAATCCATCTTGTTAGTTCCTCAATTACTTTTAAAATAGGAGAGAAAGTATAATTTAGTGAATAATTCTATAGATAAAAAGTAGTTTAGAGACTGTTCATTATATTTTTTTAGTTTAGAAGTCAAATATGAGATAAAAAGATTATTTAGAGATTATGTATTAGAATGTTATAGTTTAGAGATCAAATAAGAGGGAAAAAAAGTACGTGGATTAAAAACGGTTGTGTTATTTAAAGATTAGAATATAGACATCAAATTTAATACGATATATAAAACTGACTTAATTATATTTTTTATTGGAGGTTGAGTAGTTCAATTGTTTTGATTTAAGAGATTAAATGAGTTGAGGAATTAAAAGTTTAGAGTTCAAATCTTAGAAGAAAAAAATATTAACATAACAATTAACATACTAACATTCGTCCTTCAATTTTATATTTTTTGTCTCCTTATTTTCATGTGAAATTGGTTCCTTATTTTAAAATCATTCACTACAAGAAATAAGGAAATTTCCTAGGAAAACAACATAATTTCATCGGAAACGGTGTTTTCCGAGAAATTTTCCGACGAAAATTTACATAGGAAATTTTCAATCTATTCCTACGTGTTTCCGAGGAATTTCCAAGGAATTTTCTCTCAGAAGCTTTCTTAGGAATTTCCGAGGAAAATTCTGCAGGAAAACTTTTCTGAAGACTGCTGTGTCTGACAGATGTTTTTCGACGAAACTTTATTAATATTTTAATAGTTAGTTTCCGAGGAAAATAATTATTTTTTTTAAAAAAATGGAAAATAATTATTTTTTTTAAAAAAATAAATTTTTAAATTTCAAAATTGCGCCAATTTTTAAAAAAATTGCGCAAAAAAAAATTTGAAAAATTTTTAGAATTGTTTCCGAGGAAAATAATTAGTTTTTTAAAAAAAATTAAATTTTTGAATTTCAAAATTGCGCCAAAAAAAATTGAAAATTTTTTAAAATTGTTTCCGAGGAAAATAATTAATTTTAAAAAAAAAATAAATTCGAATTTCAAAATTGCGCTAAAAAAAATTGGAAAATTTTTTAAAATTGTTTACGAGGAAAATAATTAATTTTTTTTAAAAAATTAAATTTTCAAATTTCAAAAATTACGCCGAAATAAATTTTAAAAATGCGCCAAAAATTTTGAATTTTGAAAATTTGCGCGAAATTCAAATTTTGAAAAAAAAAATTCAAAAAAATGATAAAAGATTTTTGAAGAAGATAAAAAATTATATGTATTTAGAAATTGTTGAAGAAGATGAAAAAGAAGAGGAAGAAGAAAATATAGAGATGAATGAATATTTGTTGGAGGAGAGATGAATGAATGATGAAATGTGTAATAGAGTGTGTTATTTATAGTGGTGGAAAAATTGCTGCACGTTTTCCGAGGAATTTCCTAAGAATTTCTTAGGAAACCTTCCCCCCAAAAATTTCAAATTTTCGTTTCCCTCCTCCAATTTCCATTTCCCTCTTATTGAATTTCCTAGGAATAAAATAATTTATTTTTTTTCAAAAAAATCAATTATTTTATTGGTTAGAAGAATTTGAAAAAAAAGAATTAATTATTCAAAAAAAGAATTTATTTTTTTTCAAAAAAATCAATTATTTGAAAAAAATTAGAAAAAATAAATTATAAATATTGTTTTTGGTTAAATTAATTAAAATCAAAATAATGATTTGAACACAACAAAAATATTCATAAAAATTACGAAACAAATATTAATTACTCGTATACTCCTCCTCGTCTTCGTCATTATATATCATCATTGTCGTCGTCGTCATGTATTTCATAATGTGTCGGTGAAAATTGACTCGATGCAGGCGATGATGAATCAGATGTCTTTCTACTCTTTCTCCCACCCATGAACTACTTTCTCCCACCCTCGTCCTCGTTGTAATTAAGACAGATTCACCCCAAGAGCATCACCAACCATATCTTCCATCATGCCAAAGTTTTCACTCTCCGTACGTGCCCCACTGCTTGAAGCATGCATATTAACATCATTTGTCGGCTCTTGTTCACCATGATATTTCCACACGTAATAATTCTCCATAAAACCAAGGTCCTTTAAATGATTTAGAACATCTTTTGGGCTCTGAAGCAGCCTACACGTACATTTAATACACGGACATCTTATCCCTCCCTCCAATGTAAAGGCACGTTGCGACATGGCGTAAGCAACAAATTCACGAACTCCATCCACAAAAGCCGCTTTAAGTGTTCTTTTCCCCGGATATTTTCTATCGTACATCCAACTACGATGTAAAATATATTGATCCATCTTCCGCGTCACTAATATTAACTCAATTAGTTTGTATTTATTCGTTACAATAACGCACGGATAATAAATTCTTGCGTTGCCGACAAAAGTTAATGACTACAACCTAGATATAAATAACAATTTTTTTCTTTCTAAAAAGCTAAATATTTAGAAATTCGTACGAATTACACATATTTCATATAAATTAACTTCATAATTCTTTACTAATTTATCTTCTTTTTCTAACAAACTTTTTAAACATATTTCTTTACTAACTTAACCTTCTATTTTTAAAATAACTACAATAAGATTTTTACTAACCACATTTTTTACTTGCATTTTTATTAACTAATTAAAACATATTCATTACATAAATTACTTTTACTAATTAACTAATTTTTAAACATATTTCTTTACTAACTTAACCTTCTTTTTTTAAAATAACTACAATAACATTTTTACTAACCACATTTTTTACTTGCATTTTTATTAACTAAAACATATTTATTACATAAATTAATTTTACTAATTAACTAATTTTTATACATATTTCTTTACTAACTTAACCTTCTTTTTTTAAAATAACTACAATAACATTTTTACTAACTACATTTTTTACTTGCATTTTTATTAACTAAAACATATTTAATACACAAATTAGTAAAACTAAGATTTTTATTAAACATATATAATATTTGATCTAATTAACTAACATGTTTATTACAATTTAATTTTACTAACTATGTTTCTAATAACTAATAGTTTTAGTATACTCTCTAACATACTCTAACAAGTTGAAATTTAATTTAATCCGACTAAATGTTTTTTTGAAGAAGTTCATCCCACTAACATTTTTATTTATTACAATTAAATTTAACAAACTATTTTTCTAATTACTAATAATTTCATTACCAATTATATCATTGTAACAATTTAATTTAAACTAAGTTAAAGATATACCAACCTCAAATAATATATAAGTTGACGAACGGAGTGGAGGCAACAACGTCGTCCTCAAAATAGATCGGAACCAACAAAACTATAAAAAATAATGTAACTTATTTTAATAAACTACATTAAAAATATATAAATTCATACATATATAAAATTGAAATAAATTATTATAAAAAATAACATTAATAAAATTAAATATATACACAAACCTGATGAAGAATAGTGTAATAAATAATAGAGAGAATAAATGATATTGATATGGTGTATAATATGAGAGATAATAAGTATATAAGAAAATAAGTATATAATATGAGAGATAATAATTTGAGAGAATAAGTGTATTGAGAGAAAATAGATTAAGAAAGTGAAAGAAAGAATGAAGAAGAGTATAAGAATGAAGGAGTAAGAATGAGGACATATATATATATATATATATATATATATATATATATATATATATATATATATATATATATATATATATGCTGCCAACGGTAACAAGCAACGGTCCAAAATAGTGCAATGGTCGAAATTGGACAAAACAGTTCGTCGGTAACAACAACCAATAAAATCATGCCACACAGCCAAAAAGCAACGACTTTGTCATAGTGGGTCCATGACTTTCGGAGGAAAAATTTCGTCGGTAAACACCTCCATTAAAATCCTACCACGCCATGCTTTTTGACCGTTTGGAGTGCGTGTGGGGCCAGGGCTTTCCGAGGAAACGTTTCCTCGGTAAAGTCCTCCATTAAAATGCTGCCACGCGTACTTTTCTGTACAAAGGGGACCCATTTTGTCCTGAAATAGCTTTCCGATGAATTTTTCGTCGGTAAACAACTTGTTTTCCGACAAATTCAAATTCCTAGAAAAATTTAGTAGGAGAATTGGGTATTTTCTTATAGTGATTCAATTTTAGTATTTTTCTCAAATTTTTTGGAATAAAATATGGTGATGCCATGTGTTTTACATGATATGAAATATAATCATATATGATGTAGAATCATATGGATGGATTAACTATTTATATCTTATTAATTAAATTACAATAATGAACAATTTTTTAATTTGAAACTCAAATTCTTAATGATTTTTCTTGCAACTTTATGAGGGTTGACCATTCCACATTATGAGATTGTATATTATACATTTAAAATACATTTTCGTTCTTTAGTTAAAAAATGAGAGAGAGAGAGAGAGAGAGGGGAGAGAGAGTTTAAATAGATGATCAATTTCGTGAACAAAATAAGAAAATCAAAACTATAAAGATTAATGATACATTTTTATTTCTTTCTTATTTTTATATTCTACATATTACATGTATAAATTTCTAAAATATATACGATCTAATATATCATACTGGATATCAAATTTAAAGTATGAATTTCCCTTTGAAGAAAAGTTTGTAGGACATGGCCGGGTGAAGAAAATGATAAGGTAACAGGCATTTTTGCATGAATCATAAACAGCTAGCTAGCCTTTCATTTTCGTACATCCACTATTAATTTATTATGAATGAAATAGGAAGAATAATGAAATTTTGATAGTCACTTTCTTTGTGAGAGTTTCTCTTTCTTGTTGAGTGATGAGTGCAAAGAAAGAGAGGTGTGGAATGGAAAGAAAAGGGAGAAATGTCAAAAAAGCAACAGCTCAGGCTAAGATTTGAGGGTCCCGCAAAATTCTTCTCTCTAATTTTTTTAGTTTCCCTTTTTGACGCAAGGCATTCAGGTGGAATGGGATGGGGTCGGGGGACTAAAGGAGATAAGAAAAAAAACTCTAATTATGTCAAAAGTTAATGACATTCAAGTGAGAGTATCATTAAATTAATTTTCTTTTCAATGATATCAATACTTAAGAATATTAGAATGAGTTCGTAAGAATTTGTTCTAGTTTAACCAGATGTTTAGAGTTTAAGTACAAAATTTAAAAGCACCAATGTTAAATTTTTTTGAGCGATTGTTTAACCACTCATTGCGGTAATAATTAGCTCGAAAGGTTAATCTTTATAGTTGTGAGAAAAAAGGGAGAGGACTCTACATAGCTGTCAATTATTTGAAAAAAAAGGTAGGACTCTACATAGATGTTAAATGGGTTGGTCATATCCAACCTGGTCCCGATGAGTTGGATATGACTGACTCAATTGTTATACAAGCTACAAAAATTGAGTATGACCCCGGTCATTAATTGGTCATGGTGTTCCATTCAAACCCAACCCATATTTCAATATTATCATTTAAAAAAAGGATTTGAAATGTACAAACTCTTTTTTTATTTCTACATATACCAAAAAAGATAAATGATCAAACTCACAAGATATCTACCACAAAAAACTACTTTCTCTCTCCCTCTCGATGCTCTTCTCAAACTTGTGATACAACAACTTCCTCTCTCTCTCTAACCGTCGGCTCTATCTCTCTCTGATTTATGGCAGCCTTCTACAACCTCTGTTGCCATCGTAGCCAAGCAGTTTGTTGGAGAACATGATTCCAAGCATACAATATGTGATACGAGTTGAGAAAATTGAGTGATCAGGAGAGGAAGAAGATGAAATACTTCTTATTGGGTTCCCAAAGGGGTTTAAACTACATGTACGCCCACCCATCACCTCCGTTACCTACATATCTTGCAACAAACTCCCCTTTGAATCCTAAAATATCATTTTTGAAATCCATATTTTCATTTGTTAGCTAAAATACGTATGTAAATAACAAAATACAACAATTCATTAAAAAAAGATTGTTATTGTTGTATTAGATTAGAATTGTGTTGATGGGAAAACAATTGAAGTGAAAAACACCCAATTAAATATGTGATTAAGTGGAGGGGGTGGGGTAATAACTTCCAATTTAATGCTTAGAAAAATATTGGTGAATGGTTTGATTTACTAGATTTTGTTCTAAAAGGGAAAGTATTGATTTTCCGAGAAGTTTGATCTTAATGGGGCAGCCATGACGAGATTTTTTGGCATTGGATTTGGGTCAACCTACCACCCAACAAGATCTCATTATTGGCGTCGAATGCACAAGAGTCTCGCCTCTTGTATACCAGAATTCGAAAGGGATGACAACGACATGGTTGATTTGAAGGAGTTAAAGGTCATGATGATGATGGTGGTGGTGGAGATCGTCACGGTGTAGATAGAAGAATTGTAGTGAGATGGAGATGAGGATTGGCGATGGGATAATGATTTATGTGTGTGCGATGCATCGTAGGCTATTGTAGAACGTCAATATCCAACCGTAAAACGAACTCGCGCACGATACATGGCATGTAACACTCGCGCACCTAGCCTCTTCCTGTAAAAAAGATACGTGAATCGACTAATATCAGACTGGTAGCTGAGATTAAATAATAACTCTAGGCTTTTTTTGATAATAGGGTATCCAAGTCCCACTTTCTCTCCCACTCCGTTTATATTATACGGAGGAATGTTAAAATACTAAAATATTGTTACCGTTGTGTTATTTAAACAATTAAAATTTGAAAACTATTGCGACAACTTTTTAAGTGGTTAATGCAATCTAAATATTTAGTTTAGTATATTCGGTAGAAAATAAGTGAATATATCAAGTGTCGAAATTAATTGGTCATCAATGCTTTCTTGTCCTCCATGCTATATCAAGTGTCAAAAATAATTGGAAGATTAATTTTATATATGTATAGAATTAATCTTCCAAAATCCAACTCGCAAATACATTATTATGTTATTCTTTTATTTTTATTTCTTTTAAAATATCAAATGGGTAATGCTATACATCGCGAGAAAAATCTCACGAATGTATCACAAATGTGAAAGTGCTCTGATAACAAAAATATAAAATAAAACACCCTCCACTTTCCATAAAGGCCAGTTATCAAAATTAAAAGATATTGTTATTAGCCTGCCGTGAATTTCCGCGAATTGTTTTTTCGCTATATAAAACATTAGCCATATCAAATATAGTTTAAAATATAAACTTACCCCTTCAAAATCCTTCAAAAACTAACTTTGAAACACGGGATCGAAACTCTTTGTTACGGTGTAAAAGCAAATGAATGACCGTGCGATTCAATGTCTTTTTTTTTTTTGCATGGTCTATGTAAGGGAGGACATACGAGGCGGTAAAGTTAGTTTTTGGGTGGGGGTAACCACCCTAGGCCTATTGATATTGAAAAAAATATTTATAACTATATATAAAAGTGATACTTGATTTTTTTCTTCCATTTTTACCCTTCATTTTAATTATATTATTATTTTTACAAATATTATTTAAATTCTAAATTAAAAACTTAGTTGAATCCCATTAAAATAAGAACAATCAACAACAATAAGAGTAATAATCCACAACCAATAATGGGTTTTTTTTTACCACCCCTTGACGAATTTGGGGTAATTTACCCATGTTAAAGAAAATCCTAGTTTCTTCATCTTTATTCTAATTAACGATCAGTTATCATTTACATCTCAAGAACATCGAACTTCTTCATCTCCTTCATTCAACATGCGATCTCTTTCTACTTCGTTCCAGAAACAAAGTCTACTTGTCATTAGGGATAAATTACCCTCAATTCATCAAGAGGTAATGTAGGCCACATCGATAGAGTTTTTTTTCTTACAATTAGTTACAATTTTCATCTCAAGAACATCAAACACTTTAAAAAAAAAACTTACTTTGACCTTATATAAAAAAATATCATGTTTTGATGTAGTATTTTTTCTTTTTATTTTACCCTTCACTTAAATATCTTTTAACAATGGGTACGTTAGTAAATCATTGACAATGGGATTGTACATTTCTCTATAAAATGAGAGAGAGGATGGTCGTTGCAAAATTATGTTCTTTGGTTTTACATGTGCTTTATATTTTTTTTATTTTTATTTTTTGCTTTATAATCAACTAGCTTATCAGTTAAAAACATATATAATAATTATACTAAAACTCTTTAATTTGTGAAGGTGCGGTGGAAGCTCTCTTAAATAAAACTCCCTCAAAACCTTACATTCAATTTTGATTAGGTCTTACGGTCGACGAGGCATTGAAAGTACAACAACAACAACCAAGCCTTATCCCATCAAGTGAGGTCGGTTACATGGATCAAATTACGTCATAGTGTTCTATCATACACCATATTTGGAGGCATTGAAAGTATTAGAAACGAAACACTTTGATATGAAATACAATTGTTTGTAGTATTTTATTTTATTTTAAAGAGCTTAGAGACGAAATAACATGCATTAAGTGTTAAGAAGTATCAAATTGTCGATTCGAACCCACGTCCTAAGTTAATTTTTTAATTTTTTTGGGATTCTTCAAAAATTATTATTTTTTTGTTTATAGGACCAATTTAGCATTGTGCATATGGACAAACTTGTGGTTAGGAGGAGCTCCTTTGTGTATGCGGTTTCGGCGCCTATTCAACTTGGCTGATAATAAGTTGAGTACGGTTGCGGAAATGCGCGGTTTAGGGTGGGATGAGGGAGGGGAGGCGTGGCAGTGGCGTCGTCGTTTGTGGGCGTGGGAGGAGGATCTGTTAGGGGAGTGTATGACTCTTTTACATGATATTTCTTTGCAGTCTAATACTACAGATAAGTGGCAGTGGAGGCTTGATCCTAACGACGACTATTCAGTAAAGGACGTGTATACCTTGTTGAATAGTCAGGAAGCTCAGCGTTCAGATGCTACTTCAGATTTAATTTGGCATAAACAGGTTCCCCTTAAGGTTTCTATTTTGGCGTGGAGGCTTTTACAGAATAGGTTGCCGACGAAGGAAAACTTGGTGACTCGCAAAATTATTCCTCATGACTCGCGGTTCTGCGTGACAGAGTGTGAAGCCACAGAGTCGGCTCATCATGTGTTCCTATCTTGTCCCTCCTTTGCTTTCCTTTGGAGTCTTGTTAAATTATGGATTGGCGTTGAATCAGTTGACTCAGATCATTTAAGTGACTAATTTGTGCATTCATCAGGTGGTACTCGGTCTCAGCGCTCCTTTATGCAGCTTCTTTGGCTTTGTTGTGTTTGGGTTATCTGGACCAAGCGCAACAACAGATTATTTAAGAACATGGACAACACCGCTCACCAACTGTTAGAGAAAGTGAAATTATATTCTTTTTGGTGGTTGAAGGCATATAATGCGACTTTTGGTTTAAACTTTCATATGTGGTGGTCGAGCCATTTTGTTTGTATGGGCATCAGCTAGTTGATTGGTTTCCTTTGGTTTCAGCTGAACTGTTTGTAAACTTTTGAGGTCCTTGTTGGCACACCTTATGTTTTCAACGGCTCTCTATTCGTGTTAATATATATCCTATTTTTGCTTGTTCAAAAATAAGATGTGTACAATCTAAAGTGTGAACCATTAATGGAAAAATAATGTGAATGAGCATATATAATATAGCTAGCAAAGAGACAGTCGAAGAAAAGAAACCACACAAGAAACCTCATTCCCTTCATAATCACCTGGTGCCAATAATTCTTTTTTGAAGATTATATACTAGTATTGATTATTGAGAAAAGGATATTTTACTAGTAAATAATAATTGAGGGGACCTATCTAGTTTCTACATGGAATAATTTCGAGGATATTGCGGAATTTGTGACTCCAATATGTCCACTCAGATAGTTTATTTTCCACTCGTGAGTTCTTGTCAGCTAGCAACCGTAGGTATATATCAAAATCACATTAATGAAAATAGGAGCAATATAATCCGGCAACAGATCAGAAATATGAGAATTAGCGGTATATATAACCATCTAGTTAATTCATGGACTATCATTTTGGCTTACTTCATAAAGAACTCGACCAAGGAATTTGAACATAAATTTAAAAAATAAAGAAAACAATCTCTAATGATGAAACCATAAGGAGACAAATTAAAACATAAATTATTGAAGCTATCAATCACTACTTTTGCATCAAGTTCAAATATAACATTGTTAAGCTCCAATTCACCAATTCATTTGATAGCAATCAACAGATCAAAGGCCCCCCTCCTTGACTTGAAGAGATGAAAGAAAATAAGTTGTTTTAGCCACATTACATTTCAAAATACCGAAGGAAGACTTCTTCCAACGAACCATACTTTCCTGAGGGGATGCACTTGTATTCCGATACCGCTGTAAATTTGTCCATTGTCATTGATTGAGAAAGGAAGCGGCACAATGATATATTGTTGTAACATTTTCATCAACTTCATCCTACAATTTCAGATTTCGAATATTTCATAAACTACAAAAGTGGTACACCACATGCTACGTCTCACCTTAAGACATATTTTGGGCAACTTTAAAAATAAATCAACAGGACAAGTAACAGAAAGATACAAAGAGTTTTCACCATAAAAGCCACAACAAAATCAATTTTGGGGACGAAGTAATTTTTTGGTGACAAACTTCGTTCTATAATTGGCATGCAATCTCTAATAATCACCAATTGCATGTAAGCTATAACTATAAATTGCTATAGATTGCAACCTCATCCCAACTTTTGGTCTCTTCACATGTTAGATCATGTAACCATAAGATGTGGATTTATGGGAAGATTGAATGAGCGCACCATCGACCATACCACACCCTTATATGGACACCATCTCCAATATTTCACTGCAGCCCCTCTTTCAATAGAACACGTGAAGTGCATATGCTTCTCCACACCCTTATTTCCAATTCTTGCTTAAAGAAAATCACTATGCGGAAAGTATTTGGTTTTGAAAACTTGAGTCACCAATGAATGAGGATCGACAATAATTTTCAAGTTTGCAGCTAACATAGAGAGAATAAAATCATATATATTTCTAAATTCTATACCACCGTGCTCCTTCGATATAGAGAGTTTGTCCCATGATAACCGGTGAATACCTTGATTGTTGTCTCTATTTGTACCCCACTAAAAGGAGTTCAAAATCACATCATCATCAAAGTTCATCCTATAACTTTGAGCGTAACGGATGAAGTAATAAAATTGTGCGTAACTATTTGAATATCACTTTTTATTCATTTTTGTTGTAAAATCATTAATAATTCTTTCATAATCAAAGTTCTTTAAAAATTATTTTCAAAGGAAATCAAAACAAAACTATTTAATCTATTATGTGACATTAAATCGCAAATAAAATTTGACCATTTCAATTTAGAGAAAAATTTTTAGCATCTATAATTAATATTATTCTATAGATCATGCATGCATTAGGAAAACAATCAAATGTCTTTACATAATTCAATATCATATAACTTGATTTTAATTTAATTAATACAACCTTTCTAATGACTTTTAATTCTTCAAATAAAATTTCACCATAAAGATCGTAAGAATCATCATATTTTAAGTATGTTTCAAGAAGTATGCAACATGATTTGAAATTATTCTCATGAAATGATCCATGTCTTTTAATACTAAATATATTTGTAAGTGGTATATATTTTTTATAGACCGTTTAAGAACAACAAAGCAATAAACTTATAAAGAATGAGGCAAACCAAACAGAATAACAGTGTGGAGCCCATCTCTTAATCATTCTGGTTTGTAGGCATGAATAAGACTAATTAATGAGGAAGAAAGGTTGAGAGTGTCGCTAATCATAATTATTAATCAAAAGGGTTTTGCCAATATGTGTCCCTTTTCAAATGTATACTTAACCCCCAAAAGAAAAGCATAGTATAAGCATTGCTAGAGAGAGAAGAACAATGTACGAAACATGTTGACCAAAATGTTTCTGATTTCAGCTTCTTTGTTTGCCATTTTTCAAAGGTAATTGGGAGCCAGGGAGCAGAGCAAGAAAACAAGGCAGCAGCCATTTGGATTTTATCTTGGCCATGTTTTGGGTGACATAGGATGATCATCAAACAGAATAAACCCCATTAACAGTTTAATGTTTTTAATTATAATACTATGTTTGCTTCTTCCTAATCATTTCTATATCATCATCTACATTAGTGAAATTGGACCTACATTAATAAACATTCTCCCCTTCAAGTCAAATCTCAAATTTTCTATCATTTTTAGATTAGTATTAAATTTTTGTTTCTCTCTAATATTATTGCTCTACTACATTCATAAAAAAATCTCTCATTTTTGTCTCTTTTATACTCCCTTGGTCTTAGGCTTTTGGGTCTTTAAATTTCATATAATTAATTTAGTAAAAATTAAATTCATGTAATAATTTTGTATGTTTATCTTTATAATTAAGGGTATAAAGAGAAATTTTAGGTAATAGCCATAGTTTTGGATTAAAAACTTTAAAGACAAAATACGTGACAAATTGCATTCAATCATAAAATTGTACCTACATGAGCATAATATCTAGTGGGCAAAATTTTGAGGTACCTATATTAAGGATGTGGATAAAATAAATGCCACTCTCTCCCTCTCTTAAGTAACAAAATTCTTATATTTGATAAATTGATAGTCCAAGATAGAAGCAAACGTTAATTTCTTCTACTATATTTAGTGATATTATTTCTAAACTACCCTTCAATTAATTTAGATTTTATTTTTCAATAATCATTTTTTTTTTGAACAAGCCAAAATGAGATATATAATTAAAAAAGAGAGCTTCACCTCCCTAGCACAAGATGTGCCAAAGGGAAGAGAAACTTAATACAACAGAGTTCTGGAAAGTAACCAAAAACAAATTACATCAGCCAATCCCCAAACAATCAAAAGGATGCTGCCACCACAACTGAAAACCAAACGGAAAAGCAATATTTTTGGCCTTGAGCCACCCTAAAGAAATAATTTTCACCTTCTCTAGAAGCTGCGGAATAGAAGTAGAATTATTAGTGAAAAGCCTACAATTCCGTTCACTCCATAATATCCAGACCGTGCACAACCAGACAAGATGTAAGAAACGACATCTAGGTTTGTAACCTCCCGAAGAGAAAATAAACTGAGTGAAATGATCCGACAAATGTTGCGGATCCACTGAATACACACCAAGCCAAGTTTTAACCTGCTGCCACAGAGAGCCAAAAATGGGACAATGAATAATAAGATGCGCTGCAGATTCCGGATGACCACAATCAGACACACACAAAAGAGAGTTAGTAGAAATAAGGCCACGACGTGCCAAATTGTCCTTAGTTGGCCATCTGTTACGAAGCAGCCGCCACACACAAATTGAGACCTTCAAAGGAACACATTTATGCCAAACAGCCTTTGTAACCACATCATGTATGTGCACCTCCTGCCGCGTGAGCATTTGGTACACACCACGCACCGTGTAGCCGTCACCTACAGAGTGGCGCCACTGCCAAACATCAGGCTTTGAATCCTGCAAGACAACATTAGAAAGCAGAGCTATACACTCCCCCAACAAATCCTCTTCCCACACAAACAAACCACGACGCCACTCCCACGCTCCCCCACCAACCCCCCAACCTAAAGAATGCATATCACCCACCAACATATCCTGATGAATAGACAAAGCAAATAACCTTCCGAACCTCTCCTTCAACGAG
Source organism: Medicago ruthenica (assembly GCA_018208015.1). Classification (NCBI taxonomy): domain Eukaryota; kingdom Viridiplantae; phylum Streptophyta; class Magnoliopsida; order Fabales; family Fabaceae; genus Medicago; species Medicago ruthenica. Next base: position 11,870,496 of record CM031372.1, read on the forward strand.
ACCGTCCCCACCCAAACATCAGTCCAAAAATAAGTATCAAGCCCATCCCCGATGTTCTTTTGGATGCTCTCATCAAACCACTTCCACCCATCCCCCCCAACTCCGTCACGAATTTTCACAATTTCCTTCCACCAAGACGAACCCTTCCTCCCCCCTCCTAAAATCCGCCCCCTCTCCACACCATACCGAGAGGCCAAGACCCGAAACCACAAACCCTCCCTATCAACCAAACTCCGCCAACACCATTTACCTAAGAGAGCTATATTAAATTCATGCAACCGCCGTACCCCCAAACCACCCGACTCCTTAGTGGAACAAATAGACCTCCAATCAACCCACGCTATTTTCCTATTATCCTCACACCCTCCCCAAAAAAAATTAAGAAGAATAGAATCAATGGAAGAGATTATACCTGAGGGAGCTCTGAAAAAAGAAAGGGCGTAGACAGGCAGAGAGGACATGACAGATTTAAGAAGAATCAAGCGGCCTCCAAAAGATAAGTGTCTACTCTTCCACCTCGACAGCCTGGATTTAATGCGATCAATAACCGATTCCCAAAAGCTCAAACGTCTAGCATCCCCACCAATAGGAAGACCCAGATACAAAAAGGGAATCCTCCCAATTCTACAAGATAAAACCGAAGCCGCCTCTACTAACCAAGACTCGTCAATATTGATACCGACCAATAAACTCTTATGATAGTTCACTTTCAAACCAGACATAGCTTCAAAAAGGGCCAGAACAGCTCGTAAGGCTCTGACATTCGACCAGCTCTTAACGCCTAACAAAAGAGTGTCATCATCAAATTGTAAATGAGAAAGAACCGTAGGGTCATGCACCCCCATAGTGTACCCAGTAAACAAGTTAGAATCCACGGCAGCAGACATCATAACATTCAGCCCCTCAGCGGCAAGGAGAAAGAGAAAAGGGGAGAGGGGATCGCCTTGCCTCAACCCACGCTGCATAACAAACTCATCTGTAGGGCTCCCATTAACCAGAACAGATGCAGTAGCCGATGTTACACATGCCTTCATCCATTTTCTCCACAAAGTTGGAAAAGCCATGCGCCCCATCACCTCATCTAGATAACTCCAATCCACCGAATCATATGCTTTCTCAAAATCAACCTTAAATAACAGTAGATCTTTATTCAACTTGCGAGCCTCATCTACCACCTCATTAGCAATAAGAATACCATCGAGAATCTGCCTACCCTTCACGAACGCAGTTTGAGTTTCAGAGACAACAGTACTCATGACTTTCCTTAAACGATTCGCCAACACTTTTGCCAAAATTTTGTACAAACTCCCCACAAGAGCTATGGGGCGAAAATCATGCAAACGCTGAGGACTATCCACCTTGGGAATAAGAGCTATAAAAGTACTATTAATACCTTTAGTGAGACGTCCATGTCGATGAAAATCAGAGATGAACCTCATAACATCCGACTGCAACTCAGGCCAAAAATCTTTGAAGAATCCAAGATGAATACCATCCGGGCCAGGACTCTTATAACTATCACGGTCCCAAACAGCGGCCTTCACTTCGTCCACAGAAAACGGTAAAGTTAAAAGAATGACATCAGAAGAGGACAGCCTACGAAAATGTAAATTGTTCACCGATGGTCTGGTAATACCCACAGACTGAAAATGGTTCCGAAAATGAGTAAAAACTGCCTCCCGAACATTGGGAACTCCCGTCACAAGGGTGCCATCAACTAAAATAGAGGAAACTGAATTTCTGCGACGCCTTCCGGACATAATAGCATGAAAGTATTTGGTATTAGCGTCTCCCTCCCGAAGCCAAAGCATCCGAGATTGCTGCCAAGAAATGCTGGCATCAATCCTGGATAAAGAATGCAGGTCGGTTGACATAGTGTGTAAGGCATCTACCTCCTCATCAAGTAGCTCCTCCAATTCGGCCTTTGACTCCAAAAGAGCAATATTATTATTCAACGTATTTATCCGCCCTTGGCGATTATGAGTATGAGTAAGATGCCATTCTTTCAATGCTTTTTTTAACAACTTCAATTTTTCTCTCAAAACAAAACCGCCCCAACCTTGTACCTGAAAAGACTGCAATTTGGTACGCACAAATTCATGATAACCAGGTATCTCTGCCCAACACTTCAACATACGCACCGGACGCGGTCCCCAATTTTCCTCATCTATAGACAACACCACAGGGCAATGATCAGACAACCCCCGCAAAGAGGCAACTTGCAAACAATTTGGCCACATACTACACCAATCTTCGGATAGCAAGAAACGATCAAGACGACTCATAGCATTCCCGTCCCCCTTATACCATGTGAAATTACGACCATGGAGAGGGAGGTCAAGTAAAACATTTTCATCAATAAAAGAATTAAAGGGATCACAGTCAAGAGAACGAACTGCAACCCCCTTCGACCTTCTTTCTTCCATATTGCGAACCGCATTAAAATCACCACACAAACAAAAGTTTTTGCCCATCAACCGTTGAAGGTAAGCAGATAAAGAGTTCCATAATATCACCTTGGCGCCATTGTCACAAGGGGCGTAGACATTTAGAAGATAAAATTCCTCAGAAGACTAAAGGAAACAACCATGAATAATTAAAACATGATCCAAAGTAAACGACGACCAAACCTCGATAACAGAAGGATCCCACATAGTTAATAAACCACCAGACGCCCCCACAGACAGCATAAAAGTGTAGGAGGATGTCAATTGTCCCCAAAGAGCTGCACACAATGAGTCACTGATAACCGCCAATTTCGTCTCCTGAAGACAAACAATAGACGGACCCTTCTCCAAAATTAATTTCCGTACTTCAGGCCTCTTCTCAAACCCACCCAGACCCCTCACATTCCAAGTGATAATCTTCATCCCAACCAAACAACCCCTCACCACTCCACCAACCCCCTGCCCCTTACAGCGCCCCCCTCACCACTCCCTCCTCCCTCTCCCTACCTTTTATATTTTTTCTTCTTGACAATACACCAAACCTATTCGACTTATCACCAAATATATCAACTCCTAACACCTTCCCGATCCCACAAATATCCTCCTGCACCACCTCCTCATTACCGTGCAACACCACCCAGTTTTTCCAATCATTGTTAACTGTAGGAGAAGAAGTAACAGATACCTGGGATTCTTTACTATTAGTAGCAACCACAGGAATTGAGTCATGTCGTCTGATACGTTTGTGAGCCTTCTTGTTCAACACTCGAAGCACTTGCTTTCGATCATTTTCGGGAAGACGAGCAATTTTATTCAAATTACGAGCAGCATGTTTAAGTGCACCACTTGATTTTCTTTTAGTTTGCTGCAAGCCTGTTGTCACGGTTTTTGATGAAATAGCCTTATGAGCTGCTCGTTTTTTAGATGCCGTAAAGACCACACCCGCATCGCCATGAACATGATCGTGCATCCATTCCAAACTCCAAGGACCAGAAATAATGGAACGAGAATTCATCGGGGGACAAGAACTTTGACGATGTCTATTAACACCAAGACCCAAAATTCGGCCCTCCCCATGGTTGCCCACCACCGAGGCTGCACCCTCCGAAACCTTAGAAGAACACTGCCCATTTTCAACTGGGAGTTGCCCTGAAGGTAGCTGGACATCCTTCCCTTCCTCCACCCAATCATCAGCCAAAGAATTCACCAAATCAACTATGTGCTCATGATTCTCTGGAACCGCATTTTCAAAATTGTTATCAGGAATGGATATCGTAGAAGAAACATCATCCTCCAACAAACAAGCATCCTCCCCTATAGCAAAACCCCACTCCTCAATAATTTTTAACTCCACCACAACTCCATCAATAAGAATAGATTCAGTGACTTTAAGAACATCCAGGGAAGATGTAGCAACAAGTACCCGGGCATAATCAAACCGGTTTTTAGCAAGAGTACAATTATCTACCCGGAGAAAACGACCACAATCAAACACGCACAACTTAAAGAAAGCTTCACTCCATGCATGAATAGGAGCACCGTAAATACTAACCCAGGCACCTCTTTCAAATTTAACAATATCTTTGTTCCAACGAACCGGATTTGAGAAAAATAAATTAAAAAACTCCCGGACGTCTGAAAAAATTGGCATAACATCTGATGCAGATAAAGAACGAATGAATACCTTATCAGCCCCCAACGGAATAATATCAAGGTCCTCAAAACCTGCGTCCGCTATGCGTGTTTGAACAACCGGTATAGCTTCACCATTCAAAACAGTGGCAACCACCCCACCACGAGCCCACAATAAATCCTCCGAGGATGATCTAAAAGTACGAATTAACTTACGGGCGTCATGGACATGTTCTTGTTCGCTAACCACATTAAGCACCCGTGGAACCTTCGTCACAAATTGAGACGGAACAGTCACCTCCTCCACCCTTAACTCTTCCCCTCCTAAAGAATTCACCTCCCTACCCTCATTCACACCTCCAAACGCCTTAGCCATCCCCACCCCCTCCGTCTCCCTCTCCTTAGAACAACCTCCTTCTCCATCAACCATACATCCCACATCCTCTCTTTTTTCTCCCTCACCATCCTCCCCAACCCTACCATACATGTTTTCTCCCTCACCGCAAACCCTACCCTTCTCCCTTGCCGCCTGACCCAAACCTCCTACGCCCTCACCCTTACTAAACACCCTCTCCCTAGAAGACACACCAGCTGGTACGGTCCGATCAAAGCGTGCCACTTTCGCCCAAACTCTCATGTGGCCGAATGATACATTACGTATAGCTTTCAGCAACTTATCAACATCCCGTACATTAGCATAGCGAACAAACCCATAAACCTGCCCTCGCTTGTTCCTTCTCCGTGACAAAAATAAATTCTCCAAAATACCACATACCTCAAAACTTTCTTTCAAATAAAAATATGAAATCAACTCCGGCACATTAGTAAAATAAAAAGTGACAAATCGGCGAAAATCCGAGCCCAACTGATCAAAACCTCCCAGACCTGAATTCTGCCGTGGCTGATGGTAATCCTTCCCAACCGCACGCTGAGCTGCGTCCAGATAGCTACGGAATTTGCGATGTCCAGAATTAGCATGCTGTTTGCGATCACGTGAAAGTCCAACCGTAGAAGATGAGCGCTCATGATGTGTTGGAAACCTATGAATGCGTGACCCTCCCTGCCATGATGAGGAAACCGGACGTGACCTAACCCTAGCCTGCTGAATAGAAGAATGCCGAACCCTAACCGGATGAAACTGCCTGACCTCGAAACCTCCTTGCCGCGAGAAACCCCTCTGTCCATCCTGTCCTCGAGAAACCTGTCCAAACGCTTTCCTCTTCCGCACTCGCACCTCAGTCCAATCATCCCCATAACCCCCCTTTTCTGGCACCCTGCTTGGACCCCTTCCCCCCCTTGATGATCTCTCCGCCGGTGAAAAGGAATGCCGGCGCGGTTGCCCTAGTCGCCTAGAACCACCGCCCCTCTCTCTCTCTCTCCCTCTCATGTTTTTTTTAGTTAGAAAGTCTCAATAATCATTTTATTCATAGACCAAATTCATATGAGGGATCGGACCACAATTTTTTTATTATTTTGAGAAAATTAATTAGATTAATGATTTTTCTTAAGAAATACAACTTTTTTTGCTTATACATGAGATCTGACGGAGTACTTCATTCGTATCACAATAGTAACATGTTAACAAAATCTATTTGTCCCAAAATGAGTGTTAATTTTTATCTTCAATACAAGTATTCAAATCAATATCATTCCCTTTATATGCATGGTAGTGGTGAATATATGATAAAATTAATTTAGTAAATTAAACTTTGTTTTCATTGATAATATTTTATTAATATGTGTAAAGTAAATTTATCATGGGACCAAGAGAATATCAGAGTACTAGTATAAAAAGAAAATTATGCACCACTTGAGATGGGATAGTCAACAAATTTTTTCCTTTGAAAATTGCTTCGAGGATATTGATATCCTACAAGGTGCTGAATTTAAAACCATTGGAGTATCCCTTAAGATAAATGTACATTTCAAAGCATTTAGTATATGTTAGTTAAATTTTTGTCAAAGATACACATTTGAATATAATAAAGCTCAGGTAGGAATCAGTCCATTATTAATGGGACCACATTCGAAGCAGGGCAAGTGGGTTGGACCCATTTCTTGGTTTAGAAAATGCTACACATTAATTATGCTGTTCAATTTTTAAAATAAATATGGCAATAAAATAAAAGTATACATATATTAAAATAATGTTAATATTTTTTTAATGGAGTACTGATTGCTGGGATTTATAAATCTCCAAAGAAAAAAAATGATATTTTAATGTATGGAGCACTTTTAAGATCTAGCAAAGAATCAGTCAGATAGTGTAGGCCAGAAGGAATAAATTATTGCGATCTACAAGTAGAAAAAGAGCACACCTGGGCTTTTTATTAAATTTGGTTTTCTCTAAACTTTGCTAAGATCAAAAAATGGAAGGAAAAAAAAAATTGAACACTATGACATCTATAAAATTTGGTTGGATATATACTCTTTATTCAATTATTTAAAGTTATATCATATTTTTATCATAATTTATTTTAAAATAAATTTAATTGTTAAACAAATTTTATACACAAATATCTGTTTTCAATCAAACTCTACTATATCTAAGAATTTACAATTTTTTTCTTATTCCTGACGATAAAGATAAAACATTTGATATATTGACTAATAGATTTGGACTCGTAACACCATCTTCTCTATAAATTGTGTACGTGAGTTTTGTAGCTAAATATATAGTTGAAGCATTAAAATTAAACTAGTGATGAGCAGTTTATGTGGATTTTTTTTAAGAAGGTAAACTAATCTGCCAAAATTGATACTTTGGAGAATTAAATTTGAGATCTTAATATAAACAAGTTTGTATGGATTATTAGATGAGGTTGTAGATTAAAATACCATTTTCTACTTTTTGTTGTTTGATAATAGGAATCACTTTCTCTTAGGACCTAGGGTGTAAAAAATTTCATTGACTGTTCATTTTTGGCCTCCACTATTAAGTCGATTGGTGACAAGGCTCAATATTGATAAAAGTGCTTTGTACAATAGCAGCACATGGTTTGGTCAAAATGAAATTGTCATTAGAGAAGCCAAAATAGTTTCTCTTTTACCAATTTGTGAAGTTCAAATAGTAAAGAAACTTTGATTCCTTAAACTTGTGGTTAAGAATTTATTACCTGATTTACAAATCACCATTTAAAATAAATAATTTTTAAATATGAACTATATCTTTAAAATCTTCAGTTATATAGAGAGAACACACTGAAAAACCAAGAAAAAATAGTTGCCTTGTTTGTACATATGCAAAAGGTAAAAGTAAAAATATTTTTGGGAAATTCTTGTTTACCATCATTAAAAGATGGGTAATATTATTCATGTTGAGTTGACTCAATCAAAACAATGTATTTATATAACATTAAAAATAATAGAAAACAAACAAATAACTTTAATTGGTACTAACTCAGCATGGGTTGTGTTACACACCTTTTATTGATGGGTACCCAAGTTGTCACCAATATTTTTTCACCAAGAAAAAATAGTTGCCTTGGTTGTGCATATGCAAAAGGTAAAAGTAAAAATATTTTTTTTAACAGATATATTCAAAGGGTTAGTACTTAGTAGGCCAAATTGTTTATGGCACAAGTTCCATTAGGACACACAATTTCCATATTTTATTATAGCCCGTCTTTGAAATAGGAGAATAAAATATTACTAAAATAGTAATGTGCGTACTTGTTTTTATATATGATTTTTGTATAGTTTTAAATAATGATTGCTGTGATAAAATACCAGCTATTTTTATATATAATATATGCTCTATATTTAATTAAATTATTGAAAAATAATTCACCGACAAAAGAAACTAAACAATATTTTCCACCAATATATCAAAAGAGGAAAACAATTTCCGTAATAAAAGTAGAAAATTCAATAAATAGAACTACCTTTCCTAAAAAGTGAATTCCACTTGTAATATGAAATCTGAGGATAAGCAAGCACCCCAAAACCTTCCTAATAATTCTGAAAATGAGATAGAGTGATCCAGTTTCCTTTTTTCAATTTGGGGAATTTTTTTCCCATCATTCATCTTAGGTATTGACTTAGTGGGGAAGCTAGCTAATATTGGAATTTGTTTTTTTATATGTATGTTTGGTTGGTTAAGTTAGGCAAATACGTCAATGAATTTGCATGTGTCCGAAGCTAGAGATCATTTGAAGTATTGACACTTTCGATAAGTGCTCTTCCATATGCATTGACGAGAGATTGAACTCATGACTATATACATAAGAAACTTAATTATCTATCATTTGAAGTATATAGATAGATAGTTATTAGTGAAAAACAACTTTGTCCACTCCACATTTTTAAAAGAGATTAATTTCTTTGAACTGATTGCGTAAATGTTTTTACACAAACATCCAATCAAATCACACTAAAATACTGTTACTTTTGTAGGTTAGTCTCTAAATTATCTCAAAAAAATTTACATTGTTTGAATACAATTTTTTTTAAAAAAAGAATGATTTGATTGAATACATATTTATAAAAGTTTTACAATATCAGTATATATAAATTAAATCTGCAACTTGTGAACAGGGGCGGACCTGGACTGGGCCTGCTGTGGCAGGTGCCACACCTGTCCAGGCCCATTTTTTTAGGCTTAATTACCATGTGATTTTAGGCTTAATTACCATGTATTTTTTTAGGCTTATGTTAATTGTTATGCTTCATCAAATGTCAATTGTCAGCCAATTGTATAATACACTGACACACGCTGTTAATTTCCAACCAATTGTATAACACACACACTGTTAATTGTTATGCTTCATCAAGAAGTGAGTTTATCATTTTTATGTTTGGGTTATGACTTATGATTAATTTTACACAGATTAAATTGCCAACCATGCTGCGAATTTGTTGCATATTAGGCAGGGTTATGATTAATTTTTTGTTCATGTTTTTGACATACTATAATGGAAAATAGAGCATTTGTTTTGTAATTTTGGTTGCTACAACCACTTTTAATATAACTTCTTATTAAATTTTGTATTATTTAATCATTTGACAAAAAAATTGCCCCACTAATAGTGGAAGTCCAGGTCCGCCCCTGCTTGTGAAATGTTTTGGACAGAACAAAATCTGTGTTTTTGTTCAGAAATATAGTATACATTTCGAGACTAGACGGTAAAAAAATATGTTTAATCTTCTTTGAAATGCGTGCATTTTATTTTTGATCAAATAGTCCAGTGGCTGGAGCTCACACATTTTAAATGTGAATAAACGGCGATTCCAAAATTTGAATCTTGATCCCTTCATAATATTTTATTTACAGCTACCAACTGAGTTATGCTTACGGATGAAACATATGCATTTAAATTGATTTTAGGAGGGGGAAAAAGTTCCTCCCTATTTATTATCCCAGAAGAAATTGAAAAGTACTACTCAGTTAGGCCCATTACAAGTCATGGCTCCTAACATGGCCCATGTCGCTGAATTTTGCTCTAACAATTCAAACTGGAAAGTGATTTTAACCAAAATTAACTTCTTTTTTTCCGACAATTTTTTTTATTTAAAGAACAAAAAATAAACTTTTTTTTAAAGAACAAAAAATAAACTTGAAACATATATAAATCTTTTAAAACATTTTGTTTTAATTTTTTTTAATGGGTTGACACCTTTTGGTTTGCGTCGGTAACCCTTAGCAAGTGTTTGCTCAATAAACCCCTTAAATTGTTCAATCGATCAGTCGTAACTCATGATCGATATTTTTTTTGTAAATAAACCACAATCGGGTCAAAACTTTCGATAAATATTTTTTTTTAAAATGTGAGCAATTTGAGGGGCTTCAACAATCATTCCCTTGGCATATGTTTATAAGTCCAATTGAACCAAGAACCAATTTATAAATCTAATACTTATGTCTTATATGCGAAATTTGAAAAATTTCTTCTAACTTATTATTAAAAACGGTGGTATCAATTATTATTTTACAACTATCATCTGTAATTTGAACTTCTCCGTCATTTTGAAGTTACAAAGTATGTTCTTACCACTAAGTTGACAACGATGAGCAATTTAGTCTATCATACTATTTTGAATATGAATACCATTTTTATAATTAAAAATTTAGAATTAAAATTCTTCTTCTTCAAAAAAAAAAATAGAATTAAAATTGACACACCTTGTCAAACTAGTAGCAGACACAAATAACATCTTACTAGACATAATTTAGTTTATAATTAAAAGGTTTCATATTCATAATTATATACACCTTTTATAATTTTGAATATTTAATTTCTTAACTTTTTGAGCTGTTAGATTCATTCATTAAATTGAAGGTTATGATTTATTTGAAGACATTTTTTCGACGTCTACAAACCACACCTCAAATATGGAGTCAATATAGCCAAAATTTAAAAACTAGAAATAATAAGATGATTGCATATTAAAATTTTCTAGTCCGGGAAGTCTCATTTCACTATTAGGAGTTTGGTCTTTTAATCCAAAGGGACATAGTATTAAGATTTTCCAAGTAAAGAGTTCATTCACTTTCACAACCAAGAGAGTTTACAACTTACAAGTACATGAAGTCCTAAAATCGTAATAAATAAGAATACAAACTACTTGAGGAATGTTGTTTAATACACTATATTCTAGTTTGCACCAAAATTACAATATTTAGTGTATTGGAACTATTATTCACCTAGTTAATTGATCTTCTAGGTTTCAAATGAATGCAGAGGTACCAAAATTGTTGTCAACAAGTACATAAGGTTGGAATAGCTCAAGAGGGAACTTAACTCTAGCTCAAAGTGCTTAAAAAAGAAGTTACTAATACTTCTAGTTCAAGAAATTGACAATGAATACTTACACTCTAACCTTTTCCCATCCTGTCTAGTCTACAACATAACGTGCACACCTACTGCTGATGTATACCACTTTTCATGGAACATGCACTTCACGAGGAGGTCTGTCATTCTTCTTCAAAATCCAAGAGGAAATCAGTGAGGTTCTCAGAATCACCTACAGCCTCATCCAGTGTCATAGGATCCTCTTTCTTTGGTTTTGGCTGCATGTTTTGGATAGGTACACATTGTTACCGATGAAGTAAGAAACATGCTAAACATAAAAATGTTTTACAAATATTTCTGATTTTATAGTCCCAGTAGGAGATATCAAAAAGACAACCATAGTCAAGCCAGCTTGATTTGAACGCTTAACCCAGTTTGTATAAACAACTTAATGAAACACTTATAGCATGCATGTTTATATATAAGCTATTTCAATAATAAAAGATAAAATAAAGCCAAACAATTTTTATATGAGCTACAAGTTGTTTTCATAACCTATCCTAGAGGGACAAAACAAAACTATAGCTTCATCGAAAATAAGTCAAATAAAGCCAAACAATTTTTATATGAGCTACAAGTTGTTTTCATAACTTATCCTAGAGGGTCAAAACAAAAAATATAGCTTCATCAATGAGCTCAAACAAGTTGTTTTCATAACCTTCATAACTTATATGAGCTCAAATAAGTCAATTCAAACGAACGGGACAAAACAAAACTACAAGAAAGTAGCTGATTTACAATACCTTTGATTTGCGAAGCTGGGGAGTAGTTTTCAAAACACTCCAATTACGATTAATCTTTGATTCGTCTTCCTCTTCATCTCCCTCTGCCTCTGCCTCTTCCTCTTCCTCTCCTACTACCTCTTCAACATCAACATCACTATCCTCTTCATCCTGGTCAATAAAGTAAGGAATGAAAGAGGAAATGTTACTCAAAATCAACCATTTTGGAATGGAACTCAACAGACAACGACATGCCAAGTTGCTATTGTTAAGTTAGAAGAGTAAAAAGATGGTGAATCGAAGCTCACATCATTTTCACCAATATCGACTGCTTTAGCCATAGCTTCATCGATGTCTGTCACCTGCCATATTGCAAATAATAAAGGTCATCAAACTAAAGAGCACTATTATGAAGTTCAGGTAAAATAATCAACGATCAAGCAATCATGCCAAGTAATAATTCCAGAAAAAATTGGTTGTTAACGACTTAATATAAACATGATACAGCTTTTGATGAGGTCGAAAAAGGTCACATGTCTATCCTGTGATAACAACATATTAAGGATTGAATGACAGGTCGGTTGATAAAGAGAAAGCTTAATCTTATCATATATTTACCTTTATTAGAGTATAGCTAGGTGAAGTTATTATAGAAAGTTGGAATACTTTTATGCACAAGAAAATGTGCCGTGTCAGCACATTCTGGAATTCATTGAGGTATTTTAGTTATTCAATCTGTTAGATCTTAGAAGTTAGAACACTCGATTTGTTAGAACTTAGAACTGTAAGTCGCTATATGAGGTTGTATTCATCCCTTAACATAATCAATAAAATCATTTTCACTTTCTCTCAACTCTCTACTTACTATCGAACTCTCACTTCCTCTGCACATTTTCAGTGTGAGAAATTCTATCAACCTTAAAATGTTTCTTCACCATTTACTGGTTCTACTTCACACTTTTCTGCATTTGAATTTATAATTGTCTCTACAATTTTTGTTTACATCCAGATTTTCAATTATAAGTTAACCTGATTGAAGAGACTGAGTCATAAAATGAAACGAAAGTCAATCAATGTTCAAAACCATATATAATGAAACGAAAATCAATCAAGGTTCAAAACCATATATAATGTCAGTATTTCACTTTCTGACACCCGAGGTGGTGAACCATACAAAGCTCAACAATAGATTTCTTAAAAAATTAAACAATTTCCAACAAGCAAGTCATCTATTTGCAAAATAATTCATTCATTCCATATCTTCACTATAATTATTATGAATTTCATACTTATTACAGTACTTCCTTACCTCAACTTGTTCAGTCTTTTGCTTTTCCAGAATTTTTTCTAGCTCCTCCCTTGAAATGATTTTTCCATGCTGATCATATAATGGAAAAGAAGTTCAGTACTAGCAACGAATAAATAACCACATATTTCATAAAAATATTGGATTATGCATCATGTCTGAAAATTGATAATTTCAACAAACAACAGAGAAGGAAAGAAAAAATCATATATTTGAAAACATATCACTGTAACTAATGCACTGCACCAAAGATAAATGTAAAACAATAATATTATAAGAGTATGTTATGTGCTCTTGGGAGCATCCTTATCGATGTAACAAGCAGCAGATAACTTGAACATATTTGAATGCAAATCAATTTAACAGCTAATATTCCATCTCTAGTCTCTACTTATAAAGCAATGAGGAGAATTATCTTTTACTTTTTTATTTTTTTTAGTTAGTGAAAAAAGTCAGACAAGATACCTAAGAAGTTAGAACAAGGAACTATATGATATCATAATAATTAAATTTAAAGGTTTGTAAAAGTAATTATCAATGACCACAGCTAACTTATATTTTGGACACAGGATAGTTCATAATATATATATATATATGTGTCTTGTTTGGATAAACAACTTAATTAAGCGCTTATTGCATAAGCATTTATCACATAGGTGCTTGTGTACAAGCTATTTCTATATCAAAAGATAAAATAAAGTCAAATTTTTTAAACTATGGAAATAAGCTGAAAAGAATGTTTCCATAAGCTCTCAAGCAGTCCGACAGGTGCTTAAGCCAGTAGATAAGCTCAAATATATCAATCCAAACCGACCTATGCTTAATATTCCAGCACATCAATCATAGAGTGATATATTTATCTCAAATATCGTTTGAGCACTCCATCCTGAAGATATGTTCCATATTTATTTTATGTAAAGATCTTAATTATAACAATGTAGTCCCTTTAGCAATCAAAATTTTCAGAAAGCAACAAATGATAGAAAACAAATAAGACGAGCATAGAGAAAAGAACCTCCTTCAGAAAAGGCACCATATTTGGTGTTGGTTCATGAAAATCTGCCCCTCGGTAGTCAATCACTTCATCTGGATCTTGAATATAGTTCACAGTTGGATAAACTGGATCTCCACCCCATACTGCAGAAAGAAGGGAAATTTAACAATTACTATTTTGGATTAAGATTATTTATAATCTAGAGTGGGCAAGTATTTGAACATAAGATGTCAATGCATAAAGTATGAAGTCATCAGTGCAAATAGCGGGTGGTTTAAGAAAGATACTTAGAGGTAAAAGTAGATAACATTAAATAAAATATCAAGGTACAATGTTAGTCTGAGTTTTCCAGGACAAAACTAAATATATGATTGTTAATATTATTCTTTCAGTTATGTTTCTTCATATATTTTCCAGGACAAAACTCGGCCATTTCCAATCAGCCCCAAAACTCTTCATATATTAGTCTGAGTTGTCCTGTTAATATTAACAGGACAACTCAGAAATATATTCTGCTTGTTTCTTCATATATTTTCCAGAACAAAACTCGGCCATTTCCAGGACAATATTAAGGTTTCCAAGACAATATTCAATAAAATTGTTTTTTCTCTGAAAAAAAAGGCATATGGAAGTTAATATTATTCTTTCAGTTATGTGTCTTCATATATTTTTCCATTCCTTTTTTTATATACGGACAAATTGAGTCCTAATAAGAGCACAGTAATACTTATAAACACACGGTAATGTTATTTACTAGAAGGAAAAAAACCATAACTACATTAAATATTGGACAGAGCAGAGTTGTGATAAGTATCTAAGCACATGGAGAACCCACCCTTAAAAACTAACTATCAAGGGGGAAGAACCAGGCAACTTAAGTACTCCACTGAGCATATTACTAGACGGGGGACTTGGGCACCCTATAATATCCAAGTCCCTAACATAGCACTGCCATTGAGAGCCGACGTCTCGGTGACTGGCATTCTACGACACTTTACTCGGCCATTTCCAATCAGCCCCTCCACAGGTAGTCCTTTCCGAGCCACCGACAACCAGTTCTAATTGCAATTGATAAGTATCTAAATACTTAGAAAACCCGCCCTTAAAAGCTAGCTACCGAAGGGGAAGAACCAAACCACTTAAATACTCCACTGGGCACCCCATAATACCCAAGTCCCTATCAAGTTGATTATCAACTAAGCAATAGGGATCTCACAATTCATACCTAGTAAACTTTCATGTGTATAGGAGTATGTCTTAGATGGACAACTTATTCTCATGCCCTTCTCTAATTGCTTAAACTTCTAGGCGTAGGATCTAGAGGTTGTTTGGCAAACAATACTAAATACAGTTGAATGATCATAGAATCATAAAAAGGAAGATAAAAGGATAGATAACAAGACGACTCAAATGAAATAAAAACAAAGACATGACAAACAAATATTAATTTCAAAGTCAATACTTTGCTTTATCTGATCCTCCCTCATTCTCATTGCTAAAGGATCCCTTCGGATGCGAACATCAGTCCCCATCATTACACGATACTCTCGGTCAGTTTGGTGGGAAAACATTTCAATTAGTTGAGTAGTTTCATCTTCACCAGTCTCTTCGAAATGCTTCTGAATAGCTTCACGAGATGTGTCTCTCTTCCATGCCTTTACCCATTCTGAATAGTACGCAATTGGACCAATCCTTTCCAGATTCTCTTGCTCAGCCTCAAGCCTGCAAAAATCGGAAATTTTCAACATTTTCCAAGTAAATTTTTTCAGGTAACTCTCCTTATAACAAATTCCCATGACATATTGTGGTAAACTTTATCAGGTTACTCTCCTTAATCCATGATGTTAATCACATCAAGTAATTTACTCATTCTTCAAGAAACTCCAGTTCAACCTTTCTATTGAGTTTCTTGTTTGCAGTACTTCTTAATTCTTATATGTTCTGCATTAAGATTCACTACAGAAAACGCCACTTTCATTTCTATTCTAATCAGAACTATGTCGTGAGCATAAAAGTCGGCAATACCTTTCTTCCTTATAAAGATGGCGCCTGGCTCGGTAAAGAGCAGTTTCTGTTAATGTTGGTTCTTCACCATAAAGCTTCACTTGTCCAGTTTCTGCCATGGCTTTCAGGAAAACCTGAAAATATTATAGAGAAATTCAGACACAAGGTGTAAGACTTCACTATCAACAATGTGAGAAAAGGCTTTGATTGTCGATATGCTAATGTTACTAAAGAAAGGACTTATGAACTGGTCACACGACCATTTAAATAATGCATAAACTTGTAAAGGTGAATAAATTTGTAGGTATAACAAACTACAATCATAAAGCACAAAACCGGTAAATGCATACACAGACACAAGCACACACATTGTAATTACAACATCAAAAAACTTTTCCAAGACAATTTAATGCACACTAACCGTTTCAGTGTCAGGTTTCCTCCTTTGCCATCTGGACCACTGTTCTTTCTCCGGCTTTCTCCAATTCCACCACAGTTCCTCACTCGTAAGTGTTCCTTCTATCGGCTTTTTAATTTCCGGATCAATAAATGGATGAGGAGCTCCAAATTTCTTATCGAGTTTGTACTCAGTCTCTTCTTCCTCAGGCTCAGACTGATAAACAACATAGTCGGACGTGAACTCCTCAGAATCTTCTTTAAGTTCAACCAAAACCTCAGGAAGACCAGGGTCATCCAATTCAACATTCCCCTCAACATTTCCCTCGGAGGAAGAACCAGAAACCGAAGTTCTGTAACTCTTCCTCCTACTACCAGGATTACTACCATATGACGGAGAACCTAACGATTCTCCCATCGGAGCAGGTGCCCTAGCAGCCCTAACTTGCTCAACAGTTCCTTCAGGCCAATACTCAACTTCAGGAATACTTGCTCTAGCACCCGAGGCCGGCTCAAGCTGACCAGAGGTGGAGTCCATGTAGCTATAATAAGGTGGACGTTCAACTGTCACATAATCAATAACTTCATCTTTATTTTCTTCATCTTTCTTTATTTCATCATTCTTTTCACATCTTATGCAACTATATGAAGGTAACTTCTTTCTTGATTTTCTGAAACCAACTCTACATTGTAAACTGCCAACACCCACCAAGTATGTTGATGTCTACATGGTTGCAAGCATTTTACACTATAAATTAGCTCCATATTACATGCTATAAAGTAATAAAACATAGGGTTGGTTTGACAAGCACAGTAAGCTAACTTGTAGCTGCTAGCTTATAAGCTCATATGACTAAAAAAGACTTGTTTGGTAACTATCATTTTCTCATGAGGTTTATAAGCTAATTCAAGTAGCTTATAACTTGCCATTTTTTCTCTCAATTTTATCCTTGTTATCTTAATTGAAAAAAAAATATTAATTGAACATTTCTTTTTTATGTCATTTCATATTTACAAGCTAGTTCAGCGGCCGGCTAACTTTACCAAACATTATAAATTCAATCAGCTGCCTTATCCGCTATCAGCTAACTTATCAACCATCCATTATGGCTCAGTTTGGCAAAAAAACAGCGGATAGTTGATGAGCTAACTTATAATGGATGAACTTATAACGGATAAGCTAACTGATAGAATACGTAGTGTTTAGTAAAATTAGTTGTTGAAGTGACATATAAATATGAAATAACATAAAAAATATATGTTTAATTAATATTTAAAACTTTGAGAGAAAAAGTAATAAGCTATAAGCTAATTGAATTAACTTAACAAAATAAGTTATTAGCTAGTAAAAATAAACTATAAGCTCGTGAGTAAAAATGGTAACAAACGAGTATTTTTTATCATATGAGCTTATAAACTATAAGCTCAAAATCTGGCATTGGCAAACAAAGCCTATAAGTTCATCCAATATAAACTAACTTATCAGCTATCTATCTGTTTTTTCTAGCAAACAGAGAGATAAGGAAACAAGATATATAACTTTAAATGAAAATAGGTGACAAAATATATAATTTTTCAGTTTATTCAATTCTAAAGTTGATATTTTATATATATTATATATACGAATTAATTATATGTAAAGTGGGTTTAAGAAAGAGTATTGAAGAAACCCAGAAGGTAAATAATTGAAGTTTGGAACATGCTAACCTGAAAATGGTTGAAGGACAAGTTGGGTAGAAGATTGGTTTGAATTGAAGACATAACGGTGCCGTTTTGCAGAAGTTGAAACGTCGTCCGGAGAGGGAGAACTGAGAAGCTCACTCAACTCATCTGTGCTACTACTGCTACACTACTACCCTCCCTTATCATTTTCCATTTTTCTCTATTTCCTTTTTTAAAATGCTATATTTTCAATTTCTCAAATAATAATAATAATAGTGATATGTTTTAATTAATGTCTAAATGTTTGAATAAATTTTAGTGTGTTTGATTTTTTTGTTGTTATAAAAGAGGGTCAAATGCCCAAAAGAAAACTAAGAAAATAGCCAAACATTCTTGGTATAGAAGTGCCGGAGATGTCATAAAAAAGAAGTCTATGGAGCTCACTAGGTTGATTCTCCATTTTGATACAATTAAAATTTGACTCGCCAATCTAAAGCCATGAGTTTGCGAATGCGTTGCACCAACATGGGAACTGAGCCACTAAACTTGCAGTTTTTTGTAACCATGTCAATCAAGATTTTAAAATCACTTTCAACAATGAGTTGCGGAATGTGCTCTCGTCAAACCATCTCCAAACTAAGATACATGACCCACATTTCAGCATGAAGTGCATCACACACTCCAATCTTCTGAATGTAGTCTTTTAACCATCTCCCTTCAGAGTTGTTGAAGAGGCCACCACGACCTGAATATTCTCCATTTTGCAAGCACCATCACTATTGTGTTTAATCCAACCTTTAGGGGATTTCTTCCAACCTATGTAGATTGTCTTCTTCATTTGAATATTGCGATGAGGCGATTGGTTCGAACACAATTATATCTTTCGAGCAAAATTTTGGATCCCCAAGATATGGTTATTTGGTTGTTGAAAATTCTCTTCAAAAATAGCTTTGTTTCCCCCTTAGGATGGTGGGGGGAACTAAAAATCTCCAGATTACTATTCAAAGTGCTTATAGGTTGCAACACGAGGATATCCATGTTCTACAGGGAGATTGGAAATCTTTGTGGGACTGGAAAGACCACACCGTATTCAAATTTTCATCCGGCTAGCAGCTCAGGAGTGCATCCTCACCAACCTTCGGAGAAGTAAGTGGGGAGCGGGAATATCTCCACTTTGTACTAGATGTGGGAGAGATGATGAGACTACCGTTCATGTTCTTCGTGGTTGTGTCTACGCTACTCTAAGTATGGCTCCGTTTGGTTCCATCTAACTTTACAACTGATTTCTTTACTTTTGATTATAGAAATTGGATCTTCAATAACATCAGTAAGCTAGGTATTGGTGGTCATAGTACAAATTGGAAGACAACTCTCATGACCACTTGTTGGTTCATGTGGAAGTGTGTTTGATTCTAAGGTTACTAAAATTGATTTTGAATAAATTGATTCTCACATGTTTGATTGTTTTTTGAAATTTTACTTGAAGTTAACTTTTGATTTTATTTTTATACATATATTTATAGTTCAAATCCAGACGAAAGAGAAAACATTATTTTATTGGGTTCAAATCTATTTACTAACCTTTATCAATTAAAAAAAGGGTTAATTATGTTCAAGGTCCCTACAAATATGTGGTATTCCAAGATTAGTCCCTATTTAAATTTTATTATATTTTTAGTCCTCCACGTTTTTGCCGTTATCAAGTTTGGCCCCTGTTGTCAAATTGTTGGTGATTGGACAAACGGAATTGCCACCTAGGCGAGCCACTTGGATGCCACTTAAACTCACTGGAATGACATGGCATACCTCATGTGAATAATTTTTTTTATAAAAATTAATATTTTTTAGTTTAAAAAATTAATACTAGTATTTATTTTACTTATTAATTAAAAATTAAAAATTAAAAAACATTGTAAGCACTACACCACCATGAATCTTCTTCTCCTCATCTTCTTGTTCATCATCTCTCCATCCAACACCACCATATCATTATCCTTCTTCCACCTCCTCACTGCCAACATCAGTCAAGTCACTAACAACACCCAAAACAAAAGCAAAAAAAATACTCAATAACAACAACACTCAAAAGCAAAAGTAAACTCAGATCTACATAGTCAGGGGTGGGATTTCTACAAAATTTGAACATAATCAAACACAAGACATTCATCAACCTCCACCTTCAAAACATGATCACCATTAACCACCACCTTTCCCTTGCTTCTCCTTCCTCCGGTTCAAACCGTAACTAGCTGAACCCGATTCAATTTCAACCCCTTTCAAAACCCTTCATCTTCGTCTAAAACCTTCCGTACAACCTTACTCGAGTGCAAGACCGAAGATCTGGCCGCAAAGCTTTTTGACTTGTTCGGAAACGATGGTGATGCGGGTAGATGGGTTATGGTTGTTGTTGTGGATGAAAAATGGACGGTAGTGGTTGGTTGTTGGAAGTTGTTCTTCATCCCCTCGTTTTTCTCTTATGGTTTTTTCTTCTTCCTTCTTTCACTCATCCAACCAACTCAATGAAATCGAAATCGCTTCCACTTCCTTTGTTGTTGTTGTTGTTGTTGTTGTTGTTGTTGTTGTTGTCCCGTGTTTATATTTTTTATTTATTTTGGGGTTTGTTCTTGAATTTTGTTTTGTGAGGTGCGGCATGGAGACCACAACAGTGAAGGAGGGTGAAAGGCATCAATCATGTGTTTTTTATTTTTGTTTATGATGTTGAAGCTGAAGGATGACGAACATGAAAAAGAAGATAAACAACATTGAATTTTTTTCTCTTCAATTGATTTAGTTTTTTTTAGGGAATTGATTTAGTTAAATAATTGATTAGTTTTTATTTAATGGGTTTAATAAGATTTTTATTTCAATTAAATTACTAAAATATGTTTAATAATAAATTTTGCCTTAAAATAAATGTTTAATAACAAATTTGACATGTCACTTGCCATGCAGCAGCCACTTCATTTAATGAGGTCCACATCACATGTACATGTCATCCTTTAGTTTGTCCAGTCAACACTCATTTGACGGCAGGGACCAATCCAGCAAACGGTAGAAACATTGAGGACTAAAAATATTATAAAATTTAAATAGGGACTAATGTTAATGTTAGAAGGTCACATATTTGTAGTAACTTCAAACATATTTAACCCTAAAGAAAATCTCTTCAATTCATGTCTTTGGTAGTTTATGAATTTTGTACACAAATTAAGAAACTATTTAATTGGTGATGTGTATTTATAATCAAAAACTTTTTTTTCACAATACTATCATTAATATTTATATTCCATTGTTTAAAACAAAAATAAAATTGTTAAAACTAACATTTAAAAAGAAGGGCTTTGGAACAATGTTAAAACTTTTAGGAAGAGTTTGTCATCCATTTGAGTTCCTACAAAGTTTAAAGAATTAATTTCAACAATTGTGCGCGATGATCCCAAATTATACCAAAAAAAATACACATCTAATTTTTTTATATTTTTTAAAGTCAAGTGGTTTAGCCACTAAAACAAGTGGAGAGTTCGAGGTTCGAATCATGGCTTCCGTATATATTATGCTCACACACATATAATAATTAAAAAATAAAAGTTCCATTGTTAAATACACATAACCGTTCTTGTCAAAAAAAAATACACATAACCGTTTTTATCGTTGTTTCAGTTATTAGGCCTTAGACTTTGCCACCTGTGAATGTGTGGAGCATTGTCACATTCACTTCCACCTTCTCTTCCTCTTCCTTCTCTTATCTCCTCTCATTTTAGGTCTCTTGATTTTATCAACCAATCTTCAAACAAATAATCTGTAATTACAAATAAATAAATATATATCCATGTAATGGCATCCATGAAGCTGGGATCAAAGCCGGAAGCATTTCGTCGTGAAGGCCAAACATGGTCAGCTCTCATCTCTCTATATCAATATTGATCCTTATGTTATATATAATATGTGACATTAACAATGTGTGTAATTTTGTTGTTTTGTTGTTAATGTTCCTATGTCAAAATAGAACCTTAAATTTCATTTTATTTTTTTGGATAGTGAGAATAGGTTTCTCAATTGTATCTACAAATTCCATTGATTATTGGATAATTGACCATGATCTTGTTTTAATTTAAGGGTTTGTACAACAGGACTTCCAAGTGATGTTACTATTGAAGTTGGCGAAATTTCTTTTCTCCTCCACAAGGTACTTTTTTATTTAACTTTAAAACTTATTGCATACTTTTATTTTAGAAATACCACCAACATAGTACCTCATACCCCTAAAATAGGTGAAATATTGTTCTTAATGTAACATTAGCTAATTTATTTCAATTTTATCCTCAAGTTAATTATTAGGACAACAACTAGTAACAAATGGTTAAAGAAAACTTAAATCGCAAACAATGGAACACGATCGTTGGTTTAACGACTAACTGTGCCTATCTCTGCGACTATAATTTTGTATATTACTTGAGTGAATTAGTTTTTACAATGTTACAAGTCGTATATATAGTACTACGATGCATATTACAACAATATCCATGAACCGTACTGGAGGGAGTTACGCTAGCTCAGCTCCCTCGCTCCTCCGCTTTGTCTATTTATGAGCCATATTTAACATTAATATTATGTACATCGTCAAATTTTGTGGGAGACCCAACAAATTAGTTGGCGCAATTTTTAAAATATCAAGACTCGTTCAAACTGCAACAACAGAAGTACAAAAAATATAGTGAAAAGTGTGTTGGAGAATGTTTTTCTAATTTTCTAGTACTTATGATTAAATTTTTGTTAGTCTATGCCACATGTTAAATTAAAGTATATAATTCATGTCGGTGATTAGTTTTTTTCAACATTTGTGATTTTGATGCAGTTCCCATTACTTTCTAGAAGTGGACTATTAAAGAAACTAATTGCAGAATCCACAAGTGAGGATGGATCAAGTAGTGTTTTGCAACTTCATGATGTTCCTGGTGGAGCCAAAACATTTGAGCTCATAACAAAGTTTTGCTATGGTGTGAAATTAGAAATCACAGCATTGAATGTAGTTAGTCTAAGATGTGCAGCAGAGTATCTCCAAATGACTGAAAACTATGGTGCAGACAATATTATTGGTCACACAGAATCTTTTCTCAATGAAGTTTTCAGCAATTGGCCAGATTCCATCAAAGCGCTTGAAACGTGTGAGGAAGTGCAAACCTTTGCAGAAGATCTTCATATTGTTTCTAGATGCATTGATTCTTTGGCTATGAAGGCTTGTTCGGATCCAGATTTGTTCAATTGGCAAGTGACCGGCCGCAATGGCACGAAAAATCAAGAGGAACATGAGTTGTGGAATGGAATGTCTTGTGAGAGTAAACCACAACCTGTTGGTGATAATTGGTGGTTTTATGATGTATCTTTGTTGAGCCTACCATTATATAAAAGATTGATTTTAGCTATTGAATCAAAAGGAATGAAATCGGAGACTATTGCTGCATCTCTTATATATTACCTTAGGAGGTTTCTTCCCTTGATGAATAGACAATCAAGTTTCAAAGATACAAATCATGCAACAATCCCTACAACTTCTGAAGCTGATCAAAGGGGTTTACTAGAAGAAATTGTGGAGTTGATTCCTAATAAGAGAGGTGTCACATCCTCTAAGCATCTCCTTCGGTTGCTCCGAACCGCTATGATATTACATGCAAGTCCATCATGCAAAGAGAACTTAGAGAAAAGGGTAGGAGCTCAACTAGATCAGGCTTCACTTGTGGATCTTCTCATTCCAAATATGGGATACTCGGTCGAGACGCTTTATGATATAGATTGTATTCAGAGGATTCTGGACCATTTTATGTCTATCTACCAGCCTGCATCCTTATCTGCTTCTCCATGTATAACTGAAATTGGAACATTAATTGCTGGTGTTGATACATTGACACCGATGACAATGGTCGCTAACTTGGTAGATGGATATCTCGCCGAAGTCGCTTCAGATGCTAATCTAAACCTGTCTAAATTTCAGGCACTTGCTGTTGCAATTCCTGATTATGCCAGGCCCCTTGATGACGGTATATACCACGCAATAGATGTATACCTTAAGGTTAGATCATCTTGTATACCTTTCTTTGCCAATTACATTTTTTATATGCACTCATTTCCTATGCTTCAAGGTTGTAAGATGTTTTGGCATAATAATAGAAAATTTATGAAGAACTAAGATTGTGGAGGAAATAGTGAGATTTGTGGTGATTTCAATGTTGATGAATTAATGAGTAAACAAATTGTCCCTAAATAAAAATCATAGATTAAATTTCTATGTACATTTTTTTTTCCTCAAAATATACTTCTAATTACTGCTACTAAATGTTGAGAGATGAGAAGTAAGAGTTGAAGATATCATATACAAGATGATATTTTAGAAACATCTATACATAAAATGGACATATTAAATATACTACTACTTTGTTTAATATATGTAAAAATTGCAAAACATGGTTATAATAAGAAAAAGAGGTAGCAAATTAAACTAACAAAGTCTGTTTGGTGAATGTACCTTTCACAAATTTAGTACCATGAAATCACAATCATGTGCTAATTAAACTTTACTATTGTTTTCTTTTGTTCCTAAATATTTCAAAATGTAACGAAAAACTTCAGGCACATACATGGCTGACAGATTCGGAACGGGAACAACTATGCAGACTAATGAATTGCCAAAAGCTATCATTGGAAGGAAGCAGTCATGCAGCACAAAATGAAAGGTTGCCTTTAAGAGTAATTGTTCAAGTCCTATTTTTTGAGCAGCTCAGACTTCGCACATCGATATCTGGTTGGTTCTTTGTTTCTGAAAATCTAGAAAACTCACAAAATCCAAGTGGAAATATTGGTCCCTCAAGGAGTTGTCAAATGGATTCTGCAGAGACAACTGAAAATGTAAGGGAACGTCTATTAGAGTTGGAGAAAGAATGTTCATGCATTCGAAAAGAGTTGCAGAAGCTAACAAAAACAAAGAAAAGTTGGAGCATTTTTCCAAAAAGATTTGGATTTAGAAGAAAATCAGGGTCTTCCAATCCTAATGAATCAAATAATGTAAATACATCATCATCTGTGAATAAAAATCCAAACCATGAAAGTAGTTGAGGGGGTTAGTTGAACTTCTTAGCTTAAGTAAGTGGAGATAAATTTTTTTCTTCTGTTACACATTATATGTTCTTACTCAAATAGAATTGTAACTCACTCAAATTGTTGGTAGAATAATGTACAAGTACAAAACAAAAATTAGACTCTCATTGTTTTATTTGAACATCTATTTATATGACAACTTTTGAGACAACTAGGTATTGACACAAAAATCAAAGCAATAGAGAGAAAAAGTAAAAACATAATGTGAGTATGAGAGAGAAAGTTGTCACAAAAGTTATCAAAAAATGATCGTTCAAATATCATCTCTTTTACATTAGCCTGTTTTTGCCAAAAGCAATTGAGTCCACCACTTCTTCTTTTTTTTTTTTGAAAGAGTCCACCACTTCTTCTTATATTGCATTTTTATGTGAACAACATAATTTGAAAAGTATGTTGTTTTGCATTCTCTAATCACATTAGTGGTGAGAATGTTGCATACAGTATTACAATCACTATTTTAGGTGGCAATCTAGTTATGGCTCTTAGGGTTGCCACCCTTTTTAGTTGATGGCAATTTTGATAAATCAGTGGTTGCGATGTTCAAGATAATTTAAGGGTTTGTCTAATATGTACAATATTGCACATGTTAAAGCAACTAAAAGTAGCAACTTTTTATTAAAAACAACAATTAGTTATTGAAAAGTTATACTTCAATATAAACTTACTATTTTAAATTTCTTAAATGACCAAATTTGCACATGATAGAAAAATCCATAATTTAAAAGGATATACTAAAATTGTTTTTATCCTTTCTTAATTTACATCAAACTTGAAACTTTGTTTTTACTCAAGCATTTAAAAATTTAGCATTGAAACATGTTACTATTGAAATTGTCCATAAAATGATCATGTTTTGTTCTTTTGTTTGAAAGTCTTCCGAGTTTTGGATTTACTAAGCCACAATATAAAATGGTCTATGTTGAGTGCCACCATATAAATCAAGGGGCACTATATACTAATAAAAATGTATTCACAATTTCACATTGGTGATCATAATACCAAGTCGTTGGGTTTGTCACAAGCATTTTATGAAGAAAAGAAAAACAATACAGTTTTGTCACCAATCAAAAGCAGTCATTCTTTGGAAAAAAAAAAAAAATCAAGTGTCATTGATATGGATATGGTCTAGAAAAATCTAGAACATAAATGTCTGAAAAAGTCAACAGAGTTGAATCTATTGAAATGAGTTATACTTTCACAAGGAATGAACCAATGTTTGAATTTTGATCGAGAGATATGCACATTATGTATTTGATACATTTTAAATAAAATTGTGAATATGACTTATGAAAAATAAAAAGAATTACAGAAAAAAATACCAAAAAAGCCACATTAATAAAATATTTTAAAATTTCAATTCAATAATACATATAAACTTTTAAAACGGCTCTAATTTGAGACTGCGTATGACTATGAGTTCAAATGTGTGTCAATCATACTCTTACAAAGCCACATTAATAGTTATAAGAGATAATAGTCATTTTAGTCCCAAGAAGTAGTCGCAATAGTCCCTCAATATATCAAAATTACAAAATAGTTCTTGATTGTGTACTTCATTAGTCAAAATAGTTTCTGACATCAAAATAATCTCTCAATGTTAACATTAACTATCTTCATATAAAGACTGATATGACAATAAGAAAATATTTATAAAGATTGATACAATAATAAATAAGTATATTGAAGGACTAATACGACAATATTAATGAAACATTTTAACATAAAAAACTATTTTGAACAACATAGTGCACAATCAAGGACTATTTTAAAATTTCGATACATTGATGAACTGTTGTGACTACTCTTTAAACATTCAGAGACTAAAATGACTATTATCCCTTGATATAATGAGCTGATACAGATGGACTAACCAGACTACATAACATGATTTGAATTCAATACTTGAGTTTATTTTCTATGTTGTATCATAAAAGAATTAATAATGTCAGGAAATCACAATAAGTCATAACGTACGATTTAAAAAAAAAAAATACTAATTAAGATTAAACGGTTAGTTTATGGATCAACTGATTAAACAATTGTGATCAATTAACGGTGTAAGAAATTTTTACACCAATCATCTTACGATGTAGGCTTCATTTCGTTTGTAACCCGCTTTTAATGCTACATGTCGATTATTACTTCTCCGTTTTTATTTATAAAACCATTTAAAAAAAATGTCTGTTTTTAAATATAAGAATATCTACGAATTTTTAGATGTTTTTATTATTCTTTTTTCAACTATACCCCTTGTTATTATTGTCAATTGTCTTGAAATATGAAAAATCAACATTGAATACATTTATACATAAAAGACAATTCAATAAGAGTTGTGTTATTTGAAGAACCATTTTTATGACAACTTTTGGTACAACCATAAATTTACAAAGAAATTGAGGTATTGACACAAAAACCAAATCAACAGAGAAAAAGTAAAAACATAATGTGAGTATGAGAGAGAAAGTTGTCATAATAGTTGTCAAAAAATGATTGTACAAATATCATTTCTCATTCAATAATAGTGACACACTTTTCAAATAGATTTATTACTCCAACAACTTTTCTTAATACCCGTGATTTTTGTACACTATTCATATATTAAGGGACGCATGAAGTGTATTTTTATTAGATGTCAATGTAAAATTAGTCTACACCTACATTTTATATCATTTTTTCTCATAGTAACAAGGGATATAAGCAAATTGTTTTTTTTTTATTTTTATTTTTTAGCGAAAAAGGGACATTCATGTTAAGACTTAAACCCATGAGGAAAGCCCGACCCAAAAAACCAATCTATTAAGTGGGAGAGTATTATGGCTTATGTACCATGTCGAGCATTTTTATCTATTCGATGTGAGACTCCTAACATTGTCACGCATTTTAAGAGTGACGTCCACGACGACTTTCACTCTATCGACACTAACCTGATGGTAGCTCTTTCCTTTTTGCCGGCTTCACTCACCCATCAGTATTCGATGGAGCACCTTAATCCAGTTTTATAAGTAGCTTTTTCCATAGTCCAACTCTTAATGAAAGTGTCAATTGTTAGAACTCAAGCTGATCAGGAGAACCCAACCTAAAAGACTAGTCTTAGGTGGGAGAGTCTCATGGCTTAAATTTCACGTTGAACACTTTTATCTACTCGATGTGGGACTCCTAACAATGCACCATGTGTAAATCAAGTATTTAATAGTAGTTTTTTAAAAAAAGGGAAATGATAACTAGTGTTCGAGACATTATTTAATGATCTTTAATAGTAAGTTTTTATAAAAACATGTGTATGCAATATATTTGAATTTGTAATATTTGACTTTTTTGAAGAAATAATTTTTAAATTTGTGATTATTCCTCAACAAGACCTTTTAAACAAAGGTTACAAAATAGACTTACATATGATTAATTGTGATTGGTGTAAAACAAATTTAGTTGATGTAATAAAATAAAAATAAAATAAAAAGTCCATTTTTGGCTCCAAAAAATGCATATCAATCAAAATAGATATTTTTCTACTCATAAAATCAAAATATATATATTTTTCTACCTTCTCCTTTGAAAGTATTGGAGTTACATTGATGAGTTAATATCTTGTTCAATCTTGTTATTATTTGTATATTTGTAGTATTTGTATGCATTCATTCATATTTGTATCGGTTTCTTCAACCACGATCTACCAAGATCTCACCACACATTTCTTCATTATCTCCGCATTAGGGTTTCATTCCTTCAAATGCTACCTTCTTCATCCACATGCTAAACATCAATTTAGGGTTCTACAATGGTTTTTGCCCCAATTCGCTGAACCATTGTGGTGTTGGTTGATTTCTCTTACCCTTTATTCAACTTTCATTCTTTCTAAAAAAATCCCATTTTTCTTTGACCCACTTGTTCAAGTTTCATTCTTTCTCAAAAAAAAATCCTATTTTTCTTTGACCCACTTGTTCAAACTTGAAAAAATCCAATTTTTCTTTGACCCACTTGTTCAAACTTGAAATTGAAATTCTGGGTTTGTATAGTTTTTTCTGAAGAAAGTGTTGTATTGTAGAGTATATTGTGTATTGTTGTTGTTTTTTGTGTTTCTGAAGATGAAGAGATTGAAAAATGAATCTCTTAATTCTAGGAAGTTTAGGTTATCTCATTTTTTGTTTGGTGTTGGGGTTTTGTACTTGATTTTTCTTTCATGTAATTTTACTAAGTTTCTGAAAATTGTATCAACTTTGAGTGGTGATGAGAGTGATGGTAGGTTAGATGGGGGGATAGCTATTGGGGTTTCTGATGATGCTGATTTGACCAAACCTTTTGTTGGTTCTGTTTATAAAGATGCATTTCATAGAAAGTTGGAGGATAATAGGGATTTGGATGCTCCCTTGAGGCCGAAAGAGGAACCGAAGAAGGAGGAGGAGGAGGAGAAGGATGGTGGTGATGGTGAATCTATGAAGGATATTCCGCAGGGGTTTGGTAGGATTACTGGAGATTTTATGTTGAAAATGAATAGGACGAGTGATTTGTCTGTGCTTGAGAAAATGGCGGATGAGGCGTGGACATTAGGATTGAAGGCTTGGAAAGAAATAGAAATGGTTGATGATAAGGAGATTGGAGAAAGCTCTTTTATTGAGGGAGGAAAGGCTGAGTCTTGTCCTTCTTGGATATCGATGAGTGGGGAAGATATGTTGAAAGGGGATGGATTGATGTTTCTTCCATGTGGGCTTGCTGCAGGTTCTTCGATTACTGTAGTGGGGACACCACATTATGCTCATAAGGAGTATTCTTCCCAGCTTGCAAAGATGAGGAAGGGTGATGGATTGGTTTCGGTTTCACAGTTTATGTTTGAGTTACAAGGGCTGAAGTCAGTGGAAGGGGAAGACCCTCCAAAGATTCTTCACTTGAATCCTCGTCTAAAAGGGGATTGGAGCAAACGTCCAGTTATTGAGCATAATACGTGTTATCGAATGCATTGGGGAACAGCTCAAAGATGTGATGGTCGGCCATCCGAGGATGATGACGGAATGCTTGGTATGATTTTATCATGTTTTGTTTTTCATTTTCTATTATACTATTTTGGTAGGAAAAAGTGTTGAATGGTAAGAAAACAGAAAAGTAAAAAAGTTCAATGATCTGGGAAATGATGGAATAAGAACAAAAAGAAAGATGACAAATGAGCATGAAAATAAGGAGTGTCTTATTGCTTACCTGGTCTACAAAAGATAACATTATGCGTTTTTTGCCGTATGCTATTAATATGAACACAGCCAAAGTAATGCTTAATCTTGTGTTATTGATTATTTTGTTAATATATAGAATCATGCATGATGCAAGATTGTCACATAAACATATTTTAGAGCCATCAAGTTCCATTTCCTTGGTATAAATCCAACGAATGTTAAGACTTTGTTAACATATTTTGGTAGGCTCTATGTATCCATGCTTTAGCAACCATTTATTAGCAGCTTGTAGTATCATGAGAAAGTGTATCCCTAAAGTGACAAGGATGATGAGTTAATGTAGCTCATCTAGTTATACAGTATTAATATTATCATATTTTGTTGTTAAAAATGATTATAGAGTACCGTAATCCTTAACCTACATTTTGGCATAATTTTTGTATCTTATTCATGTAATAAATCTAAGATTAATAAATACTGTGACCATACTTTTCAGTTGATGGGTATAGAAAGTGTGAAAAATGGATGCGGAATGACATTGTTGACTCAAAAGGGTCGAAAGCAACATCATGGTTCAAACGGTTCATAGGGCGTGAGCAGAAACCAGAAGTGACCTGGCCATTTCCTTTTGCAGAGGGTAGAATGTTTGTCCTTACACTGCGGGCTGGTGTTGATGGATACCATATTAATGTTGGCGGTCGCCACATGACTTCGTTTCCATACCGAACAGTAAGTTAATTGAGATGTTTTTGTCTCATGCTTGCATTAAGTTGATGAAGTGAAATTGTATATTTTGCTTATGTATTGCTATCAATTTTCATGGCGATAGGTTTCCTAATGTTCTTACTTTTATTTTACCATACTTGACTTTTTTTTCAAAGAGATGATTATAATTTATTGCAAGGAATTTGTGTTGATGAACCGACTCTTGATCTCGTATTTATAACTTGATTGCGATCAATAAGTGGAGTAATCAAGATTCAAGAAGGACAATTAGGAGTTAATTAGAAACTAAGTAATAACCTAGTTATCAATACCTAACATGTTTCCTAATTCCCAGGTAATCAACATTAGACATAGTTTATACATTCTAACATAAATGCCAATATTTAGTATTCTAACAGACTTAAAAAACACACTGCTTTCACGGTGAGTTCCTCTTGCATTTTTATTGGGTTTCATAGATGGGGATTTTTAGTATATAGGGATGTACATGTACCCGCAAAGCCATTTTACAATTAATAATGATAGTGATATGTAACACGTGTCGAAGGGCCTCATTTGGCTTAAACTCGATTAATAATTGGATTTAATTGCCATTATAATTTCCATGCTTCTGTGTTTACATTCTTTTCCAACTGATTTTTCTTTTCCACTTTATCAGGGTTTTACACTTGAAGATGCCACAGGGTTGGCAGTTAAAGGAGACCTTGATGTTCATTCAGTTTTTGCTACATCTCTTCCTACTTCACACCCAAGTTTCTCACCTCAAAGAGTACTGGAAATGTCAGAGACCTGGAAAGCCAGTGCTCTACCAAAACACGCTATTAGACTTTTTATTGGAGTTCTTTCTGCTTCAAATCACTTTGCAGAACGAATGGCAGTTCGAAAAACATGGATGCAAGATGCTGCAATCAAGTCTTCAGATGTAGTAGTACGATTCTTTGTTGCATTGGTAAGGATGCTGCCTTTATTTTATCTGCCACAGGAACATAGTCTAGAGAAACATGGAATTTAATTTAGTCTGGCTTGAAGCAATGTGAATTGCTGCGAGTTTAAATCCCAAAGGGATACTATCAAAATTTTGTTTAAGCTTTAAGTGTGGCTTTTGTGACTCTTAATTTGATAAGGAAGAAGCTACTGCCAATATAATTTGGAGTTGGTGATTATTTAAATTAGCTGATTCTTCAGGTTTGAGAGAATAGGATTGGTTTCATTAACTGGATAGATGTGAGATCATTAAATAGAGAAGTCAGTGTGACAATAGAGAACGTTAATAAAGATTCATTGACTGTCTAGCTATGATTTATCACCAATGATTGTTGAATAAAATAGAAGACTATAGGATCGGGGCTCGATAGGCATTGCATGCATTTAGCATAGTAGAACAGCCTGTCCAAAATCCAAAATATAATCAGACACTGGTGATGGAGCCTGCGATTTTGGTGTATAACTAAGCAAGCTATGTGAGTGCTTATAAATTTAAAAGCAAGACTAGTTATCACCTAGCTGTTTCGGCTTTCTTGAAGCTATTCTTTTCAAACAAGTTGTCAATAAGTCGGATTCTTCCAAATTTCATTGTCTCATATAGCTGATATAAATGACTTTGATTTCCTTAAGATGTCGCCGTTTGTCTTCTCTTTCCCTTGTCTTCAGTCTTGAGGGGTCAAGTCTAAGGAGTCCAAACAAATTAGATCTTTTGGTTGAGGAAACCTTTATTGTTTCTGCAAACTACTTCCTATGTTCTAAATTCTCTGTTAGAACTGGCATCTATGTTCGAATAAATTAGAATAAAACAGAAGTTGTGGAATAAGCCCACTGCAGAATTGTCTCAAAACGAAGGCTGTATATTTATCATTACTGCAGTCACACAAGAGAACATAAAGTAAAGTATAGAGACAAGGATAGTGTAGTTATAAGGTTATGCCTTTCCGAGCAATTTGAGAGTCTTGATCTTTCCCTTCCAAGAATTAGAGAGCTGGGTCTCTCCCTCTCAATAACCACTTTCCCTAATAACTTCTCCTTTGTCTTTCCCTATTTATTTCTAAACATAAATACACCATAACTGGCAATTAAAAATTAAACATAACTACTATAGTAATTTCTTATCTTATCCTCTTGTATTGTTGTCTGATATGATGTCTAACATCCTCCTGGATTGGTTATCAACCACGACTGTCCCTCTGGACTGAATGACATGCTATGATAATACAAATACATGTAGTTATATCGAAATTGTATGATTAATATATGTTCAAATCAATGTCTATATTAAATTTAATGCAATTTGTGAAGAAAAAATGTTGTCAATTTTTACAGACAGAATGTGATTGTTGGAATTGTGTATTTTCATTATTATCTTTTCACTAGTATTATTCTTATTCATATGATATGTCTAATTTTTCTGCATTTTGTGTCTATTTTAAATATCAACCATGAAGAATCCAAGAAAGGAAGTAAATGCTGTGCTGAGGAAGGAGGCTGCTTACTTTGGTGATATTGTCATTTTGCCCTTTATGGACCGCTATGAGCTTGTTGTGATTAAAACCATTGCTATCTGTGAGTTTGGGGTAAGTTCATTTTTGAACTTTCAGTTAAGTTTTCTGTTTCTTATATTTTTTCTGTTTCCAGCTAATATCTGTCAACTTGCTCAGAATGTTTGATTCTTGCAGCTCTAAGCCTATTTTCTTTCATGCAGATTCAAAATGTGACTGCTGCACATATCATGAAATGTGACGACGACACTTTTGTAAGAGTGGATACTGTCCTGAAGGAAATTGAAGCTGTACCCCGGGAAAAGTCCCTTTATATGGGTAATCTCAATCTCTTGCACCGGCCTCTTAGACATGGCAAATGGGCAGTTACCTATGAGGTATGGTAATTTTTGCATTTAATTGAACTTGCGGGTGAAATTTGTTTTGCCCCAAATTAGGGTCTTAAAATGCATTATAAAAATTGAAGGGCTTATTCATTGATGCTTATGTACAAGCTCTGTTTAAGGCTTAAGCTTGTAGCTAGCATAGGTATGTGTATGAATTTTTTATTTTATTTTAAGTGGTGTGTCGGTTCTTGCTTTATGGTGTTATACTGCTACTTTTGATCGCAATTCTCAAGTGATGTTTTTGCATATTTGACATCTTAATATGAGAACTTAATAGGAGCAATATTTCATAGACACTCACACCACAACAACAATCAGATTGTGAACGACATAGAGCGAAAGATGCCATATATATGTCATGAATCATATCTAAGGATGGACCATTTAACTCCAAATTGCATTTAATGGTTTGACCTATAGCTTTTCTTGGTCTTGATGTGTATTTAATTGGTGCAGGAGTGGCCAGAAGCAGTATATCCACCTTACGCCAACGGTCCTGGATACGTAATTTCTAAAGATATTGTCAATTTCATCATATCTCAACACAAGGATAGGAAGCTGAGGGTTCGTTCTTTTCGACATAGTTTATAGCTATCTCCGTTTCCTGTTTGTGTTATCTTTACATATTGATTGGTGAAACATTTGTTTCTCGTGGCAGCTCTTTAAAATGGAGGATGTAAGCATGGGAATGTGGGTTGAGAGATTCAACCACACGGTAAGTGCCGTTCAGTACTCGCACAACTGGAAGTTTTGTCAGTATGGATGCATGGATGGCTACTTCACTGCACATTACCAATCACCAAGGCAGATGGTTTGTCTATGGGACAAATTGTCGAGGGGTCGGGCTCGTTGCTGCAACTTCAGATAATAACAATTTGCAACTCTACCCCCACTTTGGTTTACCATTGTCATAATATTGTTGTGATTATCTTAGTTAGTATTTGGAGAAAATCACAGTGATGACAAAATGTATGACACATTCAATTTGAGTGAAATAGAATTTAGCAAACCAGTGAAAGTTACATATCAAATGAAACTGCAAGTCTTTAAGGATTGTAGTCATATGGTTAGTAAAATCTTGCTTTAATGTGCAAAAAACAAACGATTTCATTTCTAGTGAAAGCCTCTGCAGAGTCACTTGAAGCTTTTAAGCTGTTTCTTTATTATAATGTGGTAAAAGGAAGATATTTTTTTTCTTCTCATTTAAGCGGTTGCATTGTCTTTAGACTTGAGCAAATACTCAGCTAGGTCTTTAAAATTGTAAGTTTGCATAACTCAGTATTAGTACTCAACACATTATCAATTATTCTGAAAAGTTGCAAAATACTACTTATCAGGTTTATCCCTCCGCT
This sequence comes from Medicago ruthenica, assembly GCA_018208015.1. Taxonomy (NCBI): domain Eukaryota; kingdom Viridiplantae; phylum Streptophyta; class Magnoliopsida; order Fabales; family Fabaceae; genus Medicago; species Medicago ruthenica. The sequence goes on from CM031372.1 coordinate 11,905,711, forward strand.
GATATTTGTTGAGACTATAATTACATGCAGTTGATAATGTCAGAAATACATACATTGGATAAAAGAATTAGATAGAGGGAAGAACCTAATTCAAACTTTACAAATTTTAAAATCATTTAAGAATATTGAAAACGTGGGAAATTAAATTGAAGCGGAAAAGAGGATTACGTAACAAAATTCAGCAAAGTATCTAAGCTGAAAATTTACACACATAGTTGATGTTCATTAAATTTGCACTCGTTAGTGATATTGTACATGTAATGAAAAGATTCATAGGGCAAAATAGCATTATCAGTAATGATCCTGTTAGGGACAAAAAAACACTGGTTATGATGAACTATATCATTTAAAATATCCTTAATTCTATTAGCATTAGTTTTAGTAGCAATTTTCAAAATAACAATAAAGAGATATAAGTCTATAATCATTAGGAGCAGAGAGATTATTATTCTTAGGAATGAGACAAATAAAACTCTGATTTATGTTAGAAGGATCCCCATTTTTACTGACAATGTTAAGGATATAATTATTGGCAATATGATTTATAGCTTGATGCACTTCTTCTGTAGTGAAATCAGCTTCTAGAGCTTTTTTCATCTCAGAGGTGACTCTGTTCTGAATTGCATACATCAACTCTTGAGGGTTCCCAGTGCTAGTAGAGTTGAATATATATTTGAAATAGTTGATAAAAGACTTTAGAATTCCCCTATCTGCTTCAAACATATTGCCTTCATCATTATGGATTTTTTTTCTTTGGGAAGCTTTTTGGTGGAAATATTTGGTATTCCTATCCCCTTCTTGAAGCCATTTAACCTCTGCTCTTTGGTTCCACCGAATCTCTTCGAGCATCAAAATCCCATCTAATTCTTCTTCATTTGCTTTGATTAATTGCATGTCCTCTTCATTAGGAGGAGTTTTTTTTTCTAACTAAGTTTGAATCTCTTTTCCTTTTGATACTATGATTCCCTTACTTACTCCTTCCCCAGTCATGAAGATTATTCAGAGTTCTTAACAATATTCATGCTTTCTTCATCTTGTATCCAGACCTCTTTTGATATATATAGTGTCCTTATTCTTTCTGAGACATGCAAACATTGTTAGAACTAAAATCTAAAAGAATAGGAGTGTGGTCGGATTTATATCTCATCAAATGAGTATTGTTGAAACTAGGGAAAAGGCTTTTCCATCCAGTATTTGCAAAATATATATCAAGTCTAGAAGAAATAAAGTTGCTATACCTTTTATTCGAAAAGGGCTTATTTGATTCAATCGTAAGTTGATTATTATCCCAAGTATAAGCAAAACCCTTAAAACTTAAATCATCATGATCACAATTAATGAGGGTATTTATTTTTAAAACTTAAACCTTATTGCCTCCAAACTTGTCAGATTGATTGATAACAATATTGAAATCCCCAAATAAAATCCAAGGACTATCAGGGTTGTCATTGTACAAAATATTAATTAACTCAACAGTTTCATTTTTATTTTGCTAATTAGGATAACCAAACATGCCAGTGGCTCTCCAAGTAATATCTAAAGCATCATTGTATATGATATAGTTTTTATTAGAGTGAGAAATACAAATGTTTACATCCTGATGCCATATTAGGATTGACCCTCCAACCTTACCTTCTCCATTAGTAGCACAATTGACAATATGATTTTTGGCTAAGGGACCAAAACTAACTAATCTGGAGCATATCTTGACTTGTTTTCCATTAGAAAAACTATGTCAGGGTGGTAAGACTTAATCAACCTTTGTAAGGCTGCTAATTTTCGTGATTTTTCAATCCACTAACATTCCAAGAAAGGATTTTCATGGCCCTTGGCTGATCCCTCTGTGGAGATCTGCCATTTCAAGTTGCTTGTTGGAATCCTGTGAATTTTCCTGTTTACTTTCCCCTAATCCCCAAAAAAGCATCTTCTCTTTTTACAACCATCTGTTGAGAGGTTTCTTCTAGGTTGTTGCCTCTTTCCCCCATTTCAGTGTTGTGACTACTTGTTTCCTGGTTAACCTGATTACGTGCTTTTAGAACCAGTTCTCCCATCTTCCTTATCAGCTCCTTTGGAACAGGATTGTATGAACCATAATTGGGTGATTTTAACAGATAGCTGCTGAATTTCCTATCACTATGATCCATAATTCTCTTCCCAAACACATTTCATCTGAACCAAAGTCCAATAAGTTTGATGTATTCAGGATCTTTCATCTTGATAGGTTTAGTTTTACAAAAATCTTCTATATGACCTATCATTCCACAACTAAACAGAAAGTAGGTAATTTCTCATAACAGAAATCAATCCAAGTTGTTTTCTCCCTATAATTTTCCATGTGCATAAGCTTTATGGGTTTCTTGGTATCTATCTTCACTTTGATTTTTACAAAAGTCACCCTCTGTATTAATACAGCTTTGTCTCTGAAACTATGCCAAGCTTTGCTCCTATCTTCGAACCAATATTTTTTGTTCCAAGTGCAGGTTCTATCACCCAGATTTGAACCTTATTTGCATCACAAGCAAAATAGAGTAGAATGAATTAGTTAGCAACAGTTAATTGCAAAGCAAGTAATCTGTCTAGTTGGTTAGAAACTAGAATCCTATGCTTGTAGTCTACTATAGTTAGCATAAGGATCATCTTTTGTGCATTGTACAAGTCTCAACAATCAATGAATTCTCTTCTTTTCATATAATATGGTATCAGGATCCTTTCATAAGAAGGAGTTTGTTACGATCCAATCATTTCCAGCTGTCATAACTCAGAGTTAGTTACGCTTCCCTCTTCGTTTTTCTCTTGCGTGTTCATCAAGCGTCTTCGTCTTGATCATCACAATTTCTCTTTTCTTCATCACTTTTCTTCATCAGTTTCTTATTGATTTTCATCAAATTTCTCATTTTAATCTTGTTTTTCTATCAAGATTCTTCGTTTTTTGTGTTTGTTACACTTCAGTTTTCTCATTTCTTCATTGATCTCAATACTCTGTTTTCACCATGCCTCTTCGACAAGCAATTGTAAATCAGAACCAACAAGCAAATCAAGAATATGCTCTTTTTGTTCACCCTAGTGAAGGTCCTAATTCGGTTCTTGTTACTCCTCCACTAAATGGATCGAATTATCTAGCTCGGAGTTGTTCCATGTGACGAGATTTGGGTGCGAAGAACAAAATCTCCTTCATTGATGGTTCTTTACCAGTACTTGATTTTCTTGACCTGAATCGCAACACATGGAAACGATGCAATCACCTTGTTCACTCATGGATAATCAATTATGTTACTGAATCAATTGCACAAACCCTTGTTTTTTCAACGATATGCTTTTGATATTTGGGAGATTTAAAGGAACAGTTTTCTAAGGCTGATCATATCAGGATTGCCTCTCTGCGTTCTTCAATCAACACTCTCAAACAAGGTTCTAAGTTCGTTCTTGATTATTTCACTGAAATGAAATTGTTGTGGGAGGAATTGAATTCGCATCGTCATATGTCTTCATGCACTTGTATTGTTGTTATGAAGCCATGTGTGCTGCTCGTAATCAACGTATGGAAGATCCAGTTATTCAATTTCTTACTGGTTTAAACGATAATTTTCCTGTTGTAAAGAGTCAAGTGTTGTTAATGGATCCTCTTCCCTCTTTGAACAAGGTGTATTCCCTTGTTATCCAAGAAGATAGTAACAATGTTGTGGTTTCCCAATTGCCTTCAATTGATGACTCTAATGTGTTAATCATTGCTTCTGATTCACGAAAATCTTTCGACCGTGGTAAAAATTCATCTGGAAACTCAACTTGTCCCCTTGCTTCAATAGTCAAAGTACTCACTGCATCTTCTCAGTCCAATCCTAGTGCTAATCAAGTTACTTCAGACACTTCACCTTATATGAATACCATTGCTCAGAAAGAAAATAGAAAACCGATGCAGAATAATAAAGAGAACAAGGATTCAAATTCAAATGATAAGTTGATAATTATTATTATTATTACATTTGAGAGGAAATTACATAAGAATTTAAGTGAACTCTATTGCCATACAGAGCTATGTTCCTATCGAGAAGCAGAACACATTCGCTGTAATGCCATTGTTTGTTAAAAGTGGACTTAATTATGAGATTGTCAGTCAACACGATTCTAAAAGGTAACATCTTGAAAGAAAACGTAAGTGAAGCCCTCAAATTTGATGAGATTATAATTAAACAAGTTATTTGTCGAATGAATTGTATTTTGGATCACTGATTCGAGGGTTATGTGTTTCTGGTCGAACTAATGATGCAGGTGTTGACTAAAATAGTTGTTGCTCGTTTCACTATGCAAGGAGAATAGTTGTTGCTCGTTTCACTATGCAAGGAGAATCGTGTTATCCTTTCAAGTACGAAGATAGAATGTAATTGATATACTTAAAAGAGCTCAAATCAACTACCAAACACTCGGATTTTATTTATGGCCCTACTTAAAGCAAACCTTATTTTATAACCTCGTTTAAAGTCGCATAAACCCGACTTGAATCTTTGTTGTTAGCGCCGTAATCATGTTGCGACTTGCGACCTTGTCGACTTCAGAATCATAAGCTGGTATCGGAATCCGTCGTTACTCGTTACAAATCAAACTTACTATGTTTCTAGTTGAAGTTGTTTTGTCTCGTGTTTGTAATGATGGGAGAAATTTCGATTCGTGAAACCGAAAAGGGTATTGTGATAATCTATCTTAAAAAAATGTGTGGGATATGTTTTGAAAACGGGCTAGAAAAACAAAATTGGTCCAAAAAAAAGTGTTTTTTATAAAATTGCAAAACATGGAAAACCAAACGAGTTTATGTAATTTTTTTTTATTTTATCAAGTGTTTAATGACTCAAAATTGGTCCAGATTCCACTTTCACTGAAATCTAATTTAACACTAATATCATATGATTTTAAGAGTTAACACTCGATTTCGATAAAACTAGTGGTTGCCTTGATCACGTTCAGGATAGACGACTGCCTAGAACCATATTTAAGGGTCACAAATATATATATATATATATATATATATATATATATATATATATATATATATATATATGTATATATATATATATATGTATGTATATATATACAGGGTCGTTCCTATGAAAACGGAGACCCGGCTCTGAAAGTAAAAGTATGCCCCTAATAAAATAAAATTAATTTTTTTTCAAAGAACATTCTTTTATTTAATTGAAAATAACATCCGTAAACATAAATAAAAGTCACGTAACTGACACAAAAAAGATTCATATTTTAATCAATAATATAAAAATACAATTTCAAGCGAATATTTTTATCGACATTTTAGGTTGTATTTTCCTTAGTTAGTACAGACGCAAAAAAAAGTTTATAATGTTTTTTTTAATTATAATGTTTGTTGCTAGAGCTTTGCTATTTTATACAATTTCAAGCGAATATTTTTATCGACATTTTAGCTTTGCTATTTTACAAAATCTACTCTAACAAAAATAAGAAGAAAAAATATTATATTGTGTTATTATGAAAAATATATTAATTAAAGAAGGAAAAACTAAAAACCTGGGAGTTGAACCCAAGTTCATGAAAAAGGCAACACAATACACTACCACTGGGCCACACATCCAAATTTGATAACATTACCACATCATTAATATATATTCATTTTCTACTTGCATTATATATCAAAAAAAAATATTTTGGGCCCCCAAATTTTGGAGGCCCAGCTCCATAGAGCTGTTTGCACCCCCAAGGAACGGCCCTATATATATATATATATATAGAAATACTTAGGGTAAATAAATAGTTTATAATAGTATATCTTATTAGTTAAATGACTATAACAGTTTTTGTTTTAGTACTATTAAGGTACATGTGCGTTCACATAGGTGACTTTTATATTTATTATGCGTGCGGAAAAAAAAAAAAGAGGAAAAGAAGAAAAAACAGAAGCAATAGATTCGAAAAATGAAAGATCAAACAAATAGTTAATGTTGAAGATGTTCCACATCTTAGTTCAAAAGATAAGTAATTTAATTTATAATTTGTCCAAAAAAATAATTGAACGTTACAATTTATGAGATTATTAAAAAAAAGTTACATTTTGTATTTTTAATATATAGAGTTTAGAATAGATAATAGATTATGTCAAAATAAAAAGAATAGATAATAGATACACAATACATAAATGTAATAGAGTTTAGAATTTACTATCAATTTGTATTTCTAATATACCTAATATAATTTACCATATGACATGCATGATTTTAAGAGTCATATTGAATACATGAAAATGGAAGATCATATTTTTTTTACAAGATATAAATGGTTGTTACATGTGTGTAATTGGTGGTGATCTTTGTGATTGAAATGTATGACTCAAAGAGTCATATTTAATTCACGAGAATAAAAAAGAATCAATTTTATATGATCTATCTAATATTCAAAATTGATATTTTTAATTTTTGAAATGATATATTAAAACTGTTTTTATCCTTTCTTTAATCAATTCTTAAAAAAAAAATCTTTAACTGATGTTTGTAACGCTTAAATTTTAAATTAAAATAATCAATTTTAATTAAGTTCATAATTAAATTATCAATCAAAAGTATTAAAGTTTGATCTCTAATTTGAACAATACTTGATAGATTTTACTTACTTTTCTAGATTTTCGATCAATAGAACCTCTTTCCCATAAGAATTTGAGAGAAAACACCGTGATTTAAATTTCTATCAAACTTTGAAAATGTAAAATATCAACATCATAATATTTAAAAGAATAACATTTAAATATAATATTTTTTAGGAAAATAATTCCAAAAAAGTAGTAATGTTTTTCTAAAAAAAATATATAGTAACAAAAAATAATAAAATAAAATAAAACAAAATAATAAAAAAATATCATCAATCATATGAACGAATTTGAGCTAAATTTTAATCTTGTAGTCTCTTCAATATCTCTAAACATATTTAATTGCCTCTATTCTTTTTGTGCTCGTGCGTCGGATCATCAATCCAAAAAAAGACTCATTGTGCATGCCTCTGCCTATCGATCAATATCTTCTTCATTCGTTTATAGTATTTATTTTTATATTAGATTTGGATCCTTTAAAATGAGCAATTCACTTAAGAACATAAAGTAAGTATATCAACCAATATGACAGATTGAAAGTAGATATTGTAGGTCCCCTTAAAAAGTAGATATTGTAGGTATATCATAATAAATTATGAATTTGTTAAATTAACAACCTTTGATTTCATCACTTTACCCTTAGTCAATTTGGACAAACTAAATCCATGTAATCATAATTTTTTATTTTATTTTAATCGATTTTATATTAAATATTGACTTCGTTGAGGAGTCTTTTCGCAAAAGCCTACAAAAAATATAGAAAATTTGGGTTTAATTTGCTAATGTTATTGTCCGAGTTGATAAAGTTTTTCTATGAAATTAAGATTTATTGTATGTTCAAAAATGTCAAATTCTTATTAAAAAAATATCATTGAAATATTTCATATAAATGAAGTTTATAAACATTGAGTTTGCTGAGAAATTGTTCATTATTTTTTTTATATATTGTAAATTAAATAATTAACTTGTCATGTAAGTACAAGTCATGTGTTGGAGCGCATGTTTAAACCAACAATACCCCTTTTCTCCAATATTTAATGTGTGATTTTGAAACAAAAAAAATGCACAAATGAAACAACTCTAATGATATGATTATTAAGACACCATTATTTTAGATTGTCCATGGCACCAAAATTTTTGGGATAGACTCTGCTTCTCGGGAACTTCAACCAACCCTTCATTTGTTACTTTATAGCACTGCGTCATACAATGGCGTCATAAATGACAACTTGCTCTATAAAGTGACAAATGACACCAAAGAATTAGATCATATTAAAAAAAGATCAGTTTTCATTAAAAAAAAATATGAGAGTATTTTCATTTTTAGTAGTTATGAAGAAGTCATTGAGGGACAATATTTTTACAGGTGATAGTTTGGTGGTGTGGTGTTTTACCGGGGTGCCGGACTGCCAATGACCTCTAATGCTTGGTGGGATGGTGGTGACTAGTGGTTTGAGAGAGAGTGAGAGAGAGAGAGAGAGAGAGAGAGAAGAAATAGGCAATTTTGAAACTGGTTGTGCCGGTTGCCTATAACACTATTTTGTGAAAATAATGATGTGGCCCACTAGTAGAGCGTGTGATAGAAAGCGTTTGTCCGTAGCATTATTCTTTTGAAATGCTCTTCTTTGTTCCTTCATATTCCACCACACAATCAAAGCCCTATAATCTAACCCTTAAACACAAACCAACTTGAAATACATTTTCTCCGTTAACATCACCCAAGTTGAATCTCAAAATTGGTGTTGGTAAAGCTCACATTTCATCATTTGCAACCCCAAAGCCGTTATTCTCAATCTCCGCATTCACACTCCCATTTTCAACACCCAATACCCTAAATTCACACTCATCGTTTACGTTATCCCTTTCCCTCCCTTCTATAAATTCATATTATGCCAGTTGACGTGTGTGTGAGAAAACTTAGACGTTCACGTTACCAATCAACTTTGATTTACTATTATCCTAATATTGTTGTGCTTATATTAGTTCACATAGGTTAGCATTTGGAGAAAATCTAATGACAAAATATATCACACGTTCAATTTGAACGAAAATAAAAATTTAGCAGGGGTTTCAAATCAAACAAGAAGGTTTATATATCAAATGAAAATGCAAGTTCTTAAGGATTGTTGTGTGTAAAACCCAGTTCAGCCTTGCAGCCCGTTTCGACCCGAACCTAACGGGGTCAGATTAAATCTGATAGAAAAAATAACCAGGGACAAAAATAAGAGACAAGACAAAGACGCAACTAAAGCAGGGACCGGGTTCAAGCTACCCCCAAGTTACTCGTCCCGTCCCGGTTTAGTTTGACAACAAAGACGTTTTTTTTAATAATATTTTACAACACTCTCACACTTCACTCTATTCTTTCACACACATTGAATCACACTTTCTAATTCATGAAGGTGGTTTTGCATTCTTTAGGTTCATGTTATGAAGTTGGTGTTATTACGTGCAATGTGTTGTGATTGTTTATTTGTTGTAGAACTACACAAAATGGCATGACAAATACCAAGTTTGTGTGTTGAAAGGTAAGATCCAATAATGTTACGTGTTGATCCATTAATTCATGGTGACAATGTAATTGGGCGCGGAGGTGTAAAAATCAACAAATGAAATTACAAATTTGGTTTAGAGTCTTGTCTCGTTGGCTAGTTAGGAATGATTCTTTTATTAAATATAGTTGTGGCCAAGGTTTTTTACTGTAACATTATATAACTACTAAAATTAATATTGATGTTGTGCTATGATTAAAAAAATTGTTGATTAATTCTTTTACCCAAAAAAACTTATGTATTGGTGGTTTGTCTTGGGACCAACTTGGTCTTATCTTGATATGGTCTCGTCTTTATTGAACCCGAACCTCATCGGATTTAGGGTTGGACTCAAAGTTTAAAATTTGACCCCGAGCTAATATTAAGATCAAATTCGGATCACATACAAACCAACCTAACTTGTCCTTTATACACTCATGTTTAGTAATAAAAAAACAAATTGATACCATATTACCGCTCAAGGGATCAAATTGGATATTTACACTTTTAAATATCACATATTTGTTATTTGGACCATTTTGTTGTCCTAAATATGATTTGAGATTTTGAGTTATCTGCCATTTACTGAAAAGCAAATTTTCAGTTAAATATTTGGGATTTTGTTCTCCTAAATATGATTTGGGATTTTGATTTAAATATCAGCTTTAAATATCACCTTTTCAGTTAACTGTCGTTTACTGAAAAGCAAATTTTGAATAACAAATGACAAGTTAATTATCTTTGAAGTGTGGAAGAACAACTCCTGAAGCTTAAAGACCAATTATTAACTGGTGGAGGCTAGCGTGCATAAGCGTATTATGTCTCGCACGGTGCGCGAGTTTGATGAACGATCAGATGACAACGTCACGTGAACTCTTATCGTGTGCTATCAATATTTTAATTAATTAATTTCTCAAACTCTGGTTCTTCTCCTCTCTTTCCTTCATATCACACCTCTGGGTAATGGGTTTGAAAACTATAGTAAATCATACAAAAGTGGTGAAACAATTTTTTTCGTCATTTATTCTCCTCCTGTAAAATCAATTAAATATTGCAGTTGCTTCTATGGGGAACACACTAACATACACAAACTCAAACTAAACACAGTGTGCAATTTTTATAAGAAAAATTGGAATCTGCAATTTTCATGAAAAAATCGAAATCTACAATCATTTGAGCATTTATGAGGGATTGTGCTCCATTACAATGCTCTAAATTTCACCATTAACAAAAAAAAACTTAAAATTTAACTTGAAACATCAAAACTATGACATAAAACTAATGACCCATACCCTTTCAAAAAAAAAACTAATGACCCATATGCTGCATGTCAAGGTCGGCATTCTTGTGATTATCAAGATATGCCATTTTAGGCAAGACATTCATCGAAACTCCACCATCCTCTGCAATCAGCTTCAAAGAGTTCCTCCATCTCTCTCTGAAAATCAAAACCCTTTTAGAATGCAATTTTATTGGTAGAACTGTTCCTATTTTCGAAAACTAGAATCCCAGTAACTTCATTGACTATTCCATGTCAAAGACGCCATATTTCCAATTCATGCAGCAACTCAAAGAAAAAAAATGGTTCTCTAAGACCTGGTTGGAACCGTTCTTTGTAAAGAATAGGAACAAGCTGTGTCACACTAGTGGAAGGGGATTTCCGGCAAATGATGCATGTCCCGGAGTTGTCTCGATGCGATGACGTGAAAACAGGAGAGAGAGAGAGAGAGAGAGAGAGAGAGAGAGAGAGAGAGAGAGAGAGTTTAGATGAGAGAAAGAGATACAATGTAGATAAGTGTACCATGGACTTGCGATATTTTCACTTGCGCACCATAGGCGGTATGTGAGGTCACACACGGTAGAGGCGCCTTATTAACTACTCTCTCCGGTCTTGAATGTAAGAAACAAAACAAAAAAAATTGGTGGCCTCAAATGTAAGCAAAAGTATAGTATAATCAACCTATTAAATGTCATTATTACAATTTTACCCTAATTAAGTGCCACTATATCCAATTTGTTTCACATTCCCATGTTGAACTCAAAAGTCACATTTATTTCCAAGACAATGCCAAAATTGAAAAGGTGTAACTTTTTATCATAACTTAAATATAATCAATCCACTTTCTGAATAAATATTTTTTTTATTTCTTACATTTAAGATCAGAGGAAGTAATATCTAAATTGAAAATTTACACTTGCAGTTGTTGTTCATTAAATGTAAACACCTACCTTTTTGACCAATCTCATTCAACAACTTTTTGAAAAAAGAGAAAGCGTACTAGCTGAATTAAGTGAAAATAAGAGAAACGTGAAAATAAGAGAAAGGCCCATCTCTCGTCAAATAAAGTGAATCAATTGATCATTGCAAACAAGTTATGAAAAATGTATAAATAAAAGAAATAAAATTGGCTTAAATGTTGAGAAATGTTAACAAATGCATTTGTTAGTAAGACCTTTAAATGTTTTAGTCAAATATTGATATATTCATCGTTATTATAAATATAATGTGCAAGATTTTGAGTTGTGAATGATGAAATTAATATTAATTAAAATGTATAATTGGAAAAATGTAATTAATAGTGCATTGAAAAATAATTTGTCTTTTATTTTGACACAATTTTTTTACAAATAAGTCACTTATTGTGGGAGGAGGAAATGTTTTTTTTTTTTATTTTTCTCTATTTATAGGTCTGAAAAGTTTTATGATGTAATACTTCCTCCGGTCCTATTTTAAAAAAAAATTCAAAAAAAATATTGATACTATTAATAAGAAAAATTCACAACTTTAAGATATATTTATTGTTTAAAAAATATTTTTATCCCTCAGCCCTCATTTAATGTTTATTTTTTTAATATTAGTGAGTATATTGAATACTTTAAAGATTTTTATGAAGGTATATTTATAAAATGATTAAAAACATTACAACGATTGGTGAGGGTCTTGGTTTTGATGTTTTTCTTTTTCTTTTTCTTCTTATAGGACCGAATGGATATTAAATAATTACACTCATCGAATGTGACATTAGATATATCCACTTTTGAAAAAAAAACTGAAAGGATCTTGACTTAGATAACATATGGAAAGATATTTTGCATCTTTATATTTTAAATTATGTTAACAATATATTTTTTTAACACACTTTTGATTGATTGATGATTGATATTAATGATTAATTTTTTTTTGAAAGAATTAATGATTAAATGTTAATTATAGTTAGGAGTTGTAAGAAATTTTTTATTGTTAGAGCTTGAACACTAACTCGTGTGTTTAAAAAAAGTTGGTTCGTAGGAGAAAATATGTTCAGACAGTGTGTCTCACATATTTTTTAGTGGAGGTTAATCATTGTTAAACACTCATGATAAATTCATATCAATAACATAATAATAAAAAAATGATTATTATCATAAATTGAAAGTATATTGAATTAAACCTTATTTACGCTTCTTGATCTCGCTCGTAATATAAGTCATTTTAACAAAATAATTTTGTTCCATTTTATATATCTTTTTTCAATATCAATGAAATCTTTTTTTTTCCTATTATTTTTAAGTAATTATTATCCCTATTTTCAATTCTTATAACTTTATTTTTCATAATATTAATGAAGAAATTTTGAAACTAAACAATAATTTTTATAAAATCAACATCTTATATGATATTATTTATCTTTGTATATTAGTAGAAAAATATAGTCAAAGTATGTTAGGTCAATAATGCTCATTGTCATAAGGTCATCTAATATGAGACGAAGGGAATAAGATTTACGAGTATATTGCTAAAATAATTTATTACTCCATTCGTTTCAAAATGAGTGTCACTTCAACAAAAAAAATATTTTAAAATGAATATCATTTTAGTTTTCAATGCAATATTAACCATTTCTTTCCAATTGCAGCCTCCGGTTAATAATTTGTACACTTATCTCAATACGTAACTTTTGCTTTAGTGGAAAACTAACCAATAGTTAATATGGATAATTTGGTAAAATAACCAGCCTCTTTCGTCTAATCAATGCATTTTTTAATGTGTGTAAAAACCTTAAATGACACTTATTATGAAATAGAGAAAATATTTAGAGAACATTGATTAAGAGGAATAAAACAATTGTCTTGAAAACATAAAATAACCGACAATTTTTTTTTTTCTTCTTCTCGAAATCAGTTTTTTAAAAAGAGAAATGATATTTGTACAATTATTTTGTGACATATTTTTGACAACTTTATATCTCATATTCATATTATTCTTGTATTTTCTCTTTTTTTTTTCTTTCTCCATTATTTTTGGCCAATAAAAGAGAAAAAAAGTGTCACAAAAATTGTTATAAATAGTTATTCAAATATCACTATTCTTTAGAAATGTGGTGATAATATATTTGAGGGTTTTATTTTTTTTACTGGAATATATTTGAGAGCTATCGACTAATTGTATTGTTTAACTCGTTTTTTTTAGTAAAAGAATTATATACCAAATTTTTTTAGGGGTAAAATCAAATTATTTAAAATTAGTTCTTATCACTCACCAAAAAATAAAAATAGTTATTGTAATTTTGCCATAAATCCAAGCACACACATTACCCGTGTTGGCTGCGTGTTCGTCTACAATACACCAAATTGTGTTTATTGCTTGGGGGTCCCTACCATACTCCTTTCATTTTCAGCAACTAGCCATATCAATCTGATATTAATGGAATATATGGGTAAAAAGTTTGGTTTAAAAAATTGAGTGGTAGTAAAGTAAAGTAAAGTAAAGCATTATTTTAGGCATAGTATTCTAATTCTTCCTATCCAATGTGTGGGTCAGGATAACATTTTCTCTTTTGTCTTGTCACACTGTCGGCAACACTTTCACAAGCTACTTGTCGCGTATGCCAGCTAACACGTGTATGCTAAATATCGTATACCCACGCTGTCTAGTTGTAAGCTATCCACGTCAGCAACAAAAATTGACAGGCATCCAGTGACAAATGTAGGCGGATGCTAGACCACAACTGAAATAACGGATATTTATCTCTATTTATGAGAAACTACCACAATATCCTTTGGATAATAAAGCTAAAATTTTAAATAGAAAAATATTTGGTGGACATCCTGTTGAGGGTATATATCTTGAGAAAAGAAAGAAATAAGAAATAAGTAAAATAAGTGTTAAATGAGCGTAGAAAAATAGTGTATAAATTGTTGGATTTCAATGTGAGTAGTTAAATTTCACATTCATGTGGATGGAGAGATATTTGATATATAAGAGGTGTAACTTATATATGTCTTGAGGTGTTAGGTGAGATGTGACGTCTCTCTATAGTGATTATGGAGCATTTGGTCTGTTGTTGCTCCCGTCGTCTCCAGACTTGCCAACATATGATATTGGAGCCTTAGTTCGGCTTAGCTAAGCAGCTGAAGATATATATATATATATATATATATAATACTAAATGTTAGGTAGTCTTGACCTATCTAAAGCTCACAAATGTTACCACTAGATCACTAAAGTTTTCTATGACTTATAATTGTTTTCATTTTATATATCTATCACAGATGCGACTAATTTACAACATAAATAATTTTGTACGATGCCTTAAAAATATATTTAATTGAATAAATAATAAATTAATAAAATTGTGTACGAAAAATTACAAAAAATATGTTTCTTCCCATTTCTTTGATTTCTCTCCCATTCTCCTCTGTTTCTAATTTTAAAAAATATGCTTCTCCCCATTTCTTTGATTTCTCTCCCATTCTCCTCTGTTTCTAATTTTAAAAAAAATATGCTTCTCCTCATTTCTTTGATTTCTCTCCATTCTCCTATGTTTCTAATTTTATTTATTTATCTTTATCTTTATCTTTTATTTATAATACTAAATGTTAAGTAGTGTTCCTCTAACCCTAATGATTAGCCCTACTGGTAGGGATCGAACCAGGTACCACATGCTTCCAAATCACAACTCTTACTACCAAGATACTGATGTTTTTTATGACATGCAATTGATTCAATGTTATGTATCCAACATAAATTCGGGTCCTCTTTCAGAGACCTTTTACATATTTAAGCCAATAAACATTATTATTTTATTATAGAGTAACATTTTTGTCTAAATTAGACTCTCTTTTAAGTATTTATTACTCCTAACACATTTGACATTATGCTTTTTGATATGATTCTTTAATCATAAACACTTGGCAATAACAAATATTTTGATGCAACTTTCTTAAAAAAAATCATAAACACTTGGCATTAACCGTGTGTATACAACCGCATCAAAAACCATTCAATTCAACGTGCGTTTCATGCCGTGCAAACAGACATTAATTTTTCTTTTTCTTTCTCAATTGCTGTTGTAAATCGTGTAATGTTTAATAATACGTGAAGAGGTTAACTTTCTCTCTAAGTTAAATCTTTTTGAGGTATTGATCAATTTAAGAAGTTGATTAGTTACAACGAATGTTTTTTCATATCAACATGAGATCCAACTTCTGAATTCCATTGCTTTAAAGTATAATAACCTGGTCATGTATCGACCACGTTGCACAATGATAATTAAATAAAGCATTCTTATTTAAACCTAAAATTTAAATTATTATAAAAGATAATTAAAATGAAAAAAAGTGACATTATTTCAAATTATTGACTATTTATACTCGACTACACTCTAGTGTATATAGAAGTTGTTAAATGTCTGCATGGTGGTGATTTTTTATATTACAAAGCTTTGACTCCATATATAGCAACCAGAATGAGAGTTTCTGATAGAACTTAAACTTATGCATACTAACAAATAAATTTCAAATTTAATTCCATTGTTAGAATTAATTAATATAATACAAGTAAATATAGCCAACTATTGTGTCAACTTCGTGCGCTGGAGTGTGATGCTTTTTTTTTTTTTTGTCATGAAGGAGTGTTATGCTTTGAATGATTGCTTTCGTACTCGACAGCATATAGAATAAAATAAACACAAAAAAAAACATAACACGTTACCACTAATTATTACTAATTAAACCAAAACAACACAGCTTATTCTTAATACCAAAAGGAGTAAAACAAAACAACAAAGCAGTGAAAGTGCTGGCTTGCTGCAATCGGAAAAGCTATTAACAGTAGCAGCACCTATAAAAGGTAAAAAAAAAACAAAAAAGACAAAATATCATGTGTCAAAAAAGACAAAATATCGAATATACGGTGGCATTTACTATACACAATGCACAAGTTTGTGCACCATGCACAAACTCAATTGTAAATGCCACCTGTAGGTTTTCAAAGGCCAACAACCTGCTGTCCAAAAAAGCTAAAAAAAAAAACAGCAACATATTAAATTCAATTAAATCAAGGACTGCTTTGCTAATGCACCTACTTTTTCAGAAACACACCCCCCTGGTTTTAAACAAACAAACAACAACTCTGTTGACGGTTCTTCATCCATCCTCTTCACCACCACGTTTTCTTCTTTCTTTAATGGTGAAAAATTAATGGTACTTATCTTTTTGTTAATTTATATCATTGATTGAATTCATCTTTTTTTCCAATCTCAACTATATTGGCAAAAAAAAAAAAAAAATCAAAATCAACTATCTCAAGAACAATTTGTACAATCTTCTAATGTTTTGATAAAAAATAAATCCATGACTTGAATACACAAAGAGGTTCGAGATTTTGAAGAAAAATATAATAAACAGTAGAAACAAAAAAAACTGAAATAAAATAAATGGCTTTGAGATTTTGATTGGGGAATAAAATAACAAATGAAGGTTGGGATGAAAAATGAGATGGGTAGTAAACAAATGGAAGATGGGTCGCTCCAGTGATCAACACCAATGAAGGAAAGAGAGATCCATTGAATAGGAGGACGTTGTGACAGTGAGGCGGATGTAGGTCTCTTCCGTTGCTTTTCGTTTTCTCAATTAGCAGACTGTGTGTTTACGGTTGATAGTGGAGAAGCACAAGGAGATTGGAACAGATTCTGCCAATGGTTTTTTTGTTGTAGTCAATGGATTGAACTTTGTAAGAACCAGAAGGAGTTTGAAAGAATAACTCAGTGGTTGTGCAGTTGAACATGTTTCTGAACTGGGGTGCTCCGCAGCCATCTTCCAAACTACAAAGATCAATTACAAAAGCCCAATTATTAAAACCCAGAACACAAAATTCTTAAAATAATATTTTGGTGGGGTCAGATTTTTTTTCCTAAATCAACCAAAAAGTCATTGGTAAGTTGCCAATGATAAATCCTAGCCATTAACATTATTTAATAATATATCAATGGTTGTGAGTGTTTTGCAAACATCTTTAGTTACTATACACAAATTTGTGTTTTGTGTATAGTAAATGGCACCATATTTAACCGTCAAAGTTAAACTTTTTTTAGGCTAAATATATCATTTTTTTTTGAAAGAAAGGCTAAATATATCATGAGATCTCTAAGTTTAACATTTACATCATATTAGTCTTTTTTATTTTTTTTTTTAGTTTTGATTTAGTCTTTTATCATATTAAAAGTGTGCGACTAGTAACTAGTAAATCATAAAATATTTGTATTGTTACTCTTTTTCCATCAAACTTAGTTAAAAATGTTTATATAGACGTTTATTGTTAAGTTGATAGGTCTAAGTTCACCGCTCTCAAAACTAGCGTTCATAGATGTATTATTCAATCTTAGGTTAAAACAAAAACTATTAATTACTTGATTTATAATATTGTTGATAAAATATTTATATGTAAAATTATGATTAAATTGAAAAAACACCAAGAAGAAAATGAATATAAATAATGATGTTTAATGTCATATATATTTTTCAACCTTTCATCTGAAAGTCAAATGGCCATGTAGCTTTTTTTTTAAAACAAAGTTGAATAAAAAATGGATCTATTTGCTATAAAATAAATAAATTAAAGGATTAACATGTGTTCACTTTTACTGACATAAAGAACCGATTTAAAACTGAAGAAACAAAAAAGACTAATATGATACAAATATTAAATTTAAAGAAATTCCTTTTGGTTTTTTTTTTGTTTTTTTAAATAAATTTTAACCATTTTTGTGTCTCATACTTATATTTATTTTGTTCTCTATCAAAAGAAAGTCGGAACAACTTTTATTTTGTTCTAACATTCCATAATGCAAAGAACTTGGTTTATGTTTGATTCTATGGTGATGGAAATTGATTTTGAAAAAATTGATCATGTAAAATTGAGTTAAACATAAAGTGATTCATATATATATATATTCAAGTAAAAGTCAATTGAAAATTAAAATTAACTGTAAAAATCAATTTTAGAATCAGAAACTACAATTTCTAACTTCAAGTTGAATCAATTATGGAGGTAAAATGAATTATACTTAGAGGAATCAAACATGTCAAAGTTAATTCTATAACTTTAAAATCAATTTTGCATCTTCCTACGGCGGAACCAAACACACACTTACTATTTGTAAATAACCAACACTCCAATCAAGTGGTTGAGTTTAAATAGAAGTGGATGATGATTTTTAGTTAAAATTGAATGCAGGATAAATGAAGCTTGATATAGGACTGAAGTAATTTTCAATTAGACTATACTTACTTCTCAACCGAACTTCATATTATGAATGTTATTTTTTTGCGAATATTGAAGGTTAAAATAAAAAACGAGTGAGTCACACAATCCAAAACCAATATACTAAAATCAAATGGCTAATGAAATCCAGTCCATCACAAATTATCTGGGAGAAACCGAGTTCAAATACTAACTATAACAATCTATGACCAGTCTCTACTTAGATTTCATTGCAAACCCCTACTTCCAATGAATAGAAATATCCAAGGGGTGGGGAATCTGATGCAATATCCATCCAGAGCACGCAAATTACAATTCTCTCCTAATTGTTTTTCTCACCATTTCTATCCCCTAACCTCCGCTCTTACTCAACCCAAACCTGACTTAAGTTTCAGTGTTTACAATTACCAACCACACCTCCAATAAAACAAAGTGTTGTCCTTCCAATTATCTAGTTCGAATATCCTTCTCGATCCACTCAATATCATCCATCTTAAAGCATCCAATGTGAACTAATAAAGACTTTTTAAATGGACCACATGTGTACACATCATTTATTTATAGTTTTTTTAATAAAAATACTTATTTAGGATCCAATGACTCCATTGATAATACACTAGTAGAGACTTTAATGAAAAATACTTAAATAAGTCTCACTATCTTTGTATCATTATACAAAAGGTAATGTTAATAGCAATATTACTTCTTTTGAAAGATGAGATCAACTCATACATATTTTATTACTTCTTTTGATCGTGTGACCCGTTAATAAATACCTATTTTTTTTCCTCCAATAAAGATTCTTAACGGGATAAGTAAAGGACCCAGTTGAAGATGCAGTCACTTCTCAAAGAAATTCCATATTAACTGACGCCATCTCCCTAGAAACCACAATTAAGAATCAATTTGGGGTTATGTTGCTTGTGTTTAAATAGATAATAAAAGAAGCATGGAATCCCAATTATTTAAGGGGCAATAAGGGTACTTTCACGGTTCCTAAAAGTTAGATTGGGGGCATATTTGTCATGTGTAGTGTTTCTTATAACATGGGAAATTTTGTCCTTTTCCAACAGCTATTTCTCTCTCCTCACTTTCCCTCTCCTCTGCATCACCGTTTTCCATCAATCCGCTCTCATCACACACACACACACTCTCCCTACCCGTTCCTCCCACGCATCACATTCTTCAAACTCAAAACACAGATTTTTACATTTTTCCCAAAAAAAAATCCTAACTTTGCATTAATTGAATTGAATTGAATATAACAAAGAAATCCAAAAACCAAACCTACCCTACACACAACAACGACCACTTTATCTTATTTAATCACACCCCTTAACATATCTTTCCATTTTCATCTTCCCTCATTACTCATTACCATTTACTTCACACACACACAACACATAACAAAAAAAAACCCTTTTTTTTCCTTTTTTTATGTAACTGTTTCTATAACATCAATTAATTCCAATTCCAACGTTACCCTTTTAAATAAATGTACTCTAAGCACTGAAAAGTTTCAATCTTTACTTGTTTGGATTGAATAGAGAAAAAACCAGATGGATTTTTCTTCGTTCTGTACCTCTCTTGGGACTTCATTTTTTATTTTTCTAGTTTTGATGATTTTGTTTGCTTTGTTACAAAGTAAACCTGGGAACAATGTGGTGTATTATCCTAATAGGATCTTGAAGGGTTTAGATCCATTTGAAGGTGGTTCTAAGACACGTAACCCTTTCTCTTGGATTAAGGAAGCTTTTTCTTCTTCTGAACAAGATGTTATTGCTATTTCTGGTGTTGATACTGCTGTTTTCTTTGTCTTTCTCAGCACTGGTTTGTTCTTTCTCCTTTTTAAGTACCTTGTTTTTTTGTTGAAACTCTTTTTTTTTTTTGTCTGTATCTATGCTCTTATTCTGGTTGTTGGTTGTGTTTTTCTGGTTTTGCTACGACAAAAATTGATTTTGTAAAATTGATTCCGATTAAGAGTAAATTAAGATATGTTGAGATGAACATTAAATCTGAGGCTAAAAAGTGATTGTAAAGACTAACGGTAAATTTTATTTAGAATCAGTTCTGCTTGAAAACATCAAACTCGCCAAAATTAATTTTGCATCTCTGGAATATTTTGCCTTGGTGTTGTCAAAAGTGGAACCAAACATACATTTAATTATCGGTTTGGCTTGTAAATTAATAAATTCACAGTTTTTCATTTATGAAACAATATCTTTAGACTTTATGCTTATGAAGAAGATTAAACAAAGAGAGCTTTTGAAAAAAAAAATGAAATTTTTGAACTCGTAGCTAGTGATAGATTATTTTAATATTTCTTTCTCTATAAGGGTTTATTGAAAAGTTTATCAGACACAGAATCTGTTAGATCTTTCTCATTTTTTAACTGCTATATGAGTTCATCATATTATTATATAAAAAGTTGTACTAGTTTAACCATGTTAGGAAAAAGGCTACTCTATGTTGAGTTTATCTGTAAAGTAAGAAAGAAAGCTAAGGGTGTGCTCATGTTATATGAGTGTATCAAAGAGGAAAAAAATTACTTCTACTGTTAGCATATAGATTATCATTTTAGAACTTTTTCTGGTCAGTGGAAGTTTTCAGTCTGTAAAATGGAAAATAAAATAATGTGTTATGGAACTCTGAGACTTAAAGAGAGTGTTGAAATGTTAAGCTTCACTATCAAGTATAGACAGTTTCTAAACCAAAAGAGTAGTTCCTGGTGAACATTGCACACTATTATGAAATAATCAAATTGGACTCTTGAGAAATATGAATCCTTAGGAATCAGTTTTACGAAAATTGTGGTGCAATGATTTTACACATGAAATCTCAAGCATAAGTCATATGACATGTATATTCTCGGTTCTACTTGTTATGCTGGTCATATAGAAAACCAGGAAAGAATATTTTGAATTACATTAAGATGGACGTGTGTTATTCAGTTGCTTTCAGAGTGCTTCTAGATTTGTTTCCTCATTCAGTGAACATCTAATCAGTGTACTCTCTTGCAACTTTGTTCATGTTTTTGTTTATCTCAATTCTGAAAGAGTGAAATCATTCACTTATATTCCTCTCAACATATGTTGACACTTTGTGGCTTGCATTTGTGATTTCTCTTTCAAAATGTGTTCTCACATGCCATAAGAAATCACTTTTTCTTTTCTTTTGCTACACATACGTTTATTTGGTTGTAACTTTTCATAATTTCCAATTGTTTCTGACATGCTTATCAGATGAGAGACAAATTGTGTTTTCAGTTTTTAATTATTATTTTTCATGCTCATTGCCAGTATTCAGTATCCTAGTTATATGCGGCATTATTCTGCTACCGGTTCTTCTGCCTGTTGCTATAACTGGTGGTGCTGGAAAGAAATTAACAACTAGCAAAGGGTCTTTCAATGAACTTGACCAGTTATCGATGGGAAATGTCAGAGTAAGATCAGTATTCCTTACCATTTTTGTATAACATAGTATTATGATGATTTTTCCTTTTTATTAAACTAGTTCTTGTATGTGTAGGCAATGAGTGTAAGGTTGTGGGCATTTTTTATCGCCTGCTATTGGGTTTCACTTGTTTCGTTGTTCCTCTTATGGAAGGCTTATAAACACGTGTCATTGCTGCGATCTGAAGCTTTCAAGTCTATTGATGTAAAGCCTGAACAGTTTGCGATAGTTGTGAGAGACATCCCTCCTGTTCTTGACGGTCAAACTAGGAAAGAACAGGTTGACTCTTATTTTAAAGCCATATATCCCGAGACATTTTACAGATCTATGATTATAACAGACAACAAAAAGGTATGGTTTTCATTTGATTACCTTTCTCGACACCCTCTGAATCACATTCACTATTTCTGATTCACTGCCTTACATTGGAGCATGTATTTCCAGTTTCTGATCGTTGTGGAATTTAGGAATCTAAAAGAATGCAGAATTACTATTGATTTGTCCATGTAATCTAAATATATAATTTGTCTGTGATACTCTTCCTATTGTTTTTTTCTTGTGAATGTTGCAATATACTCCCTCCGTCCCTATTTATAGGAATAGTTTACAAAAGTTTTGTCTCTAAATATAAGACCATATACAAATTCCTAGATGCATTGATTACTCTTTTTCCAAATATACCCCTTATTAATACTATCAATTTGTCTTGGTATATGAAAAGTTAACATTAAATATATATTTAATTAAGGATAATTTAGTAATAGTCACACACATTTGAGACAACTTTATTACTCCAACAATTTTTCTTAATACACTTGATTTTTGTAAACTATTCCTATAAAAAGAGACGGAGGGAGTATAATCTATATCATTATATAAAGATAATTTCAAAGTTAATAACTATCAATAGCACAATAGAAAAAGCGGATAGATAGGCACATCAGTGTCCGTCTTTCTGCTAGTAATCTTTCCGTCTTTCCCATAGTATAAATATAATTTAATTCCTACATATTTATTACTAACAGGTGAACAAGATTTGGGAGGAGTTAGAAGGGTATAAGAAGAAGCTTGCCCGTGCCGAAGTAGTATACGCAGGTTCAAAAACAACTGCCAAGCCAGAAGGCACAAGACCAACCAACAAGACTGGCTGCCTTGGACTTATTGGTAAAAAGGTGGATAGCATAGAGTATTGCAATGAAAAGATTAATGAATTGGTTGCGAAATTGGAATCCGAGCAAAAGGTTACTCTCAGAGAAAAGCAACAAAATGCTGCTATTGTCTTTTTCTCAAATAGGGTGGTTGCAGCATCTGCAGCTCAGAGTTTACATGCACAAGTGGTTGATAATTGGTCAGTTTTCGGTGCTCCTGAACCCTGTCAACTACTATGGCCTAATTTGAAAATCAAGTTTTTTCAAAGAGAACTGAGGCAGTACTTGGTGTATTTCATTGTTACACTCACCATATTCTTTTACATTATTCCCATCACATTTGTATCTGCATTTACAACTTTGAAGAGTTTGGTTAAACTTCTCCCATTCATAAAGCCAATAGTGAATATTCCGGCTTTGAGGACAGTGTTGGAAGCTTATCTCCCTCAACTTGCACTGATCATTTTCTTGGCTATGTTACCCAAGTTACTTATGTTTTTGTCTAAATTAGAAGGCATTCCAACTGAAAGCCATGTGGCCAGGGCAGCTTCTGGAAAATATTTTTATTTTACAGTGCTGAACGTTTTCATTGGAGTTACTTTAGGTGGAACCTTGTTCAACACATTCAATAGAATTCAGGATAAACCAAAAGATATTGTGCCCGTGCTAGCTGAAAGTATCCCGGGCAGAGCTACTTTTTTCTTGACCTTCGTCGCATTGAAGTAAGATAGCATCCTAATTTCAACTTGTTTTTGTTCACTTACTTGTCCATAACGATAATATTTTATGTCGATGGTTATGTTAAAGCTTCACAGCCACTTTCCTACTAGACATATGAATAGGAAAATAACCACTTTCCTATTTTGTTGATGTTTTTTTATATGTAACAATTATTTTCTCATATGATTGTGTCAATTTCTAATTTTGGACTATTCCTACCTACTAGACATTAATTAGAAAATATTTCACCTTTGTTTTTAAAAATAAAAGGTTGACACATCACATATGAACTGATTTTTCTTGTTTTTTTGTTTTAGATGTTTCGTTGGATATGGCCTTGAGCTGTCCCGAATAGTTCCTCTAATTATCTACCATTTGAAGAAAAAGTTTCTTTGCAAGACTGAAGCTGAGTTGAAAGAAGCTTGGGCTCCTGGAGATCTTGGTTATGCAACAAGAATTCCCGCTGACATGCTGATTGTCACAATTGTTTTCTGTTACTCTGTTATTGCCCCTCTTATCATCCCATTTGGTGCTCTATATTTCGGCCTCGGATGGCTCGTACTACGAAATCAGGTAAACTACCGTACATTTTTTCTTACGAACCCTGTCCTATGTCTTTTATGAGCACTTTTTCATTGAAGGAATTGATTTTGCCTCCATAATTGATTCTAACTTGAAGCTAAAATTTGGAGCTTTTTGCCTCTATTAGATTTTTAACCTCAAATTTATTGTTCACCTCACTTTTATATGAATGAATTCAAACATAAAATATATTACATTCAACTCGCTTTTAGCGAGAATCAATTTTTGTTAACACACTAATACACAATAACTTGTTTACTAGAGATTTGCAACAATGGAAGGAAATGATTGTTGCTATAGTACACAAAATTCATCGATGTATTTTTTCCATAAAGATTGTCATACTAATCATTAATGTACTATTTTGTAATGTATCAACAGGCACTGAAAGTGTATGTACCAAGATATGAAAGTTATGGAAGAATGTGGCCCCACATAAACAACCGTATACTAGCATCTATGGTATTGTACCAGATAACCATGTTTGGTTACTTTGGGGTGCAGAAATTCGTCTATGCACCATTGTTGATTCCTCTTCCCATATTGACGGTATTATTTGGTTTCATCTGTTCAAAGAAGTTTTATCCATCTTTTCAATATCAGGCGCTTGAGGTTGCAGCTTCAGAAGTCAAGGAAGTTCCAAACATGGAATTGATTTATAGGTCTTTCATTCCACCAAGCTTGAGTTCTGAGAAGATCGATGACGACCAGTTCGAAGATGCGCGGTCTGAAGTTTCAAGACAAACATCATTTGTTTGATGTAGTTTTAGTTGTAGCAGTCATTTAGTAATGCTTTTAGATATTTTATTTTATTATTAATTGTTGATTACAAGATTTAGGAATCAGGGACTGTTTGTGAATGTCATTACGTAAGGTGAGATTTGTTGGTTTCGTAATATTATTATTATTATTATTATTATACAGTGTTTGTTCAGCTTGTAATAATTGTGAAGTGTTTTCATGTTCTCTATATTTCAAAGTTTCCTTCTGAACTTGACTCAGATGATTTTTCCTTTACTTCTTTTTTTCTTGTATAAGATATATATATATTTTTCATACAACAAAATGGGACAATTCCTGCGTAAGTATATTGCGTTTTCCATAAGTTTCACATTTTCATTTGATAAATGTAGTAGATGAAATAACTACAACATTATGTGAAAATTAGGACGAAACCTAAGTTAAGAGATACTCAGACTGTAGAATGAATCTTAATCCAAGACATACAAACTGCATAGATAATTAGGTTTTCAACATTCCAGAACTACATAATTAGACACAAATTGGTAAAGAAAAAATGTCTGAAATGGAATTTGTCTGCAACATTCCATAGCATGACAATAAAAATAAAACCATAACAAAATCTAAGAAAAAGGCCACGAAAGTTATTTATTAACACAACTCAATCAAAGCATAACGAGTGCTACGATAAAAAAAAAAAAACTACTGTCAATGATTACATAAAATGCATCAAAATAACGACGCCTTCAAACCGAAAAATAAATAAAATTAACCGACAAAAAAAATACTTTAAACATGAGTGGTTGAGTGCTCCATTGATAGTAGTCATAAGAAAATGCCTTATCATTAAACTTGATCCATGGCCACACCAGAAATTTAATCATATCATCAAAAGGTGAACCTGATAAGCGATCCTGATTACCGAAAACCACATTGTTACGATGCTTTTAAAATGACCACGTACAAGATAACAAAATCGAATGAATTCCTGTACTTTCTATCCATGATAAACCAAACCTGTTAATTGCTCAACATGACAAAAAAATGTCGTTTGTCAACACACAATTGATTTCTAACCAAGATAGAACATCCATACATAATTATTTGGCCACATGACAATGAAAAATAAATAAATTATTGTTTCCTTCAAATTACAACCGTCCACACACAAAGTTGATACTAAATTTTGCACTCCTCTCTAAATTAAATTCAACTCGGTTGGAAGGCGATCATTTAGTAATCTCCATGCAAACAAAAAAATCTTCAATGAAACTAAATTATTTCAAATGACCTTAAACAAAGGTGAATCTTCTACAACTTCAAAATTGGATATATGCTCGTAGGCGTCTTTGACATAAAATGTTAGTATGAATCAAAGTTTCAAATCCATACATCTTCCACATTATCTTGCAAGAGAATGTTAGAGAATAAACCCTTACACTCCTCTATTAAGTCTATCCCCCAAACAAACAAACAAATTTCTCCTCCACCTCCAACCTCCCTCTAAACCGCAACTAGACACCATAGCTTCACATTGACATCTTTGTCCAAAGATAAATTAAACAATCTAGTGAAACAATCCTTTAAGGCAATTCCATCCAACCAAGTTTGATGCCAAAATAACGTATCACTACTATTCCGTATTTTCTTGGTAACATTATCTAAAAATCATCTTTCCCTACTCATCTCATCGTCCCTCCCTATACTAAAAATATCCTTCCACAAACCCAAATCCCCAAACACTTAGCCCGTATTTATTAAACAAAACTTCAAACCACAACCCTTTCCTCTCTTCTTAACCTCCAACACCACTTCTCTAATATAGCTAAATTAAAAACTTTTTGATTTCTCGCTTCCCTAAGAAATCACTATTGTTGGAGCCAACGTTAATAAAAATGAAGTTAAACTTGTACCCAACTTTGAATCCATTTTCAATTTTGGTGTACTTCTTTGGCTCATTTCTAATCAACGACTTGCAAAATGCAACATCACTAGAAGAACCACGAAGAAATAGATTTTTGTATCCCTAACCTTCGTTTCTGAGCACCGCATCAAATACAAGCAGAATTATTAAGCTTCGGTTTAATGTAATGGGATGTAGTATAGTATCCCTAAATTAGTTTTTGTCTTATTGTAATTTCCTTAATTCATAAAAATCAAATATTAAAAAATTATTATATATTTTGATAGTGTAAAAAAACACTAAACAAAAATATAATGACAATTTTTTTTTCCTTTGTTATTGGTACGAAGTTTTTTACCGATGTTTAGCGGATAACTGATCTCAGTCGAAATTAAACCCTCGACTACTTGCTTAAGGGTTCAAACTCCTTACTTAAATCAATTTATTGTTGCTAGTTACGCAATCATCTACTAATAAGAGACATAATAAATTACAGAATCAATTTATGATGTTTTTCCGACAAAACAGGGTATGATTGTTAATTAATCTCAACAATTTAATACCAATTCTCTTTTAAATTTTTTAACGTGTGCAAATTTGTACATGATAGAAAAACTCAAATTATAATTTCATTAAATATCATTGCTATTTTTAATGTTCACAATTTTCAATCGATTTTTAAAGATAAAAGTATAAAACATCGTCCTTTTAAAAAAATTAAGCGTATGAAAATCATCAAAAAGATATATGAGTATATGGGAAATAATCATTTTTTTTTTCAAAACATATATTATAATTGATTTTATTTATTAACAACTATTCAAAATTATTTTATTTTTTTCCTTCAAAAAAAATTATTTTATTATTTTATAAATTTATAAAAATATTTTTGCAGTGCAACAATTTATCTAAATCAGATTTTTTTGTTAAAAGAAAATCTAAATAAGAAATATTTTCAAGAGGTATTTATGAATAATTTCCACAACAATAGGAGAATATCATGCACAATAAATTTTGTCAAAAAAAAAAAATCATGCACAATAATTATAACTTATTTTGATTTATTTTTCAAACTATTTGATTTTCGTATATTTTAAAAAAAGTATAACCAAATGCGATAGATATATTATTAAACGCAATAAAGAAATGGTACCCTTAGTATCCAACTTTTTGCTAGGAAGATATAATAATAATAATAATAATAATAATAATAATAATAATAATAATAATAATAGAAAGTTTTTATAGAAAAAAAACTAGACAATCCATTTATGATATTTTTGGACAAAACAGGATATGACTGTTAATTATTGCCATCAATTGATATCAAATCGCAAAAACAGGGTATGACTTGGTTGTATAAAAAAGTTCTGTTTTAAATTTATAATTTGATTTGATTAAATGACAAAGCTATGTTTAATGCTCAAAATTTTCAATCAAACAAATGCCCTTTCAAACAAAGTATCAAACATTAAATGTAACAATATATATGGAAAATCATCATTATTTTTTTCAAAATATATTTAAAAATCGTTTTTTATATGGCAAAGATTTATCTGAATCTAAATAAGAAATATTTTCTAGAAGATTTATCTCATCAAGAAAAGTTTTCAAAGGAAGAAAAATATTTTCTTTTATATAACCAAGGAAGAAAAATATATTTTTTCATTTATCCTAGTTTGTAATAATGTGAATTATTATTTCCTAAACTTAAACCTAATGCACCTCTATAAATAAAGAGTTTGGAAAAGTGGTAGAGGGGAGAAAAAACAAGAGAAAAGGAGTCGAGAAATAGGTACGATTTCTTCTCCAAATATTTCAATGAATTAGACTTTTTGCCTTGATGTATTTGTGTGCTCCTTTTTTTCTTCTTGCATAAAATTTGTCTGCTCCTTTTAGGTTTGTTGATTTTAGTATATAAATCTGTGGGTGTACTTTGCTTATGTTTGCTGTTTTTTTATGTGATATTTTGCAAATTCGTGTTTTCAACCAAAGCTAGAGTATTGTCTTATGTTCAAGATTTAGGTATGAATTGTTTGCCGTAACTCTTTACTCTTATTGTTTTCTTACAAATACTACATCTTCAAATTTACCAATCTTGACGGATAAAACATCGTTATCAGATGGTTAAATTTTTTAAAAAAAAACTTTTTTCCATTTGGATGGATAAATTTTCTTAGAAATCCTACCTCTTCAAATTTACCACCATTCTGATCGTATAAAACATCATTTTTATCTCACCCAAGATGGGTAAATTAAAAAAATATATGACTTTTTTCGGTTTGGATGGGTAAATATGGCTTACGGATTTTTTTGAATTAGTGGGGGGGTGCAAAAAAAGTTTCCCTTAGGTCGAAGATGAATAATTGGGGGGTTCAACTCTTTTAAGGCCCAATATCTCTAAATGAAACGAGATAGCTATTTTGACCCCCCCTCCCTTTTTTTAGAAATAGCACCTCCTTTAGATTTGTTAGTTGTTAGTGTTATTTCATTCAACCTTTTCTATTGGCTATTATCTGAACCGCGAAGGATGGGTGAGTAACACTCAAAAAACAAACAAATAATAAGTTAAAAGAAACAGATCAATTATTGTATGAAGACAAAGATTTAGACAACTCATTTTTTTTAGTGAAACCAATTGGATTTGAAAGCTAACTTAAAGTACATAAAAAGTTTTGTAGTTTAATATTACTTGTGCACTGTTTTGTGATATTTTAAAATGACTTAGAAAGTGTATATCTTGAGCTAGGAAAATGTTTAGACATTTTATTTAGTAAAAAAAGTAGAAAAATAATAATTAAATAATCATTATAATTTTTAAATGATTATATCATGTGTATTTTTGTGTGTATGACTAAATAAAGTGTTCAAATCTTTGTGTCCAAAAAAATTATTCACAGAAACAACCATTCAACCAATAAAAGTAAAATAAAACATTTTTTTAGGGAGGTAAAATAAAACATAAAAAAAATACATAGATGACCCAAAATTTTTTTTTAATTAGTTCAACTTTTTGTTGACATTAATCTTTTTTTACTTGATATTATTAATTTTTTTTGTTGAGAAATTGTTATATTACATTTATTAAACTGTTTTTATCATAACAAATAAATCTACCACCCCACACATATTTTCTACATGAACTATATTTATTTTGATTTTCATATTGCACAAGATAAGTAAGAACAATATCTTCTTTCCAGAGTAAATAATTTAATAACTTTTTCGTTAACTAATTTAAATGATTTATCTTTTTGTTTATTATTCTTTTAAGGTTGAATATCAATAATTTTTAGTTCCAATTTTCCCCTTAAACACATTAAAATTTGTGGTGACTCATTTTCACAGACGATCCCACCACACAGCTAATGAAGAACACTGCTGAACTTCCTGTAAGCAAATATTATCACTTTTTATTTTGTCCATACAAAGATTCATGTTTATTATTAACTATTTTCATACCTTGCATACAATCAGATTTCGACATTGAAAGTTGATTTTGGGTGCACAAATGGTTGTCATACGGATGTGAAGAAAACGTTACAAGAACTAAAGGGTGTGTTTGATGTTGTCCTATATATATTTTTCTTGGTTCTTTCAAAATTAATATGTACTAGCTAATTTCTTTTTGGTCTAGCCTTTTCTAATATTTTATTTTTTTCATTAAATTGTAAAAATTATAATCAGGAGTGAAAACTATTTCTGTTGATCCAGAACAAGGGAAGGTAATAGTTGTTGGTAATGTAAATCCCATGATGCTAATCAAACTTCTTCAAAAGATGGGTAGAAAAGCACAGCTTTGGTCTTTTGACAAAGAACCAAAGGAAAAAGGAGCTGGTTCTCATGCAAAAAAGAAGCATCGTTCTCGTCGGTGTCATGAGAGTAGTGACACTGAGGAGGAGTCTGAAGCCAAACATGTTTATGGTCATAATCATAAGACACATCACAATCAAAGAAGCAACAAAATGCATGACCAAAATAACATGTTTGATTTTGGTAATCAACATGCACAACCACCACCGGCTGCTGGACACCAACACGCTCAACCACCACCGACTGCTGGACACCATCGCGCACCCCCACCGCCATTTGCTGGATATCAACCCGGACCCCCACCACCGTTTGCTGGATATCGACCACCACCACCACCACCAATGTCAGGGTACCAACCATTCTCACCACCAATGTCAGGGTATCAACCATTCTCAGGATATCGTCCACCAATGCCTTGGTACCAACCTCAACATGCTGCATGTGCAATACCACCACCAATGTATCCAAGATCAGGGCCTCTACATGGTTACAATGGATATGGTCATCAGATGGGACCGGATTATGGACATTATGGTTCAAGATTGCCAATGTCAAGACCCAATCCCATGATCCACTATAACAGTTATGCTGACAATTATCGCTATACTATATAGATTAAGTATGGCTACAAGAACTTGCTATGGTTTACTTTTCAGACTATTTTTTTCCTTCTTCGTATCTACTTTTAAGACATATTTTGGATACTACCTTCTTTTTATTTCGATATTATCCAATTATGTTACCCCATTTCCATTTGATTATGCTACTACTAGACACTAGTTTACCTCTAATATAAAGACTATATTCGTTTATGTTTAATAATATTTATACAATGGAGTTGAGTAATTCAAAGATGCATTGAAATAACAATAAAAATTTCAAATTATTTGCGAAGTTTATTTAAGATTATCATAAATGTTTTTTATGATAGCATATGTTTGAGTCCCATAACTATTTGTTCAAAGTTTTGATCCCTAAAAAATCAAGGGTCATGTTAACCGGTGCCCTGGGGCACTGGTTAAGGTAACCAAAAAAAGAAAGTTTTAAATTAAAAGTAATACTTTTTAAACTTTTAATGAGTTGACTGCACAAGTTTCAATGTGTTATTACTATATTTGCTTCCTTAACGAGTGCCCCGGGTGCACTGGTTAACATTTTCCAAAAATCAATTGTCTCAAAGGATTAGTCCACAAAGTTGTGCTGGCTGATATCTTTGTTTAACAAAAAAATAAATGATTTTTTATGATAGTGTCATTTGACACTTTACATGCAAGAATATTTCAACCAGTATCAACTGAAAGAATATTACTACACCATATACACACTTTCGCATAGATTTACATAGTGTACAATCTATCTAAAACAATGCACACTATCAATCATGAAAAAGTTTCGTTACTTGGTTCCTTTTCTTGACCAAAAAAATATGTGGTTACTTTTGGACAGAAGACAACCAGTTATCTTGAGTCATCTTTGACAAAAACATTCTAGCTTGAAAAAATGGCAATGGTATTTTCAACAGGGATTAGATGTCCTTGACAACTATATAAGTATTTCAATTTGAACAAATGTAATTATTTCTTAAACATGGAACCCACATAAACTATTGTAATATAACTTAACAGCAACAAATAAACATTGTAAAGAGAAACAGAATTCCATTAGTAAATAAGTATATGATCACCACCGTACAGTTGTACACACTACACACATTGTGTAAATCTCTATTTATTCAGAATACACAAGATTGCAGAGTCAATTATTACACAATGAAATTCCTCCCTTATGCCAGCAAGACAAGTTGAAAATATTGCAAACCATGGAGGTTTAAGGTTAAACATAAAATTCTGCATTGAGACAGAAAAAGAAGAAAAAAAAAAGACAAATGCTAACGACTACAAAACTTTCAGCCAGTTGAATTCATGGAACAAAGAAATGGACTAAGGAGGGGAAAAATAAACTCAAATGACTATTGGGTTGCTTTAGACAGTTATATGATATCATAAGATGCTCACCCAGCCAACCATCCTCAAGCAACTTCAGCAAGTTTTTGCTTCACCAGGGGAATGAATAATGCGGCCTCGCAGAGCAGTGGTAATGTTATATATAACATATTTGTGTTAGTAGCCCCATTAAGCCACAAAAGGAGCTTGCGCCCTGCTGCTACTACCCTCTCCTTCCACACTAATCTATATGGAAATTACTTCAAAACTTTAGAAAATTATCTAAGCGGCAAGATGTTTCTGATCATATATGTTTAACATAATTCATCATAAGTCTCCAAATCAGGCTCTACCAGCACAAAGCAATGGATCATTCAAATTCAACTCGGACAAAAAATGAACTCGTAGACACTGTCAAAACAAGGGTGTGATAATCAGTACAGAATCTTCTAGTCCCTGCAAACAAACTGCAAATCATTGAACAGAGTCTTGTACATCCTCTCATTCATACCAACATCCCTCTTCTTACATTCATCCAGCAATTCAAAAGCATTGTCAACTCTCCCTTCGCGACACAATCCTTCCAAAACCGTCTTATAAGTAAGACAATCCGGCGACCGCGAATTCCCCAACATATCAAACATAACCTCAATAGCATCCTCAAACCTCCGTTCCAACGCAAGACTACAGACAACAATCACATAAGTACTTGTACTCGGAACCAGACATTTCACCCTCATTTCCTTATAAAACCCAAACCCCTGTTCCACCCTCCCTTTCTCACACAACCCCTTAGCAATATAACTATAACTATAAGCATTCGCCTCACAATTATACAACCCCATTTCACGAAAAACCCTAATCGCCTCGTCAACTTCCAAACACTTTGCATAAGCTTTAATAATCATATTCAAAACAAAAGTATCCGGTATAACACCAATAGCCTTCATCTGCTTCGTTAAAGACCTTACGGAATGTAAATAAACATAACAAACATTTAACTTATTAAACCTACGTAGAAGTGAGTTGAACAATAAAGTATAAGTTTCAAGATTAGGTTTAGCATCTTGTGAGTTTAGCATTATGTTGTAAACGTCGAAGGCGCGGTTGAAGAGGAATTTACGAGAGCAGCAGAAACGGAGGATGGTGTTGAAAAGAGGGAGTGTGGGGTCACACGCGCCGGCGAGGACTTCTTCGATGAGGGTTTCGGCTTGTTGGTAATGGCGAGAGGTGGCGAGGTGGGTGATGATGGTGTGGTAAGTTAAGGAAGTATGTTTGTAGGAACGTTGTTGGGATGTCCAACGGAAAATGTCGAGAGCGAGGTCTGGGTCGGATTGGGAAGTGAGGGCATGGTTAACGTCGGTTGGAGTGAAACCGGGTTTGAGGTGGTTGATCCAGGTTTCGAATTGTTTTTGGAGTGGTGTTTTGGATGGGGTTGTTGTTGTTGGGATGGTGGAATAGAATAGAGAGGTGGAATAAATAGAGCGTAGATTGAAGAAGCGTTTTGCAATGATGAAATTGATGCCCATAGCCATATATTTGATTCCTAGTATACCCAAATAAATACTCAAGGAAGAAAGCAGTAATCAAAAGATAGTACCTTGGAGGAAAGAGTAAAACCCAAAATTCAAACTGCTTGAATTGAGGTTAGGGAAGGAGAGGCAGAGTCTTCATTGATAATTCAAGAGATCCGCCGCGGCGCTGGTTTCGAACCAATTGGAATTGCAGCCGGATGGAAACAGTCCCTTAACTTAATTTCATATAATAGTCCTTGTTTTATCTTTTTTTCATTTTAATTTTGTCATTTTAATCCATTTTTATATGTATTTTCAAACTTCAAATCTAAAATTCTTGCAAACATAGATGAACCATAAATCTGAAAATTGAACGATCATAAGAAAATAAAATCATGAATTTGAAGCTTGGAAATTCATATGCAAATGGATCAAAAAAACAAAATTAAAATTAAAAATAAAATTAAAAACAAATATGTTACCTAAAATTAAGTTAAGGGATTAAAAACGTAATTTCGCCTCTTTTTTCAATGAATTGCACTTCCTTTTTATTTTGTTGGTTTTAGAATATAAAACTAACATGGGAAACAATAATTTTGATCACTGAGTTTGCATTTCGCTGTCATAATGGTCATTGACTCAAGATAAAATGCAAAATAATCTATGATTGTGTATCTCTGTTAGTCAGTTTAGCAATTGACGTTAAATTTAAATGTTAATTGATGACTTGTCAGTTGATATGACAGGTGAAGAAGCCGATAGGTATGGTGATGTGTACCAAGGGACGCAAATGAAAGTAATTCACCTTCAAACCCAAATATGAAAAAAGGTACAACAACTTTAAAACAAACAAAACCACATAAAATCCATGTTC
Source organism: Medicago ruthenica (assembly GCA_018208015.1). NCBI lineage: Eukaryota > Viridiplantae > Streptophyta > Magnoliopsida > Fabales > Fabaceae > Medicago > Medicago ruthenica. The sequence continues at coordinate 11,941,057 of CM031372.1, forward strand.
TTCTAAATTTGGAAAACAAATTCATACACAAGCTAAAAACTTGCTAGTCTTTACACAAATTTACACTCATAAATTTAATGTCAATGACTAAACTCACAGAGATACACATTTAGAGAATACTTTGCATTTTATCCTAAATCAATGACCATTGTAACATTGAGATGCAAAGTTAGTGATTAAAACGATTATTTTCCTAAAACTAATAGGACACTCGTGCGTGTAAGCACATGGTTTACGTGTGCACTCCGTTTTTTAAATACGACATAATCGTGTTAAATTTATATGGTATTAAATTATATAATTGGTGAGCAATATGAAATTCATTATTACAAAATTTTGAAACGTGTTACCTGTCTGTAATTTCAATGGTTAAATCTAGCAAAATTTTAAATTTCAAAATTGGGTAACTGTACGTAATATTAATAACTTACTTTTGTCATGCTTAAATTTAAACCTTGATTGTTTTTAGGCTAGTCCAAAAACATTAAAGTTTAAGTTAGCAAGTGTGAATTTTTTATTTTGACAAAATACCTATTTATTACTATCCAAACAAATTATAAACATAAGGTTATTTTTGTAAATTTAGAAAACAATTTTTGGAATGTTTTATTGAAAAATATAAATCGAGTATAATTTAGGCTTAATTGCACTTTTGGTCCCCCTATTTTGTCTTTCTCATGAAAATAGTCCCCCTGTTTTAAAATCAAACGTTTTTGTCCCCCAATTTTTACTTTTGTTGCAGTTTTGTCCTCACCCCCATTTTGGCTCTCCAAACACGCTGACGTGGCAAACAATGTGTTGATGTGGCATTTTTTTTAAAACCTTATTTTCCACATCATTAAACTATTATTATTTATCAAACAATATAATTCAAAAATTATAATTCAAAAAACAGTATAATATTAAATTGAATTTATTATTTAAAGAAAAACAAAAAGGGATTTATCCCTTTTCTTTCTTTATCCCTTTTCGTGAGGTATGCTTGCGTGAGGATTTCATATCCCTTTTCTTGCTCATCTTCATATTTTGCTCATCTATTGGTTCAATTCATCTTCATATCTTGCTCATCTTCCATATTTTGGATTTTTCCCTTGTACTGAGAAGTGGGTTTTCGAGAAATTCGTAACTGGGTTCGTCAATTCATCTTCCTGCCTTTTTCTTATCCTGCTCTTCCTTGTTTGATTCTTGTAGGTTTGGGAATACCAAAATGTTTGAATCTTATACGGTTTCAAGCAACTCATTTTCGTCTGAATCCTGGATGTAGGTTTCATGGCTATGGCTTATACAAGTATTTATTTTGTGAAGTGACTATATTTTTTGCTGCACTCGGGAAATTGCTTATCAATCAATTATTATTCTGTTTGATTTTTTTCAATTACTGGGTAGAAAGAATTGTAGTTTCTTTAATTGGTTTGATGAAGAATTGTAGTTTCTTTAATTATTCTGGTCTGTCAATTGTATCTCCTGAGACGTTGTATGTTAACCCACCTAATAGGTCAAGTGCAAACCAGCACCTTCACACTGTGATATGGCCTGGAGAAACAACATCCAGGCCCCGTGGCTGGGTTTTCCCAAACAATGGCAAACAACTGAGAATTGGTGTGCCTATAAGAGCCAGTTACCGTGAATTTGTGTCACCAGTGAAGGGAACTGATTTGTTTAAAGGGTTCTGTGTTGATGTATTTGTGGCAGCTGTAAACTTGTTACCATATGCTGTTCCTTACCGATTTGTGCCGTTCGGAGATGGCCTAAAAAATCCAAGCTACACAGAATTTGTCAACTTAATAACCACTGGTGTAAGTACTGCTTTATAAACCTGATCCTCTATGTATGCTAACAAATATGATTTAGCTTCATTTTTTTATCCCAACTGGCTAATTCTTTCATTTACACCGAACAGTATTTCGATGGCGCTGTTGGTGACATTGCCATTGTCACAAATCGGACAAGGATTGTAGATTTTACACAGCCATATGCTGCATCTGGACTTGTTGTGGTTGCTCCTTTTAAGAAGATCAATTCCGGCGGATGGTCTTTCCTGCAGCCGTTCACTCCTTTTATGTGGATTGTGACTGCTTGTTTATTCTTTTTTGTTGGGATAGTTGTATGGATTCTGGAACACAGGGTAAATGATGAGTTCAGGGGTTCACCTAAACAACAATTTGTAACCATATTATGGTCAGTTATTTATTTGAGAGAATCTTACTGTCATGCTTTGGTAAATAGTTGTATACTTTTGTATATGCTATGGTATGGTATAAACGGGACTACTACTACACTACACTACTACACTACTACTTATGCTGTCCACTTATTAATTATCAATCAATTATTAATAAGTTTGATTTTTTCAATCAACTCTATTTGTTTCTGATCTATCTATTTTTACCATGCATGCAGGTTTAGTCGGGAAATTGCTTATCAATCAATTATTATTCTGTTTGATTTTTTCAATTACTGGGTAGAAAGAATTGTAGTTTCTTTAATTGGTTTGATGAAGAAATGGCAGAGCTTGCAAATGAGGTTATTTTGTCTCTAATGAAGATGATTGATGAATTGAAGAAAAAGGATTGTGCATCGAAGAAAACTGACGATTAATTGAAGTTCAAGTTGAAGCTTTTTAGGAGTTTATTTGCATTTTCATGGGTTGTTATTGTTGTACTATTGATCATTATAATGATGAAGTAACTACATGAGTTATGTGTAAGAATTAAGTTAGGTCTATTGTAAGTGCTTAGTTATGTTTAGGCTGTAGTGATGCAAGTGTTAAGGTGATGTCAGTTTGAATGAAAATGGCTTTAGTTGCCATATGTAATTGTGTGATTTTAGTTAAATGAAAGAAGTTGTGTTTAACATTTCAAACTGTAACTTGTGTTTGCTATATGTATGTGTTTGCATTAAACCAGATTTTGACATGTTTAAACCAGAATGTTAAAGATGCATCCAACCAGAATTTTATACATGATTAAAACCAGAATTTGAAACGATTAAACAAGAATTTTAGAATTGCATCAAAACAGAATCTTATACACATGATTAAACCACAATTATATAGATCAAACTAGAGTAATGGCGTAATGAAAACCATAATTACATCAGTTCTACCAATATTAGTGACTTGATTAAAACCAGAATTACATTGAGTCTGCTATATTAGTGGCTTGATATAAAAAACCAAAATTACATCAAGCAAAATGAACATTCCAAAATGGCATAATTCAAGTCTGCATAATACTTTGGACAAAAAGACATTAAAATTCAAAGCAAAATATCATTCAAAACAACAACATAACATCTCCTAATTATCAGCTTGTGATCCTTGGCTTTGGGGAGCTTGTGAGCATTGAGATAAAACACTTGGGACATATAACACAGTAGCAGCGGCTGTCTTTGTCTTTTTCTTCTGTTTTTTTCGATCTTGGACAGATGGCTCGACAGTAGTAGGTCCTTGCACAGATGGCCCGACACTAGCAGCAGTTGTCTTTGCCTTTTTCTGTTTATTCCCACCTTTTGGAATCTCCCTATCAGCTGCACTTTTACCCTTACAAGTCCTTTTATTGTGACCAGATTTCCCACATTTTTTACATATAACTGTTGATAATTGTCTTGGTAGTAATTTAGGATCCCTTGGCTCATCACTAGATATGTTCCTTTTTTTCTTCGGTCTTCCCGGTGCCCTTCTCATAACAGGTGGATTTATGGGCTCACCGTTTGAAACAGGCCACAATTTAGGTCCATTGGACGGCATGATAATATGAGAATAAGTAGACATAAACTGAGTTTTCCTGAAACAAAGAATTATATAATCAATAACACGCCTTTAAAAGAATAACATAAATTGATATAATATAATGGTATACCTATAGAAAGAAGATACATAATCTTCGGGCTGAACTTTATTATGCCAAATGCAGAGAATTACATGACAGCATGGTATCCCAGTCAAGTCCCAATTACGACAAGCACAAGTCCTTTGATGTAAATCAACTGCATAGGTGTCAATACCATTTGAGACACTAAACTTTGTCATCTCAAGGTCACCATGCCAAGTTGCTAACCATCCTGCTGTAGCCCTTTTGTTTTTTTCCAAAATCTTTTGAATTTTTGGGCAAACATTACCATTGTATCTTTCTATCATTTGTCTTTGATTCACAATCCTTACTGTGATGTAATGTTTCAATCCTTCAAGCAAAGTAATGATGGGCTTATCTCTAATCTCCAACACAGCCCTGTTGAAAGCCTCACACATATTATTAACTTGTAGGTCACTTTTCGTATTAATGCTAAAAGCTGACCTACTCCACATGGAAGGTGGATATTTCATTATATCGTTATATGCTTCCTCTCTAATATCCTTCATTCTTTGCATGGCTCTATTCCAATCTTGAACCGTTGTAGCTCTTGCAGCGAACCAAAGAACCTCCTTCATATGTGCTCCTGGATGCCTTTTCTTCCAATTCCCATATAAATGCTTAACACATAATCTGTGTTCCACATGTTCACCTAATTCTTTAATAACAGGTACCAATCCCTAGAAAAATGCATAACACATTAGTCAAACCAAAATACATAGATAAATATTATAAGAATTGATTAAGTGATACCTTTTGTTCGTCTGAAATGAAAGCATATTGCCTAGGCTGGATGTTATACAAGTCTTCCAATAAAAGATCAACAAACCATTTCCATGAATCTTTATTTTCCGCTTCTACAACAGCATATGCAATGGGAATCATCTGATTATTCCCATCTTTACCTACTGCAGCCATTAACTGACCCCCATGCTCGCCTTTCAAGAAACAGGCATCCAAACCAATTAAAGGTCTGCATGTATATGCAAATGCCGCCTTACAAGCCTCTAAACACACATATATCCTCTCAAAGACCGGACCAACATCAGTCATACCACACTTGATAATCACCGTGCTATTAGGATTAGATCTCCTTAACTCCTCAGCATAACTCCTCAAGTGCAAATACTGCTCACTTTCAGCCCCTTGTATATATTCTATTGCCCTTTTCTTGGCTCTGTATGCTTGAAATGTGTTTATCTTCACCCTCCATCTGTCAAAGGCTTCATCAACTAACCCACTGGGTTTCATGTCAGGTGTATGTCTTAACATAGGAATAAAGTTTTTTGCAAGCCACTCAGTCTTTGCTTGTTTGTTGCTAGGTGTTCCAGGACACGAGTGCTTATCATTCAAGGTAACTATTTGCCAATACTGGCTTGCACTTCTTTTACTAATTCTCATATAAAATGGACAGACAGACATACACTTTATAACCATTCTCTTAGCATCATTCTTTATGAAGCGAAGGTTTGTCTTAGTCTCCATGGCGTGATCTTTAATTGCATCCCTAGCAAGCACCTTCGAAGAAAATTGCAATCCCACCTCAAACTTTACAGGATCTCCTCTTTCAGGACATTTGAATTTGGGAAACTTTCTCACATCATCCTCGTCATCTTCACTTTCAGCCGGAGTTTCCAATTCACTGTCATTTTCTTCAAACTCATCTGGTGGTGTATTTCTAGGAACAACATATGGATTATGCTCACCAAATGTCTCAGTTGGTAATTCATTAGTCCAATCCCAATCGTTATCAACCAAATCCGCATCAAAATCATAACTATCTTCATCAGAATTTGCAACGTAATCTTCATCATCTTCAGAAACATATCCTCCATCTTCTTCATTTACAGCACCAAATCCACCTTCATCATCAAGTGCTTCACCAACTCCACCCCCATGCTCAACATAAACATCAACAAAATTGTATCCTTTTACATCTTCACCTAATTTTAATACATCTGCATCACTATTGAGTGGTCTTAGTCCACGAGCAAATGAATACTTTGGATGAAGGTACCACAAGCATTTGAAGTTCACATAGCCCAAAGATTGAACCATTTTCAATATGTCTGTATAGTATCCCCAGTCTACACCAATACTGTAATTTATCTCATCCACTTGACCATTGACATACATCTTCACTGGGTTAGTTACAATAGTACCCCCATGGAAAAATCGTAATTTCACATTATGAACTTCAGCTACCCTGTAGAAAGGTGGACCACAACATTAAACAAAATCACAAAATTGCTTTGCTATGTGACATGTACCCCAATATTTAACCCAAATAAAGTATACATTCACTACATAAAGTGAGACACAACAACAACTCAGTCAAACCATGAATGGACCAAACCAATAAACACAAATAAAATAACAAAATTAACATAGAAAATCATGTGAAGTGGACCACAAAACAATAAAGCCTTACAACTAAAGGAAAATTAATAAAGAAACTTGAAGAACTTTACAAATACATAAAGACTTATATTCAAAACTCATCAATAGTGACAAAATACATACCTAAGACAGGATTTTCGCTTATCATCCCGATTGTCGCTCTGTGTCGTGTGTTTGCTTTCCATAGCAACTCAAGAACTCAAGAAAGATTAATCGATGATGGAAGTATGATGGAAAACCTGAATGTTAACGAAAACAACTGAATCAACGAAGGATGGTGAATCGATGGTTACCGATGATATGATGGTGGAAAACGAAAGAAAAGGGGGTTAGGGTTCCCCTTTAGAGGAATGCGAAAATGGAGGAGAATCGAAGAACATACCTCATGATTAATGGAGGAGCATCTTCAATCTGTTATCATATCATCGTCCCCTTTTGTGCACTTTTCACGCATTTGACAGATGAAGCCTCACGATTTCAATTTAACAGTAGTGTTATTGTAAAATAAAGAAAGAAAAGGGATTTCAATTTAATATTATACTGTTTTTTGAATTATAATTTTTGAATTATATTGTTTGATAAATAATAATAGTTTAATGATGTGGAAAATAAGGTTTTAAAAAAAATGCCACATCAACACATTGTTTGCCACTTCAGCGTGTTTGGAGAGCCAAAATGGGGGTGAGGACAAAACTGCAACAAAAGTAAAAATTGGGGGACAAAAACGTTTGATTTTAAAATAGGGGGACTATTTTCATGAGAAAGACAAAATAGGGGGACCAAAAGTGCAATTAAGCCTATAATTTACTAGATTATCCTTTATTTTAAATTGGTCTGAACGAGGGCAAGTTGAGTTTTTTGTCCAAATAAAAATGTGCATATGTGCTAACTTAGTTTTCAATATTTTAGGTTGGTCAAAATAAGCAACCCTTGTATGTATATGTAATGTGCAAATTTTCATTTATATCTAAAAACCATTTTTCATTATTTGAAGTCATTGTGAAATCAAGGATAATTTTGTAAATTTTGATCTAAATGAATGTAAATTAACAAAGTGAGTGCAAATTAGCAAGATAAATGGTTTTTTTTTTCTAAATGAAAAGATGACACTTCTTAATTTATACTCCGTCCCAAAATATAAGTAAAACTTGGTCAACAAAAGTTAATGTATTTGGTTCAAAATTTGTACCAAATACATCAACGTATGTTGACTCATTTTTGCTTATATTTTAGGACGGAGTAGTACCTCAAAAAAGGAAGAAATTTGTTTTTTTCTAATAAGGAGCCGACCGAAGGAGCTATTGAATTTCAAAGTTGTAAATCAAGCAAGCAAAGTTGATTCAAAAACCCCCCAAATCCTCACTAACCAAAACCTAGAAACAACGATCACTCTCCAAACCCGTCCATGTCTCCAACACCATCAAAACCAGAAGTTCTCTTAACCAACAAATTCCTAAGCTTTTTGATATGGCAATCAATACCCTCCACTTTCATCTTCCTTCTCTCTTTCACCCTTCTCCCCAAAGCCCCTTTTTGGTCTTTTCCCCTTTTCCTTCTTTTCAACTTCCTCTTCTCCGTTTCTCTCTCCTTCATCTCTTCACCTTCTTCCCACCCCATTTTCAATCCTCGCAACTTCAAGCTCTCACTCACTTTCCTTCTCTTCGTAGCCGCTGCCGCGGTCTCCGGTTCCGTTGCGGTGGTTTTGCTTTTCGGGTTTAACGATTTGGGACGAGTTGGGTTGAGGGGTTTTCTTGCTGGTGCCATTTATGGGTTTCACTATGTTTTCAAACGACGTTGGGTTTTGGTGTTTCCCATTATTCAGGTTAAGCTTTTTAGTCAAATGGGTTTCTTAAAGTTTCAATCTTTGTTGTGTTTGTTTGGTTCCAATTTTGGAGGAGCCAATACTGATTATTGATTCTAGCGGCGTTCAATTGATTTTGACTTTTAAGCTAGAATCTGGAGTTTTTGCATATAGAAATGATATTTAGCATTGAATATTTATATATCCAAACGTAAATCACTTGACATTCAACTAACTCTTAGTCAAAATCAATCATAGAGAATCAATTTATTCAGGTTAAGATTTTAAACCAAATGGGTTTCATAAAGTTATATATTTTTTTCATGTATAATTGATTCTAGAGGTTGTAGAATTGATTTTGACATGCTTGAATGTTTTCACGTAGAATTGATTTTTCTTATAAAATTGATTCTAACCTGAAGCTAGAATTTGGAGTTTTTCTCTCTAGAATTGATTTTTGACCTTGAATTTATCGTTCAACCGACTTTTACATGATTATTTCCAATCATAAATAACTCTCTTTTGGTCAAAATCAATTCTACATAACCAATTTATTCAAAATTAATTTTTGTGACCGCTGAACCAAGCATACATTTTATTTTTTTGGGGTTGGTTTATTGTTTATTGTTTATTGTTGGTAACTGATTTTGGTTACTTTGTTTGTGTGCAGCGTCCTCCTTTCTACAATTTTAAGATGGGGATTCCTTTGGCTGCTAAACGGGCTTTTAAGCTATCCACTGTTGCTTTCATTTTTTCTGCTATTTTATTGGAGATTATTCCACACCCTTTTAAGTGCAGCATTGCAACGAAGAATTTTGTTGCCGATCAGATTGTATTTTTTGTTGCTAGTTTCGCTATCTTCTTCTGTTGGGAGTTGACTCACAATTTACATAGGGTTGGTGTTCCCTATCTACACATTTGCTTAACTCTTGATTCATGTTTTAACTCGGCTTGAAATGTTGTTAAATTTTGCAATGTTGTAGAGTACTTTTTATAGCTGTTTGTTAGTTGTCATTCTTGACAATTTTGATTTCGTTTTAGTCATTTACTAGTATATACTGAATTTGCTAATCTCTAAATGAAACAGTGTTGTAATCTCGTGATATGTTAGTTTGTCAAGTAAATTGTTTTTTCTCAAACTAATGATCCCTAATTTAATCCAAGTTTGCTGTGTTTGTCATTTCTCATTTATCGACCTAGTACATTAAACCTATGTCTTGTAATTGTGAATTTACTAATCTGTATTATGTTGTCATACATCAGTCATGTTGTTCCTGTTCAACCTTTATTTAGTGATTTGTTGTGTCATCATATTCTTTTGCTTAGTGAATATCGCTGGCACCATCTATGTCCATGTGCTGCAGATCTGATATTTTTCCTTAGGATTTAGTTTTTGATGTAGACTAAAGTTTTGTTTTACCTTGGTTAGCATGGTTATGTTTAATATTTGGGATGTATTACTTGAATTGATATTCTAAATGTGCATCTTACTGTGTCCGTGCATTGTACTATGCACGAATGTTAACTAGAGTCTCTTTATTGGTCAAATATGATATGTATAGGTTTTACATACCAAGAGATCCGTATTTGCTCCCCCAAAAGGATCAGCAGCTGCGGAAACAAATCCAAGTGAGCACCTCCTTTCAGCTCTGGAGGAGAGTAATCCAACATCTCTTCTTCGATATCATGCTTATCTTGATCTCTGTATGGTTTCTGAGAACAATGTTGATACTTGGCGGCGTGCGGCATTTTTCGAAGAAACCGGCGAGACTTACAAAAGGGTAATTGCTGTGTGCTTGAGGCCTCTTGAACAACTTGCTTCAAGATTAGGTGAGGACTTGGGGAATTCTACCGACAAACCTACAAATCTATCTAATCAGTTAGCCTCCCCTACAGATGTGAAGCACGTTGAAGAACTGTATAACTTCCAGGTACATGTATAACTCTATTATTTGTAGATCGTTTATTTTCTGCTAAGAAATCATATGTTTTTTTGGTATAACTGGAAAGCTTTGAGATTTTGGGTGGTGACACTAAATTTTTAAACTTGACTGTAAAAAAAATCTGAAACGGTGTCTTCTAGACCTTACTCTTTGATTTCCAGTTTCCACTTTGCATATGATTTTTGTGAAATTTATTTTAATTTGTGGAGCCAAAATGTTCTGGATGGATTATACTAAGAAACATGCTAGGATATAAAAAAGAAATAGAATGCACATTCAAATAAGAATCTTCAAAGACTCAAAACACTACAAAATTCTAATTGTTCTGGATGGACAATTTAATGTTGTTCTTGTATTAAAAGTGACAAAACTCAAGCTTTTGACACCCTGAAACCTCATCTTGTGTTTGTTTAAAACATAAGTTCCTGCCTTGAAAACAGGGTGTCTGCACATTGAACGAAGTGAAGGTAGAAACCTTATGTCCTCACTGAGCTTTGAAGTTTTTTCACTTGGTTGAAATTATAGGGATTGGATGAAATCATAAAAAGGTTAACAGGATATAATACACTTAAGTAACGAGACTCTAACCAAGTATGATGTTTTGCTGACATGATATGCTAACCCAATACTCTTATTATACTAATATATGTTTAGTCCATATCAAGTTTAGTATAACTTGTACAACTAGTTCATCTATGCAACAATCCTAGACAATAATATCCTACTATATATTGAATTTTCTGTGTTACACCCGTAGAAAATGTAAAGTTGCCCCTGCAACCAATCGTTGTGTGGTTGATATATAAGGCTAAGCGTTCCCTCTTCACATGTAAATAAAAGTAAAACTAGAGAAAGATTTTGAACTGTTTACACATGCAAAAGCTCGTATCCTTTCCTGAGAATATGATTACAGATGTTGCTGCATAGATAATGCAATTGCTAAAGGTGGATAGACTTATCGAGGGAAAAACCAATTCCTTATAAAACCAATGGTAGTGACAGAAAATCATTTGTTCATTGGCTTTGATGAGAGAACATGTAGATTTGTAGTGGTGGCACAATAATAAAACATCACATTCTAGAGTTGTGTATTTGGGTCTGTTTGTATTGACTTATTTGAGTTTATCTACTGGCTTAAACACTTCTGAGATTGGGAGAGCTTATGACATGTCCATTAGTTGTTTTGAGTTTATTTCCACATGCTCTCTCCAAGATAGCTTGTGAAAACAACTTATAAAGTTTGACTTTATTTTATCTTTTGTTATGAAAATAGCTTATATATGATAAACACTTATGTACTAAAAGCTTAATCTATAAGCTCTCAGTTAAGTTGTTTATCAAAACAAGACCTTTGTATCATGTATGCGAGTTATTAAAAAGCTTTTGCTTGCTTTTGCATGCAGCTATATGCTTGGTGTTCAAGGATTGTTGCCTCGCTGACTGCCTTTTCACGCAAAGAAGATAAGTTTGGGGCTGCTCAGCTTTCTGGGAGTAACGCTGCTGTGGTTTCGACCCTGATATCATGCCTTCTTGCTGTCGAGAATTTCATGGGAAAGAAAACAAACCTGCAATCACCAAATCAGCTTTTGGGATCTGCCGGTATCAAATGGGCAACAGCGAATAGTGGAAGATTAGATATTGCAGCTGCTTCTGTTAAAAGGAAAAACGGGCCAGTAAATTCAAAAGCTTATGCTATTGCTGACGTTCTCAAGACATCAATCTACCAAATAGTATCTGCATTCCATGATGAGATGTTGTCTGGTACTAAATCAAGTCTTCTGGAGAAGGATTGGATCACAAGCGAGAAACCACTTTTCGGTACTCGTGAGATGCTTATACAAAAATTACGTCTTTTCCTTGATTTTCGGGCTACCTAGATGTTACATTGTGATGTGGCTTGGATGCTACTTAACTGGATTAGACAACATGCTTGTAAGAGGCTATACAAATTGGATGTTGTAAAGCAGAGTTTATAATTAATATAGATGGAAGGGATGGAAGGAAAAGTTTCTCAATTTTGTTGTCAGAAATTTGAGATGGATATTAATCTGTAGTGATTATGTTGAACATATTTGCATTGACAGGTGAGTTATCCATTGGATTTTCTTTTCCTTATAATTTTCAAGTGCTTCTCTGAAAGGAGACATTTTTTTTAAAGATAGAATTGTGTCTGTGATATGGAAAAATTGTGTCTGTGACATCTTTAAAAGAAATGGAATGTGAATTTTATATATAAATTTTAGATAATTTAAGATATTGAATATGTAAGACTGTAAGTATGTTAATTTTGGCACTTGTTGTCAATAGATCTTGGTTCTCACAAGTCACAAGTGATAGAAGTAATTTTTTTACTCCTCCAATTTAATGGCTATAAGTAGAACATAAACTTGTAACATGTCTTCTACTTTTCTGTCTTTTTCATGAAGTAAAGTAATTGCTGAGGAGATCGAGAACTTGTGAATTGCTTGAACAAGTGTACCCTAGAAGACATGCTCCTTAAGTCGAGAGTCTCGCTTTACAAGTCTTCAACTAATGCACCCTAGAAGGCGCTTACAAACAGTATCGGGATATAGTTTTTGATGGGTATTTTGTTGAATTTTCAAGCAATTCACAAGTTCTCAATCTCCTCAGCAATTATTTTACTTTTAAGTCGAACCATAAGCTAGGATTCTAGTTCTACACACACCAGGGCTGATCCAACACCTATGTAGGCTTACAGTTTTTTTTTAATATGATGATATGGTGTCTTTTTAAATCCCGTAATAATATTTTAGTAAAAAGTAGTGGTAGATATACCTTCTTTCCTGATAAAAAAAGATGTCACAGAGTTTGATGATATCATTAAAATACGTAGAAATTTATTTTTCTCACTTTATAGAAACACTGATGTTGAATTTATTAGTAAATAAGAGAATGTGATTGTTCATGTCTTTGTAGAGATGACCATATTTCTTATTAGTTTTAAAATTTCGGTTGGCATATCACATTTTTTTAGAACTCGGACATACCACATTTTTTTTTTTGAAAGAAAGAATATTTTATTGAGAAAGAATATGTTATAATCACTTCTCCGTAAAATATTTCTTCCCGTGCGCGTAGTAAACAAATTTTCTTCTGCAATTACTTTATAATCCTACTATCCCATATCTGATACTTAAAAATATTCAAACTCCGCACAAAAATAACGTGCATGTAGATAATTGGTTGGCAGTCATCATAAAATAATAATGATGATCTATGAAATTTTAAATATGGATTTATATTTATTTCTTTTTGCTAAATTGATCGTAATTTAAATTTTATCAAAGAAGTTTCCAACCAATATAATCAAACTACCTTGTTCTCAAGACTACGACCTCTCAACAACAACATTCATAAAGTCATGTCCTTGTCAATGGCAACTAATCCGTTTGGCAAGTAAGCACCTTTTACTCTAAAATCTAATTAATTTCTATAATCATAATCTATTATTAATTTAATAATTATACACTATACGTGTTCATCAAGAAAAAAAAAGCATATATGTCTATAACTTTTTGTTGTTGCTATTGGTTTACATATGTTTATATATTGTTAATTGAGCCATAAACACTTTCAAAATAATATTATAGTTTGACAAGTATAAAATATAATTAGTTTTTTGAATGATAATTATTTATGTTGTCGGTTTGTAATTATTAAACTGTTGTTTGTTGTTCAATCCATAATAATCTTAACAATGCAACAAAAAAAAAATAATACTAATAATCTTATCAACTTACTTCAAGTTGTTAAACCTTATGCATCAAATTAACAGATACTTGGGATATTCTCTTGCAAGCAAACCACCTAACCAACCAAACCAACGACTCACAAGTCTTGAGCCATTTAAAACCGTTAGATCAGTAGACTTTTTAAACCCTAATCAACAGCCAATATGTATCACATCACTCTAATAGATCACATAACTTAAGCCTAAGTAATGTCTCATCCGGGACATTCACTTTCTCCTACCATTGAAAACGAAATAAACAAACTTAAACCAACCTCAAAAAACAATCTTAATTAACATAAATCCACCACACAAACGAAACCATACACTACCCTCCAATGGATGTCCTCCACGTGTCCATTTTTAACACTAAGCAAAAGCAACATGGCTTGTGATTGCCATGTGTGACTTCCTCAAAGATGGTTCCTTCAACTGTCGGCAAACATAGATGTCACTGCACACACAAGCCAACTTACAAGTACACTTGACATTATTCTCATTGATCCTTCTCCAATCATGCCCTGCATAAACACCATAAGTCCCCACTCTCCCATAACTACCATCAAAGTCTTTAATACAAGTCTAAGTCCAATCTAAAAGTATTATTTATCTCTAAATATCAAATTACTTGCAAAATATTTAATTATTTGACTATCTTTTAGTGCTATTGTTTAAATAAAACATAGATTAAAAAGATATTTTAAAATGTTCTATAAATACAACTTAAATGATAAAATACTACGGTGACATTTGATGTGCGTAAATTTGAATATGTCATTCTTTACTTTTTAGCATTTAATGTGTGAGTTTCAATATTAGGCTTTTAAAAAACAAGGCGAGACATATATAACCCCTAAAAAAATGGTGAGACCTAAGTTTACTTTGCAAAATTGTGAATAACTTGTCAAACATAGAATTAAAAATAATTAGTAGAGTACACGTAGATGATTTCAATTGGTCGTTGATAGTTTATCCGCAATTTTTCAAAAACAACCTAAAATTTATAAATAAATAAAAACAATAATTTTGAAATTTATATACAGTCTATGTCTAATGTACATACGTAAATTAGTCTTAAATCATGCATAAATTTATATTTCACCATTGCATCAAAAAGCATAATTACATCTCATTTCTCATTTAATGCATAAATTAGTCTTATTGATCTAAAAGTTATTTTAGTGTACCATGGTCTTAGTCTAAAATATAAAACATCAAAATATGTATAATCGATTAACTATGGACAACAAATTTCCTAACTTTATTTTATGATAAACTAATTTCTTTACTACACGTGTACCAAAAAAAAAAATCTTTACTACACGCCAAATCATTCAAAAGCGTTTATGAATTAAAGAGAGGTAGTATATAAAACACCACAAGAACCAAATATTACAATACAACCTGTTTCTGAATTCTGTCGGTACAAAGTTTCTTGTCTTAGATATTTTCCCTCGTTTAGCTAGAAAATATATATCAAAATGATGAAGAAGAAGCTGAACGCTAACAGTGAAAGTCGTAGTACAAGAGAAACCACGTCGGCTCACAAAAGAGTAGAAGAAGAAGAATACCAATGGGAAATGAGACCAGGAGGAATGTTGGTACAAAAACGGACTGGGAAACCCGACGCTCCGGCAGCCAATTTGCGCCTTCGAATCGCCTACGGTGCACTCCGTTACGATATATGCGTCAGTTCCATGGCCACATTTGGTTAGTGTTTATTGAATAATTTTGTTGATTATGTGACAAATTCACCTTTGTTTTGGTAGAGTTTAGTTAGGATGTGTAATTTTGTAGCACCGACACTTCTGATGTAAGACGTGTCTGGTGTCACATGTGTAACACCGACACAACACTGATACACGCATTAAGTGTTGTGACAGGGGTGGTGAAGAAGATTATGAGCGATGAAACGGGATTGAAGGTAGAAGAACAAAGAGTGATATACAAAGGAAAAGAACGTGAAAATGGAGAGTATTTGGATGTATGTGGAGTCAAAGACAGGTCAAAATTGGTGTTGATTCAAGATGCTTCAAGTATTGAGAGACGGTTCATCCAGATGCGTATCAATGCTAAGATCCAAACTGCAAATCGTGCCATCAATAATGTGTCTCTCCAACTTGATCAGCTAGCAGAACAGGTATCTACAATTGAAAAATCAATTTCTGATGGAGTCAAAGTACCAGAAGTTCAGATCATAACACTCATTGAGATGCTTATGAGACAAGCAATCAAATTAGAAAGCATTTCAGCAGAAGGAGATGCTTTTGCACAGAAAATTTTGCAGGTATTTCCAACAAAAATCTCACTTTGTGCTTATTTATATATTTGCTTTAACTTGTTTGTCAGCTAAAATGTGGATGATGTTAAGATCCCACATTGGATAAAATATGGAATATGCATATGTTTATAAGTTGGTGATAATCTTTACCTTATGGTGAATGGTCATGAGTTGAGATTGTTATTAATTTATTTATTGGATCACTAATAAGTGGGAACACCCTTAACTTGCTACATCTAACCACATCCTCGGAAGCCCTTTGAAAGGAGGAGAGAATGCCTATATTGCTGGTGGCACCACCAATAGCACTGAATCCAAAGTATATTTCCTAGAATCCAGACACTTCATAAACTTTTAAACAAACACAAAAAATACCAGCTTAAAAATAGTCCAAAAATAACACTAACAACAAGGTAACAAAACAGAAAACACAAAAACACCAAACACATAGTTATTAAATTTCAAATCCAATAGCGGTAAAGAGATCAAGCCACACAAATGCCACACTGGCTTTAAAGTTGGCCTATATAACACAAGTTAATTGTAGCATATATTGTACATTATCATTTTGGTTAGTCCTAAGAAATAATTAGTAACAAGCTAAATTTAATGGCTGCTTTTACAGGGAAAGAGAGTACAGAAATGTGTTGAAACTCTGGATCTACTAAAGACATATAATGCTACAATAAAGCCTGTTGTTGTTACAACCAAGTGGGAGACCTTTTGATCATTCTCCATCCCCGACAAGTGGGAATTATTTGATTGAATTTCCTCATTCCTCTCCATCCATCCCTTCCTTTTTTTTTTTTTTTTTATTCTTTTCTATTACTCCAATATTCCTTGTGTATAGTACTTAAAACCTTTTTATATCTGATCTCTGCCAATGTTTGTTGTGGTGATACTATTCCACTATTTTTTTTGTGTGGTAATAACGATACTTGTATTGTAAGGCTTCAATTGCAATTAAAATAGAAGTAATAAATGTTAGTATATTTCGTTTTCAAAAAAAAAAAATGTTAGTATATTTCAGCAAAAGAAATGTTCTTATACAATACAGTCATAACTATTCGGTGAACACTATCACATCGATGGAGTTCAGAGTTTAGTTGGTATATAGCTCTCATTCAATCATTCAATATCATGTCATATTTTTATTTATGTTAAAATAATTTTTGTTTACAAAGTATCAATAGCCAACCAAACTTCAAATACCTTAAAAATTTACCTAATTATTATTTGATTATGAAATTATGAATCTCAACACGAGCTATGATGTATTAAGATGATTGGCAATACTATTCAATGACCACAACCGACAATTTGTGTGCTTTCAAAATTTCCTTAGTACCACATCTTTGTTGGACTTTCAAGTCCAGGCCGAATCCCAAATTACTTATGAAAAAATGTTGGACACTGCTTATACTTGTTCGCACCGCTAAAAAAATTCTCTTATTTTTTAAAGTACACTTTTAGACGTCACAAACATTGTTAAGACTTGTGTTATTTGAACCCTAAAATACAAACATTGCATACAACATTATACATGTTTATCTTTAGGGAGCTTCTACTATGTTGCCTCGTTAGAACATATATAAATATGTATTTCTCCCCTTCAACAAGAAGGAGATATTGAGTCTATACTCCATATCATCAAAGTCAAAACAATTTCTCTCTCTCTCTCTCTCTCTCTCTCTCTCTCTCTCTCTCTCTCTCTCTCTCTCTCTCTCTCTCTCTCTCTCTCTCTCTCTCTCTCTCTCTCTCAAACACATTCTTTTTATTTTTGAAACTCATTATGTTCTTTTTTGACGAATTATTTCTTTTTTGTGTGAACATTCTAGTTTTTATATGAAACGGGTCTTGTAATCTGAAGTTCGACCAGTACATAAGTAAAGTGTGATCAATAATGATTTCACTAGAAAATCGAACTCAGATTGCCCTAAACAAATCATTATTAGTAAAATTCATCAACCACTTGAGTTCAATTCATTTATTTTGATGAATTATTTCTAAAATTGATTGCAACAACTTGAATTAACAAAAAATTATATTCTTTCGAAAAATGTTACTATTTGTAAAAAAAAAAAATATTACTGCATTTAAAAAATATATATATCCATCATTTTTTTAAAAAAAAATGTTATTTGAACAACCATGTCGGGTCTGTTTGGCAAAAATAGCGGATAGCCGATAGCTCATAGCTTATAACTGATGACTGATGGTTGATAGCTGATAGCTTATAGCTGATGACAGATGACTTACACTACAAGAAAATTGTGTTTTAGCGTCGGCCAGAAACCCACTCTAATAGGGTAAAAACAGACGTTAACAGTGATTTAGCATCGGTGTCGGGGCAGTCTAAAAAAGTTGAAGCTACCGGGTAACGTCGGCTCTCTGCCATCCGAGGCTAAGATAGAGTCGGCCGGACCGAGTTAATATTCGACTCTGATCTCCTCCGACGCTAAATTAGGCACCTCTTGAAAAGTCAACAAAATCATATAGCGTCGGATTAGCCGACTCTAGAGTCAACATAAAAAAGTCAACTATATCCTGGAGAGTCGGCTTCACCGACGCTAAATTCAACATTTGAAAAAAAAAACATTAATTGAGCTGTGTAGGCGTATCGGACACTAAAGAGAAGTAACTCCAAAATAAGTCAAAACAAAATAATCAACACAATAATTAACTTTAAAATTCACAAACTGAACTTTAACCCAAAACTAAGATTTTCTTTTATGAAAACTATCACCATTCAAAGGACTATAAGTAAAGCATACATGATATTAAGTAAAATTAGAACATCATTAATCTTTCAAGTCTAAAAGAAGGGAAAAGGGGATATCTTGCAGTGTAAATATATCATGTAGTGGGATATGGTGTACATTCATAAGGTAAAAAAACTTGATAACTATGAATATGAATCAAGGATCTAGGAATCTGTCCTTAAATTTGACAAGTGTGAATCAATGAAATAATCAATCAAGGGACTCGAGCAATATGTTTGTTTTAAATATGAACTAACTATAATTTAGAGAAATAAACAAACCAATAATTAAAGAAATTAAGGTTACTAAGTGGATCTCATAAAAAGGAAAAGAGTAAAGGGAATCTTAAGTACCACTTTATTGTACTAGAATGAGTTGTTGTGTTGTATCACCACGACAATCAATTTGCTAGAACCTTGATTTGAAAAACAAAATTGAAAGAACTTAACCATTTCCAAAGACAATTTTCATTAATTTATAGAACGTAACATAATTAAGAAAAATAAAATAGTTCTTACAAATTGAAACTGCCCAGGTTTACATAGCATTGCCTATATACAAACAACCAACCTAAGCAAAAACATATCTCAGTTTTAAATTTAATAGCTTATACAAATCTCTCTATCACAAATCAGCTTCTGAAATTCTTTTTGACCATATAGAATACAAACAAACATAGAATACAACATAGTAGCAGATATTATATTTGCTTTAGTCACCTCTTGAATGACATGACAGCAACAATGCAAGAAAACAACACAGTAGAAAAGACTATATTTGCTTTAGTGCAGAATTTGTCACAAGCAAAATGTTTCCGAAAACTGTCAGGGGGTGATTGAACGTGCGAGACAATTGATGTTTGGATGGCGAGCTGCAAACAACTGCAGGAGTAAGCAAGGGATGGACACCATTGAGAAATGAGGTTTTCAGTTCCTCTCTTTCAGAACACTACAAATGAAAGGCAATAATCTCAATCAAAAAGAACCCCCAATAGATATACTCCAAAAGAATACACCATACCTGCAACACAAATAGTTATGCATCCACCCATAAAATTGAAAGCAAGCAACACTACTGAAAATGAACACTAATGCATGACCAAGCATAGCCGAGCCACCGGAAGATCAAAACCCAAAGCACCAACCTCTGCACAACATCGACAATTTGCATAACATAAAAACATGGGACATAGAGTCACTTGAATGCGACTCATTCAATTTGTGAAGAAAAACTTCAAGATGCAGACTCTAATGACTTTAGGTAACTAATTTGTGAAACAAGTACTTCCCACACGAGGATCTTGTTGAAATTGCTATCTTGTAACAAATGCCAGTCTAACTAGAGTAGAAATATTAATGGAAAATAATCAAAGTAAATGAACATTTATGTCAGTAAAGTATTGTTTCAAATGCATAGGATCATAGTTTCATGATAAGCAAGCTGAAATGAACATTTATGTCACTAATACATCACATAAGAACCCTCCAGTTCCATTTAGTGTTGCCATAAAATTTAAATTTGATCAGTAAAAATACCTATGTTTTACAAGCAGAGGCTGCCGCATAATGAGCTACATCTATCTCTGGAGAAATAAAACATGCTGCAAGATACAAAAGATAGAAAATGCAAAATAAGCATTATGATTATTTGACGAAAAAGTCTCAATTTATCAACTATACTGCTAAAGAAATCCATAACAACAATTTGAGAAAGTTCAAAGACGAAAACTAATCATTGACACCATAATTAGAGACACCAATTTGTTCTATTCAAACTAGTATTATACACCATAACCTTTTTGTTTTCTTTTCAATCAACAAAACCTGCCTTTGTAAATGAAAATGAAAACCTTCGTGTCACATCGGCTGAGTAATTTTTTTTGAACGACATATAGGGAAAACCAAACAGGCCACAATACACATGACCGTATATATGCGGCACCGCAACAAAACAAACAACACTGAAACATAGTCTTACATGAGCGAAGTAGCTACACCTAAATTCAGCCCCAAAACAGCTGTTATAGCATTCTGCAACACTGCTATACAGCCAAAACAGAAATACATAACAACACACACACGAACTATTATGTTGTCAATATGTTCTATGCATAACAAGATTTAACCTCCCAAATTTTAAGCACAATGAATACAATATATGCAACTCTCTCTACTTAAGCGATATTTCAATCATGCCAAACAACATATAATATCTCCAAGAATCAAATATAACGGTAGTTTCAAATCTCATTATTCTCACAACATGTCACAAAAGAATCCACTTACAAATTGTCCCAATTTTTTAGATATTGATAAAGTAGGGAAACTTTCCAAACAATAGGTATATAAGCTTGATGAATAACAAACAACTATGCATTTGATTCTAATTCAAGTACCTCAATTCATTCACAATATGTTGCGGTTCAATGATCTCAAACTGAGATGCCTTAAAATCCTCTAGAGCATCAACCTGCACAATGGACACATAAAGAACTAAAAACAAGGTATCTTTGAATCGCAAACATAGACGAGAACAACCAGTTTCATTGAAAACCAGAAAGAGAAATAAAAACACTCCTAAGCAAAGAACCAATTTTATCATTTTATCAAACGATGTCCGTTTTGAGCAAACGACCACTCGTTGGAAAGCTTAGGGTGTTAAGATTACAGATGTAATTTTTGTTTTGAGGTTTAACCATCCAATTGGTTCAGTTTAACAAAATAGTGGGTATTGGTACATAAACCGGACTGAAACTTTTCTCAAACTTGCAGGTAGCTTTTCTCCTACTATACTTAATGAAATTTGATAATTCTTGTGTCTAAACCGTAGGGAATTTCGTCTTCTTTGCATTGGATTCAAACTCATCAGCATATGACCTATATTCCAAGAGTTATGCAAAATTTATCACATATATGCCATACGAATTTTGACCCAAAATTCCATAAAACTCAGCCATAACACCTTAACCTCACAATCAATTCCAACACCAACATAAAACAACTATAATTTAACTTCTTAAAACAACTTATTTGATTACCTTGTAAAACTTCAAGAAAAACCAAACCCCAAGCTTCAATCTTGCTTCTTTCCTCCACTTCTTGCTTCTAATTTCCCAAATTAAGCCATAATCAGTTTCATTCCAACATGCATGAACTTAAGCTTGAGTTCAAACAAAACCCCAACTGTTGGATTGATGGTAAGGCTCGGTTTGGGGGAGAAAATGAGAGTAAGTAATTTTTTGAAGTTTGATTCTAGGTCAATCTTTCATGAGGGAAGTGAAATTGAGTTTGAATGTGAATTATTGAAATGGGTCAAGTGAAGAAGGAAAAGAGGAACACGTGAGAGAGGAAGGAGAATGAAAGGGGATTTGATTCTTAGTGTGAAAGGGAAAAATGAAGGAAAAAGAGAGAGAGATAACTTAAATAATTATATATAAATTAAATTTTTATTAGTAAATAGACTAGCGTCGGCTAGGCCGACTCTAATTTTGTCCTAAAAAGTCATATGTGGGTCCCCCAACGTGTTGCCTCGGTTAGACCGACTCTAATATTATTTAGAAAAAAAGTAAAATCATATATACATGTATAGTGAGTTCGGCCGACTCTAAGTGGACGCTATTTGCGTCGGTGTCGGTGGCCGGCGCTAAAATCTGAGGCTAAAATCAAGTTTTCTTGTAGTGTTATGACTGATAAGCTAATTAAAGTGTTTGGTAAAATTAGCGGTTCAACTAGCTGATAGATGTAAAATGACATAAAAGGACATTTTTATATCATTCAATTTTTTACGAAGACAAGAACAACATCCATTAATAATAATAAAAATAATAATAATAATAATAATAATAATAATAATAATAATAATAATGATAATCATTATTTAAGAAACAATGGAGGAATGGTGGAGAAGGAGAATGACGATACAGAGAGAATGAAGAAGCAGTAGAATCAATTTTTATCTCTCTTTGCATGATCGTTGGTATTCCATGTATTTAATACATATAAAACATAAGGGGTAAAACTAGTATTTAAATTATATAGTAAGGGTAAAAGATGAAGAAAAAACAATAAGTTATAAGTTAAAACACAACTTGAAATAGCGTCTGAAAAATAAGTTATAAGCTCCTGAAATAAGCTATAAGCTCCTGACGAAAAGACTTACCAAACATGTCTTTTTTTGCTAGACAAGCTTATAAGCTATAAGCTATAAGACATAAGCTTGTTTTTGTGCCTTGCCTAACAGACTCTTCATGGGGCAACCTAAATATACAAAACAATAGAGAGAAAAAATGAGAACACAATGTAAATATGAAAGATAAAGTTATCACTTTTTCAAACATAATTTATTCATTTCTTTTTTTTTTAAATGAGAAACAAACCTCTAAGTTTTTGGACTCAAACCTTTAACTTTTTTACCTTAGCTCAAATCAAACTCGTTGAACTATCAACCCCCCGACTATTACTCCACCATTAACTTCTTCGATCATAAAAAAATTCTCTCCAAACTTGTAGTCTTTGATAAACCCCGTTTGTTTGTTAAAAAAATTTATTTGTTGATTCCTTAGTTTGGTTCCTTTGCATTCCCTTAAACCTTAGTTTGATTCTTTGTTGCAACAAATTCAATTTCTCCTGTTGCAACTTCGTGTGTTCTGAAACAGAGTAGCTGACACAAATGAACGTATCCTCAAAGATTTCCTCAATCTTCCACACACCACAAAACCCAACACCACACATTCTCACAAAATGCATTGATCTCTTACAATACTGTGCCTCTTCCAAACAAAAACTAAAACAAATCCACGCATTTTCCATACGTCAAAATGTCCCACTCAACAACCCCGACATCGGAAAGTATCTTATTTTCACCATTGTTTCCCTCTCCGCACCCATGTCTTATGCTCACAACGTTTTCACATTGTTACATAACCCAAATGTTTTCACTTGGAATACAATGATTCGAGGTTACGCTGAAAGTGATAACTCCATACCTGCACTTGGTTTATATCGTAAAATGTTGGGTTCATGTGTTGAACCTGATACTCACACTTACCCTTTTCTTCTTAAGGCCATTTCAAAGTCGTTGAATGTTAGGGAAGGGGAAATGATTCATTCTGTTACTGTGAGGAACGGGTTTGAGTCGTTGATTTTTGTTAGGAATAGTTTGCTTCATATATATGCTGCTTGTGGTGATACTGAAAGTGCATACAAGATGTTTGAGTTAATGGGTGAGAGAGATTTAGTTGCTTGGAATAGTGTGATTAATGGGTTTGCGCTTAATGGAAAACCTAATGAAGCTTTGAGTTTGTTTAGAGAAATGAGTTTGAAGGGTGTGGAGCCAGATGGATTTACTGTTGTTAGTTTGTTGTCGGCTTGTGCTGAGCTTGGAGCATTAGAGTTAGGTCGTAGGGTTCATGTTTATTTGTTGAAGGTTGGGTTGACGGGGAATTTGCATGTGAATAACTCGTTGTTGGATTTTTATGCGAAATGTGGAAGTATAAGGGAGGCGCAACAAGTGTTTAGTGAGATGAGAGAAAGGAATGTGGTTTCTTGGACTTCTTTGGTTGTTGGGTTGGCTGTTAATGGGTTTGGTGAGGAAGCACTTGAGCTTTTCAAAGAAATGGAACGACAAAAGATTGTGCCTCGTGAGATCACTTTTGTTGGTGTGTTGTATGCTTGCAGCCACTGTGGGATGTTGGATGAAGGGTTCAATTATTTTAGAAGGATGAAAGAGGAATATGGGATAATGCCTAGGATAGAACATTATGGTTGTATGGTGGATCTATTGAGTAGGGCTGGTTTAGTGAAACGGGCTTATGAATATATTCAAAGTATGCCAATGCAACCAAATGCTGTTATTTGGAGGACCTTATTAGGGGCATGCACAGTGCATGGAGATTTGAGTTTGGGTGAGATAGCAAGATCCCACCTTTTGAAGTTAGAGCCTAAACATAGTGGAGATTACGTGCTTCTCTCAAATCTTTATGCCTCTGAACGTCGTTGGTCTGATGTACAGACAGTGAGGAGGTCAATGATAGAAAACGGTGTTTGGAAGACCCCTGGATATAGTCTCGTTGAATTGGGAAACCGCGTTTTTGAATTTACTATGGGGGATAGGTCTCATCCTAGGAGTCAGGATGTGTATGCACTGCTAGAGAAGATCACAGAATTGTTGAAGTTAGAAGGTTATGTGCCTCATACAGCAAATGTGCTTGCAGATATAGAGGAAGAGGAGAAGGAACAGGCTCTGTCTTATCATAGTGAAAAAGTTGCAATTGCTTTTATGCTCTTGAATACAGCACCAGGGACTCCAATCAGGGTCATAAAGAATTTAAGAGTCTGTGCAGATTGTCATATGGCTATCAAACTCATATCGAAGGTTTACAATAGAGAGATTATTATCAGGGATCGTAGTCGGTTCCACCATTTTAGGGGTGGTTCATGTTCCTGTAAAGATTACTGGTAATATGTAGAATTATCTGGATTTGATAATGACATCTTGTGAGTACAATGCTGGAGTATTGTTTTTGAGGTAAGATTTGGTGATTAGATACAGAGGGAGTGAGACATGGCTGAAGATTTTGCTAACTTCTAGTCATTCCCAGTATATACTTTGTACTGTAGGGATAAACAAACCAATTCAAGCCGCTTCCTCTCCCATGGATAAGTTGGTTAACGTGTAAAAGATTATACAGGTTTGTTACAAAATCCGTCAAGAATGCTCTTTCAAACAAATTATGTTTTTTGGTATATTCAAAAAAATTCTTTTATGCTTCAGTATTAATGACATGTGTCACATGCCATTTATATGGGAAAACAGGGTACTGGCAGAGCTAAGGCTTGTATCAATTCATATACTTGTACAGTATGTTCCCTCAAGTTTATGTGCTTTAAATTGCTCGGCTTTTTATTATTGATTCGCTTGTTAGAATGAGCAATGATGCAAGAAAGCTTGGCCTTGAGCTGAATATTTTTGAAAGGAAAAATGTTAATACACTTCTCAGAATTGCTTCTATCATGGGCTAGAATATAGGTGTTCTACAAAACACCAACAAAAATATCAACTTTGATAATTTGAATTAAAGAAATGATATTTGTACAACTATTTTGTGACAATTTTTGGACAACTCTCTCCAGGGCCGTTCCTATGAAATTGGAGACCCGGCTCTCAAAAGTATAGATAGGCCACTAGGAGAAAAAAATCTGGGAGTTGAACCCAGAACAGCGGGAAAACCAAGGTAGTTTATCACCACTGGGACAGCTCTACGACTTTAAAATTGTTACCGCTTTAATGATTTATATTCACTTCTAACATTCATTATATGTAAAAAAAATATTTTGGGCCCCAAAATTTGGGAGTTCCAGCTCAGTTGAGTTGTTTGCACCCCCAAAGAACGGCCTTGACTCTCTCATACCCGCATGATGTTCTTATGGTCTCTTTTTTTTTTCTCTCTATCATTTTTTACCAATAAAAAAAGAAAAAAGTTGTCACAAAGGTTCTCAAAAAGTTTCACAAATATCATTAATCTTTTAATTATCCCTTTTTCCTTTTCTCCCTCCTTTCTAAATGTTGTTGCATTTAGAATCAAAAGTTACAAGAAATGAAGACACAGAAGGTGCTTTGGTGTTTCATTGAGGTGATTGATCCAGGTGGCCTAGATTGGCTCTTGGAGAGTCTGTCTCGTCTCATGTGCTAGGTTGGCCTGTAAGTGTTGTGAGTTGAGAAAGAGTGCTTGCTTGGCTAGAGTCTGCGTCTTGGTTACAACATATCATAAGAATTGATAGTGGTTACAACACTCGTATCAAAATGTTTCTACATTTCACTGTCTTTTTATTCGCTTTTATTTTATTTTTCATTGGATTTTGGCATAATCTCTCTGATTTTGTTTTATTTTTTCTTTTCTTAATGTATGTCATTACTTATAAAAATAATAATGTTTTTTTAAGTAGAATGGTTTTTCTAATCATGAGGAATTGATTCAAGAGCACTTGGATGAGAACGTAAGATACATCTTTCTGGTTAATTAGAAGTTTTGTGTTTGCAATTGCATGTAGGGGATACCTAATTCACAAGAAATAGGTCGAATTTATCGAAATAACGTGTGAAATCATTGTTATTATTAATAGTATGTTTTAGTATAAGATTATAGTTTATAATATTTTCTTTTCCCTAATTTTTACTAATTTTTTTCCAACCCATTTATTTAATAAAATACAATAAACTAGTGAATGTTTGATCTAATGGAAAAGGATAAACTTACACAATTTGGCGAACTAAAGTTTTAAATTTTGTCTGAAACATAAAGCAACACAATGAAATGTTTAATATCAGAAAATATAATGAATACCAAAAAATAAAGCAACACAATGAAATGTTTAATATCGACTAAATAGTGGAGTACTTCTTAGACATATAATATTACTATAAAGCAAGAAAAACAAAATTAAAATATGATTTAAAATAATATAAATATATTTTTTGGGTTGATCTTTTGATTTCTAAGAGAATGAAGTCATAGTAATTCAAAGTTTGTTCGAAAGGTAAGAAAATCTGATAAAAAATTGTTTCATTTTAGAGTTGAATTCAGATTTTTCTGAACAATTTGTTTTATGGAGAAAAAATAATACTAGTATATTAAATAATATTAATTATTTTATTGTAAAAAAACTAATAATAATTATTTTAATGATTATATAATAAACAAATAAGAACAAAAAGGATTAAAGAAATGACGATTTTCAGAAATGAACCTTCTACACATCTTGGAAGTAATTTTTTTTAAAGACACATCTTAAAAGTAGTTTAATTAACATAAATGTATTTTTTATTAATTGATAAATAGTTTACAATATTTAGGAATTAGGATAGGATGAAGCGTATCGTGTAATCCTCCGAAAATTTGAACCGCCAAAGGGGAATTAGTTGGCGCGTGAGATAGCTAAAGCGCGGTTTTGAAATTCAAATCCAATCCAAAACTTGATTAAAATAAAACCCTTCTTCTTTCACTATTCACCGTGATTCAATTAAGCGAAATCCGAAATGGGGGATCTTGAAAAAATGGGAAGAGAACTCAAATGTCCAATCTGGTACGGTACCAATCCAATTCAATTATCATCATCATCGTGTTCTTCTTTCTCTCTAATTCAATTCATTTTCTTGCTTCATTGTGCATGTGCAGTTTGGGTTTACTTCATTCCGCAGTTTCACTGACCTGCAATCATCTTTTCTGCAAGTAAGTTATTCATTCATTCTTTCATTAATTTCATTCTTCATTTCTTTTGACATTTTTTTTTCATTTTTTAGCTCTTGTATATTTAAGTCTATGAAATCTGCTTCTTCTTGTCCTGTTTGTAAAATTCCCTTCACTCGTCGAGGTACGCCATTTTCACTCTCCCAAATCACAACACATGTTATCTTTTTTTAATTATTAACAAACCCTAATTAATTAATTTCAGAGGTTCGTCCTGCTCCTCACATTGACAACTTGGTCACGATCTATAAAAACATGGAAGCTGCTTCTGGAATCAATTTATTCGGCACTCAAAATCCAACCGCTAACAAGTCACCAGGTTATTCTCCCTTTTATTTCAACACAATCTTTTTTTTTTTTTTTTTGAAGAAACTATCACATGTTATTATGGCCAGTAGTTATTTAATCATTTGTTCCTTTTATAAAATGGGAAAAGAACTGATTTGTAGTTTCTTTATATCTTTCTCTTCTAACAATGATTTTCTTGTATATGTTGATTTTTTTTTTTTTTTTTACTTTCTTACTTGTGACCATGTTATATGAACTATTATTGATATGAATTATGCTAGCAATACATCCTCTAAAACACTATTGTAAACACACTCTTTTATTGGTTAAAATTCATGTGGGACCATTAAATATACGTGGGACCTATTTGATTTAGTGGGGCCAATGTGAATTTCAAGCAATCAGAGGGTGTCTGTTGATTATCACTGATGGGTTGATATTGCGTTGCTACCAATCGGACGGTGTCTGTCGATTAGATGTCGGTAGACAATGCATTGATTGCACTGCTTGATTGATACCGTGTTGCTATAGTTGATTACACTTAAGATATGCTATAGTTTTTTCCTCCTCATGCACAATTTTGTCTTTAATTGAGTTTGCATGTCTAGTTTATAAGAGCCTCTTTTTTAATCGAGAAACTTGGTATACTAACTAGTTTATGTTACAGATGATGAAATGCAAGGTGGAGGTGATGCTGAGTCTGGTGAGAAGGGAACTGGAGGCCCTCATGAAAATCATGCTGTGGAGAAAAAAACACCCACAAGAAAGAAGTCCAGGAAGAAACTAAAGACAAGCACGATAAGCTCGGATAAGCGAAAGACTAGCAGGAAAAGTCCGGCTTCTAACCGTGCAAAGCCTTCTTTTCCGGCTAAGAAAAGGGTTCAGGTTCCACAAGACATTCTTTCGGAAACTCCACTAAGGAATTTGAAGACAGGAGGCTCTATTAGTCAAGTTAACAAAGAGGGAACACGAGAGGCTTCAATTAAGAGAAATGTAAGGGCAATTGAAAGTGAAAAAAGGGATCAGGTGAAAGAACCATTCTTTTGGTTAAGAGAGGAGCAAGATGGTGAAAGGTTAAGTGCACAAACTGACGAGGATCAAATTATTGAAGGTCCAACACCAATTCCTCCTTCATTCAGTGACCTCAAAGACGCTGATGATGAAAGCCCTTCAAAACAAGCTCCATCAGTAAGTAGATGGCTCATGATAAACTAATAGGTTATGCGAAAAGTCATTTGGCACATGGATCTAACTTTATATCGTTAAAAAATCAGTTGTTTTGCCTTGTTTGAAGCCATTCAACTACAAATTTGGTTTAACTGGAAGTTGTACATTTTTATTGTGGAAATGAAATTTGGCTTGTACGAAAATACAAGCAGATTGAATTGTCTACGCTTTGGATTTAAATTTTAAATATTAATAATTTTTGTTGTGATTATTCTGTAGGATGAGGTGCAAAATAAACCATCTGTTGATTTATTTGATAGTGAGTTTTTTGAATGGACGCAAAAGCCATGCTCCCCTGAATTATTTTCAAGTCCCATCAAAACGCAGGTAGTGAGAATTATTTCTGCTGGTTTTTCATACATGATTTACTTTGTTAAGCATAACCTATTTATTGAAGTTTTAATAAGTTGCATGTTAGGTGCAGGTTGAGGATACCGATGAAATTGATGAAAACATAGAGGAATTAGTGGCAGCGTTGCAAGAGAATCAAACAAGTGTTGATGCCTGTAATACCAACTTTGAGAATCCCAATGGTAATCAATTGGCTGAAGCGTTGCTACCAGGCGTGTCCTCTGAAATTAGAAGTTCTGATGATCTAAATGGAAAAAAGAAGTCTACAAAGAGAAGCAGGAAAGCTAGAGAAAAATCTAGGCAAGACCATATTAGGGAACTAAATTGTCCGAGTGATGAAATTAATATGGATGCAGATATAGCATCAAAAGTCATTGAGGAGCAATCATCGGACAACAAGCACAAAGCTTCTAACCTGAAAAAGTCTAATAAAAGGGGGAAGAAGGTTTCTTTTGTTACTAGTACAGAATCAACGCCTCCAATTGCTTGTACAGTCTCCAATATATTAGGAGTTCAAAACAATGGTGATAGGAAGACAGCTAAGAATTCATATACTTCAGAATCTAAACAAGATAATGAGATGCAATGTCCTGAGAAGATTGCTGGAAAAAGGCAGGTGAGAAGATCTGGAAAACAAAGGCTGGATGTTGTGGATGACCCACCCGAGGATTTAACTTCAGTGCAAAACCAATGCAAAGAGCTTGCTGGATCTGCTTCATCCAGTTTAAGACTGCAGGTGGATAGTAATAGAAACACTGTCAATACTAGAAAAAGAAAAAGCAGTTTGTCCAGAAAATCTACGCCTTCCGTTACAGAAAGGAAGAGTACTAAAAAGTCAAAACTTTCCCCTGAATTCATCTCTAGGGCTAAAAATGGTGAGGAGATTAAGCCTACTGAAAGTACCAAGCAAGGTACTGATGTCAGGCCTTTGAATGATTCATCCAAAGAGAAACACTGTAGTTTGACGGATCAACCGGTTTTAAAGAAATGTGTGAGCCATGTCAAAGAGTATCAATGTGCTTTCTGTCTCTCGTCAGAAGAATCAGAGGTAAAATTGTTTGCTTGCTTATCTTGTCATCCTTATAAATGGACTGGAACTTACTTTATGCGATTCCAAATACAGGCTTCTGGTCCAATGGTGCACTATTTTGATGAAAAACCTGTAACTGCTGATTTTGAAGGAGGACCTAAAGTCATACATTGTCACAGGAATTGCACAGAATGGTATTGAATTTTTGCATGAGTGATATACTTAATGTTGATTTTTATAATAGTCGCTGACCATCCTCAAATAACCATATATAGCTGCCAATAATTGATTTAATCGAGTTGAATTCAGTAACTTGCTATAGTTTCAATTCTGACTTATAAGTGATGTGTTTTATACATATGCATCAGGGCCCCAAATGTGTATTTTGAAGATGATAATGCAATAAATCTTGAAGCAGAAATAAGTAGAAGCCGGAGAATCAAATGTAGTTTTTGTGGACTTAAAGGAGCTGCACTCGGTTGCTTTGAGAAAAGTTGTCGCAGGAGCTTTCATGTTCCTTGTGCTAAGTGGACTCCTGAGTGTCGATGGGATATGGTACATGATACAGCCAAACCACATTTAAAACTTCATGGTTAATGCTTCTTTTATTTTTTATTTTTAAAAATAATCATCTAACCAGATAGTACTGTTTCTCTTCAGGAAAATTTTGTCATGTTATGCCCTCTACATGCTCCCTCCTTGTTGCCGTGTGAAAGTTCTGGATCCCAACACAATAGCAAAAAACATACAGCTAAGAAGGTTAAAATCTGTAGCCGCAAACATGACACTACTAGCCAAAGTCAGATTGCTCATGGATCTCACAAGAAAATTGTGCTGTGCTGTTCAGCTCTGTCCGTGCAGGAAAAGGTAAAATAATTGCATCCATATCTATTTAGAAATTTTATTGTTAAAGAGTATTTTATTTATTAAATTCTTGGTTTTTGTAACTGTAGGAAGTGGTTTCTGAATTTGAAAGAGTGTCGAAGGTTACAGTTCTGAAAACTTGGGATTCAGGTGTTACCCATATAATAGCATCAACAGATGAAAATGGGGCATGTAGAAGGACTCTCAAAGTATTGTTGGGTATTCTGGAGGGAAAGTGGATTCTCAGCATTGAGTGTAAGTTCAGTTCTTTATTTCTTTCTATGTTTAGTTATTTGTTTCCTACGGAGCCACTACTTTAAGGTCATAGTAAATATCAATTAAATTCTTCTCTTTTTTTCGTTGTTTTTTATTCCGGTGTTGGTTGGTTTTTGCTAAGCAGGGATCAAAGCTTGCATGAAAGAAACAAGACCTGTTGATGAAGAGCGTAATGAAGTTAATGTTGACATCCACGGAATTAAGGATGGTCCCCGTCTTGGTAGATTAAGAGCAGTGAACAAGGTTAGAATATTTCATATTTGCCATGTATGATTAATAATTGTTGTTCTTTATGAAAGTACTTCGAGGGTGAAAGAAATTGTAATAGTAGTGTGCCTTCTGTTTGCTGTCAGAACCTTTTTCTTTTGGTTTCAATAACCTTGCCTTATATTTTCATAAACTTTATCCAAATTTTTATCATGTATTGCCATTCAAGATGTACAAAAGCTGATCTTTAATATCTGCAAAGCATAATTATAGAGAACATGATAACTTTTCTTTCCTAGAAAATTTGATGCAAATATATATGGAAGCAGATATACTATGACTTCTTGAAAGGAGGGAAAGTGAGCAGTGAGAATTGTAGGAACAAACGTGTTTGTCAATTTTTACCTTTCTGTAGCTGCCAATACTTTTGACCATTAGTTATACATTTGATATTGGAGGCATTTCAATTGAATTAAGCTAGAACAACTGCAGTTTATTTCAATAAACACATATTTATTCACAAACTTGTGGTTTTTGTTGATAAAATTTATCATGCAGCAACCAAAGCTTTTTGATGGCTACAAGTTCTATTTCATGGGAGATTTTATCCCTTCATACAAGGGCTATCTGCAAGACCTTGTGATCGCTGCTGGAGGGATAGTTCTGCATAGAAAACCAGTGTTAGGTGACCAAAATGAAATACCACCTGCTATGCATCAACACCGAACCCTCATAATCTATAGTCTTGAGCTTCCTGCTAAATCCAATCCTTTGGAAAAGGATGCAATTTTTATCCAAAGGCGATGTGACGCAGAGGCTTTGGCAAGGCCTACTTGTTCAAAGGTTGCAAGCAATACATGGATTCTGAATTCAATTGCTGGCTGCAAGCTGCAAAGCCTTGCTCAATAAAGTTTATAGGTCACTCACATCCACATATCCCAAATCAGTGTTTTTCCTTTATTTATAAACATATATGCAGAGACTTGCAATATTCCTTTTTTAAGAGTGTATTATAAATTTTTGGTTTTAACTTTGAAAAATACAATTGTTGTAATTTTTACCTTTTTTAAGAGTGTATTATAAATTTTTGGTTTTAACTTTGAAAAATACAATTGTTGTAATTTTGAACTACTTTGTCAGCAGTTCTTAATATCTTTACTTATGGTTCTTAAATCATAGTGTTGAAATTTAGGGCCTAAATCATTCTTACAAAACCGGCTTGTAAGGTGAGGAGTGCCTCCTTTATATAAACTCTTTTCAAGAGTCCTATCTATCTGATGTGGGACTAAATCCACCCCCTTAAAGCCAACACAATGAAGGTGTTGGAGGCTGCAATGAAGGCTAACCAAATGTCGCAATTTAGGCGACTAGGGGTGGACCGCAATTAAGACGGAATTTCCAACACACCCCTTCACACTTCAGCCCGTCCCAATGGACCAGAAGCGTTGACGATGCGGGAAGCCGAACGATAGATCTAGCATAGGCTTTGATACCATGTTGAAATTTGGGGCGTAAACCATCCTTACAAAGTCGGTTTTGTAAGGATGAGTTAGGCCTCAAATTTCAACATGGTATCAGAGCTCTCGTTCTTGAGGGTCTCGCTTCCGCATAAAAAACCCTAGCCGCCTTAATTGCGGTCTAAAACCCTAGCCACCTTAATTGTGGTCTTTTTACTGTCTTAATTGCATAATTTTTCCATGTTCACTGTGTCACTCACTTCACACCCAACCATAAACACTCAACTTGTCACTATTCACGCAACCACATAGCAACGTGCTTCTCCTATTTCCTTCCTCTTTGAAACAACACCGCCACCAGAATCATCATTGCCGCCGTCTGATGCCCCACGCGCCGCCACGCTCTGATGGTCCTTTCCGTGCGTGAGACCCACGCGCCACCCTACAGGCCGTCGTTTTCCGCCGTTTTTGGACAGATTGTAAATCGGAACATCCTCTTTCCGTTTTGGGTACTCAATCTCACTTTCCAATCGGAACACTTTGATTTGTGGGTTATTTGAAGCTCGTGCATATTTCTTGCATATACTATGTTTTTGGGTTCAGAATTCCAGCCAAGTATTTACTGTTGTTCATTGGCTATTTTTTCTTTGGTAAGACACAATTGCATGACATCAATCAATATGTCAAACGAATGATTAATTTAACCCTTTAGTCAAGATGAAATAAAAAAGGTGAGATATTTTCTTAAGGAATTGAATAAACCAAAATGTACGTCTCTGGCATACTCAGATACATCTCTTTCTCCATTTTCACCTGGTAAGTCTCAATTTTCTGTTGGATTTAATGTTTCGGATAAACCATATAACCAATACTGGATACTAGATTCTGGAGCCACTGACCACATGACACCCTTGTCCACACACTTTTCCACTTATTCACCTTGTCCTAGCAACAAGAAAATATCCATAGCAGATGGTTCCCTTATAACTGTAGCAGGTCAAGGAAATGTCCAGATAAGCCCAACTATAATCCTACAAAATGTCCTTCATATTCCCAAATAGTCCACTAGCCTAATTTCCATACAGAAACTCACAACGACCTATCATGTAATGTTGTTTTTTGTAACAATGCTTGTGTTTTCAGGACAAGGATTCGGGGAGGACGATTGGAAATGCTAGAGAATGGAATGGTCTTTATTATTTTGATAACCAGAATCTCCTCGGCTCCTCCAACATTTCCAACAACAATTCCTTTTTTTTCTGAATCAATTAAAACCAACAAGGAGAAAGTTTTTTTGTACCATTGTTGTCTTGGTCACCCTTCATTTAGAGTCATGAAACACTTATTTCCTTCACTTTTAAAAAAATTAGATGTTGAGAGTCTTTGTTGTGAGGTGTGTGAACTTGCTAAACACAAGTGTCTCTTTTCCCGTCACTAATAAAATTAGTACTTCTCCATTTTATTTAATTCATACTGATGTGTGGGGTCCCTCAAATGTTGCAAATATATCAGGTAGTCGATGGTTGTAACATTCATTGATGATTGTAGTCGAGTTACTTGGGTCTATTTACTAAAACAAAAGTTTGAAGTTACCTTTGTGTTTCTACATTTCTTCGCAATGGTTAAAACTCAATTTCGAGCAAGTATTAAGAGAGTCAAGTCTGATAATGCCAAAGATTACTTTAATCATGAGTTTAATTCTTTTTGTCAAAAAGAAGGTATTATTCATGAGTCTTCATGTGTCAAAACGCCCCAACAAAATGGGGTTGCTGAGAGAAAAAATGGGCATTTGTTAGATCAAACTCGAGCTGTGTTATTTCAAAATAAGGATCCTAAGAAATTGTGGGGGGAGGCGGTTTTAACTGCATCTTATCTCATAAACCGGTTACCTTCTAGTGTTCTTGACTCCAAAACTCCTATGGCAGTTTTATCGTCGTTCTATCCTTATATGCCCACCTCCAATAATCTCACTCATACAATATTTGGGTGTACGTCGTTTGTCCATATCCATAGTGATGGTAGAAGTAAACTTGATCCTAGAGCCTTAAAGTGTGTCTTTATAGGGTATTCCTCCACTCAAAAGGGTTACAGATGTTATCATCCTCCATCTCGTAAGTACTTTGTTTCTTGAGATGTCACCTTCTATGAACAAGAAAGTTATTTTGTTCAAACTCATCTTCAGGGGGAGAATATAAGTAAGGAAGATGAGTCTCTTCTACTTCCTGACCTTACTTTCGGGCCAGAAGTTGAGGCTGAAACTAGAGGTAACGATATTGAGTCTGAAGTTGATTTTGAAAATCATGTAAATGTTGATGCCGATGTAAGATATGGGAAAAATATAATGATTTATACACGAAGAAAGACTATTCCTGAATCTACTCATGTCCAAGAGTCTGATCCGACATTACATGAGGTAACTTTGCTTGACCCTTCAAATTCTTTTGATTCAATTTCTGAATTTTCTCATGCACATGAACCAGAATCTAACTCATCCTCACATAAGGAACCAGAATC
Source organism: Medicago ruthenica (assembly GCA_018208015.1). NCBI lineage: Eukaryota > Viridiplantae > Streptophyta > Magnoliopsida > Fabales > Fabaceae > Medicago > Medicago ruthenica. The sequence continues at coordinate 11,977,304 of CM031372.1, forward strand.
CAGCCCAATAAAGCGTAAGAAACCAAAATCCAGAGAAATACCACCAATAGATTCTGAAGACTTACATCTTCCAGTTGCTCTTAGAAAAGATACTAGAACCTGTACCAAAAATCCACTCTACCCTCTATCTAACTTCCTATGTTTTGAACAATTATCACTAGGGCTGGCAATGAACCGAGCCAACTCGAACATAGTTCGGAACTTGACTCGACAATTAACTTGTTGAACTTGGTTCATGAACCAAATGAGCCGAACTTGAGCTGAAAATTAAGTTCGTTAACTAAATGAGCTGAACTTGAACTATATATGGTTCGGCTCGCTTGGTTCATGAGTTCACTCGATTATATTTATATATATTTATGTGTGTCAACATTAACGTTACTATTACGACTAAATTAGTGTTTTTTAATATAATCAAGATTACTATGAATTGCAGCTCTAAAAAAGTCAAATCACAAATGTTCTTGTCCTTCAAATTCATTTAAAGAAAGAATCATTAGAACCGTATATTAAAATAAGTTCTTATCCCAAATATCACGGTCTAGAGGTTTGCTGTCAATGGCAAAATGTGCCTAAAGTATCTCATATTCACCTTCCTATGCAGTGATTTATGACATCTTTGAACACATCGTATGAAAGCTTATTTTGCAAGCTGGATCTCTCAAACATAAATGATTTATGATATCTTCGTCTTCTTCTGTCAAATATGATACAACAACTATTTGTTCCAAATTGGAAGTGAACATGGAGTTAAATAGGAAACAAGTGGAGTTGTAGCAAATATACTTGTTCGGCATGAATACTTTTAAGTTTTGAGTGAATGATCACATGGAAGGAAAATTTAGCAACTGATTTCTAAAACTGAAGAAAAGTCCCACATCGGATATCTATCAAATATTAAAAGGAAAGTGAGTTATAAATGAAGGAGTACAGTTTGAACTTAAGTTAAGTTACAAAAGGCACGTTGGGCAAGCGTCTCTTCACTTTCACAAGTGAACTAGTTTAAGCATTTATTATTTAATTAGTCTTATTTTTTGGTTCCTTAGCCCATATGAGGAATAATGCCTTAATAATTTTGGAGGCCTCCGTGGTCAAATATATATTTTGGCCTATATTTTTTTTTCGGAAAAAAATATAATTTTTTTTTTTTACTTTTTTTTGTTAAAATAATGTTTTTACCTGATCGAGCTAACGAGTCGAACTCGAGCTGAAAACAAGGTTTGTTTCAAACTCGAGCCGAGTTTCGAGCTGAACCAATTCTTATCGAGTCGAGCCGAACTCAGACAAGTTCGACTCGACTCGGCTCATTTCCAGCCCTAATTATCACCTACCTATAAAGCCTTCCTCACAAGTCTAAATACTACCACAATACCTACATCTTTATCTGAGGCATTGTCTGACAAGAAATGGAAACAAGCCATGGACTTGGAAATTGAGGCACTCGATAAAAACAATACTTGAGAATTGGTTCCTCTACCAAATGGAAAGAAATTTGTAGGGTGCAAATGGGTATACAGTATAAAATACAAGGCTGATGGATCTATTGAAAGGTACAAGGCAAGATTGGTTGCCAAAGGATTCACTCAAACTTATGGAGTAGATTATTTAGAGACATTTGTTTCAGTTGCAAAAATGAATATTGTTAGGGTGATATTATCTTTAGCAGCTAACTACAATTGAAACTTGATCCAATTTGATGTAAAAAACGCTTTTCTTCATGGAGATTTAGAAGAAGAGATCTACATGGATGTACCCCCTGGATACCATGGACGTACTGCTGTCAACGTCAACACCGTGTGCAAGTTAAAAAAAAGCTTTATATGGGCTAAAGCAATCGCCACGAGCATGGTTTAGGAGATTCACTAAAGTTATGATATGTTTGGGCTTCAAACAAAGCCAAGGAGACCATACTTTATTTGTCTAACACTCTGAGTCAGGGGGAGTAACAATGTTATTGGTGTATGTGGACGACATTATAGTAACTAGTGATGATGAAGAGGAGCAACAATTATTAGCCCAACACTTGGCCAATGAATTTGAGATCAAGACCTTGGGAAAATTGAAGTATTTTCTAGGAATTGAAATGGCTCACTCTAAGAAAGGAATTTTCATATCCCAACAGAAATATATTACTGATCTTCTGCAGGAGACTGGCAAGGCTGCATGCAAGCCTGCAAGTACACCAATTGATCCAAATGTACGGTTGGGGAATGCAGAAGAGGATATTAAGGTTGATAAGGAAATGTATCAAAGGTTAGTCGGCAAATTTATATACTTATCACATACTAGACCTGATGTTGCCTTTGCTGTAAGTTTGGTCAGCCAATTCATGCACCAACCAAAGGAGATTCACTTACAAGCTGCACTCCGAATTGTTCAATATTTGAAAGGAACCCCATGTAGAGGGATATTGTTTGAACGAAATGGAAGCATGAGACTTGGAGCATATGCTGATGCTGACTATGCAGGGTCAATTGTGGATAGAAAATCAACTACATGCTATTGCACTTTTCTGGGTGGTAATCTTGTGACTTGGAAGAGTAAAAAACAAACCGTGTTATCTAGATCTAGTGCTGAAGCAGCAATGGCACAAGGGATATGTGAGCTGCTATGACTGAAAAGCATCCTGGATGACTTGAGAATAAAGAGTGATGAACCAATGAGACTTTATTGTGATAATAAATATGCTATTAGCATAACTCATAATCCAGTGCAACATGATAGAACCAAACATATTGAAGTTGACCGACACTTCATCAAAGAAAAATTAGATAGTGGTCTAATTTGCACTCCATATATCTCTTCCCAAGGCAATCTTGCATATCTTCTAACTAAGGGACTGAACAACAAAAACTTTGAAAGAATTGTTTCCAAGATGGGAATGATAGATATTTATTCACCAGCTTGAGGGTGAGTGTTGTAAATAGTGAAGTTTTACTGTTATTATTAGTAATTTGTAATTGACCCAATAGTCATTAGTCAGGCCCATTGGGTTAGAATAGCCTATATAAACACATTAGTGGTTGTATATTATTTATCTCTGAAATAATATAATATTAAGTTTTCACACGTAGCTTATTATATTATTATTCGTAAAAAACAACTCAGATTTGTTTAGTTTACATCCTGTTCTGTTTTGCAAAAATAACTTTCTACGATGATTGAATAAACGCCTCCATGCGTGTATACTCTATCTATCATGTTTAATAAAGACATGTTGCCATGATGAGAGTAATTCATTTTTATAATAATTAAAATTAAAATTTGGTTAGTTAGATTTCTTAAATCTGTTCTCATCATGGTGCCCTTTTTTTTTGTTGCTAGTCCTATCTTTTCACCTGTTTCCTTTTATGTGTTTATTTTTTTATTTATATCTCATCACATGGTATTATACTAGTTGTATCACATAAACCCATCAAAGAGGTAACTCATTGGAAGAGCTGTGTGCTTTGAGCAGGGAAGTCTCTTGACTGTGTGTCTTGAGCATGGGAAGTCTCTTGACTGTGTGTCTTGAGCATTGGAAGTCTCTTAACTTTGTGTTTTGAGCATAGAAGTCTCTTGCTAAGTGTTTGAGCATTGGAAGTCTCTTAGCTTTGTGTTTTGAGCAATTGTAATCAGTTTATTATAGTTCAAATCTCCTGTAAGTGACAGGGGACTAGACTACTTCCGGTTTGTGGAAGGAAGTAGTATAAAAACCATTGTGTCTCTCTTTCCCTTTCTCTCATTTTACTTTACCCGCTGCTATAACACTCTGAAAAAGTTTCAGAATCCAATTCTGAACCTAACATAAGTTTTGAGAAAGAAAAAGAAACAGCCCACACAATTCAACCCCCCTTCTTGTGTGTTTTTCTCACCTTCAGAAAGAATCATCAACATCTGGTGCAGATCTCTTATTACCGCCCTTCTTTGGTGTCGTGGCTTTCCTCGGAGGGCTCACCGCCGATTGTGCTTGTTGTACGAAATCTTGCCCAAGACCCGTTTTTGGTATGCCTCCCAAAGCATACGAGATAGCCTTGTTTGCAGCCATAGTATCACGCCAATTCGCATAAGCAAACCATGAACCAGACCCACCAGTAACATTGTCTTTCTGTGGACTAGCAGAAGAACCGGACCCACCAGTAACATTGCCTTTCTTTGCAGCTACTTCCACCACCACAGCTACTTCCGCTACCACAACTACTTCGGCGTTAGCTGCCATGTCTGCTTCACCACCGTCCGGAGCATTTTCGGTTTCGGAAATGTCAAAAGGATCAACGTTAGTAGGAGGATTCATGCTGGGTTGTGGGATACTTACACTCTCTCTAAACCTTTCCAGACTAATAACCGTATCTCACCGGAACTTCTTGAACAGTAATATTATAATAGTTAAAATCAAATATAAAATAAAAAATGGTACAGTAATTGTATTTTGGCCGCTGTGTAAAGTTGTATTTCATTCCCTTGTCAACTATGTACTAGAGCTTATACTTTGTTCTTATTTTTGTTTTTTCAGCTTTTCTATATTGTTATTTGTGACATTATACATAAGCAACTCGTTTTGTGTATCATACAAAAATGATTTTTTTACCATAGATATATTAGTATTTTATTCAATGGCTAGGATTAAAGATGAGTTACCTCTTTAATGGGTTTATTTAAAGCACAAAATCTACATCCCATGTGATGTTCTTTATTTTATTTGAGGGCCAGCAATGTATTGTTGTAAGTTTTAAGCACTACATTATAAAATCAGATTGAACAGGACACAAATTCAATTTAGGACATGCACACATAAGGTAAGAATCTGGTTTATGAAAGTCCTAAATTCAGAAAACTGCAACATCACTATTCTCCTTTATGACCATTTTTCACCAATCATTACAAGTACAACTATTTTACAGTCAAGTGTTTTTGTTAATGGCTCCCTTTCTGCTCATAGTCTGAGAGCATGCTCTATAGACATTGGAAATAGACAAGGTAGGCTAGAAGTGAATAACGGCATGCTGTACATGGATGATGCCCTGGTAGTGTCCATTCTCTTCCATTGTAAAACATGCTTCTCACCTTCTCCTCTGCTGATCCCAGATTGAGATTTATGCTTGTCATATTAAAATTCCTTCTGTGTATGTTTTGATATTTTCATGCTAAGAGATTCAAGCATATGATCTAAAACTGATATTTCCTTTCTGACATCACTTGTCTCTAGATTAGTTGTTTCCATTTGTTCCTTGAAGCTATGAATCCTGTCAATGCCTGATTGAACTTCCCACGCCATTTGCTCCATTGTAACATGCAATTCCCTTTTTTCCTGTTGCGTGTCTTTTAGTTTTCTCTTCAAAGACTTGTAGCCATCAATGGACTTTTGGAGTTGTTCAGAAAGAGCCTTGTTACGCTCTTGAAGGACTATGTTCCCTTCCATTTCCACTTCATTGCTGCTCTTCTTTTCCTTCTGTTCTGAGCTACAAGCATGCAGCCTTCCCATCAACATGTCATTCTGAGCTTTTAAGTCACCTATAAGCTCCTCGAGTTCTGTCAATTCTTGAGCCTTTCTTGCAAGTTCAGAAGCCATGATTTGCTTTTCTTTTCCCAAACTTGAGCACATTGCCTGAAGACTCTGCCGCGCCACCAGGCTTGAATTTAGCTCTTTCTTTAGTCTCTCTTTCTCATCTAGAGGCACATCAGGAGCTCTTCTGTCCTTTGGAATGTTTGGCCGAAGATCAGTGTTACATCTCCTAAGTTCAGCTCTTCTCTTGGTGGAAGATTGAACTTTTTGAACCCTTGTCCTAACCTCATCTAAGAGAGACATCATACCATTCACCCTATTAAACCTTCTCTCATCATTGTCTTTTGTAGTTGCCCCATTATGGTCTTGGATTAGCTTCAACAATAACCTAACATTTGTGGCAAGGCCTAATTGCAAAATTGAAACAGAATAATTAAGGATGATTCATCATTCACATATATCACCTAATAATGTGGAATGTTTGATTTGGTTTATTTTTTATGACAATTTTGATCCTAAGACATGCCATGGATTTCCTAAGTGACAATTATTGGCCAATCCATTTTCAAATAAAAAAAGACAAAACTTTTTGATGTTTTTTTCATTAACAAATTTGTTATGGGGTTGAATGTGTAACACATGAAATTACCTTCCATACCACATTCTCCTGGCTGTCCATTGTTACTTGTTGAAGAAGAATTTAATTGGGGAGATGAAAATGCTCGGACATTTTCCATGTTATGCCCACAATTGATCAAATTTCAAAAGGGAGAATCAATAGTGATAAAAGATATGATTAACAAGAATGAGTAGAAGGTTTTTTTTTTTTTTTTTGTGAATTTTCAATGTAAGATGTACCAAGAGATCAAAGAAGAGAGAATTACTTTTGTAGTCTTTCTTCTTCTTCTTCTTCTTCTCTTTTCTCTCTGGGAAAAGTTTATGTTTTTGTGTCTTAATTTCTAATATAGTATTGTGTATTGTGGGGGTTAGTTCGAATGGAAGATAGTTCGAGGTTGTTGCGAAATTTTTGCAAGAGTTTGACTTTTTCAATGGTTTTGTTTTCCCTTGAGGCTCCAAATCAATTTAAATACTCGTGGTTCGTTCAATTTTGATGACTTTTAAAAAATTTGATCCGATCCGATATAATTTTATACAATTTAGTTTTAATCGGTTTTTGAATATCCAAATTATAATTTTGTAAAAAAATCTTTTAATATAATAAAGACAAGGTTAAATCATATATTTGATGAAACATAACATATAATATACTAAAAATTAACGATAATGTTTTAAACATGTGAAATAGTAAAAAAAATATTAAATTTAACTAGTAAGTATATTATTAAAAAAAAATTAAAACCAATGAATAATATAATAATGTAATATATTGTACTAATAAAAAATAAATAGTAATATTTATGTTTGCGGTTTGGTTTTGAAAGGAATCTAAAATTCGATCAGATGAAACAAAAATTGTTTTGTATATACAAATATTCAAGAAGCTGATAATAACATTCCAGAAGAAGATAATAGCATTCCGGATGCTGATAAAACAAAACATGATAAAAATGTGTTAATTTCGCTTTGTATAAAGGACGTTAAATCAGTTAGGCAATTTTTATTAAAGCACATCCAATAAATTTTGGATTTGTGCGATTTTCAGTTTTTTGGATTGGTTTGCGGTTTTATTTTGATCGGATATAAAAAGTTCAATTCTTCTTTAGTTTGAATTTAAATAAAATAATTATGTATGACTTATTTACTAATTATTCAATAAATCCTTATTTTCTAATAAAATAAAATATATTATTGTGATTTATTAAAATCTTAGACAAATTTTAGTGATGCATTGAAAGATATTTGACTAGTCAATAAGTCCTTGTTTTTCATCTAAACTTCATATAATTAGTAAAGGATGAGAGTGATATGTTGGAGAGAGGATCAAATTAGAGATCGTTTGTTCAGGCTAAAATTGAGCTATATATTCCAGATGCGTGGCGTGGTTCTTATTTTCCTCTTTTTGGATTAGTGATTCAAGGTTTGGAGTGTGAAATATCATTCTTGTATATATAGTAGTAGCTTTGTTTTTGGGTAATTTTTATCTTCTAATTTTCTCACATTTTTTGGTCTTTAATTAACTTCTTTTTTTAGTTCTTTTTTTGAACTAGAAATAAACTTGATATACAATGTCTTGTTTTACTTTAATATGCTTGTGTCTCTTGTTCATTGTTCGTTATACCTACTATATATCTAATGCAAAAGTGATCAGCACGTGGCATATTAAGAGGAAGTACTTGTGACCAACTAGGTTGAAAAATAGAGAAATGCTAAGCCCCATCATAGAATGGGGTTTAGAATTACACAGAATATTGTCTCTTTTATTATCCCAAGTTACCAAATCACATAAGAAATTATATCATTGCCTTTGACCATAGCTACAAATACTAGTATCATATCCATGCATGTGATTTTAAGCGCGATCAATGCCCCTACAAGCGGCCACTCTTTTTGTTTTCTTTTCATTCATTGTAGTTTTTTACACCTTTAAAATTATAGTAATCTGATCATTTATCTGACCTTTAAATTTTTTTATACGGTTTAGCAACCTCATTGAGAATTTATAATAGATGTTACATATAACTTATTACTTTCATAATTTTAGATTTGAACTCAAGTCACAACAAGTGTGAGCAGAAAGTCTAACTATTTGTCCATAAATAATAGACTTGATATAAAGCTTCGATTTAGAAACTGAATCGAACTGTTCAATCATTTAAATTTTTAACAACCTTCGCTACAACTTTATTGTGGTTCAATTATTTTGACGGTTAATTCCATCCAATTTACTTCTAGTTCAAACAATTTAAGGCACTTGAATTATGTGTCAGATGTTCAAATATTTCAAATTTCTATTTGATTTTAAATTGTTATAGAGTAATAACAACACATTGAACTTGCATGGAATTTCACTTTTGTTTGTATTTTGTATTTTTAAATTAGGAAAAAAAAATACTATCATGATCCTTTAACTTAATTTCAGGTAATAATTTGGTAATTTACCCTTTTTTTCTTCGCGTTATTTGATCTTTTTGGTCTCTTTGCATATAGATTTCTAAACTTCAAATCTATATATTTTTTTCTATGAACTCTCTCGATCTTCAAATTCAAATATATAATCTTTCACCTATATTTTCATATAAATCTTAGATTTGAAGTTTGAAAATCCACTTGTAAATGGATCAAAAAGACCAAAATGGCGTGAAAAGAAGATAAAAGAAAAAGGGTTAATTATAATTTTGATCCCTCTATTTTTCACTCATTGATGTAACCAGTGACCAATTTTAAAATCACCTAAATTTTCATCCCTCCATAAGATTTTTGTATTTAAAATTGGTGATTTGACATATTTTAAACAACATGGCATACGATCCGATGATATGAGGTGATCAACACTTATGAAATTACAATAAAATCAATTAAAAACTTTTGTTTCAGCACTTTGTAAGTACAAAGATCAGATGGAAAGACCAAAATTAGGTTATTTTAAAATGGGAAACCAATTTTTGAATTATTAAAAACATGAGACCAAAACTGCAATTAAATCAAGAAAAGATCGTTATCTGAAATTAAGTTAACATACCACAATCTTTCCTTTAAATTACGTGTGATCATACAACACTAATGCACCAGATTCCGTCAGAACTTGCAGTTAAACATGTTTGAATGATATTAGTACTAGGATGGATCACCTCCTGGATAGTCCCTCTCCCACCCATTTATATACTTAACCACAAAAAAAATCTAGGCAAAATTACACATGTAGTCGCTTAACTTAATTTCACATAACGATTTAGTTTTTTTTTAGTTTACCCCTTTAATCCGTTTTTTGTATATTAATTTTCAATTTTTAAATTTTTTATTTTATTTTTACCTCTCTGTCTTCAAAGCCATGATCTTTCACTTATGAATGCACATTAATTTTAAATTTAAAACTTGAAAATCCGTATGCAAATTGAACATAGGGCATAAATAACGTAAAAAATATATAAAAGATCAAATCGTTATTTGAAAATAAGTTAAGTGGCATGACATCTAATTTTGCCAAAAAATCTATTGTATAATTGGGCCGGATAAGAGGGTTACATGTTTAAATTTTGTGACTTTGATGATTTTATCTCCATATATCTTATTTATTTATTTTTAAATAATCTCATTGGGAGTATATCTTTCAACAAATCATTATCTCTAATCAAAATAATTTATTTTAATTTTAATTAGAAACATAAGTCACCGAATTAATTTAAAACTACAATAACTGACTTGCCAATTTTTTTTGGGTTTTTCTATCATGTGCAAATTTGCACATGTTAAGAAGTTTTAAAAAGTAAGTTCGCATTGGAACTTGTACATTTAATATTGAATATGTATTTTTTTAATAAATGATTGCTATTTTTCAATAAAAAGTTTCAACTTTTAATTGTTTTAACATGTGAAATATTGCACATGTTAGACAAACCTTTTTTTTTTTACAAAAACTGACTTACCAATTGTTATAACTAGTATTCTCCCAAAAAAAAAGTTATAACAGGTAATAAAAAAGCCAAATTCTCTAACCCTAATTCTTCCATAGAGTCGTTGCCACCACCATCATCATTGTCATCATCTTCTGCTACTTCGTCATCGAATTTGATGCCAATACTCGATTCTAGAGAACGAAACTGGCTGGATCTTCCACGAGATGCAGCCTTATCCATTTTCCAGAAGCTTCCCACCATTGATATTCTCATTCGCCCTCACAATGTTTGCAGTACGTGGCGCAAAATTTCGAAGGACCATTTCCTCTATCGAACCATCGACATTCTTGATCTTGGAACCAACATGTATTTAGAGTTTTTATGTCATCGTGCCATTGATTACAGCTGCAGCCAAATAATTGATATCAACATCGAGTGTTTTTGTACAAATAATCTTCTCCGCCATATCGCTGATAAGTATGTTCTACATTCTTCTGCTCTTTCGTTTGTTATTTCACAATCGTGTGTGTTTCATTGGTAATGTAAAACCACTTATAATTTCCTCAAACGGACTTATAACTTTGGACGGAGAGAGTATACTTTAGAGTTTAGAGACTGAATAGAAAATAGTGATTATCTAGGTGTTATAGTGCAATGCTTTATTAAAAGCCAAGTTTAGGTTTCATAAATTTTTTCACTTGTCTGGGAAAATCATTTATCTATCAATATTAAAAGCCAATTTTTCATATACTATGTTATTTTATTCGTAGCATGTCATCTAATTAGTTTACCGAGTACGGTGGATTTTTGGGTAGCATTGATGTGTAACAAAATGTGCTCTTGTTGTTTTGCCATTTTACAGCGCAAGTCATCTTCGACGCCTTCGTCTTGCATGTTGCTGGAAGGTAACAGATGAAGTATGGTGTGAAGTTGCTGAAAAGTTTTCTCACTTGGAGGAACTTGATATATATATATATATATATATATATATATATATATCAGCTGCTTATCCAATTGTCCTCTGAAAGCCATTGGCCGATGTTGCCCTCGATTGAAAACCCTTGAATTCATAATTGTAGAGTGCGGTAATCTAAGTGATGATGATGATGAGGAGGAGGCATTTGATATTGAGCTAAACATTGTTGGGTTACACCGTCTCCAGCTTTTCAGAAATAAGCTAATCAAGGTTTGCTGGCTATTCTTGATGGTTGTCCTCGCCTTGAATCTCTTTATATGCGTCAAGCTTTTTGGTAGGATGTAAAGAACATATCAAGTATTTACGGCTTCTATATGATCATGCCACTAAAGATTTTTTGTCTGAAGATGATTATGTCTATTAAGAATTCTCAGGTGAAAGTTCATATGATCGATAGATAACTGATAGTTATCTGGTATCTTTGTGAAGACAATCCAAGAGCATTAGTTGTGTTGGGTATTCACGTTTGGAACCCAAAGTTTTGTCTAACTATAATAGGTTTCTCGTGTTGATTGATTAAGTGTAAACGATGCTTTTCATATAATTCCAATTTGAGTCAAAAAACAATCCAAGAGCATTTAGCTTACGCCACCAAAGTTCTTTGATCGTTGGTTGGGTTTGTGTATTTCCCTTGCTTCGGATTGAGAAGTCAAAGTTCGTAAAGCCTAACTCAATAGTCAATGATGAAATTGCTAAGTTGGACGTCTTTATCCAGGTTCGAAAAACATTTACAATGTGTGAGTTCAGTGGTCTTTATTACTTCGTCTACTGACTAAAAAAACTGAAAAGTCAAAAGGGATGTTGTTTTTTTAACGGAAAACAAAAGTGGTTTAATGACCTATTAATCGAATATATCTTTGTTATAAGTGGGTTGAACTTTTTTTCTCAATAAAATGTTTTGTAATTTTGACAAAAAAAAATTGAATTGATAGTGATGGGACGAATTGGCAATATTTTGCTTTTTCATGTTATTTAGAAGGCTGTTTGTTACACTTTTCTTAAAAAAAAATAACTTTTTTTATAAAAATAATAATTTTAAAAGTATTGCAAATCGGGATCCGAATAAAATCAAAAAACAATTTCAAATGAGAAATTATAAGGGTGGCTTCTCAAAAAATAATTTTCTCAGGAGAGAATAAATTAGTGTTAAAAAGTGAAAGATAATTTTGTAGTAAAAAGAATAACAAAAGAATAACTTTTATATAGTTCTATCAAAACAAGTTAAAAATTGTTTTCTTAAAAATTATTTTTTTTGTCAAGTAGCTTAATGATTAAAAAATCATATTTTTAAGGTGTAAAAATGTGATTTTTACTATGATAACAAACACAAAATAAATTCTATATTTTTTTATATATAAATCTCAAAAAACTAATCCCTAAATTAATAAATGTCAAAATAATTTTTTTTTTAAAAAAAAAAATTGTAACAAACGAGTTCTATACGATATTTGTTTTAACAAAAATAGTTTGGATGGTTTGATTTAAAAAAGAAATACATAAAAATGACATAGATTGAATACAGGTACCAACAACATCTGTGCAATGTTTATAAACCAGTATCAATGTTTTCCACTTCCAGTATCCGACAATGTCCATGTTTTCTCGACACTCTATTACCTAATGTCCTAGTATTTCGGTTTTTATCACCTTCACATGGGACCAATATCCTTTGAATGGCACGGCTGTGTTCGTTGTTGATATTGAAAAACATTCCTTTGGTGTGTGTATATGTTTTATGTTTTATTCCAAAACATTAAATTTATGGGTTTTTAAATTTAATATTTTTTAAAGAGGAAAAAAAGATTAGCTTATTTAGTGCAAAGAAAAATGTTAGGTTGACAACTTTTTGGTTTTGGTTGTCCAACAACTTATATTAATAAATATAGATACTATTTTATTTTGAGTCATGATCCGTTGACACCAGGTGTAAGTCTAAAAGACTTACACCAAATCTCAACCGTTGTAAGTGATTGATCTAACGACTCATAATATGTCAATAATAAATGGAAAGAAATCGTATAATGGCCAGAAAAGGAAATTATCTCAAAGAGATATTGCTTGATTTGCACTTAATTATTTTCTTACTCTCTCTTGTTAAAATATGACACAAATATTTTTTTGTGTGACTGACCTGCAAATTAAAAAAAATGAGACTTATTCTCAGTGAAAATAATACGATTGTGTCAAAAAATTGCACTTTGTTCTTAGTGAAGACCCTATCTCTGGTGGGAGACCTGAATAGGTCGCCTACCGTAGGAGATTTGATATTTTTTTTTTTGCAAAATGAATATAAACAACACATGAATTTTTTTTTTTTTGCAAAATGAATATAAACCACACATGAAAGTTTTTAAATGGTTGTGATCTATAGATAATGTGACCCACTAAAATGTTATCATTTAAAGGATTAAATAAAATTTTAATCCCTGTAAATATTGTTTTTAGTCATCATATAAAAAAGTGATATGTTTTGGTCTCTATAAAAAATTCGGCACACAGTTTTAGTCCCTATTAAAATAAAATTTGTTCAATTATTCTTAAACTTTTAAATTTTTGAATAATTTTTTACAGACAAGTTAAGATCATTATAAGAAACTCTTTTATAAAAAATAATATTTTTTTAACATGTAATGAATTAAATATGAATTTTAATAAACATTAAAATTTCAAGATTAAAGTAATAAAAATTTAGACCTTCCTTCAAAAAAAAATTTGGACCTAAAACTCAAATTTTGAGTTAATTTTTTTTGCGCAGGAACTTTGTATAATGTTCTAAATAAATATGTAAAAAATCATTCAAAAATTTAAAGTTTAAGCATAATTTAATTTAATAGGGACTAAAATTACGTGTCGAAATTTTTTTTAACAATTTTTTTTTTGTTAACAAAGATTAAAGATAAACTTTCTTTTTTATTTTAATTGAGGAAAAAAGTTCCCTTTTTCCCAAAATAATCAAATAAAACAATGGTCCCCTTGTTGTCCCCTTGTTTTTTGCTCAAAGAATGAAACTATTTTGAACAAACTAACATGGGTTTAAAAAACTTGTAATTGCAGATGTAAATGACATAACAATAGCACACAGAATTATAGTTTCATATTATGAGAGGAAAAAATAATTAAAGGTGAATCAAGCAATATCTCACATAGATATAATTTCCTTTTTTAATCATCATGTGATTTCTTTCCATTTATTATTGACATAATATGAACCATTAGATCAACTAATAATAATGGTTGAGATTTGGTGTAAGTTTCAAGACTTACACCTGGTGTCAACGGATCCTGACTCTTTTATTTTTTATTTAGTTATTTTTCTCTCTTATAGTCACACCAATAGTTATAAATGATATATTTTTATACTAGTTGTACAGTAGTTGTTGATTTTTAAATGTTTAGATAACATTCCTACGGGGCAAACTAGTAGTAGAAAAAATGTTTAACTAAAACTATACCCATTTTGCAAGAAAATTGCTTTTCTCACCAACATGTTTGCTCGAAAACACAAGAAAAATACGAAAATACTTCCGGTGGCAGTTAATTGGCGCTAGGGGTGTTCATGATTCATGAACTGCACTGAACTGAACCATATAAATGGTTTGGTTCAGTTCATAAAATCCATTTCAATAAAAATTGGTTAATTCTTAAAAACAGTTCCAATCCGGTTCAGAACCGGTTTATAGTTTCAAACTGGTTTACTTATTTTTAACCGGTTTGAACCGGTTTTCGTACTGAACCGGATTATTCTTGAACTGGTTTTCAAACCGGATTTTAGTTATTGTTTTAAAAAAATCCATTTTTCAGACACTGGTAAAAAAAATTGGTTTTCAGTGATTATAATTTATTTGTTCAAAAAAAGTGATGATGACATATTTGTTCAAAAACAGATTATACGCAGAAGCTAGAAGCATTATGACTTATTTGTTCAAAAAAAGTGATTATGACATATTTCTTCAAAAACAGATTATACACATAAGCTAGAAGCATTATGACTTATTTGTTTAAAAAAAGTGATTATGACATATTTCTTCAAAAACAGATTATACGCGTAAGCTAGAAGCATTATGACTTATTTGTTCAAAAAAAGTGATTATGACATATTTCTTCAAAAACAGATTATATGCAGAAGATAGAAGCATTATGACTTATTTGTTAAAAAAAATTATTATGACTTATTTGATCAAAAACAGATTATACGCAGAAGCTAGCTAGAAGCATTATGACTTATTTGCAAAATGATTATGACTTATTTGAGTGACCTTTGGAAATAAATAATGTATATCGAATTCTTAATATGACAATTTCAATAAATTATAAACATAATTCATGACAACTCAAATTAAAAGCCAATACATAAAACAAATGATGCATAGAAAAGTCGCTCATCACTCAAAGAAAGTAGTGAAGCATTGATTATACAGAGAGTAGTGAAATAAATTCCTAAGCAAATTACATTGAAGGGAAAACTGGTTTTCAATGTAATATTATTTAAGCAAATTCAGGTTGAACAAACAAAACAAGGGAAACAATGAATTGATGATTGTCCTTCTTTCTGACTCAATGCTCCCCAGCCTTCACCTGCGAAAGTAAGTCATTGTAAGAAGCAGATTGAATGACATTATAACAATAAATTTGCTTTCATTCATAAGAATTACAGAAAGTTCCCATCAAACATAAGAATTCAATTTATAGTTTTTTTCCACAAGAGAAGTTTAGACTTGCAACTTAGTGAAGCTGTTGAGGCAACAAAGCCAGCATTATAACTTGTATGACTTCAATGCAATGCAATAAGTGATATGTAAATCCATATGATTAAGATCAGAACTAAAAAAGTGCTAAAAAGGGAGTTGGCAGTAGCAGTTCATTCCATTCAAATTTCAATGGACATAATGGATCATTGCATTCTCTTGGCATAGAATCAGGAAACCCACAGTTTAACAGTGCTTGGTGAATCCAGTGTTCTCAAATCCGCCAGAGCTGGACGTTATGGAGCAGCTGTGGACACAGCGGGTTTGACAATCACCGATGAACCCGAAACTGAAACTCTGAGGAAACTTCAAAGTTTTAAGCAATTTGACATTGTCACTGACATTTCAGACCATTATTTTAGTAAAAATAATTCCTCCATGAAGCAGGTTAGTTTTTTTTCTTTCTAAAAATGTCTCTTAAAGACGTACTTTTTTTTAGTTCTGATCTTAATTATATGGATTTACATATCACTTATTTCCTCAGCAGAACCCAAAGAGTTGGGCTAAAAAAATCCAGCTCATAACTCAAATCTTATAGTAGCAGGTCTGAACCTAATAGTGTTTCCGATATGTACACTAACATCTTCATGAGTAATAATAGTACACTTACCTTCAATCATCGTCAAGTGTAATCGAGGTCAAGGCCGAACAACTAGGAGCATCTTGCGTAGAAAGTAGGTCTGCAAAACAAAAAATTTCAGTATGTATCAACCAATTAACACACTAGTAAGAAAGGATAGAAAAGAATCGACATGGTACAAAAGATTGATAATCAACTTCAGTTAAACATGGTACAAAAGATGCTGAACCAAACAGCAGCAGCAGCAACAACAACATTAACACCAACAACAACATAGACAACAACAACATCATCAGTTTAGTTATTTTGTTCAAGATTGATAATCAACTTCAGCTAAACATAGCACAAAAAAAGATTCGTACTACAAGTACAACAGAGCATTAAAATCACACATACAGTGTACCTTTAAGTTATAAACAACAAAAGGGTACATGTTATTCCTTAAAGGGATCTAAATCTGCACCTCAACTCCACAAAGAAAATCAAATAAAAACAGGATGTGCAAATACCAGTAGATCTACTGCTTGGAACAACGGCTCTAGATGTGCTTCCCTGGTGCTGCTCTACATCCTGCAGTTGGCAGATCCAATTAACATAAAGTGGAGGTTAATTTGTATAATTGGCAGATCAAATGGACAAAACAAGATGCAGGTCTAAACCTATAATGTTTCCGATATGTACACTAACATCTTCATGAGTAATAATAGTACACTTACCTTCAATCATCGTCAAGTGTAATCGAGGTCGAGGCCGAACAACTAGGAGCATCTTGCGTAGAAAGTAGGTCTGCAAAACAAAACATTTCAGTATGTATCAACCAATTAACACACTAGTAAGAAAGGATAGAAAAGAATCTTACCTTCCTCAACTTTCTCAATTACATCAAGATCTTCACTAGAAAGAAAACATGTACATGCTGCATTGAGCCAATCTTGACTACAAATTAACGTATCCACAGTTCTTGGTGTTAAAGAACTACGGTATGGGTCAAGGACCCTTCCCCCGGTACTAAAAGTATATTCAGAGGCTACGGTGGATATAGGGATGGCCAACACATCTCTTGCAATGCTTGCCAGTAAAAATATTAACCAACAAACATTAACCCTAATATTCAACTAAAAAATATTAACATTAACCCTAATTAACCCTAAAAAATTTCTAACATGTCTTTTGCTCAATCAAACCCTAATCAAATTTCAAATTTCAACGAGTATTTAGCTCAAACGATAGAGGAGAAAAGCTAGAACATAAGAATCTCACTAAATTGTACCTGAATCACGTTTTCTCACTGAATCACGTTATGAATCGCGTTTTCTCACTAAATCCCGTTTTGAATCGCGTTTTCGAATCCCGTTTTCACCCAAAATCTCTTTGATTTGGCATATTTGTTGTGAATCGCGTTTGTGTTTAATTGCTTTTTCTAATCGCGTCTGTGCTTGCGTTTGCCGTTTGTTTCTGAATCGCGTTTGGTTTGTGAGTACGTTCCATTACAAAATAAACCGGTTCTGAACCGGTTTAATAAAATCATAAATCGGTTCTGAACCGGTTTGGTTTATATGGGTCGGTTTAGTTTTTAACTAATTGGATTGGGCTTTTGAAATATGGATATGGTTTGGATGGTGATTTGGTTACAGTTATCCAATAACTTTGCACACCCCTAATTGGCGCTAGCTTTCCCGGTGTTTTGGAGCAAAGATGATGGTGAAAAAAGCAATTTTCATTTTGCAAAGGCTAGATAATGGGCTTATTCAGGAGGAAATGGGCCTCATAAAAAACTGATACCCATTTTGGATTCTTTTCCATGTCTTTCTCTCCGGGTCTCGCCATTCGTAAATCAATTGTATGAATGGAGAGCACAATCCTCTAATCTATCCCCAATTTATCAATGGAGTCTTTACCATCACAACCACCATCATCTTCATTCTGGTTGAATTGGAGAGCAATACTCAATTCCGGTGAACGAAATTGGCTGGATCTTCCACGGGATGTGGTATTAACCATTTTCCAGAAGCTTGGAACAATTGATACCCTTCATCGTGCTCATAACGTTTGCACCACATGGCGCAAAATCTCAAAGGATCCTTTCCTCTATCGCACCATTGACATGCCCAATATCGGAACTGACCTTAGCACCGACTGGTATTTGGAGGTTTTATGCCAACGCGCCGTTGATTACAGCTCCGGTCACGTAACCGATATCAATATCGAGTATTTTGGTACCGACGATCTTCTCCGTCATATTGCTAATTCGTAAGTTTTACTTTCTTTGTTTAATTCCAATAATTGAAGTGTTGTTTTGTGACCTAGATCATAAGATAGATAGATGTTTTTCTTTTTTGTTTGAAACATTCGATATTTGTTATGTTACTATTGGTATTTGAATTTGCTGGAGGTACCTTATGTTGTTTGGTTGAACAACTTCAGATGATTGAAACTATTGTGACAATAGGAGAATTGTGCTACTGAGTTAACATATCAGTTTTTAAACACTTCAATTTATTTTACCAGTGAAGACCCATTTTAATCTGGGTCAATTTAGTCCCAACAATAATTAAACCCAGTGTAGTGCCTGCCATTTTCTTACCGTGAATGAATACACCATCAATTTGGTATCACATTCCTCCAATTAGATCATATAAACTATAGAAATATACTAAATGCTCCCTACACTATTATCAATCCATCAATTTAGTTCTTCAAATCCCTTAAATTGATGGACTAATAATACTTCAAGGACCACTTAGTATAATTCTATTATTCAGTGACCAAATTGGAGAGAAAGTGATAGTTCAAAGACTAAATTGATGGGTTATTTTACCTACAATTAGTCATATATTATACTGAGTCAGAGACTAATTTGTCCTTGGTATAAAAATGTCAGAGGCTATTTTGGGTTTTATTTTTGTCAGGACTAAAACGGAAGTTGTTAAGGACCAAAATGGGCTTTCACTCTAATTTTATTTAATGGGGTCAGAGTATGGGCGGGACTTTGCACAATTAATAGTGTGCTAGTTTTGAACAGAGATTGTTTAAGTGTGTGTTTCTTAGACATTTGTGTTACAAAGAACAAAAGAATGTGTTCCCCTTGTTTTATACTTCCTTATCTCCAGAGTTAGTTCTAGAACAAGGGCAACGTCAAGTGAATAATGGTGAACCTCTTGCTTGGTGTGAACTTGTAAACCATAATCTATTGAAACTTATTTGTTTGTTGTAGGAAAAGTAACTAGAATATTACCAAAGTATCAAATTTCATTTTAAACCTTGACAGGATTTGGTTAAAGGTATATTTTTGGAAGAAGAATTTTTTTTGTCATGAGTGGTTTTGATCGTGAAAGTAATAAAATTGAGTTCTTTTGTAAAGCTGAAAACATTTTTGAATTTGAAGTAGATTCTAGAGGATAGAAGTTAGTTTAACTAAGAGTGGCAGGAAGGTTTGGACTTGAAGAGGGACATTGACTAGTAATGTCCCGAGTCTCAAATTAGCATATGGGATTTCGAATAGAAATGTATAAGGACTTTATTTAGTAGTAACATGTGTATTAATGAGAAGCATGGCGGAAGTTTAATTTTGAAAAATGATTGGAGGAAATAGTTACAAAACTCATCAATGTCAGTTCATTCTAGCCATAGACAAAGGTGTAAGTTTCCTGTCAAAGGAAATATCAAATGTAATCATCCCATACCTCAAGAGCTACGATATTAATTTATATTTAGGTTTCATAAATTTTGTCACTTGTATGGTGGGTTGTTTGAAGTTAGACAACGAAAGTTCATGTATCTCTCATTGTTCTAAGCCAAATTTTTATTTCTATTTGTTCTTTTATTAATCTTCTATTATTAGTGATAATGATATTAGTGAGACTTTGTTTAAAGGATAACAGTAAATTGTCTTATATTTTAGATTTCATGTATTGTCTATCATATAGAATTGATTTTTATTTGTGTGATTTAGTTATCGCCGAAAGTGAAAATTTGCTTGTGTTTGCAATACAAATTAGTTTATGGTGCTTTTGTTTATTATAAAATGTTCCTGTGTGATTTATAAATACAAAATTTGGCATTATTAGTAGTTAACTAAAGTTACCATCAAAATATTTTGGTAGTGTAACTAGGGCTGTGCATGGTTTAAAAACCAAACCAAACTGAACCAAATATATGGTTTGGTTCAGTTTTTAAATCCATTCTAATAAAAACCGGTTTTTTAACAAAATCAGTGTGGATCTGGGTCAGAACCGGTTCACAACCGGTTTGAAACTGGTTTGCAATAGAAAACGGTTTCATTGTTTCAAACTTTCCAATTCTTCTTAAATCGCAGAACATTAACAAATCTATCAAACTTTCAATCTCATTAGTCATTGTTTAAACTTTCAATTCTTCAATCAATTGCAAACGTCATCACAATTCTTATTCACTTTCCCCTAATTCTATCAAACTATTCAACAGTATCAATTTCCCCCAATTTTCCAAAAAAACCCATTTTCACTTCCTTCTCCACCATCTCCACCGCCGCACTCCACCATCTCTGTTTCATCCTCATCCTCTCTCGCCCCAGTCACTCTTTCTCCCCTGCACCCTTCTTCTTCTTCTTCCTCTCTCTCTCTCTCAAACCGTTGTACTCGTCGTTACGCACAATTCTAACCGTGAAACAGTGGCAGCGGGAGAGGAATTAGAAGAAAATTTCATCAAGATGAGATCGAAGCAATTTTCTATAAGAAACTGTGAACCGCGATTTACAAGAATCGCGTCTGTGAGAATCGCTTTCATGGCAAGTTGATTTTCAGTGACTGTGTTTGGATTTGAAAGAAGGAGAAAAGCGTTTCCAGAAGTTATTTGGATTGGTTATTTGCATGTTGAAAAAACCGGTTTTGAACCAATTAAATAAAACAGTAAACCGGTTTATTATTTTTGTTGTTATTTGGATTGGTTTGGTTTAATATTAAATGGACTGGACTTTTAAAATATGGGCCGGTTTGGTTGTTGATTTGGTTATGGTTAACCAAAAGTTTTGCACACCCCTAAGTGTAACAATATCACCTCCTGTTGTTTTGGCCTTTTACAGTGCAAGTCAGGTACAACGCCTTCGTCTTGTATGTTGCTATGGTGTAACAGATGAAGGATTGTGTGAAGTTGCTGAAAAGCTTCCTCAGCTGGAGGAACTTGATATAACAATCAGCAGCTTGTCCAATGAACCTTTGGAAGCCATTGGCCGAGGTTGCCCTCAATTGAAAACCTTTAAATTCAACATTGAAGGATACAGACGTCCACACTTTGTATGTGATGATGAGGCATTTTCTATTGCGGAAACCATGCCTGGGTTACGCCATCTCCAACTTTTTGGAAACAAGATGAGTAATGATGGTTTGCGTGCTATTCTTGATGGTTGTCCTCACCTTGAATCTCTTGACATTCGTCAGTGTTTCAATGTTAGTTTGAGAGGAAGTTTGGGGAAGAGATGCCGTGAACAAATAAAAGATTTACGGCTTCCATATGATGCTACTGATGACTATCCATTTCAAGCTGTAGCTTATGATTATGGATCACTTGATGAAGATGAAGACTACCCATCTGGGATCTCAGACATAGACCTTTTATCTGACGATGATTATGAATATGACGAATTCTCAGGTGGGAGTGAGTTTTCTGAATATGATTCCGATGATGACTTTTGACAAATTTGAAACATTTTAGCACATGAAAGATGTGTTGTGAACATCTTGGTCTCCACTCCTCGTTATTTCTGTGCTACATTGGGATCAAAAGAAAGAGAGCTGGTAATAATTTGTTATCTTTGTGAAACACGCTCACAGTTTGCAACTTGTGTTTACCTAATAAATAAATGTAAGAAGCAATTTTGCAATTTCTTTGGCTTAATGTTTGAAAATCTAAGGATTATAGTCTGATTCTGTACTTCTTCTAAGTTTCGTTAAGTGTAATTGGCATTTTTTTCTTGATTTGACTTGGATTAAACATATTTTTTTGTATAGAAATAAAAAAGAGAATATGTACACATCTCCAGACACAGTTCAACCCTATCTCTCTCCAATTTGTTTGACTGTCGTCTTCAATGGTGAATTTCAAAAACGGTTGAAAGCTGCTTTTCCGGAACTGAAAAAAGGATTATATGTTGAGGGACTGACCAACTCTTCTACAAACTTTTTTTTGGGTACAGCTGAGTAATTCAATTTTAATCAATTAAGTGTTATTATTATGTTCATATATGTACCGTCTAGTAAAAAAAAGTTAATTTTTTTAGAGGAAATAACTTATTGCATTTCATTAATCAAAATGTGCTCAATACAATCTGGTATCTCTACCAAAACTTAGAAACTAGCTTCTAATGTGGTTGCCTTAGCTAAAGCATGAACAACCTCATTTGCTTGTCTCCCTATAAACTTTACACGAGAGTTTTGATAATAATAATTTCTAACGAGAGATTTACAATTAATATTCTCAAATTTTGTAACATCAGTCGTTTGGGAATGAAAGCTATCAACCACTCTCTTAGCATCCATCTCGAAATCAACAGGTCCCAGATTAAGAACATGGACCCATTCCAAGGCCGATAAGAGTCCAAGAGCTTCTCCAACATGGACCTCACAAATAGGGCTGAACCATTCTGTCTTAGCTAGAACAAAAGTGACACTCTCGTCTCTTATACACACTCCTATTCCAACCCTGTTAGATAACCCACAGAAAGAGGCATCGATGTTACATTTGACTCTACCTGCATTTGGCTTCATCCACTTTACATTTCGCTCCGATTGTTGACGATTAGATGAAGTATCCTGAATATATCTTGCTGCCTTCCAATCTTCCAACATATTCTTTGCTCGGTCGAAAACAAAGGATTGAGCATTAATTATCTCATTCCAGATTTTGTTATTCCTTTGTTTCCATATGCTCCACAAAACACAACCAAACAGAGGTGCATCACCAGCTGTTAGAACCTGTAAAATATTGAATATAACAACACTAATATCATGATTCTGAGTAATTATGTCGCTGATAAGGGAAAAAGCATCCCACATGCTCCAAATATTCCTGCTGCCTGGACATCTAAAGAAGAGATGAAGACTATCCTCCTCATCAGTATTACATAAAGCGCAGATAGGAGAACAATTAAACCCCTTGTCTCGGATTCTTACTTGTGTTGGTAAACAATTCCTACACACGCGCCAAAGAAGGTTTTTGACTTTTGGTGGAACTTTGAGATTCCATATCAGCTGCCACAACCCTTGCTTTTTGAAATGTGAGGTATCAAAAAGCTCATTCATACACAAAAGTTTATGAAATATCAAACATCAGAATAAAATTAAATGAAACGTAATAACCAAAATATATATATATATATATATATATATATATATATATATATATATATGTATATCAAATGCAGAAACATTATAACCAATAACAAAGTAGGTGCATATTCCACCACATAAAAATCATATATTTATATATATTAATATGTTAGTTATATATTGGCCACAAAAAATTGGCGTTACAATATCGAATAGTGCAGGAATAGGTTGCTGTAAACAGTCATATCAACGAGCAGAACAGCAGTTAACTGCCGATGGATTCAAAAAACCGACGACATCTAAGTGCCGATGGGATGAGTCGGCGGGGTAAAACGGTCAATTCCTGTTGTATTTTAGCTATCTTTTAAGTGTATACAACCATTTTCATACATCTATTCAAATAAAGATCTAAAAATAGTGGGATTGGTGGGGGCTTATTAAATGGAGCTTTGCCATTTGGAGTTTTTTTGACACCTCTACAACTACCTTTATCATCGCAGTATAAAATTTTGTATGTGGAAAATATGTTTTTCTTATAAATTGTACATTAGCTTAAGCCACAGAAGTTCTTTGATTATGATTTCACATACCTTGTTTTCGTTGTCGTTGGTTGGATGCACTTGGGCAAAATTTTGTTTGTCTGCCTATACTAGTGCTTCTTTCCCTTCAAATTGACAAAACATAAGTGACTTCCTCTTAAAAAAAAAAGTGAATTTTTTTTTATTATCCTAACAAGTGTCCTAAGGATTCAAAAAATAGAAATAATTGGTAAATTTTAGATAGAAAAAGTTACTTTTTTGTTGTTTCAATGTCTTAAATACACAATTTTCAAGAAAAAATTTTTACTTTAAAAATCTAAACAGACATTTGTTAACATTTCCTTTTTTTTATAGGAAAAACAAAAGTGACTTGAGTAACGACCTAGTATTAATTATATACACCCTCTTGTCACTATTATAAGCAAAAATTCATTTTTTAAGTTCATTCAATAAATGATGTATGTGGTCTAAAATGTAAATTTTAATTATAATAATGATCTGGTGTATATCTTTATTATTAGTGGGTTGAACTTTTTTCTCTCCAAAATGTTTCGTAACTTAACAGCCACTAATGTCATTGTTGAATCAAATATGATGACATACTCTTCAACTCACTTTGTCATGCACGAACTTTTGACTTACATAATTAATTAATTATATAAAAATTATTTAACGAGGCTTGGAATTGAATCTAATTAGAGAAACAAAAAAAGAAAGAGAATGTATATAGAAGTATTTGCAAATCTACCATCAAATAGACTATCAAATCGACAAAAGAAGTTTAACCCACAACCTATCAAACACCTTATCAATCGAGTCAATCTTGGTTGCCACATGTTCTGAAATTACGCAATCCATCTTAAAATAATTGAGTTATTTATAAAAAAAAATTGTCTTAAAATAATCGACCTGTTTCATTTTTAATGCAATATTAATTACCTTTTCCAATTATAACTCTAATTAATCTTACTTTCATCACTCTCAATTCAATATATTTTACTTTACATTTATGATAATGATAAATGTAGCAATACTTTAAGACACTAAAACTCATTTTTTTTGTCAAAAAAGACAAGACACTAAAAATCATCTCTCTCTTTTTCACTTTTCTTAATACGCGGAAAATGAGAAAAAATTCAATTATTATGCGACAGAGAGAATAACTTCTTTAATTATTTATTTACATTAAAAACAAATCATGCTAGAAAACTCCCTAAAAAAAATCATGCAAGAAAACAAAGACAAAACATGTTTACAAAACTTTTTTATCAAATCTCTTCTTTTTTTATACTTTCAATAAAGTATTGAAGTAATTTGAGTTTTTGTTTTCTTCAACAAGCAACACCGCATCACAACAACAACAACACTTTTTTCCTTATTTTACTTTTTTAGAGAATAAAAACCAACGTGATCAACGACGGCGATCGCAGATAACTTTAACTTCTCCGATCACGAGCGGCGATTCGGATCCATCGGAATCCGAAATATACCCGCTTAACTCAATTCGGATCTTTCCACATGCTTCGTGAAACTTTATTGATTTTCATATCGTTGTTCTTTTTCGGATATGCAGATCCTGCTCCGAAATGCACTCGAAACAGTTCCTTCATCAATTTCGAATCCGATTTCAATATGGTTCAACATCAACTCAGAGGCCATTTCAAAATCATCGATGATTGTTCTTTTAGGGTTTCTCAATTTGATATGCTTTCTGGCTCTGATGTGCATTGGTGGGGTGCAATTGATACAGATTTTGATAATTTCACCAATGGATTCATTGTTTCAGATCATAAACTTAATCATACTTATGCAAATTTCACTTTTGTTGTTCAATTGATGAATAATGTTACTTGGGATATGATCCCTGTTCTTTCTGTTTGGGATATTCCAACTGCTTCAAATTTTGGTCATGTTTTGATTCAAAATATGACCACGGCGAACGATGGAGGAGAAGGGAAGGAGAGTGAGAAGAAGAAGGTAAGTGTTCATACTGAGCCAACTATGTTTGATAATTGTAAGGTTTTGTCTAAGGATTTTAGGGTACGTTGGAGTTTGAATTTGAAAGAGGATTCAATTGAGATTGGATTGGAAGGTGCAACTGGGGTTATGAATTACATGGCTTTTGGTTGGGCTAACCCTAATGCTACTGATGCTGAGCTTATGGTTGGTGCTGATGTGGCGGTTACAGGTTTTAAGGAAGATGGGTTGCCATTTGTGGATGATTTTTTTATTACTAAGTATAGTGAGTGTGTGAAAAATAGTGATGATGGATCTGTTGAAGGGGTTTGTCCTGATTCGATATATGAAGGACCTGATAGAGTTGGTTTGGTGAATGATACGAGGTTGATTTACGGGCATAGGAGTGATGGGGTTTCGTTGGTTAGATATAAGAGACCTTTGAGTCAGGTTGATGGTAAATATGATCAATCTGTTGTTCAATCAGCTAACATGACTGTTATTTGGGCGTTGGGGAAGATGAGAGCTCCGGATACTGTTTTACCGTACTATCTTCCTCAGAACCATGGTGGTCTTCCGTTTGAGACTTTTGGTCATTTGGTTCTCAATGTTTCTCAGCATGTGAATGATTGTAAAGGTCCTTTGGATGCTGGTGATAAAGAGGATCAAGATGTGATCATTGCTGATGCAAAAGTTCCGTTGGTTGTTTCCACTGGTCCGGCTTTGCATTACCCTAACCCACCCAATCCTGCCAAGATTCTTTACATCAACAAAAAAGAAGCTCCCGTGTTGAGAGTGGAAAGAGGAGTGCCGGTCACGTTTTCTATACAAGCCGGGCATGATGTTGCGCTTTATATTACTACAGATCCCATTGGTGGGAATGCCACACTGAGGAATCTAACTGAGACTATTTATGCTGGTGGCCCTGAGGCTCATGGTGTTCAGGCCAGTCCCACGGAACTGGTTTGGGCTCCTGATAGGAACACTCCTGATCAGATCTACTATCATTCGGTGTATGAGAAGAAAATGGGTTGGAGAGTGGAGGTTGTGGACGGGGGTCTGTCCGACATGTATAACAACAGTGTTGTTCTGGATGATCAACAGGTTACCTTCTTTTGGACATTGTCAAAGGATTCAATATCTATTGCTGCTCGTGGTGAGAAAAAGAGTGGTTATCTTGCCATAGGATTTGGCAGTGGAATGATAAACAGTTATACATATGTGGGATGGGTTGATGACAATGGTGTTGGTCGTGTTAACACTTACTGGATTGATGGACAGGATGCTTCGAGCATACATCTTACACAGGAGAATCTCACACATGTGAGATGCAAAACAGAAAACGGCATTATTACCTTGGAATTTACACGTCCCTTGGTTCCATCTTGTAGTAGGGGCAAGAGGCCAGAATGTAACAACATCATTGATCCCACAACTCCACTTAAAGTCATATGGGCAATGGGTAGTAGATGGAGTAATGAACATCTTACTGAAAGGAATATGCATACTGTAACTAGTAGCAGACCTATACGTGTTCAGCTGATGCGTGGTTCTGCAGAAGCAGAGCAGGATTTACTTCCAGTTTTGGCCGTGCATGGTTTTATGATGTTTCTTGCATGGGGTATCTTGCTTCCTGGAGGTATCTTGGCAGCCAGGTACTTGAAACATTTGAAGGGTGATAATTGGTACAAAATTCATGTTTACTTGCAATACTCAGGGTTAGCAATAATTTTTCTAGCACTTCTTTTTGCGGTTGCTGAGCTTCGCGGTTTTCATGTTAGCTCAACACATGTTAAATTTGGAATTGCTGCAATAGTTTTGGCTTGCATACAACCAGCTAATGCATTCCTTAGGCCCCCAAAACAATCAAATGGGGAGCAGCCAACATTTAAAAGGATAATCTGGGAATATTTGCACATAATTGTTGGCAGATCTGCCATTTTTGTTGGCATTGCAGCACTTTTTACTGGCATGAAGCATTTGGGAGACAGATATGCTTTGGAAAACGTCCATGGACTCACTTGGGCAATGATAATTTGGTTCTTAGTAGGTGCATTGAGTATTGTTTATTTCGAATACTGCGAGAAGCAGCGAGCACGGGATCGGATATTTGGAAGAGGAAATTGGGTGCTTGGCAATGAGGAAGATGATTCCATTGATCTCTTGAGTCCAACAATTCCACATTCAACAAATAAAGAGTCACAGGCTTCTGCAAGAATGGAAGTCCAGTTAGAACCTTTAAACAGGTAGATAGATGCATATTTTTAGCTTGCCATTGAAAGTCTCCATTCTGCAGCAGATTTTGGCGAATTCCTCATTAAATCTGAGCTTTCAGGATTATTCATTAGTTATGAGGGTTGAGGCATTTTTGAGGTGTAAAGGGAGCACTTGTTCATCAGTCTCTTTGTACTGATGTAGCCATTTTGTGAAGAGAGTAGTTTTCTCATAGTCGTATAAATGTTCACCAGATAGGTTATATCTTTTCTTCACATTAGCTGCTATACTTTTTTTTACCCCCCAACCAAAACAAAAACAAGAAGAGATCAAACTTTACGAAGTGAAAGCTTTATTATTGTCTGTTAATGTAGGTTCTGTTCCATAATGTTTCTAGGTGTACTTCAGACATGGAAGGGATATCCAGCCAAAAAAACATTGTTGTAAATTTTGGGATGCAAATAACTAATACTACAACATAACGTCATTATTTTTTGATTTCAATGTGATTGTGTTTAGTTGGTCATGGAACTGTTAAATCTTTTGTGATTGTAAACCTCTGGGAATCAGTATTAAAATCATCCTCCCTCAACATTTACCCTAGTAACTAGTAATTATCTGTCATGTTGTCATGTTTGGATGAGAGGTGAGATTGACAAAATCACGGTGATGTTCGCACATCCAAAATCATTGTTGTGAAGTCATGTCCCGTTTTTTAAAATAAAATTATTTTTTTCGTGTGGCCAATTCTTGGAGAATGAAATAGCTTGTTCATAGAATTTTTTACCCTTACCCTGCAGATTCTAGCACACTTGGTTTCGAAAACTAAGGTTTCGGCTTGAATAATTAAATTGTTGGGACCTAATTGCAATTCACATTCTTCCGATATAATTAGATTGTTTTTTTAAAGGTTCCGATATAACTAGATGCATGCCCACATTCGATCGAAAAATATTAGAATCAATGTGTTTAATCTTTATAATATACACTCCCTCCCCCATTTTTTGACATCAAATCCTAAGTGTCATGCTCTCAACCCCCTAATGCCACCTCATCATTAAAAACTAATTTTATTTTTGCCATTTTAATCATTCACACAATTCAAACAATAAAATAACATTATCACACATTTTTCCTCTTCAATTCAAAATTCAAATTTCAAAATTTTTAAATCCTCCTTTCCCTCCTACTTTTTCTCTTATCCCAACAAATATCACTTTCTATATCCTTTATCTCTCATTCACTCTAAACTTTTTTCCTTTTTTTCCTCACTTTCTCTCTCCCACACACACAAACTCAACACCACTCTCTATCTTCCTCCCACTCTCTCACGTATCGTTCTCCCTCCCTCCATGAAAATATTTTTCCTCTAACCTTCTTTCTTCATTTCCGATCAACTCCGGCCGCCAATCCTCAAAAATAAAACCACCATAATCTTCCTATCCTCATCCTCTTCAAAACCCACCCATTTATTTATAGATCTATCAAATTTACTTATGAGATGATTTCTATAAATTGTCTTCCTCTAATCATCCTCTTCATTAGTTCAACACCACTCTCTTCTGAACAGTTTTAGAGGTAATGGGGTTTTAGAGCCATGAGCGTCTACGCCGACAAGTTCGTTAACATGTTGCACGGTCCAGATCTCATGAACGTGAAACTCTGTCTTCTGGATATTGAGGGTTGACGAGCGGAAATGGTGCTCAATTCCAACAATTTTGTAGGTAATCTGATTATGCGCTGACCATTGTGTACCAAATTCGTTAATTTTTTTTGTTCTTTGTTTGTTTGTTTGTTTTTTCACCCTTTTTTGTTCGCCAAATCATGAACTGCATGTCTGCATAGTTGTTCTGAACACAATTTTTGTGATTGATTTGTTAGTTTGATTGGTTTTCCCCCTTTTTTGTGAGAGTTTTTAGTTTTAGTTATTAATTTTTTTGTTCTGCAAAGTATAGTGCTAAGAGAATTTAGAACTTATATTTGCCTATATGTTGCTTGATTGAAGGTTTATGAAGGTTTTTGTTACTTGCATTAACTTTCCTTTTTTTGTGTATATGCATGTGTTTTGTTTTTTCCTGAAGATTTTGTTTGTGTTTTGTTTGAGTTGAATTTGGTTTGTTCTAATTTGGGTAAAAATATATGACCCTTTTGTTTGGATTGTTTTGTTCTAAGTGGTTTTCATTGTTTTAGGGAATTTTGTTGTTGTTTGGATTCTTCAATCTATTTTATGTTTTTAATTTGATTTTCGCGTTGATTTTAATTTTGTATTCCTATTTAGTGATTTTTAATTGTTGATTTCAAG
Organism: Medicago ruthenica; assembly: GCA_018208015.1. NCBI lineage: Eukaryota > Viridiplantae > Streptophyta > Magnoliopsida > Fabales > Fabaceae > Medicago > Medicago ruthenica. The sequence goes on from CM031372.1 coordinate 12,007,913, forward strand.
TTTTTATTGATTTCATATTTTAGGTTTTATTTGTTTTGCAGGATCCATTGTTTTCATGTGCATGTCCAGGCTGAAGTGAAATATGGGAGAGAATAATCGAGGTATCATTCTTCATTTTTTAGTCTATGTACTTTGATTCATATTTATATTTAATATAATTCACCACTTTTCTGCCTATGAACCTTATTTTAGAAATACAAATTTTTCAATTTATAAGTGTGTGAACTCTTCTTTCAAAAATCAAAGAACTATGGTTGTTTTTCGTTATGATATTCTGGCAGTGAATATAGATTTTTTAAATGAAGGGTGTAAAGAATTAAAAAGGTTTCTATGAGATTGGAATTTAATGATTGACATTTTCTTTGTTGTTAAAAAAAATAGAGGTGTATAATATTATTCTGTAGGGTCATAGGTTCATTTTTTTAGGGAAATGATTGGTAGTATTTCTCATGAAGATCAAAACCATCCTCATACTTTCAAGGTTAACATATTTTAGTTCATTCTTTTCACCAGTTCAATATTTTGGTTTTCTTGATTGGGTCGATTTATAGGTTATTTGACTTTTTGGATGCATGAAGTTGGAGAAATCGTGGTTCTATTAATTTATCTTTGGTTTCTAATGATTCTGTTTTGTACATATTGGGAAAACCTTCACCGATCCATCAAAATAACTTTTCAGAAGCTTATTCGGACCGGTACGAGGTATTTTGCTAGAAACTCATTTATGATTGTTCTCTTTCATATTCAAGGGTATAATGCTAACAACAGTTCTGTTTTAATTCAGGTGAAGATTATAGACAAAAACAAAATCTTGATTCAATTAGATCTGCATGGGTATAATCACTACTTGGAGGTGTATAGATTTACTAATAATGTTGCTTGAGAACCCTTTGCATAAGTTATATGTTTATGACAGTTTTGCCGATGCACTTACTAGATCACAGTTACAATATCAAGTAATTGGAGATTGCTCTTTATATCAATTTAATGTTAGGAAATCACTTAGCCCTTCAATTGAACTATTGTGAACCAGAAACAGGTGGACAGGTTGAAAAGGGTATGACATAGACTAAGTAATTTCAAAAACACACAGAAACCATTCTTCCTCTACCTTTATTTTCGATCAATTTCGTCCTCCTCCCACTAAAGTAAAGCCATCATTGTCTTCCTCTCTTCATCCTCTACAAAACCCACTCACTTTCCGCCACGTTGGAGTTGCACCACCGTTGTTGACCACCGCGTCGGAAATAGCTTTTTGCCACGCCGGAGTTGCTGTCAGAAGCTTCTTTTATTTTCAAAGGTTAATTTCTTAATTTCAGCTTTTGTAGTCCTCTTTTATAATACTGAATAACTGTTATTCACTTTGATCTTTGGTTTTTTTGTTTATTCATTTACGGACAGAATCGCAAGTGCTTCGGATTTCGTCGCCGAACTCCAAATCACTGCTCCAAAATTGTTCACATGACCTTCAACTTCAGGTATGATTCTCAAATTTCTTCAATCTGTTTTATGTATTTAATTTTATTTTTGTGCTGATTTGAATTTTGTATTCCTAAAACTATTACCCTCTGATTCATGCTCTCTCTTTTTGTGCCTGAACAGTTTTAGAGGTAATGTGGTTCTGCAGAATTTGTTTGTTTTTGTTAGAGTTGAATTTGGTTTGTAGTAATTTGGCTAGAAATATATGACCCTTTCGTTTGAGTTGTTTTGTTCTAATTATTATTATTGAGGTTCTGATGACTCTGTTTGAATTATGTTTCTAATTCATAGATCTCGCTTTGCAACTACTCAATGGGCAAATGGAAATCAAATGGAGGGTGCTTTCACTATTAAGAGCATGTAAGTAATAGCTTATGATTTTTGAAAGCTTTTGTTGATTCAAGTTTGTGCTTTTGTTTGGATTTTCCTGAATATTTTGTTTGAGTTGAATTTGTTTTTTTAGACATGACTTATTTAAAATTAAACATCTGTTACATCCATATTCCGATCATGTAATAAACAAACATTCAAATTCAATTTTAAAAATCTTTGTCCTTTCTTTTTGTTCTACTTTTAAATCTTTGAAAGCTTACTGAAAAATGAATACGGGAATTAACCAACTATCAAAATAATTAACTAAGTAACTAATCTCTTTAAAGTACCAACAACATTTCATTCTCCTATTTATACTGTGTTTCATTGCTTGATGTCTTTCCTTTATATGTTGGGTTGAAAACATACTTTAGCGGGAGAGAACTGTAATAAAAAAATCTGCTTTGTGTCCCTCATTTTATTAGAACAAGGTGTTGCAGGACTAAAACACGGTTCTTATTACACCTTTCAATACCATCTGCTCCCAAAGTGGAAACAAGTCTTTGTGACTTGGTCATTATGTTTTTTCGTAGGTTAATTATGTTTTTAGTCATATGGACTAAAAAAATTGATATAATATTTATAGGGAATGAATTCAACATATGGATTTTTACATATTGATAACTATGTAAATATGTTTACTTTCAAAGATGAAAATCATACTATTGGCATGATTTTCTTTAAACTATCTTCGAAGTACTTGATTCAGTGTTGATTTTCTTTTCTAAAAGGTGATAAATTGAAGTGTTTATTGTTTTGGGTAAGTAAACTCATAAAAGCAATTAGAGGGATAAGCTACTGCCATTAACTTAGAGGCATTTGGCATATGTTGGATTTGATCAAATAGTTTTAACAACACATGTTATGCACATGTTTGATTAGTGTAACAGTTCTTTTTTTTTTTTCTCATTTAGTGTAACTTAAAAATCTTTTCGTGTTCATTGTACATGTATTTTAGACATTTTTATATTGAATATATGTAAGTGGTTTATTTATATGAAGTCAGGATATATATTATAAGTAATTTTTACTACTAACACGTGCACTTTCAAATTCTAATTTTCAAATTTTCTTTTATTATTAAAAAACAATTCTTACTGCTAACACATATTCAAAATTCAAATTTACCTTCCAGTATCATTTTGAAATTCAAACTTATATCCACTAAAAGATATGCTGACATACAAAATACTTGCATCATATATACCACACAAAAAGCAAAAGGGATGATAATGGGTCAAACTAAACCATGTATTTTACAATACTTTTATATTCTCATGTTTGTCTATTTGCAGTATGTATTTGATGTCACTCATTATTTAAGAACTTGAATTTTAAATTTCTCATTTTTAAGAATATTGTTAATTTCATTATAACTTGAATTAAGTTTCCTGCTGTGGCTATTTTGAATACTGACATTTGGAATTTGATATCGGTATCTCTTGATTTTAGATTCATGTCGTTTTGGTCATTGTTCTCTATATGTTTATTTTTAGATTGCATGAATTATAAGCTTCAACAACTTATTTGAATTGTTTGCTGAGATCTTATTTAGTATTTTCTCTTTTCGTGCATATACACTCATCCTTAGCGAAAAATGTCTTTGAACCCTGATTTTATGTCAAAAGTATCACACATCTATTCAACAATATTGTTTGTTTGTTCTAATTATTTTAAGTCTTCTTGAAATGAGAGGCAATTTATGTTGTTATTAATTTAAACTTTTATTAATTAGTTCTTAAATTTCTTTTTCTGTTTCAGATTTTCATGATTATGGAATATATGTTCACACAAGGTTTGGTAATATTTGTCCATATTAGGTTGCCTAAAGAATCTTACCAATATGTACTTTAGTTGAATGAAGTGGCCATTTCCAAAAGAAACTTCTGAGTTTGCGCTTGAGCTGAATGATAACAACTAAAACAAAACAAGTGCAAAACATGTGATGTTTCTTCTGAAGATGCTAAGTTGTACATGGAACACCACAAGAGTGACTATAATTGGTCTCTTTATGAATTTATCAACCACGTTTGTAAATAATTAGGTGTTTCTACAAATTATTGGTTGAACAATATGTTTTTCATTAATGAAAACTGAAGTTGGTTTCTAAACAAAAGTCATAGGATTTTGCTCAGGAGGGTAATAGAGCTGTAGAACAATTATTTGGTATATGTGAAAACATTATTGGTATCAATTTATTTATGTATGTATCAATTTTATGTAGCTTTTGTGTTAGTTGCTATAATTATTTGTTTACTTCTTTATGATATTTTCTCATTCTATCCCCCAAAGACATGGGGGGCTATAAGGTGACCATAAGTATAAATACAAGATGATATTTTAATTTTGATTTATAATTACTCTAACTCTAAATATGACTATTGTAAATGACTATTAATTTTCTTTGGTACACAAATTGTATCCCATTTGTTGAGTTTTGAATTGAATAAATGAAGCTATATTCATATTAGAAGAGGAATGAAAGTAAAAACATACGGATCAAACACGGCTTTTAAAAGGTGAAATTTCATTCTATGATGAAAATGAACTAATTGTAATTCTATTAGAAGAAGCTAGCTTTTTATTGCTAAAAAAAAGAAGCTAGCTTTTGTCGTTATCTAGCATGATTTAAAATGATATGATCACTTTTTTCAAAGTGAAATAAATATAGTTTTTTTAAATGCACATGAGACATATTGCATCCCTCTAAATCATGTGAAATTAGACCTTTTAAAGTGAGTCAACCAACACACACTCCAAACCAAAACAACACATTTAAAAGCATCACTCTAAATCATTGCTCTTGATTACAGAGTTTAAAGGCAGCCCGTGTGTAGCATGGAAAATTTTATCTGTTTTTATCCATCATTATATACAGCATAGGCTGAGTACTCCTTTAAAAGTCATGCAATTTGTTTTTAGATAAGCGAGGGAGGAAACTGGAAGCTAGGAAAAATATATGGCTTTTTTTCATCAATGCTAATATTAGATTGTCACTATTAGTTACTTAATTCCTTACTTCTACAACTTACTAATTCCTATACTAACACGAGTCTATTGTCATATCTTACGTTATTGTATATAGTTAACTGACTAAATATTTTGCCCCTTTTTAATGATCAATTCATACAACATGGTATAAGTATTTGATTTAATTTTCTATTAAAAGTCCAAAGTTTCATATTCCTTAAAAACATCGGAATTACATGTATTTGAATTAAGTTTTTATTTAATTAAGTCTAAAGTTTCATATTTCTCAAACAACATGGGAGGCTATAAGTATTTGATTTAAGTTTCTATTTCCTCAAAAAACATGGGAGGCTATAATATTAGATGGTCACTATTAGTTACTTAAGTCCTTACTTCTACAACTTACTAATTCATCTATTAACATGAGTCTATTGTCATATCTTACGTGATTGTATACAGTTAACTGACTAAATATTTTGCCACTTTTTACTGATCAATTCATACAACACGGGAGGCTATAAATATTTGATTTAAATTTCTATTAAAAGTCCAAAGTTTCATATTCCTTAAAAACATCGGAGTTACAAGTATTTGAATTAGGTTTTGAATTAAATTTCTATTTAATTAAGTCTAAAGTTTCATATTCCTCAAAAAACATGGGCGACTATAAGTATTTGATTTAAGTTTCTATTTAATTAAGTCTAATTTTCATATTCCCCCAAAACATGGGGCCGTATTTGATTTTAAGTTTCTATTTAATTAAGTCCATTTTTTTATTTTGTGATTGGTTTATGTTATATGTAATGCAATTAATTTAGAGTACAAAGAATGTTATCGCGTTATCAACTTTGGTAAGGTAATTAATATTTCAATTTAATATCATATATCTACATTCTTAATACTTTAAATTTAAATTAATTTATGTGTTATTAAACAAAAAATTTTATTAAAAGGAATTGCAAATGCTTGCTTTTAAAGTTTTCCGTGCATACGTTATTTTCTTAAGGGTTAAAGAACTTTTGTTTTGAAGTGCTAATAAGATCTACTAGGAAGGCTCTACGTTGAATGTTGGGTAATAAGACTTGGTATATTAGTTAATGTACAAGTGGAGTTAGGTGCATGTAGGGAGTTAATCTATGAAGGACCAAATTCAATGTGCATTATTGTTTGAGAATCAATTTATGCTGCTATCTTAATTTAGATTTACATATGTAAGTGTCTCTACATTGGTGATGTAAATGTAACCCTCTTGCACTTCTTATACTACGCGTTCTTTGGAATTTTCTTTAGAATAGACAATGTTGCATTGAGATTACACGATTGTCATATATCTTGAGATATTTAACAATGAATCAACTCGATTGATTAGGAAGAGATTTTCCTTTTTAAATGGAAAAAAATTCCAAAACACGGGGGCTATAAATATTTGATTTAAGTTTCTATAATTAGTAAAGTCTAAACTTTCATATTCTTAAAAAACATATATTCTTAATACTTTAAATTAATGTGTGTCATTAAAAATATATTTTATTATATAGTTTAAAGGCATTGCACGGGTACTAATACTAGTATGTTACATCCCTTTCCTTGGGCTGCATCTAACAATGCTTCAACTCATTCATATTTGCTTAGGAATTTATCACGATTGTGTAGATTTAAACCCTCCATATAGATTTATTTAACATTATATATTTGATCAAAGTCGCATTAGAATAAACCCAATCAACTTCTGCTCGAGCATCTCGATACAAACAAGTTACAGCATTCTCAAGGATCCCGAATTTTTCAATTGAGTAAATACTTCGTGACATTGTGCAACATTATTCAAGTCCGTCAATTCCCATTAACTAACCGAGTTATCATTGCTGAGTTGACACATTATCTCACACCTCATTGAATGCTGAGGACCATCACGATACAAATTTAAAAATAAAGGTTGCCACATATATAGAGGATTTTATTAAAATGTTCAAACCCAACATCATAGTTAGAAAATTCTTCCAACATTCTATGAAGGATTGTAGATATCTGAAATTTTTTTTTTTTTGACCCTATTGCGAAAAAAAATGATTTTTTTGACCCCCTTTGAAAAGTATTTACCAAAATGACCCACTTTCAATTTTTGGGGGTTTTTTTTTTTGTCGTTTAGTGTCATTACCGCCATTCCAATTGGCGGTAATGACAGAATATTTTTCTGTAGCGCAGAATTTTGCAGGAAAAAGCAATTGGCGCACTGTAGCTATCATTTCGTGCACTGTAGCTATCTGTTGTTCTTTGCAGGCTTTGAAATTGGTTTTTAAAGTGTGATGTGGCCCATTACCGCCAATTGGGCCGGCGGTAATGGGTATTTATATTTTTTTTTTTCGTTTTTTTAATTTTTCCCCCCCTATAAATACCCAACAACACCCCTTTTGTCCAAATTCAGTCAAATTTTTTCATACTTTTTCTCTCACTTCTTCTGCATTATGTCTTACTCTGGCTCAGATACAATTTCTCCTGCTTCTCCTCCTCCTTCTTCTCCTTCCCCTTTAAGATTGGTCACTGTTAAATTTGATCAATATATACGACCTTTTGAAATGGTAGTAACTCCATGTATGACTTTAGTGGAGTTGAAAAATTATCTCAATCATATTTTTCGTCTAGCTAATGAGCCTTTACGAAAAGTCAGTGAGATTTATTACGGTGAGCGGTTTATCGATTTGGGATCGCATAAAGACTTTGATTATTATTACGAATACAAACTTCTGAAGAATGATGCTGATGTTCAAGATATGTTTTCGTCTGAAGAAAATGCACAAGGTCCATGGTATCTTGACGTTAAGTCAAAATAGTCGATACGTGGAGAATCAATTGTTTTAATGTTGTTTGTTTGCTTTTTTAATTTAATGTAATTTGGTTTGAGTAGTGTTTTGATTAATTATTATATTTTCGTGTTTGTCTTTTCTCGTCTATTATATTATTTAATTAACATAATCAAAATAAACATTAAATTCATAATACGTGGATATTTTTTAAACGACGAAATTTGATTAAAGATTAAAAAAAGTCACAAATACTTATAAAAGCTCGGTTGAACACCTAATTGATAATGATATTAACTACTGGTTATTTAAGGTCGGACAATTTCTCCTAATATGTCCGGAATGCCGACACAACCCACACAGTCTCGGTGTCGGTCTTCTTTCTTCAACCTCCTCGTCCATTTCAGTCCTAATGCGAGTACTATTGGGTCGACCTTTCTTTAGTCTTCGCATGTCTGGATTATGGCAAAGCTTTGGACCGTTGTAGGGGGGCCAATAAGTCTTGTCGTGGACAACCTTAAATGATGTGTTGTAAATGGCATAAACACTCTTGTTTTTGAACACATCTGGAATAAGGGTTGTGTAGTCATAGTGAAATGAAGAACACGCGGCTATGACATGTGAACAAGGCAAATGCAAAGCTTGATATTTCCCACAATCACACCACCCTGCTTGAAGGTCCACCTTGAAAGTTCCCATTGGCCTTCCCTCCCTGTAGTTGACTGTCTCACGGACAGAGAAGGTATACCTTTCTCGGTCAAACTGTTCGACTTGATGGGTGTTGGACTTACCAATGTCATCCTTAATCACATTCTGGCAATATTCGCTGAACACATCTCCAGAACCCACCCTTGCAAACGCACTTTGAGCCCTTTCGGCAAAGAGACATGCCAACCTATAGTATGTTGATTGGACTATAGGTGTAATAGGGAGGTTGCGAGTTCCCTTAAACACAGAGTTCCATGACTCAACGATATTGCTTGTCATGTGGCCCCATCGTCGACCCCCGTCATATGCTTGAGTCCATTTTTCTTTTGGGATATTGTCCACCCAATCCAACGCACGCTGATTTGCCTCCTGGATTATACTGCGGTAGTAATCAAACATGGGTATGTTTATGGCATATCCTGTATATGATGGAAAAAAATTCAGTCAGATAAATTTTTTAATAAAAACATTGATTAAAAAATTTGTAAGAAAAGATTTATACCCATATTATTTACTACATCCTTTAAATCTCCATCCTTGATTGTCCTCATGAAGTTTTGCTTGATGTGTCTGATGCAGTACGCATGAGTTGAACCAGTTTCTTGCCAACCATTCCGTGGGTCGTTGAATGCGCTTTTAATCGATTCATGTCTGTCGGAGATCATGCAGACGGCTAGTTCTCGTGTGACATGCCTTTTAAGATTTTTAAGGAAAAAACTCCATCCCTCCTTTGTCTCACCTTCGACAAGTGCAAAGGCGATTGGAATTGTTTTGTTGTTACCATCTTGCGCAACTGCGAGCAACAACGTTCCCTTGTACTTGCCATACAACCACGTTCCGTCGACATGGACAACTGGTTTACAATACTTAAACCCATTGATGCATGGATAGAAGGCCCAGAATAGACGATGAAACTGTGTCTCTCCGTTCGCGGCAATTCGCGTCTTCAAATCGAAGACTGTTCCTGGCATTGTCTCCTTCATCACGTTCAGCCATTGGGGAAGAACATTATAAGATTCCTCCCAATTCCCGTAAATCGATTCGATTGCCGCGTTCTTTGCCTTCCACGCCTTTCTGTAGGTGGTTGTGTAGTTAAACTTTTCTCTTATATGCGCAATGATCAACTTCGGCTTTGTGGAGGCATCTGCATGCACAAGGGTTTTGATGCTGTCACTTATAATTTTGTAGTTGAGCTTGCGGTGATCTTGTGACATTGAAGACGATGTGCAGTTGTGTGGACCGTTCATGGTCCCAATTTTCCATTTGCCACTCCTTTTTCTGTAGGACGCTCTCAACTTAAATTGACATGTCTCGTGTGTACATTGAATAACATATCTTCCTGGATCGGAGTGTATAACAACGTAATCCAGTGAACGTCTGATGTGGAATGACTTGATGGCATGCAAACAATCTTCTTTGGTGTGAAACGTCATTCCTACCGCAATAGCCCCATCGAAGGCAACATTCGTATTCCAGTGATCGTCGGTGGGTATAGCATCATATGCAGCAACATCAACGTTACGCATATGTAGCGGTGGACAATAAGCGGCTCTGATCGGTACTGCCTCTTGCAGTGGTTGTGCTGGTTGTGCTTGTGCGCCAGGAAAAATGTTGTCGAAGATGTCTTCATCCCCATCGTCTTCTTCGTCATCCTCATGCTGAAGTGATTCGTCTTCGTCACTTTCACTACTACATACTTCTTCTTGAATGTTATCTGGAATGTCTTGAAATTGTTGGCGGAAGATTTCTGGTAGTGGTGTTTGTGTTTGTGGTTGCGGTTGGGTTTGAGGTGGCGGTTGTGAAGACGATGGTTCAAATTCACACTGTGTCTGTGAGAATGGTTGTGATGAAAATGGTTCATATTCGTCATGTGGTTGTGAGAAAGGTTGTGCTGAAAATGGTTGATATTCGTATTGTGTGTGTTCGAAAGGTTGGGTGTACGGTAAATTTTGTGAAGACGACGGTTGAAAATCATATTGATTTTGTGCCGGTTCGTTTTCATACGGTGGTGTTTGAGTGTGCTGTGTTCGAAAGGTTTGTTTTTTTATTTTTTTGGTTTTTTTATTTTATTACCAAACTACGACAGTATATATTGATCAAACTACGACAGTATATATTTTATTACCAAACTACGACAGTATAAATTACCAAACTACGACGGTATATATTTTATTTTTTGAAATTAAAGCGAGAAAAGTATGAAAAAATTTGACTGAATTTGGACAAAAGGGGTGTTGTTGGGTATTTATAGGGGGGAAAAATTAAAAAAACGAAAAAAAAAATATAAATACCCATTACCGCCGGCCCAATTGGCGGTAATGGGCCACATCACACTTTAAAAACCAATTTCAAAGCCTGCAAAGAACAACAGTAATGAACAGTGCACGAAATGATAGCTACAGTGCGCCAATTGCTTTTTCCTGCAAAATTCTGCGCTACAGAAAAATATTCTGTCATTACCGCCAATTGGAATGGCGGTAATGACACTAAACGACAAAAAAAAAACCCCCAAAAATTGAAAGTGGGTCATTTTGGTAAATACTTTTCAAAGGGGGTCAAAAAAATCATTTTTTTTCGCAATAGGGTCAAAAAAAAAAAAATTTCTAGATATCTCATCCTATCATTTGCTCGAAAGTTGAACTATAAAACCATACATTGTTTTTGTACGATACCAATACAAGAGTAATTGACTACTCGGCCAAAGCACACCAAAGAAAGATGCCAATACGGACATTAATTGAAACAGACACAATGCATCTCCTGGATACACCAGTAAGAATGGAACAAAATATATGCAGCAGAAAGACAGAAAACGCTATAAATCATCTGTTTCACTCCACAACATAACAAGACTAACAAGACAAGTCCTGCATGGAAACTTCAAAGCCGCAACACACCAGCGCATTCGATCCAGACCATTGAATGTGTTAATCATGACAATACTAATAAAGATAAATAACACAATTGTGCAGCAGAAGATAAAAACATATATAGTCTTTGATAACCAGGCCCTCCACTCAGAGGCCAGAGCAATTGGATCAAATTGTTCTTCAGCTGTCTGGTTATTTAAAAACTACCTCATTGACCCTTGTTATATCATATGAAATAAGAAATTTCACACAAGTGAAGTCAAATTAGATAGAAGCCAATATCAACTGGAGAAACCATGTTGGATTGTAATTTAATTGATGAATGTATAGGAAGCCATAGAAAGTGATGTGCTGTGCTGTGCTGTGGCAGACATCGCCAGGAGCAGTATATGCATGCTGGAACATCATCTATAAACTTTATTTGTTGTTACAAAATACTAGTAGTCCTCAACATTGTTGTTTTTAAAATTGTCGCAATATTCAACGAGGTGTAAGATAATGTGTCAACTCAGCAACGTTGACTCTATTAGTTAAAGTGACAAATACGGAGGGACCAATTCGACTAATGTTGCACAATGTCAAAGACAACTTTCATTAGATAGCCCAATTTCACTATCCTCTACAAACACAGTGGTAAATCTCAACAAAATTAGGGTTTGTCGCAAATAGCAGCGACAATAACATACCATATGCAATCGAGTTTAAATTCTAAACACAGAAATAAAATACTATTAAATTAAACAGTAGAAAATAAAATATATAAGATAGAAACCCTTTCTTAATCAATCCAAACCATCACATCCAAAATTCATATTCTATGACATTAGGGTTTAATTTCTAATTACTAATTTCTTTCATAAACATTAAAATTCAAGATTTTCATTCCTCAGGTTCAACTTCATCACCATCAAAAGTCCATTTATTCTTCAAACGAATCGCCGCCTCTTCCTCCGGCGTAAAATCATTCTCAACACCAAAATACTTTCTCACATATCCAACACTCTTATTCTTGATACGATCCGCAACAGCCTCAGCCAAAAACTCAAAAAGACTCCATATTCAAGTAATGAACAGCAAGAAGAAAATCCTTCAACTCATCGTTGTTGAGATTCTCGACGGAAAACTCCTTCACCTTGCCGTCGTCGGAGAGAGTTTGGTACTCGATGATCTTGTTGATGTGAGAAGAGAAGACGTTGTGGAGAGGAATGACGGAGACGTCGGCGTCGGATTCGCCGATGATGGTTTGAACGGTTTTCATGTTCTTGGTGAGAGATGGTGTTGCTTCGAAAACGACGCCGTCTGCGGTTTTGAGAGAGATTGACATCGTTCAACTAGGGTTTGGGTTTGGGGTGAAAAGTGAAAGGTAAAGGTAATGGTAAATTTGTGGAGAGATATTGTGTTTCTTTTTATAGAGGCAGCAGATTTATTTATTTTTCCATTTTTTTTCTTTCTTTTTCTTCTTCGACAAGCTACTCACGGTGTAATCGTTGCCTACAAGTATTCTCTATCCTTCAAAAGTATTCTCTATCCTTTAAAAAATAAAACTATTAAGATTAAATATGTTTTTTTATAAAGATTAAATATGTTTTTGATCTTATAAATATATCAATTTTTTTATTTTAATCTCTCTAAAAATTTGTTAGATTTTTAGTCCTCTAGAAGTTTTTCATCACCACTTTTAGTCTCTACTTTTTAATCAACTTATGTCTATCTTTCATATTGTTTTAATGAAATTTTTCAGAAATTGATAGAATATTATGACAATTTTTCCAAAAAAAAATAGAATTTTTTAACAAAACATTAATTAAATATGAATTTTTTATGTTTTTTTCTTAAAAATTCATATTTAATTCATATTTTGTTAAAAAAATTGAGTGATTATCATAATACTCTACACATTTTTGAAAAATTTTATTAAAAAAATATGAAGGCTAAACATGAGTTGACTAAAAAGTAGGGATAAAAAATAGTGATGAAATTTTTTTGAAGGACTAAAAGTCTAACAAAAAATTTAGAGGGACTAAAACAAAATGTTGGTATATTTATAGGAACCAAAAAAATATTTAACCATTTTTAAGGACAAACTATTATTATCTAATTTATCTTAATTCTATTATATTTTTGAAATTTGTAGTTATTCTAATTTTTTTAGTTTGAAGAATGGGTATTCTATATTTTTTATAAGATGTATTTATTTTTATATTTTTTGAGGGAATTTATTTTATATTTATCGTTATGTGCATTTTCATATATTTTTATTTTATAAATTCTCTTGTTTTGCTTATTTATAAAATTGTACATTTTTATCCTTTTTGAGTTTAAAGGAAAAAATGAATATCTTCGTGAACCTAGCTCGGTTAGTAAAGACATTGTAGTATATTGTGCATGTTTGTGGCAGCAAAAAATAATGGGAAATCTAGACCCTCGCAAACTCTTAATAAAAAAAATAGAGCATTACGGTTGTTTTACCCGCCACAAATGTTTGTGACAACCTTTAAGTGACAATTTTAATCCGCCAAAAACTTTCTTTTCGTAGTTGTTTTACTCTATTTGTGAGGGCTTTTGCCCCCCCCCCCAATCCACCCCACCCCCAACAAAAAAAACCACTATAAAGAAATCACTTTCAAGAAAACAAAAGAAACTCAATATTTTATCTTTATGCGACGAATTCCGATTCCCTCAATCAACTATATTCGTCCTCCCCCCTCTCTCAAATTCACTCCCACAATCACACTTCAAGAAATTTGTGTAGAATTTTTTTCATCTAAAACAACTATAATTCAAAAAATGAAGTTATGAATGTTGGGTTGAAATGCTTTCTCAAAAGGTTTTATGTATAAAAGTGATGTGACGAAAGAATCAAACTAAATCACTTAAATATATGATTTTTTGTTCGTGTGAATCAATTCACATAAAGCTTGAATTGACTCATGCATTTATGAAAATAGAAAAAGACTTTAACAAATCAATTCAACTATGCAGATAATCGATTCAACAATACTTTATGTTAAAACTTGAAAACGAGATTTTCAATTATGAAACGATTCATTGTTTGATTGAATCAATTCAAGAAATCTCTTTGAAAAACTTAAAACATACATTGATTAATATGAATTGATTCAATTACAACAATAAATCAATTCAAGAAGTTTTTTTTAAACAATCAACATTGAGACATATATGGAATTCACATGGTGAGAGCAACTAACATACCACATTTAGAAAACTGTGTAAACATACTTACAATACATCCCAAAACTCAAATAGAAACTTCATAAAACAATATTTTGAAAAACCTAAATGGTGAGGTCAGAGTTGTTTGGAGAAGGGTAAAGAAACGGTCTTCAAGTTTCGTCAATTCTAAAATCATTGAGGTTTTCATAGTCAGCCAGTCTCGAATGTCAAAAACATGTTATGCAGCTTGGTTATCATAAGCATACACATCATCCTCTTGAATTCATTATCACTTGGAAGATCATGTATGGACCATGTTTCGTTCTCATTCTTCATATAACTCATCTTAAATATTGGGTTTGGTGAATAGATTTAGAGATTGAGTTTGTGTATTTTGAGGATGGTGTCAAGAGTGTTTGGGAAGAATTGGTCAAGTTGAAATAACATCGCATTTTTGTAAGACGCACATGACATGACTTGATTTGAGCTTTAAATGAATCAAGACTTAATTGAATCAGCAGTCCCTTAACTTATTTCTTTGTTTCAATTTGGTCCCATAACTCTTAACTTTTCCAAACGAGTCCCTTAACTCATCTTCTGTCAACCAATAAAGTCTTTTCTGTTAGTTTTTTGAAAAAAAAAAAACGTTAAGTGTTGTCCAGATGGCGTGCCAGTTGTGAAAAATATTAGATGATATGGCATATGACTCAGCTGGATATAAAGGGAGAAAAAAATTGAGGGATCAAAATTAGGTCATATTTTCCCCTTTCTTCTCCATCGGCCCTCTCTCCATTTTCTTCTTCTATCTCCTTCATCTTCTCCAATTTTCTCTTCATCTTCTTCGTTTTTTTGCAAGCATGTCGAATCAAGCTTCGAAGACACAGCCACGGCCTTGGGTACACGATTATGGTTCAACTGGATCCAATTTTAGGAGAAGAACAAGCATGGAATGTAGGTGTGGAGATTTTCCAGTAATAAGAACAGTGAGTGATAATGCTAATCTGAATTGTGGTAAGAAATTCTGGGGTTGCAAGAACTACAGGAATTCATTTGAAAAAGGGTGTGGGTTCTTTAAGTTGGTAGAGGATGATAATTCTCAGAGTGATGAAATGGAAGTGAAGATTGAGAAGCAAAAGAGAAATAACATGAAGTTGAAGATTGAGTTAGCAAAGACAGCAAAATGGTTGAAGACGTCACTGGTTTTTGGGTTTGTTTCATTTGGGATATGTTTGGTATTAGGGACAATGATATTGTGCAACTAGGTCCTTAATTGTTGTTGAATTGTAGTTTTTAGAAGAAAATGAATTCTTGTATTTGGAATCAGTTTCACAGTGAAATTGTAGTGAATTGAATTGTAATTGAGTTAGCAATGACAACCAATGTAATATTAGGTAATGAATTGTAGTATTTTATAAAGTTAATGAATATCATTTTATTTGGTATCAAATTTGAAGATATGCAATTCAATATGGTTGATGTGAAATATGAAAATGTTTGTTTAATTAGGGCTTAATTAGATATGAAAGGTCTATAACCCTGCCATCAGTTCATGACATTATGAAAGGATGAATAACAAAGCCAAAATAATGAAACAATAATTAAGCAAAAGCGCATATCATTAATTAAGCAAAAAATATGGTCTTAGCCATTACATTACTTGTGCAGGTGCACATAAGATGTTCTAGATATTACATCAACATTACATAACCAATATTAGATGTTCTAGACATTACACAGACTTTTGCATAACCAAAATCACTTAACCAAAAGTGCATAATCTTTGTGGATATGTTCTAGACATTACATTACATAATCCAAAAGTAGTTAAACTAAGTAGTTAAAGTAGGCTGTGTAGAGGCCACGCCCTCTTTCCTTGCTTTCTGTCTTGGTTTTTTCACAGTAGTGGGTTGAGATGATCCAACCTTCTCCTTGCTCCTTCTTTTCTTAGTCTTTGGTTGCTGAGATGATGCTTTCTGAGTTGCTGGAGCAAGAGTTGATTGAGTAGTAACTTGCTGAGATGAAGCTGATTGAGTTGTACCTTGGTGAGTTGGAGGTGTTTGAGTAGAAGCTTGATGAGATGAAGCTGATTGAGCAGGTGCCTGCTGAGTAGGTGCTTGCTGATTGATAGGTTGTTGAGTAGGAGGCTGCTGAGTGGTAGAGGTACTGCCACTTTCAGGTGCAGGGAGTGGTGGAGGTTGTGGTGGTGGAAGTTTACAAGTTGACTTGTTATGGCCAGCTTGTTTACATCTGCTACATTTGATACCATAAGTTGCCCTTCTCATTTGTACCTCATCCTTCTTTAATTCTCCTACTTCTAATCTCCTCTTCTTCTTTGGCCTTCCAGGTTGCCTTTTTATGGGTGGTGGTTGTAGATCATCAAACTCAGTCCTCACCCATAAATTTTGTCCATTAGCAGGATATATCATGCTGCTATAACATTCAACATATTGTTCCTTTTTGTAAAATGTTGGGACATATGATTCTATGTCTAAGTTTTGGTCTTTCATACATGCAATAGCATGACAACAAGGCAGTCCTGTCAGCAGCCATTTCCTGCAATCACAAACCTGCCTCAACAAGTTCACAGCATATTTGTCTCCAGTGTCTGAGATATGTCTTACTTCATAATCATATTCCACACCACGCCTAAATTATAAAAATACAACACATTATCAAAATTCAAGCATATGATATAAGCTTCTGATATAGCATGTGACAGAATTACAAAATTAATCTTCTGATACAACCTGTTATTTAGGCAGAATAATCAAACAGTTTTTAGGCAAAAATTTTAACAGAATTAGGCATAATTTTTAGGCAGGATATGTAACAGAATTACAAAATTAATCTTCTGATACAAAACCTGTTATTTAGGCAGAATAATCAAACAGTTTTTAGGCAGAATTAGGCAGAATTTTTAGGCAGAATATTTAACAGAATTACAAAATTAGAATATTTAACATAATTAGAATATAAGCAAAATTGTACCTTACAATCCAGTTCTTGGTATAAGCTGATTCCTTCTCAAGCTTTTTCTTAATATTAGGCAGAACACCATCTTCATACCTTGAGATTTTCTGTCTATTTGTCTGCCATCTTTCCATCAAGTACACTCTGATCTCTTTCATGTTAGTTACCACAGGGGCTTAATTGCATGTTTAGTCCCTTATGTTTATTTTAGGTTTCAAGTTGGTCCCTATTGTTTTAAAAGTTTCAATTTGGTCCAAAACGTTTATTTTAGGTTTCATGTTGGTCCCTTTTGTTTTAAATGTTTTCAAGTTGGTCCCTTATGTTTGCAACATTAGCATAAGTTAGTCCCTTTCAAGTTGATTTTTTACACCTGAAAGTAGGATTTTCTATTAAAATTTGAGCTCCAATTATGTTCACATTCAGATTCAAATTGAAATTGCATGGAAAACGACGAGAATACCTCCTAGAACATGTTTTGGACCAAATTGAAACTTTTAAAACAATAGGGACCAACTTGAAACCTAAAATAAACATAAGGGATCAAACATGCAATTAAGCCTTACCACAGGTTTGGTTCTTGCATTCACTATGACTGAATTGAATGCTTCTGACATGTTATTCACCAAAGTATCACCCTTTGACCCAGATTTGAAGATTGTTTTGCTCCAATGTCTAGGAGGAATCTGCATAAGATACTCAAATGCTTTGCTCCACGTAATTGGGCATCTGGACAACACTTAAAGTTTTTTTCAAAAAACTAACAGAAAGGACTTTATTGGTTGACGGAAGTGAGTTAAGGGACTCGTTTGGAAAAGTTAAGAGTTATGAGACCAAATTGAAACAAAGAAATAAGTTAAGGGACTGCTGATTCAATTAAGTTATGAATCAATTCAAGGACATAACAACAACTCTTAATCGTGTCATTTTCCACAATTGATAACAATTTAATAGCCAAATCCTATTTCCCAAAACTTACCATTTAACGTCTATTTTTTGTCTCTATTTATGATTAAAAAAATTGATTATTCGAATTGCCAAAATCAATTTTTACCCTTTTATGAAAATTATTTGATTAACCCTGTCATAAAAACCGATTAATTAACCGATAAGTCAGCAAGACCTTGTAGAAACAATTCAAATAGAATCCTATCTATTGGTAACTAATCTGCACGAGATAGAAGATCAATAATCGGTAAGTTTTCACATGATTTGAATTTGATAGAAAATAGTTTAATAACAATCTCTTATAAATAGGAATTTCATCTGAGATTAATATATGCAACCTCTCTATATCATCTTATCTTTAGAGGGAAAAAAACACACACACATATATGGATTTGCTAAGATACACCTATTAGTTTTTATGAAGGTGTATTTTAGCAACATTCACCTTAGGGTGTATTTAGCCACTTTTTAGTTATCACATGCTAAAATACTCCTTTTAAAAAATAAATGGATGTATTCTACCAAATGCTTGTGGGAGTTGTTAGTTTTACTTTTACACCCACTTATTTTTAAAATGAGTGTTTTAGCAACATGCACCTCAAGGTGTATTTAATCACTTTTTAGTTATATCTTTGCTAAAATATTCTTTCTAAAAAACAAATGGGTTTATCCTAGCAAATCTCATATATATATATATATATATATATATATATATATATATATATATATATATTAAGGAATAAAGCGTGCAAGGTAAGGGCTTTTTCCCCATACGTCCATACTAAGTGCTAGGATGATGTTGTGAATTAGAAGTAGAAATTCTTGTCTTTTGAAAAGAAAAACAATTAAAATATATATTTAAGTGGTAAAATTTAATCTTTTATATAAGTTATTAGTTTTAATTATATTTCGTATGATATGTGTGTATTAGAATATGATATGAAATGATATATTTTATGTTGTTATGTTGTATATGTTTTTGTGATGTTGGGAATGAAATGTTAGATTTTTGATCAATTAAGGAAAGGAAAAAGATAGGAATGTGAGTTTTATTGAAAAGATTGTCTTTAATCATGTTCATGGTGATGTAAGATATATAGTTATTTTTGTGTGGTGCCTTAGTGGCGGGTTAATGTCATATTTCTTTGTGGTTGCCTAAGTGGCGGGGATTGCATTTATTTTCATTATCATGACATGACATATGCATTTCTATGTGGTGCCTTAGTGGCGGATTAAATTTTGTGTGGTGCCTTAGTGGCGGGCTGATTATATCCGGATCATGTAGTGTTTATGAGCATGCATCTTACACATAGTTGCATTGAGTCTGTCATATATTGGTGATTTGATAACTGATTAAACTCTTCTATAATAAAGGAAATATGTGTGAACTTTATCTTAAAGCATATGACTTGGTTGTATTTTTCTTATTTCTTTTTGATTGAGAAGTTTTGATACTATCTATTTTATGGCATTGTTTCTTGTGCTTTGAGTATGAACCAATTTGGATAAGGAAATTGACCCCTTACACCAACATTTTAGGTACCAAAGAAGACATGGTGTATGCTTTGGCGTTTTTGCTTGAAGTGCGTGCGGGGATAAATTGGGTTTTGATTTAATTGTAATTTTTAAAATAATTTTGAAGGACATTTAGTTTAAGAATTTTAATTAAATTATGCTAAGAATTTTTGTATATGTTTTTATTAAGAATTTATTATTGATGAAAAAATAGCATTGTTTTCGAAAAAAGGAAATGAATTAGGCGTAAAGTCTTGAATCAAAATCCGGGGCGTTACATATCTCATCAATTTCATAAAACTTAACTTTGGAACAACATCACTAAGAAGATAGAAAATTTTCAATAAATAAATAACACAACATAAAATACATCACTTAAGAAAACAAATTTATAAAATCTACAACAACAATAATAATAATAAAAGCAATATATATATATATATATATATATATATATATATATATATATATATATATATATCACCCTCTATATTTACCTTCCTCATTTGATTCCTAAGGTATGACAATTTGTGACTTGAAATTAAAATCTAAATAGGACTCTTTTAATTTTTTTGGTTACAAAGCTAATAAAAACAACAAAAAGAACAAAACTTCTAGTGCGAAGTGCTTTCATGCTCAAATTCATTTAATCAAATACGAGGATTTGCTCTTTATGGAGACTTCACAATTATTGTGTGTGAATTATATCGTGAATTATATATAAACCTTTCTCATCTGATTCCTAAGCTATAACAATTTTTGACTTAAAAACTAAAATCTAAATAGGACTCTTTAATTTGTGAAGTGCTTTAATGCTTAAAATCATTTAATCAGATATTAGGATTTGCTTTGCATGAGACATCACAATTCTTGTATTTATATGAAGCAAATGAATCCTCTTAATTGTTTTCTTCTATATCTTTGAATCGTTATCAATCTTATTATTGAATAGAAAAAGGTGAGATAGTCCATGTGAGCTTAGCTCAGTTGATAGGGACATTGTATATTATATGCAGAGTCAGGATTTGAACCATAAACATCTCACTTCTCTATATTTAAAATGTTTGCGCTTCAGCCACTAGCTACTTAAAAAAAAGGTGAGATAAGTTATCAATATAAAAATTAAGACTATTAAAAGTAAACAACTTAATTTAGTGGTGAGATCAGTAATATTTAAGAAACATGAGATAGTTTTTTTGAGAGGATTCATCCCCCATACACGCCTTGTGCTTGACCTAGAGTTTTTAATACATTTTGCTTTTTCAAAAAATAAATAAATGACTAATACAAGTTAAATAAAGGACAAACAACCATTTTGGTCTCTAGATGTACATCTCGCTGTCAGATTAGTCACTGACTCAGGAGAAAACATAAAAAAGCTTTTAACTCTAAAATATGATAGCCATTGTGGCCTTTGACGTTAGTTTTGGACGTTAAGTATCCAAAGTGTGGGGTTTTGAGTGCCACTACCCTCACTTTGTTTTAAAAAATAAAATTTATTTAATTCTTGGTTCACTAAAAGATGAAATTAAAACCGATAATAGGGTCAAATTTGATTCATGTCTACGCTATAAAAACAAATATAATAATATATTAATATTTAATACATTAAAAGTCTATCTCTCGTCATTGTGTCTTTATGTTTTATGAATATTATTAAAAATCAGGCTTGACAAATAAATGATTAAATGATTATTTGGTTACTTATCTATGTGTTTATATTTATTGGTACAAATTAATATATATGTTGCCTACACAACTCAAAATTTCTAGGTCCGTCGTTGATTATAGAAGCATCAAATCCTTATGAAGATTAGCCAAACTCTTTAACTTGTTATAGAACTTGGACAATCTCTCCGAGGATAAAATGAGCCAACACCAAATGATCCATACATACAAAAAAAATTGAACACTTACAATTTAAAACTATTAACCTTAGAGTGAGGGCGAATATAGGATTTTTGACGTTGTTAAATTAGAGATCAAATTAGTGACCGATTTGTTAAAAATATTTTGATTTGATCAAGGAATTTTATTAAGAATCCTACACACATGGGTATAATCTGATTTTTAAAGCATTATTTTTTTATTAACACAAATTAGATTCCAAATTAGTGACCAATTTATTAAGAATTTAGTTAAAGTTTGACACTACATTTAGTCACGGTTGTAGTCGCTACGACATTCTCAATTTACCAATGGAATAAAAGTGGTTGCAAGTTCGGTTTATAAAGCGTCTGGATTTTGAAGTATAGCGACCGAAATACTAGTCGCTAAATAACTTGAAAGAAAATGGAGAAAAATTTGGTGTGACTATAGCCACACCAAGGCATACACTAGATTTGCCTTTGCCTTAAAGTGTGTTTGAATGAATGAATGTTTTGAGGTAATATAATTTTTTAGAGAATTCAAATACTTTTAAGTAAATTCTATTGTTTGGATAATAATTTGGAGAATTTTAAAAATGATGAAAATTATGTAGTATTTTGTTTAAGTTAAATTTGAGAATTTCAAATGATATCTAAAATCTAGAAATTTCAAATTTCTCCTTTTTTTATAATTTTTTCAAATTTTGCATTTGGGTCCTCAAATTTTTCAAATTGACCCCAATTAATTTTCAAAAAAATTGTAAATTGACCCCTATTTTTATTTTCTTTTACTAGTTGACCCCATAATTTACCAATTGACCCCTCAAAATTTATGACATTTGCAAATTGACCCATATTTTTCAATTTTCAATGTCGACTCTAAAATTTTAAAATTTACAAAAGTAGCCCAAAATAGTAACGATGAAATTATTTATTACTCTATCCAAACAAAAACATTTAAAAACAAAGACAATTCAATTGAATCATTTAAATTGCAAAGAATTCTAAATTTTCTAAAATTTGCTGAGTACTCCATTCAAAGACACTCTAAGATTTTTTTTAAAGGATATATTGTTTCAACATCTTAGGATGTGAATGTGTTGATATGCTCAACATCTCAGGATGAAATTTCTCCAAAACAAAGAGAATTGAAGGAAAAAAAACAATTATGTTGTTAAAAACACATCATGTCATTTCAAGAATATTGTTTCAAGCTTTGTTAATATTGGCAGCTTCAACCATTACACATATGGTTTTACCGTATAGTCTATACAATGATGTGAGAACTGTGAACTATGAACTAAAAAAAATGAGGAAGCTTGTGCATGAATCATGCAGACGGCTTTCATTCTACATCATTTAACACATACACAACACAATAAAGAACAATACACCAGACACAAAACAAAAACATGTAGAATGAAAAGTAAATTAAAGTCTTAAAACTTGGACAATCTCTGGAGCACAAGAACAACAATTGTTTGCACCGCCACCAGTCATCATTATAATCGATTGAATGCAATGAGGAGAAGATGATTTAGGTAAGAAGAATCTTAAGATAGCAGTATGAGAAATGAATATAGAATATGAGAACAATTTGGAATAGAATTCTGTTTGTTGTGTATTACTACATAGACCTCTTGGTCATATATATAACATATTTACAGAAGTATGCATGCTAATCATAAGGCATGACAGCCATGATCCTCCATCAGTGAGATTCTAAATTATTGTGAATCAAAAGGAAAATAAATATAGAGTCAACTATCAAAGAAGAAAAACATATATACACATTAAATACAAAATTGTGCAGAAGATATTTCCTAACACTCCCCCTCAAGTTGGTGAGTGAATGTCGTGAAGTCCCAACTTGTTGCGTAATCTCACAAATTGATCTTTTCCCAAAGCCTTAGTGAACACATCTGCTAGCGGGAATTGTTTTGGCACATAAGAAGAACTAATCATACCAGCTTGCAATTTTTCCCTTACTATATGACAATCTATTTCAATATGCTTTGTACGCTCATGAAATACAGGATTCACCGCAATGTGTAAAGCTGCATGGTTGTCACAGAATAATGGTGTTAGAGCAGCTAGTGGAACTTTCAAATCTTCTAATATGAACCGAAGCCAAGTCAGTTCCAAACATGTATTAGCCATTGCTCGATATTCAGATTCTACTGATGATCTAGAGACAACAACTTGCTTCTTGGATTTCCATGAGATGAGAGAATTTCCGAGGAAAATGCAGAACCCTGTAACAGATCTTCTAGTAGCATGACAACCTCCCCAATCTGAATCACAAAAGGCCTTTAAGCTAAGACCATTAGAGGTCGAAAATAATATGCCCTGTCCAGGTGTGCCTTTTATGTATCTTGAAATTCCTGGCAGCCTGACTGACAGACGCTGTGCACAATGTTGGCACAACTGTCCGAGCACTTGTCCTACTCAGAACTAAAATAAGAATAACGCAGCGTAACAAAGCATGAAATAAAAGAAACACAGCAGAAAGATAAAATACACAGTGAGTTTGTTAACCCAGTTCGGAGCAACTCTCCTACTCTGGGGGATACCAATCCAGGAATGAATCCACTATTATAGTTCTAGTGAAAAGACCAACGTAAACACACTACTTGACTTTGCACCTAGACCCTACCAGTGTCAACTCTATCTAGGAACTCCTAGATATGAGACCCCGTCTCAATTCCTACCAACCACACAGACAGTGTTGTTATCAATCACACAAAAGCACAAGTAAAAGAGACACACTCTAATGACACAAACTCACTCCGTACTTAAAAGCTTAGGAGCAGTTCACAATTTCAACTCAAACAAACACAGTCCTTAGCTTGAATCAGGAAGATACAAGCAAGGCTCACAATTAACAAGAGAAACCCTGAAAACCTTAAATGCACGCTTTTCTATTACACACGGTTTTCAGTAACCCTATTAGGGTTTGTCTTCACAAATATATATTACTGAGATAGCACGAGTTTGGGCTTCAAAACAGAGCATGGACATTGTCCGGTCCAGCTGGAAATTCTTCTAGAAACAATAAAAAGCTTCCAAAAATATAACGATATCTTTTGGAAAAATACCAAGGCAAGACCGTCTTTTACACATCATCAGATACACGCGCCTTGATCAGCAAGCTAGAGGAAAATAAAACTTCAAGCAAATCTTTGGAAGATTGCGTACAAAAATAAAGCGCTAGCTGGCGCGAAAAACACAGGTCACAAAATGTTGTTCCATATGCTACAGCATCTGTCCAAGCATCTGGCTAGTAGATGTTTTTGCAAAATGTAGCCAATCTACAAAAACCCAACAATCTCCCCCTTTGGCAAATTTTTGGCTAAAACACTCTAGAGCCAGTTCTTTGGCAGATACACAGATAATTTTCCTTCAAATCAACATAGGCACACAACTAAGAAAGAAAATATCATAGCATATAACGAGACTACTTCCAAGGGAGCTCTTTAGACAAAGATAACTTGCAAGTAGTATCAGAGGCATGCAACAGTTAAGACAAAACATCTAGCCTCATAGGAACAACCAGAGAGAAATAAACTCTCATATAGTGGATTCACATAGAGAAGAGAGAAGAACAACGCCAGGAAAAAATCAATTTCCACACACCAAAAAGTAACAGCTCCCCCTCAAAAACATGCACATACTCATCCTCAACACATGTAACAGTACTCCCCCTCAACACATACAGTACTCCCCCTCAACACATGTAACCATGCATACAAACAGCCAAGATAATATAAGCTACAACTACTCCCCCTTTTTAGCCACAAAATCTGACAAAATAACATCCATGCATACACATAAGAAATACCACACACAGTGCATATTACAGACCATAAGGCACACACAGGTGCATAAGAAATCCAGGGCCTAGCCCAACCAACCAAAGAAAAAAAAAGCAAAAGAAATACTACAACTGAGAACAGGGAAAACATCAAAATCAGAATGGGACAGTCTCATCAGAGTCAGCGGATAACTCCTCAGTATCACCAGCAGAAGCATTCTTATTCCCTCCTTCTTCTTCATCCTGCTCACCCTCAGCTTCAGATTCAGCCTTCAAAGCTGCAATTATCCTATCAATTTTCATCTTCCTAGCTCCAAGAGCCATACTAGTCTCAGTTAGATCTGCAATCATTTGTTTTCTAGTGAGCACACTAGTTGTCCGGACAGAAGTACCAGCTAAGTCAGCAGCATGTCTCTCAGACAGCAAACTACAATCCAAGGACATAGGGCCAGGCCTCTTACAGGGCTCATCAGTACTGATCAAGATATCTGGATGTTGCTGAAGTACAATACCACACAGGAGAGTGGGAAAAGCTATAGGAAACTTGACAGCAAAGGACTTTGCATGCTCCAGAACCTGATAGTAAATGTAGGCCCCATAATCAACAGGTGACTTGGTACCAACAGCATAAATCAATTTAGCCAAACCAGAAGCAACTGAGTTGGAGTGAGTAGTTGGAGTCCAGTTTTGTGCACAAATCTTGTTTAGAACAGCATACAGAGGAGAGAGTTGTGCAGAAGACAAATGTCTAGGCCAATGTTTAACCTTGTTACCTGTGATGGCCTTGCAAATGGTATCCTCAGTTACCTCCAGCTCAGGAGTCTCCTCAACAGATCTCTCAAGATAGGTGTTGACAACCAGAGGGGAGAAGTTGACACATTTACCTCTACAAAAACTTGCCTATTCTCAGGATTCCTTGAATCATCACATTCATTAGAGACATTGACCAGAAATTCTCAGACCAATTTATCATAACAGGGACCCAGATTTTTCACTGTTTTCATCAGCCCAGCATACTCCAAAACATCAACCAGTTCTTTGCATTTGAACACATCTTCCTTCAGATTTCTTTCCAGTCCTAGTCTTCTGTGATATATAAATTTCCACCTAGAAGACCCACTTTCCAAATGAAAAGATACATTATCCAGAGGAGCTGGAGGGATGGTTATAGGGATTTTCATACCCTTCATGGTTTTTCTAGATGCTCCACCAGATGTGGCAGCATCTGTCTCAACAATCTCAAAATCAGAATCACTAGTGGGAGGATCTTTCCTCTTGAGGCTCTTCTTCTTCTGATCAGCTTGAGACACATTCTTGCTCCAAGCCTTGGGAGGACCATACATAGGCTTCTTCCCAGTATTAGCTGTTTTCTTCTTACTTCCTTTGTTACTTTCACTACCAGTAGAAACAATTTTAACAGATTTGCTCCTTGTTCTGCGAGCAACACCTACAGCATCAGTCTTTTCCAGAGGTCTCTCTTGAGGCACAACATCCTCAACATCAACAATGTCAGCTTGGTCTAAATTTTCAATCTCAGCATTACCCACAGCATTCTGAGTCTCAGTATCTTGATCCTGAGGCTTTGAAGAGTCATTCTCATGGACATTCACAGTATCAGGGGTGTTTGGAACCACCACTTCAGTCCCCTCATTAGCTTGTGACAAAGATGCTTGAGCATCTGTCACAGCATCCTTCGTCGTAACAGGGGAATTAACAAGTGTCTCAGTACCAACATTATCAACAACATTTTTCTCAACAGAAACAGCAGTAATATCTTGTTCTATAGGGGAATTAGAAATATCACCAACTAATTTGTCAGATACCTTAGGATTATCAGAACCTAGGGTTTCAGATGCAGCAACAGTACCTTCAACAGTAATATCCTCAGATTTGTTGACAGAAGTGTCAACATTTGGTTCTACAACACTCGATTTAAAAGGATTATCCTTACAGTACAGATCATGCATGCTTAGCCCTATACGTTGAACAGCGGGAGTGTTTGATTTCTTACCTTTTGATTTCGAACTCTTGTTCATCGCGGTAGGAGAAGTAACTTTGCTGGATTTTGTAGAATCCTTCTTCCGTGATACAAGCGACTTAGTGCGTTGCTTCTTTGCAGGAGAACTAAGAATGGTAGTGAGTGGTAGAGCATCAGTGATAATCGCTTCAGAAATTGAATCTGATGGAAGTTCAGGGGTTTGATCTTGCACGTTTTGTGGAGAAATAGAATCAGACATGGTGTTGATTTGATGTTTGGAAGTATGAAGAGAGGATGATTTTTGAATGATGATGAGAGCGGCAAGAGAGGAGTTGAGAAGTTGGGAGAAGTTAAGAAAAAGATAATGATGGTAGCGTGTGGGAGGTTTGAATACGGAAGGTTGGAAATAACCTCCTTGAATTGCGTGCATCAAGCGGTTGAGGAGGGAGAAAATAACTGCTGCACGCCTCCCATAAATTAACTGCTACAATTCCTCAAATAAACAGATCCCTAACTTCTGTCTTAATTTTTCAAATTGATTAGCATCAAGAGCTTTTGTAAAAATATCTGCTAATTGCTCTTCAGTTGCAACATGCTCAAGAGTGACAATTTTTTCTTCAACCAGATCTCTAATAAAATGATGTCTAATGTCAATGTGTTTAGTCCTGCTGTGTTGTATAGGATTTTTAGAGATATTAATTGCACTCAGATTGTCACAATATAATGTCATAGCATCTGTCTTGACATTGTACTCACTCAGCATCTGTCTCATCCACAACAATTGGGAACAACTGCTACCAGCTGCTATGTACTCAGCTTCAGCTGTAGACAAGGAAACACAATTTTGCTTCTTACTGAACCAGGATATAAGATTGTTACCCAGAAAGAAACATCCACCAGAAGTACACTTTCTATCATCTGCACTTCCAGCCCAGTCAGCATCACAATACCCTAACAACATAGTGCTTTTCCCATGAGAATACAACATACTGTAGTCACTGGTACCATTCACATACTTCAGAATTCTCTTTACCTGAGTCAGATGGCTAATTTTTGGTTCAGCTTGGTACCTGGCGCACACTCCAACTGCAAATGTGATATCAGGCCTACTTGCAGTGAGATATAGAAGACTCCCTATCATACTTCTATACATACTTTGGTCAACATCCACACCTTTCTCATGATCACTTCTGATTCTAACAATTCCACAATCCTTCTCTCTCTGAAGTTGTAAGCAAAGATCCTTGAATTTTTCAAAAGTGTCTGATTTCTCCTTAATGAAATTTATCCAAGTATATCTGGAAAAATCATCAACAACAACAAATGCATACTTCTTACCACCTAAGCTTTCGACTTGCATAGGTCCCATTAAGTCCATGTGCAATAACTCAAGAACTCTGGATGTGGACAGATGTTGCAGCTTCTGGTGAGGCATCTTGGTCTGTTTTCCTATCTGGCATTCTCCACATATACTTCCTTCCTGAATTTGGAGTTTTGGTAGACCTCTGATAGCTCCTTCAGCAATAGCTTTCTTCATGCTTCTGAGATTCAGATGCCCAAGCTTTTGGTGCCATAGTTTTACTTCATCTTCTTTGGTTATTAGACAAGTAGGTAACTTTGCTTTATCTTGAGAGACCCATAAGTAGCAATTGTCCTTTGATCTTTCACCTTTCATCAGGATGTCACCTTTACTGTTAGCAACTAAGCATTCACTCTTTGTAAAGTTGACCTTCAATCCTTGATCGCACAGTTGACTAATACTAATTAAGTTAGCAGTCAATCCTTTCACTAGAAGAACATTATCAAGTTTGGGTAGACCCTCATTCACAAGCTTTCCTATACCCTTTATTTCTCCTTTGGCTCCATCACCAAAAGTCACAAAACTTGTAGCATAAGGCATAACATCAGTTAAGTAATTTTTATCGCCAGTCATATGCCTGGAACACCCACTGTCAAAGTACCAATCATTTCTGGATGACACTCTCAGAGATGTATGAGCAATTTGAGCAATCTCATCAGCTTCAGGTTCTGTTTTTCTAGGATCCACAGTGTTGCTTGTGGGATTATCATCTTTTTGCTTCCACTGCTTCTTGGTGATCTTCACTGTGGGATCAGGTCTTGGTGAATAAGTTCTGTCTGGATAACCATATAATTTGAAACAGAAAGGTCTGATATGTCCTTTTCTTCCACAGTAGTGGCATACCCAACCATAATATCTTCCTTTAGATCTGGGCCTATATCCAGATGCCTGTTGTCTCACTTGATGTTGGGGCATCTGTCTTGACATAGTGGGATCATAAGTACTAACAGATGGCACAAACTGTCTCACTGGTGGTTGTTTCTGATGAAGCAAGGATCTGTAGTCAAACCCAATACCTTTAGGATTTCCAGGTTTCTGTCCTATCTCCAGAATTTCGTCTAAAGCATCAGTACCTGTGTTCATCATCCGCAGTTGCTTGTTCATATTGTCAATCTTGGATTTAAGTAAAATAACCTCCTCATTGAGACCTGAGTTCATTTCCAGAAGTTTGTCCTTCTCAGCTTGCAAGAGAGCAATGGTCCTCTTTTGTTTTTCTAAAGTTCTACAAACTTCCTAACTTTTGAGACATAGCTCCTTGTAGGAATCAGCCAGTTCATCATATGTTACCTCTTCATCACAAGATTCATTGTCAGATGTACACACTCCAGTCAAGGCATTCACATGTTTTGCAGTTTCAGGTTCTTCTTCTGACTCATCTTCATCAGACCAAGAAACAGTCATCACCTTCCTTTGTTTCTTTAGATACGTTGCACACTCAGTTCTGATGTGACCATATCATTCGCATTCATGGCATTTCACCCCTTTGCTTTGATTGGTTTTGTCATCAGTTCTAGGTTTCCTCTGATTGTTGACATTTTTATAGATGCTGCGACTGTTGTCCGGAGCATGTGTCCTAGGGCGTCTGTCCATACTCTTCAGAACTTTATTAAATTGTTTACCCAACAACACAATAGCTTCAGAGATGCTCTCATCAGTATCTAAATTACTCTCCACATAATCTTCATCAGTGTTGGAGATGAAGGCAATGTTCTTGTCCTTCTTTTCAGATCTTTCATTAGCCTTTAATTCAAAAGTTTGAAGGGATCCAATCAGCTCATCAACTTTCATATTTCCAATATCTTGGGCCTCCTCAATTGCACATACTTTCATATCAAATTTCTTAGGCAGGGACCTGAGGATTTTGCTTACTAATTTTTCATCAGACATCTTTTCCCCCAATGATTCAAATGTGTTAGCATATTCTAGCACATTCATGTGAAAGTCATGAACACTCTCCCCTTCCTTCATTCTAAGATTCTCAAACTGTGTTGTCAGCAGTTGTAGCCTTGACTTCTTGACCTTTTGAGTACCTTCATGAGCTGTTCTTAGGATATCCCAAGCTTCCTTAGCAAAGTACATTGTTTAATCAACCTGAACATGTTTTTGTCTACACCATTAAACAAAGCATTCAGGGCTTTAGAGTTTCCAATAGCTGCAGTGTCTTCTGCTGTAGACCACTCCTCTTCTGGTTTTAACTCATCAGTATCAACATTATTTGCATCTTTTATTTTAGGATGGTCCCATGCTTTAATCACAGCCTTCCAAGCTCTGCTGTCTAGAGATTTCAAGAATGCTGTCATGCGTGATTTCCAAATGTCATAGTTCGAGCCATCCAACAGGGGTGGTCTGTTCACCAGTCCTCCTTCTCTATCCATTATGCCAGAAAATTCTTTCCCTGGAGCTCACCCACACAAAACAGGGTGCCTGCTCTGATGCCAATTGAAATTCCTGGCAGCCTGACTGACAGACGCTGTGCACAATGTTGGCACAACTGTCCGAGCACTTGTCCTACTCAGAACTAAAATAAGAATAACGCAGCGTAACAAAGCATGAAATAAAAGAAACACAACAGAAAGATAAAGTACACAGTGAGTTTGTTAACCCAGTTCGGAGCAACTCTCCTACTCTGGGGGATACCAATCCAGGAATGAATCCACTATTATAGTTCTAGTGAAAAGACCAACGTAAACACACTACTTGACTTTGCACCTAGACCCTACTAGTGTCAACTCTATCTAGGAACTCCTAGATATGAGACCTCGTCTCAATTCCTACCAACCACACAGACAGTGTTGTTATCAATCACAAAAAAGCACAAGTAAAAGAGACACACTCTAATGACACAAACTCACTCCGTACTTAAAAGCTTAGGAGCAGTTCACAATTCCAACTCAAACAAACACAGTCCTTAGCTTGAATCAGGAAGATACAAGCAAGGCTCACAATTAACAAGAGAAACCCTGAAAACCTTAAATGCACGCTTTTCTATTACACACGGTTTTCAGTAACCCTATTAGGGTTTGTCTTCACAAATATATATTACTGAGATAGCACGAGTTTGGGCTTCAAAACAGAGCATGGACATTGTCCGGTCCAGCTGGAAATTCTTCTAGAAACAATAAAAAGCTTCCAAAAATATAACGATATCTTTTGGAAAAATACCAAGGCAAGACCGTCTTTTACACATCATCAGATACACGCGCCTTGATCAGCAAGCTAGAGGAAAATAAAACTTCAAGCAAATCTTTGGAAGATTGCGTACAAAAATAAAGCGCTAGCTGGCGCGAAAAACACAGGTCACAAAATGTTGTTTCATATGCTACATCATCTGTCCAAGCATCTGGCTAGTAGATGTTTTTGCAAAATGTAGCCAATCTACAAAAACCCAACATATCTGAGGACTCTCATTGCAGCATCCCAGTGAGGTTTTCTAGGTTCTTGCATGAATTGACTCAATGTTTGTACAGAGTATACAATGTCAGGTCTAGTGATAGTAAGATAAATTAGCCTGCCAACGAGCCTTCTATATTTTGTTGGGTCATTTAGCACCACTCCATCCGTGGGAGTAAGTTTCAAATTTTTCTCCATTGGAAATTTGTCGGGGCGAGCACCTATCTGTCCTAAATCTTCCAAGATGTCCAGAGCATATTTTCTTTGAGACATGAAGATACCTTTCTTGGAGCGAGAGAATTCTATGCCCAAAAAATATTTCAAATCTCCAAGATCTTTGATACGGAAGCGCTTAAGAAGGAAGTCTTTAAGGCGTTTCATTTCTTGAAGATCGTTCCCTGTAAGAAGTATGTCATCAACATAAATGAGAACTGCTGTGAATGAAGTACCTTGTGATTTGATGAAGAGAGAGTAGTCGAACTTTGATTGTTGGTAACCAACCTTTTGAATGGCTTCAGAGAAAGTAGAGAACCAATTTCATAATGCTTGTTTGAGTCCATAAAGCGACTTGCTGAGCCGGCATACAATGTTCTCCCCCTGTCGGCGAAGACCGGGTGGAGGCTCTATGTACACTAATTCATGCAAATCACCATGAAGAAATGTGTTCTGCACATCTAACTGTTGTATGAACCAATTGCGAGCAACTGCAACAGCTAGAAGGCAGCGAAAAGTAGTAACTTTGGCAGTAGGGGAAAAGGTTTCTTGATAGGCAATCCCTTCAACCTGAGTGTATCCCTTAGCAACAAGGTGTGCCTTATAACGCTCTATGGTGCCGTCAGATTTATACTTTATTTTGTATACCCATTTGCAACTGATGAGCTTATGACCAAGAGGAAGAGGTACAAGGCTCCATGTGTTGTTTTGTTGTAATGCTTCTAATTTTGTATTCATTACTGCCTATCATTGTGGATCATGGACAGCTTGATCATAGGACTGAGGCTCTCTATGGGCTGTAATGTTAGCTAGAAAGGCACAATGTGTAGAAGAGATTCGTGAATATGAAAGATAATTAGATAGGGATACCGAGTACCTGACTTAGACGTTGGCTCTGAGGAGGATGTGTTGACTTTAGGGAACATGTGGTAGTCTTTATGCCATATCGGGGGGTTCTTGTCACGAAGGGATTGTCGAACTTGGGGAATGGGAGAAGTTTGAGGATTTGGAGTGTATGATGTGGGTGGAATTGATTCATTTATAGGTGAGGCAACGGAAGATGTTTCAGTAGGTGGTTGTGAAAGAATATTGGGTTCATGTGTGGGTGGTGTGGGAATAGGCCAATCATCCATGGCTTCAAAAGAAGGATGAGATGAAGTCAAGTTAGGTTTAGATGCCATTAGAATGGAAGGAAAATCAGTTTCACAAAATCTGACATCACGACTCACAAAGAAAGTCTTTGTCTCAGGATCATAAATTTTGTAACCTTTTTGTCCAGTAGGATATCCAACAAATAAACCTCTTTTTGCACGGGGATGAAATTTATGTGTAGAGTGGACAATAGTGGCATAACATAAGCAACCAAACACCCTCAGGTGATTAAGTGATGGTGGCTTGTTGTATAATAATTCAAAAGGCGATTTGTTGGATAATAACAGAGACGGCAATTGATTTATAAGGTAAACAACAGTTAATACACATTCGCCCCAAAATTCAAGCGGTAGATGTGAATGAAATATTAATGCTCGTGCCACGACAAGAATATGACGATGTTTGCGTTCCACAACTCCATTTTGTTGTGGAGTGTAAACGCAAGTTCGTTGATGTTCTATCCCTTGAGATTGGAAAAATTCCCTCATGGACATGAATTCAGAACCATTGTCAACTCTAATTGCCTTAACCGTTGCTTGAAATTGAGTATAAGCAAAATTAATGAAAGATTTCAAAATGTTTTGTGAATCTGATTTGTATTGCATGAGAAATAACCATGTGCATCTTGTAAAATCATCAACAATAGTTAAAAAAAAGCGTGCCCCTGAATGTGTGGGGATTTTATGAGGACCCCAAATATCACAATGTAATAAATCAAATGGAGTATGAGTTGATATAGAACTTAAAGGAAAAGGAAGTCTAGTTTGTTTAGCCATGGGGCAAACATTACAATTATTCTCAAAAGAAATGTTGCTGGTAGATAATAATGGAGAAACTAATTTGAGACGAGATGGGGATGGGTGTCCAAGGCGCATATGCCATAGGTTTGAGGGCTGAGAAACTTGATGAGAGACAGGAGTTCTTTGTAAGGGAAACATGTAATAGAGACCACTACGTTGTTCACCCGAGCCAATCATCTTCCTCATAGCTAAGTCCTGCAATACACAAAAGTCAGGGAATAAGATCACACAACAATTTAGAGACGTGGTGAGTATGCTAGCAGACATCAAGTTTAGCCGAAATGAAGGAACACATAAAACATCATGTAGGGTTATATTGTGTTGGATATTTGAGTGTTGGCTACATGTTTTGCTAAAATCAAATATACAAGCAGTACGTCTTCAGAAGCTGAAAATCTCACTTTGTGCATCTTCAGAAGCTGGGTCTTCAGAAGCTGAACAGTACTTCAGAAGCTGATGACTTCGCTCTGCGACGCCACTTTGCTCTGCAAAGTACTTCAGACGCACTGTTCAGACGTTGACTTTTGTTGACACGCACTGTTCAGACGCTGACTTTTGTTGACCTTCAGACGCACTGTTCAGACGCTGACTTTTGTTGACCTTCAGACGCACTGTTCAGACGCTGATTTTCGTTGACCTTCAAAAGCTGCATTTCAGAAGCATGTTCAGAAGCTGGTTTCTGCGTTCAGAATTTGTGTCTTCAAGCTGTTAATTCTCTCACATAATCTTTTGTAGATTTAATTGAAGATTTATCCAAGCTTCGTATTTTTGCGTGAAGATATTTGTTGAAGATTGGATTCAATTATTTGTGAATATATTTTCAAGGAAATCTTTGGAAAATATATTTCTGAATAATATGTGAGCTTCTATTTGCTTCTAAAAGAATTCTGGAAACATATCTTTGAAGATTTGGTTCGAATTTATGGTGATGCTGAAGATTATAAATAGAGGAAGCTGCTATTGAAGAATGTACATAAAAAACCAGAAGTTAGTATTGAAAGAGTCTTAGGTTTTTGAGTCTGTTAGTTGTGAGCTTCGGGCTCTGTCTTTTTGTACACCACTCATGTGTTTAGAGTTGGTTGTTTTTATTGAGTTGTAATCACTCAAAGCTTTTAAGCAAGAGTGACTATTTTATGTTTTGAAGAGTGTCTTCAACTTTGTTTGATTTGTTAAAGTCTGATAATCACTGGGGCAATGATTGACTGAGGGAAGTGAGAGGGGTCTCAGGTCTAGGAGTTCCTAGGTTGAAATACCACGGGTAGTGATTAAGTGAGAAGGGGGTGTTGTCATAGGGGCTGTGAAACAGGGCTGTGTCATAGGACTTCGAATTGATACTAATTTAGTGGATTTCCTTCCTGGCTTGGTAGCCTCTAGATGTAGGTGAAGTTGCACCGAACTGGGTTAACAAATCAACTGTGTTCCTTTACTTTCTGTCTTTTATATTTCTGCTTCTAAACTGTTGTTTGAATACTCTGTTTTACGGTTCAGAACCAGGTCCTGCCAGGAATTTCAATTGGCATCAGAGCAGGCACCCTGCCTGTTTTAGGGTGAGCTCCAGGGAAGGTTTTTCTGGCATAATGGACTCAGAAGGAGAATTAACTTATGAAGAATTTCTTGTCTCTTTCAAAGAACTATACAAGATGTATATAAATCAGAAGAAGACTGTCAGTCAACTACATGCTGAAAGAAGTGATCATCTAGCACAAATTTCTGAGCTCAATGACGAGGTAACCCAGCTGAACTCTCAACTTGATCACATGAAGAAGCAAATCAGGATGACGAACACTGGTATTGATATGCTTGAAAAGATTTTGGAGAGTCAGAACCAAGGGAAACCAAATGGTATAGGATTTGATGATAGGACCTTGAACAAACAGCAAAATTCAGTTAAAAAATTCATTCCAGCTGTGAAAACATGTGGTCCTATGATGTATAAGCCTAAGTTGGAACACCAGAACCAACCTCAGGGATCTAAGAGCAAGAAGACATCATCCTTGGGTATGCCATCACTGTGGTAAAAAGGGGCACATAAAGCCATTCTGTTACAAGCTGCATGGATACCCCAAGCACTTTCAGTAAAGAAAATCTGGACCTGTTGTAGTCAATGTCAAGAAGGTATGGAGACCAAAATGTGAAAGTATTGACAAGAATAGGAAAGGAAAGGCTGTTGCTGTTGCCAGCAAGCCCACTCCTGTTGCAAAGAAGAGTTTTGTTGCTGGACCACCTAAATGTTGGAGCAAAATGTTGGTTCCTGTACCAAAGAAGAAAGCACTAAAAGGAAAGGAAGTGGATCTTAGTAAGTCTGAAGATGTTGTTAAGCATGATACCATGCCCTGTGTTCAGAAGAGAATTACTGATCTTGAGAAGCATATTGCTGGGAAGAAGATTCATGTGAATGTGCCTGAAGCATACATTAACTAAACAGCTTCTGATGTTGTGTCTGATGATGAAATAGCATATGTTGCTGAGTTTGAAGACTGTCAATTTGTGACTGATGTCTTGTATTTCTGTTTGTGCTTCTGGTCTGCAGTTGTTGTTTTTTGTTTTGTTCTTCTGTGTGTGGATGCTATGTGGTTCTGATCCTAATGTTGGTGTTGTGATGGGTTCTGTGCTGATGTTTTTGATGCTGATTCTGAAACTGGTTCTGATGTGGTTCTTTGTGTGTTGTTCTGTGTTGTGCTAGTTATAAACTCTGAATAGAATTCAGTGATGTGCTTATGCTCCGTTTCTTGTGTTTCTCTGCTCCTGGTGATTGCTGGTTGTTTTGTCAACATTGTTTGGCTAAAAAGGGGGAGAAATAAGTATGTGTCTGTTTCAGAAGATGTTCAACAGTTCAGGGGGAGTTGGAGTTTCTGATTGATCTGTTTCAGGGGGAGTTCCTGAATGTCTGTTTCAGCGGGAGTTCCTGAGTTGTGCTGTTCCTGAGTATCTGTTCAGAGGTAGTTCAGGGGGAGTATATGTGTGAAATGTAGTGAATCATCCGCTGCTGACTCTGTTGCTACGTTTGTGTTATGTTCTTCATGGTTGCGTTCTTTGTTGTTTGAAGAATTTGCTTGTTGCTATGCTCAAATTGATTTTAGCCAAAAATTTGCCAAAGGGGTAGATTGTTGGATATTTGAGTGTTGGCTACATGTTTTGCTAAAATCAAATATACAAGCAGTACGTCTTCAGAAGCTGAAAATCTCACTTTGTGCATCTTCAGAAGCTGGGTCTTCAGAAGCTGAACAGTACTTCAGAAGCTGATGACTTCGCTCTGCGACGCCACTTTGCTCTGTTGGAACAAAATGTGTTTAACAAGTCTCTTATAAAGTAAGGGGGAGATTGTTGAAACATTTATGTGTAAACATATCTCTCTTTATGGTTTTGATGATAACAAAGTGTTAAATAGAAAATTGGTTATTTATTAATGCTTTGTTCAAGTGTTTTCAGAACCATGTGCTTTATGATTATTTATTAAGAATGGTTATGGAAGAACAAGCTTAGAGCAAGGAAGGAAAGCTAAGAAGCAATGTTGCAAAGCTATAAGGAAACTGGGTCTGAAGAAGTACTCCTGAAGTAGTGGTACTGAACTGAGAAGCTTCTGAAGTGGTCCTGAAGTGGTACTCCTGAAGTGCAGCTTCTGAGTCTGAAGGCAGCTTCTGATGTCTGGGTGCTTCTGAAGAAGTCAACGCAAAGTCAACTCCTGAAGCCAGCTTCTGATCCGTACAAGGCAGCTTCTGATGCAGCAACTTCTGATGCACTGTTCACAGAGAAGCTTCTGAAGCTGATGTGGCATGGAAAGTGACCAGTACTGTGCGCATTTAATGCCTGGATGTGTCAGAACAACTCAATGGAACAGTTGTCTCCCTGACCCAAACATTCTCCAGCTTTTAAGGTAGGCCATTTCAAAAATGGCTGCTGCTCTGTTTTGTTTGAAAAAGTGCAGCACACATTTGCAGAAATTCTAGCTTAGCTTGCAACGGCTCTTTTCCTCAAATCAAGCAAATCTTCAACAGCTATATTTCATCTATAAAAGGAAGAAGATTTGAAGAAGAATTTTTTATTGTCTAAGACTCTTGAAACGTATTGCTGAACCTGTGCTCTGTTTTCTGTGTAAAACTGTCAAGTTCAAAACTCTTAGAAATTCTCATAGTCTTTGTAACTTAGAATTTCTTAAGGTTAAGAGTCTTAACCTGTGTTGTATTAAGAGAACACCTCTGATATTTTATCAAGTGTTCATCCCAAACTCCTTTACTTGTAAACCAGTTTGGTCCTCAAAGTCTCAGTCTGTATACTGAGCATTTGTAACCTCATTCCTTTGTGGTTTGAGTCAGAAGCCTCTTGACTTAGTGTCTTGAGCATTGAGAAGTCTCTTGACTAAGTGTCTTGAGCATTGGAAGCCTCTTTCTTAGTGATTGAGCAGTGGAAGCCTCTTCCTTGGTGGTTGAGCACTAGAAGCCTCTTCCTTGGTGGTTGAGCAACTGGAAGTCTCTTTCTTAGTGATTGAGCAAAGTGTAATCTTCAGATTATAGTGAAACTCTCTTGTTGGAAAACAAGGGGACTGGACTACTTCTCACATTGAGAAGGAACCAGTATAAATTGTTGTGTCTCTCTCTTTCATTCTCTCCTTAACTTGTTTAATCCGCTGCATTTAATTCTGATAACAGTTCAGAACCTGGTTCTGAACTAGTGTTAAGTTTTAGAAAAGAAAAGAAACAAGTTTTTGAGTCACACAATTCAACCCCCCCTTCTTGTGTGTGTTTTTCTCACCTTCATGCTCTGCAAAGTACTTCAGACGCACTGTTCAGACGTTGACTTTTGTTGACCTTCAGACGCACTGTTCAAACGCTGACTTTTGTTGACCTTCAGACGCACTGTTCAGACGCTGACTTTCGTTGACCTTCAAAAGCTGCATTTCTGAAGCATGTTCAGAAGCTGGTTTCTGCGTTCAGAATTTGTGTCTTCAAGCTGTTAATTCTCTCACATAATCTTTTGTAGATTTAATTGAAGATTTATCCAAGCTTCGTATTTTTGCGTGAAGATATTTGTTGAAGATTCGATTCAATTATTTGTGAATATATTTTCAAGGAAATCTTTGGAAAATATATTTCTGAATAATATGTGAGCTTCTATTTGCTTCTAAAAGAATTCTGGAAACATATCTTTGAAGATTTGGTTCGAATTTATGGTGCTGCTGAAGATTATGAATAGAGGAAGCTGCTATTGAAGAATGTACATCAAAAACCAGAAGTTAGCATTGAAAGAGTCTTAGGTTTTTGAGTCTGTTAGTTGTGAGCTTCGTGCTCTTTCTTTTTGTACACCACTCATGTGTTTAGAGTTGGTTGTTTTTATTGAGTTGTAATCACTCAAAGCTTTTAAACAAGAGTGACTGTTTTATGTTTTGAAGAGTGTCTTCAACTTTGTTTGATTTGTTAAAGTCTGATAATCACTGGGGCAGTGATTGACTGAGGGAAGTGAGAGGGATCTCAGGTCTAGGAGTTCCTAGGTTGAAATACCACGGGTAGTGATTAAGTGAGAAGGGGCTGTGAAACAAGGGCTGTTGTCATAGGGGCTGTGAAACATGGCTGTGTCATAGGACTTCGAATTGATACTAATTAGTGGATTTCCTTCCTGGCTTGGTAGCCTCCAGATGTAGGTGAAGTTGCACCGAACTGGGTTAACAAATCAACTGTGTTCCTTTACTTTCTGTCTTTTATATTTCTGCTTCAGAACTGCTGTTTGAATACTCTGTTTTACGGTTCAGAACCAGGTCCTGCTAGGAATTTCATATTGGAACTGAATGATATGTCCCCAGTAGATGTGATTGGGGCTGAAGAGCCAGTGGTTAAATTGACAAATGGAATGGATGAAGACTTTGTTTCAGAGAGAATTGTGTGATCAGATGTGATATGATTAGTGGCTCCACTGTCCAAAATCCAAGGCATAGTGAATACATAATTAATAGAGGCATTAGAGAAGAGAGACAGACCTGCAGCATTAGCATGAGTGTTGTTATTACCAGCATTATTGTTTAAAGAAATCATAGTCAATGCGCGAGCAAGTTGTTGAATTTGATCTGTCGATAATTCAAGTGTAGATTGTGAAGGTTCTACTGCGTTCCCCGTAGGGAAAAACCTAGGTGCAACGCTTTGAGGTCCATGTTGTCACTGTTGTGATTGGTTCACCTTGTTGCTTTGATTTCCTATGTTGTTGGAACCCCATGTTCCATTTTTAAACCTGCATCGATCCTTTGCCCTTTCTTATTGCAGAAATTGCAATGAAATTTTAGAGTTCGACAGTTGTCAATGGTGTGGCCCTCTCTCTTACAGTGATCACAATGCTTGTCCTTGACAAGCTTGTTGGAGAAGTTGTTTGGATGACTGTGGATTGCAGCAGCAAATGGAGAAATTCTCATTTGTTTCAGAAGTCATTTGTCGTTGTGTTTCTTCTTGAATGACTAGGGAGTAGGCTTGTCGTACGTTAGGCAATGGTGACATCATGGGAATATTGTTGCGTACAGTGATGTAAGAGTCATTAAGGCCCATGAGAAATTGCATCAAGCGATCTTCTTCCCTTTGATCATCATGTGCCTTCATCTGGTTGCAAGTAGGAAGAGTGCGATGTGTTTCTAATTCATCCCAAAGACCTTTGATTTTTGTAAAATAGGTTGAGACTGACATGGTTCCTTCAGATAATGAGGCCAATGACTTTTAAATTTGATATATTGCTGGAATATTTTTCTGTGAAAACTGATCTTTAAAATCCTCCCATACCTGACAAGCAGTCTTGGCATGAATGACTCCTTTGGCCAGATCTGGTTCTACGGAATGTGCGAGCCATGACAAAATCATGATGTTGCACCGATTCCATAGAGCGTATTCCGCAGGTTGATCTTCTTCTGATGGTGCTTTGATGGATCCATTGATAAAACCCACTATGTTTTTGGTTGTGAGGGCATGGACCATCGATCTGCTCCATGATGAGTAATTGGTGCCATTCAATTTGTTGGGACAAGCAAATGACCAGGATGATCTGAAGGGTGAATGTAATATGAATTTGAAGAATCCATATCAGAATTGTTTTTGTTTGATTTGTTACTGTTGTTGTTTGATTTTTGCTGATGTGAACTTTCTGTTGGTTCTTCAGTTTCTGGATCGCGCTCTGATGCCATCTTAAGATAGCAGTATGAGAAATGAATATAGAATATGAGAACAATTTGGAATAGAATTCTGTTTGTTGTGTATTACTACATAGACCTCTTGGTCATATATATAACATATTTACAGAAGTATGTATGCTAATCATAAGGCATGACAGCCATGATCCTCCATCAGTGGGATTCTAAATTATTGTGAATCAAAAGGAAAATAAATATAGAGTC
The DNA here is from genome assembly GCA_018208015.1 of Medicago ruthenica. Taxonomy (NCBI): domain Eukaryota; kingdom Viridiplantae; phylum Streptophyta; class Magnoliopsida; order Fabales; family Fabaceae; genus Medicago; species Medicago ruthenica. The sequence continues at coordinate 12,049,652 of CM031372.1, forward strand.
AACTATCAAAGAAGGAAAACATATATACACATTAAATACAAAATTGTGCAGAAGATATTTCCTAACAAAGAAGAATAAGGATTTGGGATTTTAAATTGAAGAAGAATAAGAAGATTGTTTTAGAATTTGAGAATTTAGGGATTTAAAATCAATTGATAACATGTTAAAATGGTCTCTAATGTCACATCACCTATTATTTGTCTCAAAAAAAAAATTGCTAGCTCAGTGTATTTGGATATTTAACGCCCAAAACTAATAACAGGGACCACAATGACTAACGGATTTTGGAGTCAGTGGTTTTTTTGTATTTTTTTTTTTTGAGTCAAGAACTAGTCTAACAACACGATGCACATCTAGATATTAAAATGACTATTTATCTTTAAATGAAATACCATGCCACATGAACAAGGATGTGTTTCAACCTTGGGCAGTGTACCAGTTGTTTTCTTTGTTGACATATAACACTCCCTCAATTCTTTTTTAGTTACTTCAAACTATTGGTTTTTTGTTACAAACTATTTATCTTTTTTTATTAATATTCTAACCTTTTTTTTTTAAATAGAGATATATTTCATTAACCAAAATATATAGGGTTAATAGTGTTTTACCCCCCTGTAATATTGGCCATTTCCGGTTTCCCCCCCTGTAATTTTTTTTTAGATTCCATCCTTGTAATTTGTAGATTTTTTTTTGTTTTGGACCTTCATGGAAAATTTCGCCCCCTGTAATTTGAGCAAATTTCGGTTTACCCCCTGTAATTTGAGCAAATTTCGGTTTATTCCCCTGTTAATTTGAGCAAATTTCGGTTTACCCCCTTGTCATATCATCGATTTTGTACAGTCAAAAATCATCAAGGTCCAAAACCAAAAATCTTCAAATTACAAGGACTGAATCTAAAAAAAAAATTACAGGGGGGAAACACTACAAGAAATCAGGCTTTTAGAGACTGAATATTCAGTCGCTACATCAACAAAATCGGTCACTGATAGATTTAGTGACCGAAATAGCGACCAAAAATAAAAGTGGCTAAAACGCTGGTCGCTAATCCTTTGTGACCGGTCTAGCGACTGATTTTTTGCGACTGCTTTTGTGACTATACATAGAGACTGATTTTGTCACTGAATTTTGAGACGGAATTAGAGACTGATATAGAGACGTCTTTGGAGACTGATCCAGTGACGGAATCTAGCCACCGATTTAGACACCCTTTTCTTGGTTGAAATCAGCTAATTTAGTGACTTATTTTGTGACTGGGTTTGCCACTTAATTAGCCACCGAATTTAGAGACCGAATTTGTGACAGGAATTTATTTATTGTATTATAAATTATAGTCGCTATTTCGGTCGCTAACTGGATTTTTTTTTTTAATTGTTTGCTGAATAATATACTGGTCACTGTTTTGTGACTAAAAGAATTACAATATTTTTTTTAATTTTGTAATTTTATAACTGACATTTTTATTAAATTTCATACAGAAGATCAAAATAATTCAATGTAACATGATGAAAGAAATAACATTAACCATTTAATGCTACATACATAAACTAGTCAAAATATAATACTAAGGAACATAGGAGATTTGTGTATTCACAAAAGCCTTTGCTTGGTAGTCTTAACAAAATACATAATACTAACCAAAAGAAATTCCATTATTCCACAACAGAAACATATACCACACCCATCATACAATTTCAAATTGCCTACTTACAATATCTATCACAATATTAAATATCTAATCAAAAGGATCAATTCGCGGATCATGTTCGCTTGCCATAGCCATTCCAGTGCAAAGACATGTTGGACACATGACCTGCAATCAGAATTCAATATTACAGTTACAACATTACACTCAAGCATAAGTAACAACTACGATATATTGCTACAAACCCGGAAGGTAAGCGAACATATAGCCGATTAATCTAGGTAGCCAAGCTAATTAGTCTATGTCTAGACAACATGAAAAAGTTTTAGAGTTACTATTATCATCATCAAGGGAACAATGCTGACGTGGCCAAACTGTACCCGAGTGTTAATAAGGCACATGTCAAACTGACAGGTCCCAGTTTACGTTAATTGGGTGTTTTAAATAGAATAATGGTAGGAAACTGATTTCATTCGATTGTTTTTATGTTTGGTTGGGACTAGGAGAGACTACGCTCTCTAATTCTTAGAGGTTGCGTTAGTTTCTCTCTGTTTTCATGTAACCAACTTGGTTATTCATTATAATACCAGTTCCATTCAATATATATCGCTTGTCATTTACCCGATTATACCAGATCTATAACAGGCTTCCTTTTACTTAATTTGAAGTTTTAAAAGGGTGATTTATCATTTTCTAGCCAAACAAGTTCCTTTATCATTCTAAACGACAAAGGTTGAACCTTAAGCGATTGTTCATCCAAAACTGAAAGAAATGGCCATTTTTTAAAATTCAATTTTCATTGTATCTTCACTTCAGAATTGTAACCACAATTCTGATCTCATTAAATTGTAAACCATAATTCTTTTATTCATTTCTACTAGCTACTAAAAGTTCAATGTTATATTCGATTTGAAATATAAAGGATATTTTTTATCTAAAAAAATAAATGACTTGTTTGAACTTTAAATTAATTTAAAGGACTTCAGGTGCAATTTTGCCATGTTAATGTCATTAAAATGTGAGATCAAGCATTAATTATGTATATTATGGCAGTGTTTAAGTATAATTAGCGCAAAACTAGAAAGAAATGCAACAATAATTCTAAATGTCCAACCTTGCCAGATCCGGAGCAATTTGAACATCTCTCGGTTTTGGGTGGTGATAGAGGCAGATCTCCACCATTGAAGGAGGATACCGGTTCAATGAGGACAAGTGCTCCTGTGCTTGAACATCTAGCACATGCAAGATATCCTGACATGGAAAAAGTATAATAGGAATGTCAACTTTCTTGTAGTTCTGACATGGCAAAAGTATAATAGGAATGTCAACTTTCTTGTAGTTAAATTCAACAGATGAAGTTTTAAAATCTTTAAGTATTTCACAATATTTCAAATAGTAGCAGACAGTTTTTGCTTTGCCATCTCTTCCTTAACAGTTGAAAGCAGTAACAATTTCCATTAAGAAAGGGACAAAAAAACCACCAAAATGCTTCAATTCCACCATTCAGAAATTTGAATCCAAAAATGTAGATCTCATAAGTGGTTTTTGAAGTCTTACCAATACCAAGACAGTATTTGCATCTTTTCTGTTCCTGTTGTTTTACATTGTTTATCTCAACAACCATTAATGCAGAGATTACTCCAACAGCTCCACCAGAGAATGATGCCACAATAGGATCAACCTGACTACAATTTCAAACATAATTTAGTTATTATTATTGGAAAGTCAGAACAATAAATAGAATGAACTGATATTCATTCCAAGATTGATGATCTGACACCAATAGAATATCCCTCTAGATACATAATTTGCAGCTTTTATCCCACTAATAAGAGAAAAACAGGTTGCATAATACTGCCTGAGGTTTGCTGAAGTCTGCAGATAACACATGTAGTTGATTACCATTTGCCAAGCACTTCAAATTGAAAGCAAATTCTTTATACTCATAATTCAGAATCAGTCACATGAAACTTACCAAAGGAGGCAAGAATGGAATGAATGATGGGAAATTAGGAAGTTCATTCTCTTGCTCTTCTTTAAAAATTCCAAGCTCAACATTTTTAATTCTTTGCTGGATTCTAAGCCTACGAACCTACAAAATAACAAGAGTATATTGTTGATAAGAAAAGGGCATATCCCATAGAGTAAATGCATAAATGGTAATTTTAATTTTCAACAGGATCTTCGTATTAAACTTGGAAAGTCAATAAAGAAAGAAAAATGAATCAAAATAATGGCCAAAATCATAGCAAAAAAATCCATCTCAATTTTATCTATACATGAGCAGAGCAACCATAAGTAATAAAATCAAACTGTAGAACACATAAGTATTAAACTTTCTAGCAAAATTGTTCGTTGTAAGATTTTCATTTTTTAATATGACTCCTACAAGCAACAGTGATCTTAACTGAAAATGTCTATTGTAATAGATAAAAGTCTAAAACCATAAACCCCCAGTGTGATTATATACACTTATACGGAAAGAAAACAATAGTTGTTCTGGAAAACGGTTCAGTTCGGTTCGGTTCGGTTCTAACAGGTTCAGTTCGGTTCTAATAAACTGAAAAACGGTTCAGTTTGGTTCACACACAGTTTTGGTTATAAACCAAACTTTGCCCATCCCTAGATGTATCTATAGGCACCTAACCAGAACCCAAAACAGTCCCAAATAAAACAAACACAATCGAACCTAAAGGAATGAACAGGCCACAAATAAACTCAGCCAGAACACTCACAACAGCAGCAGCAATCACAGACCAATGCCAGCCCCAGCCCCAGCCCACACCAGCAGCAAAAAAAAATACACTCGCCTGCACACACTCGGCTGACAGCACCAGAAACCCACCTGTTATCTCGCATAAATTATTAGTTGCGAAGTGTTTCAAAATTGTTTGCACAAAAGATTGACTACTTACTTTGTTCAAATCTACTCAATTAAAAGTTGATACAGTGAGAGATAGAACTGAGTGTGATAGCACATCTAGGAAGCTTTGAGACCTTAAACCAAATAAAATAGACACCAAAAGCAATGTTGTCAGCGTGGATGGCAGAAAATAGCAGATTGTTAAAACTCCGCTACGCAATTGTGTTATAGCGCTACTATAGAAGCTATTTGTTAACATTTTGTATTAAATAGTGTGTTGTCTAAATCCTGCTTCGCTATAGCGGTATAGCACCGCTATAGCTGCTATTTAACAACACCGACCAAAATTAATCTTTAGTAAATGTCCAGCCTTTAGAATCTGAGGCAACAATTAATATTACCTGGACGAGAATGTAACAGCCTGCAAGTATTTCAAGAGCCTGCATCATTGTAGTCAGAGAAAAGTGAGTTACAAAGCTTAAAATGAGGTATGCAAGGTATGCAGTAACAAATAATAATGATAATAATAATAATAATCATAATAATAATAATAATAAAAAAAAATACAACCAAGTCAATCCCCAGTGCTAAAAAATAAATATATACGAAACATACCTTCAAGGTGGAAGAATTGGGACCCACAAGATGTTGCCTTCTTTTTACGAATCGCTCCTGCAGTCAAATATCAATGGAAGCTTCCTACCATCAGACTGATTTCTTTCTTTTTCGAAGCCTATATGAGAAAGGATGCAGAATAGGAAGTCCAAAGAGCTTATTGGAGCATGGAAGGAAAAACCTCCTCGGTTTTATGGTTCTTTTTGTTATATAATTTTGGAGTTGGGATCCTCTCCATTTCCCAAAAAAGAAATGGAGGTGTCCATTACTTTAGTTTTGAAATAAATGAAGAGAATAAATGCACACATTTTTAGAATTGGTGACACTAATTGAACATTTACACACAAAACTATACTCATAGAGATGTCCATTTATTTTATAAAATGAAGAGGATCTCTACTCAAAATTTTAGGGACTTTAGTACTTCATCACAAAATTTCACTGGAAGTTGTCTTGTAAGTGTTTAGTGAATTTCACTGCAGTTAAAAAAAATGAATTGAATCAACTAGCTATAAATTCTATCTTATATGTGTAAATCCTATTGTTTTCATGGTAGTCAATCATAAACAGAAGCACTGTAGCATTGTTGTACGGCAGCAGGTGACAACTACATGATTTCCTTCATTGCAACTGCCATTGCAGCAAATCACAGCTGCAATTGCGAACAGGGGTAAACATATGATTATTCATATCAACTATCAAGGCTGTTCATGTTTCGGTTCAAGAAGAAAACTGAACCATGTCTACAGTTTGGAAAAACTGAACTGAACTATTTATAGTTTGGGCCGAACCAAACCGGTGTTATGATTCGGTGAACAGGTTCTTTATTTTCAAACTGAACCGAACCATTTCTTTCCTATTTTCAATAGAATTGTTTCTTACCTATTTCCAGAGAAAGGAGAATCGCAACTCCATCGTTTCATTTCATAAGCTTCTCATCTTTTAATCTTCATAAAATTAAATTCCATTTCAATGAAAACAGATCTAGTGCCAACACCTCAAACGTATTATTATTTTTGTTCAATTCAATGGGAGAGTCACTGTTTACCTCTGTGCCCTCACCGTACCTAAACCGATGTGATATTTTCCACACAAACTGATTCAATTACAGTGACGGAGATTTCTACAATTAACATCAACAGAGTCTCAAGCCGTACAGAGGAAATCCCAGACGAGTGCTTAGTCGATTGGAAAAGCTGTTCTACTGTGTACTTGTTCCTTCTCTGTTTGTGTTTTTTGTTTCGATTTAAGTACTGGTGCGAACTGAATCTAAGTTTGAGCTGATACGTATTTTAAGTTTGACTATGTGTTGTGGGGGAAAGTTTTGATTTCGTCACAAAGTTCGCCCTGTGTTGCAACTGGGAATTAACAAGCACCAGACAACGATGTTTTCCCTCTGATTTCGCATTGATTCTGACTTAGTGTTGTATGGTTCGGTTCTTGAAATGTTTGATTTGGTTATTGCGGTCGGTTGCAGTTAATGAACTGTTTAAATCAAAGAAATAGTTCGCTTCATTTAAAGGTGGTTCAGTTCAGTTAGGCAGTTCTTTTGGACAACCCTAGTTCATATAGACACATAACCTAACCTGTTTTGAATTTGACCCTTAATACACATATGCTCAGTCCAATCCAGTTAGGTAACTGAACAGCAAACATAACACAGAGGACTAAGAAGGAAACCAAGTAAGAATCTGACAGAGGCTTTGATATTACTGAGATTAAAACAAAACAAAGAAAACCACGAAGGAAGAAGGGAGGACAAGAGAACATCACAACAGTAAGAACTAAGAACCAATATGCAAAGTAGTAAAAATATTTGCATTACAAAGTCCAAAATTCTAGTAAGTAAAGTTTAACTAAAATAAGAGAGGCAGCTCATTGAGGTTACCTTGTTGCGAACCAACCCACTAATTTTCATGATGTCGCATTGCATTTCATCGTCAAGTATTTTTATTGCCTGAGAAACACAATAAACATACAAGCACCTAAATCAGCCAACTGTTTCATATATCATAAATAAAAAATTAACACAAAATTAAGCCACACATATAAATACTTGGATATGGTTCCAATAAGTTTTTAACTTCTATAAAATAATCTCTTATCAAGCATAGCCCTTCCAAACTTTTTTTCATCAATTTTAGTCTTGAAGTCAACAATTTAGGGTCTACATTTAATCATGATGTCAACGGATTAGAGTCTAAACTGGATAAGATGATAAGATGATATTTTGTAGGCACTGCTGTTTGGTTCCCGAAAAAAAACATTTTTGAATAAATAGTTTGATTAAGCGCTTATAACATAAGTTCTTATCATATAAGGCTGACGTATAAACTATTTCTATAACAAAAACTAAAGTCGAATAACTTTCATATAAGCTATAAGTTATGTTCATAAGTTATGTTATCCTACAGTGTTTATTGAAATAAGCTGAAAACAACTAATGGATATGCCATAAGCTGTTTTTATAAGCTCTGCCAAGCAGTATGCTAGTAGATGACCTCAAAAAAGTCAATCCAAACAAACCCTAAAATAATACTTAACCCTATAGCTTATAACATACTACAACCAAATGAATAATAAGAATAACCTGGGGAGCAGGAACACTGCGAGAAAGAAGCCTGATAAGATCCCTAGCTTTAACAATAATATAAGGATCCTTGGTCTTTCTGGTTGTTGAAACTGTCATTGAACCCTTAACCTATGAAATGTGAATGTAACAAACAAAGAACACATTATCATTGAAAACAGAAACAGGGGATTGTTTGTACAAACAAAGAAAACAGAATAGCATGGGTCTGGTAGAGGAAGATTTACAGAACAGAGCAAACACAAACCAAAAGCTATGGAACAGAAGTTACCAACCTGAGGAAGAAGAAGCAAACGACGGCGAGAATCAAACACGAGTGAACGACGGCGAGAATCAAACACGAGTGAAAGACGACGAGAATCAAACACGGTTGAACGACGGCGTAACACGAGTGAATGACGGCGTTTTACGGCGAACGACGCGTTTGGGTCTGGTAGAGGAAGAGAGAAGTTGGGCGTTTTACGGCGAACGACTATGTGTTGTGCTTTGGAACGGCGCAGAAGAATGGAGAGTCCAGAAAGTGTCTCCTTTTGTCCGATCTCGTCGCATTGTGGCCGGATCTGGCTTGAGAAGCTGTTAGACGGTGGTGAAATTAAGAAGAGTGGAGGCGGCTCTGTGTTTGAGACGGTGGTGAAAGAAGAGTGGAGGCGGATCTGGCTTGAGAAGCTGTTTGAGACAAAACCTAATTTGAGAAAGTGTGTGAAACGTGGAAGGAAAACTAAATGAGAGGAGGAAAAAAAATTAATATTAAACCACTTAAATAATTTTGCGACTGATTTAGAGACCAACAAATCCTTTACTCATTATCTCCCGGGTTCAGTCTCTAAATCAGTCTCTAGAGTGACCGATTTATTTTGGTCTCTGATAAGGTCACTAAATAGCAGTTTTCTAGTAGTGAAAACCGGAAATGGCCAATATTACAGGGGGGTAAAGTACTATTAACCCAAATATATATTACAAACTTCATGGCAACAAGAAACCATAAATAAAGAATCCCAAGCAATGCTTTTACAACAAAAGACTAAAACCTTACAAGCTTAACATTAGGTTCTTTAACTTCTTAGATTGTGACGAGGACCGATATGCTATCTTTCTTTAGTGAATCTTGTTTGTAATAATTGATTTGTTTTAAAATTTAGATTGCTTTTATTTTTGAGTTGTATAAAGCTCCTTGTTTTTCTAGTTCTTTATTGGGCCTTATAGGTGATGGCCAATGTGTAGGTATAAATAACAATCTTGTTATCATTTTTTAGAAGGTTTATACACAATTTGATATTTCAATCTTTGATTGAAGGGAGAGTTAGAATTGCTCTTTCTAGGTTCTTGGATGAATCAAATCTATATTCCTATCAAGAGTATCTTATTCTCGTGGCGGATCCACAATTCGATTTTATCGCATCTTAAATGTGACGATTGTTCTTCTCATTTCTCATTAATTCCAATTGTTATGTTTTCTTTCTATTCCTAATTTGGTTAACTTTCTTAGATTTTCCTTCATTTTCTATCTCATTCAAGAAATTTAGAATTTTTTTTTCTGACCCCCTATCCAAAAAAAATTATTTTTTTGACCCCCTTTGAAAATTATTTACCAAAATGACCCACTTTCATTTTTGGTGTTTTTTTTTTGTCGTTTTGTGTCATTACCGCCATTCCAATTGGCGGTAATGGCAGTTTTTTTCAGGGGGTGCAGGCGTAATAGTAATGTGTCAGGGAGCAGTTTTTTTTTAATAATTTTCTGGCCATTACCGCCGTTTGGATTGGCGGTAATGGGCCTGCCCATTTTTTTCGTTTTCTTTATATCCCTACCCCTATAAATACCCCACACCTCCCCTTTCATCCAAATTCACTTAAATTTTTTCTTACATTTTTCTCACTTCTTCCACATTATGTCTGATTCTGGTTCAGATACAATTTCTTCTTCTTCTTCTCCTCCTCCTCCTCCTCCCCCTTTAAGATTGGTCACTATTAAATTTGATCAATATATACGACCTTTTGAAATGGTAGTAACTCCATGTATAACTTTAGTGGTGTTTAAAAATTATCTCAATCATATTTTTCGTCTAGCTAATGAGCCTTTACGAAAAGTCAGTAAGATTTATTACGGAGAGCGGTTTATCGATTTGGGATCACATAAAGACTTTGATTACTATTACGAATACAAACTTCTGAAGAATGATGCTGATGTTCAATAGATGTTTTCATCTGAAGAAAATGCAGAAGGTCAATGGTATCTTGACGTTAAGTCAGAATAGTCGATACGTGGAGAATCAATTGGTTCAATGTTGTTTGTTTGTTTGTTTAAGTTAATGTAATTTGGTTTGAGTAATTTGTTAATTAATTATATATTTTCGTGTTTGTCTTGTCTCGTCTATTATATTATTTAATTAACATAATTAAAATAAACATTAAAATCATAATACGTGGATATTTTTTAATCGACGAAATTTGATTAAAAATTAAAAAAAAAGTCACAAATAATTATAAAAGCTTGGTTGAACACATAATTGATAATGAAATTAACTACTGGTTATTTAGGGTCGGACAATTTCTCCTAATACGTCCGAAATGCCGACACAACCCACACAGTCTCGGTGTCGGTCTTCTTTCTTCCACCACCTCGTCCATTTCAGTCCTAATGCGAGTACTATTGGGTCGACCTTTCTTTAGTCTTCGCATATCTGGATTATGGCAAAGCTTGGGACCATTGTATGGGGGCAAATAACTCTTGTCGTGGACAACCTTAAATGATGTGTTGTAAATGACATAAACACTCTTGTTTTTGAACACATCTGAAATAAGGGTTGTGTAGTCATAGTGAAATGAAGAACACGTGGCTATGACATGGGAACAAGGCAAATACAAAGCTTGATATTCCCACAATCACACCACCCTGCTTGGAGGTCCACCTTGAAAGTTCCCATTGGTCATCCCTCCCTGTAGTTGACGGTCTCACGGACAGAGAAGGTATACCTCTCTCGGTCAAACTGTTCGACTTGATGGGTGTTGGACTTACCAATGTCATCCTTAATCACATTCTGGCAATATTCGTTGAACACATCTCCAGAACCTACTGTAATATCCCGCTTAGACGTAACTTTTATCTGTATCATATAAGTTCGAGTGAGCAAGGGCATAAACGTAATTGTGCAAGAAAGGGGATTTTAAATATTGAGGCAAGGCTTTGTTCTTTCATTTTTCCTCTTCTTCTCTCTCTCTACAAAGCTGAAAACTTCTCTCTCTCTCTCTCACTAAGGCTCACGCCACCCTCTCCTTGCCACCATCCATCAATTTTCCTTCCAAAAACTCTTGGGTCACAAGCAAGCTAGCTTTGGGAGACTTAGAACAAGAGGAAGCTAAGGAAGAATCAAGGAAGGAAAGAAGATTGAAGCTAGGGATGGACAAGCTTGGCAAAGGATCAGAATCACAATAATTGCTAGGTGAGCTCCCTAGGATTTTAGAACCCACTTTGAGTGAGTTTGGGTGTGATTTATGTTATGAGCAATGTTTAGAAAGTTTTGTGGCCTAATCCCTACACTTGCTAATTCCTTGTTCAATCATGTTTTAACTGTCAATTTCCAATAGAAAATCATTCCTAACATCATTGGGATGCTTGGGTAAGTTGGATTGAGCTAAAATGGTGAAAAATATGATTTTTAACCAATTTCTGAACTGTCAAGCTCGCTGCAGCGAGCAGACCATTTCTAATTCTGGTCCTGGTCGCTATAGCCACGGATCCATCGCTACAGCGCGCTCACCAGAAACAGCTTGGTCAGCTGGGCTGTTTCGGGTGATCTGACGCGTCTGTACGAGGTTTTTCACTACCGTTTTCTCCAAAAACTTTAAGGAACTAAAGAACACCATTTTAACTCGTCCAAAAAGCTTCCAAATGGATGAGATCTTGAAGGAGCAAGGAATATGCAATGTATGGGAAATGCTAGATTAAAGGGTAGACGAACCGGAAATGATTATAAGTGGGATAGTAAGCCCTAAGTATGACATATGGTAATGATGTGTCTAGATCCTTTGATAGGATAGCAAGTTGATGTACTCAATTAAGTGTACGAAAGTACAAGGAATGTTTCAACATTCAAAGCTTCAGATAAGCTTAAGGGGGTTCAGTTTCCCAACAATGATTAAGTGGCTTATGAGAACGATAAGCTTAGAACCTTATGTTATAAGTTAAGTATCACATGATTATTTACGTGATGAATGCATCAGATATGCATATGTTCAGATGATGTATCAGATATACATATGATAAGTTAAGATTTATATTATAAAGTTTATACGTGTTCAGCAGACTCCGGATTATGCCGGATGGGATTTTTCCGAAAGGGCTATCCACACGTAAGTTTTATAGATTATGTTAACGTGTTCATCAGACTCCGGATTATGCCGGATAGGACTTCTCCGAGAGGGTTGTCCACACGTATGTTTAAGATGTAAACATGTCCTGCAGACTCCGGATTATGCCGGATGGGACTTCTCCGAGAGGGTTGTCCACATGTAAGGTTTAAGTTATGTCCAGCAGGCTCCGGATTATGCCGGATGGGACTTCTCTGAGAGGGTTGTCCACATAACGATAAGAGGAGTCCGGTGATTAGCCTCAAATAGGAATTTTCACCGGTTATCAGGGGAATGTGCTCCGGGGTTACTCCACTCGGGGGCATTTCGTAAAATGAACTCAGATAATTATTGTATGTTCAACGCTAACTTTCTAACTTTATGTTAAGTAAGATGTATATGTATTTATTACATGAGTTTATGACAAGTTAGTCATCGGATAGTAGTTATCAGAAAATGATCATAGGATGTCCTCAGATCACTAAGTATGAGATTATGATATGTTATGAATATGAAAGAGTTATGCAGTGATCCTAGTTTTCCCCTCGATCACCAAGTTATCAGGATATAGTCTAGTTTTCATGACTATACAGTTATCAGGTTCAGGCAGGTATAAACCCTTTATGGGTAAGACTAAAGCTTGGCGATCATAGGATTCCCCGAGATTGCCAAAAGTAGGCATGGCGACCCTAGGTTCCCTGTGGTTGCCAACAGTAGGTTGGGGTGGAGCTCACGGAGACATTATGTCTCATCCCAATCCTTCTGGTGCAGGTTTACAGGTAAGCACGAGGTTCATGAAGAAGTTCTTCAGGAAGACGCTGGATGGAGTGCAGTTGCTCGTCATGAACCAGCACAGGAGTTTATCAGACTTTGTATAAGTATTTTTGTGGTACTTGATTATTGTATAACGAGCAAAAATCTGTATTCATTCGGTTGTTGTATATTATTATTATTATTGAAAAATTTGATGTATCCAGTATCAGTTAACGCACATGCTAATATTCTAGATTAAATTAGTATGGGTGTTATACCTATCCTTGCAAACGCACTTTGAGCCCTTTCGGCAAAAAGACATGCCAACCTATAGTATGTTGATTGAACTATAGGTGTAATAGGTAGGTTTCGAGTTCCCTTAAACACAGAGTTCCATGACTCAACGATGTTGCTTGTCATGTGGCCCCATCGTCGACCCCCGTCATATGCTTGAGTTCATTTTTCTTTTGGGATATTGTCCACCCAATCTAACACACGTTGATTTGCCTCTTGGATTATACCGCGGTAGTATTCGAACATGGTTATGTTTAGGGCATATCCTGTATATAATGGAAAAAAATTAGTCATATAGTGAAGTTAATAAAAACACGAATTAAAAAATTTGAAAGAAAATATTTATACCCATATTATTTACTACATCCTTTAAATCTCCATCCTTGATTGTCCTCATGAAGTTTTGCTTGATGTGTCTGATGCAGTACACATGAGTTGAACCAGTTTCTTGCCAACCATTCCGTGGGTCGTTGAATGCGCTTTTAAGCGATTCATGTCTGTCGGAGATCATGCAGACGTCAATTTCTCGTGTGACATGCCTTTTAAGATTTTTTAGGAAAAAACTTCATCCCTCCTTTGTCTCACCTTCAACAAGCGCAAAGGCCACAGAATTGTTTTGTTGTTACCATCTTGCGCAACCGCAAACAACAATGTTCCCTTGTACTTGCCATACAACCACGTTCCGTCGACATGGACAACTGGTTTACAATACTTAAACCCATGGATGCATGGATAGAAGGCCCATAATAGACGATGCAATTGTGTCTCTCCATTTGCGGCAATTTGCGTCTTCAAATCGAAGATTGTTCCTGGCATTGTCTCCTTCATCACGTTCAACCATTGCGGAAGAACATTATAAGATTCCTCCCAATTCCCGTAAATCGATTCGATTGCCGCATTCTTCGCCTTCCACGCCTTTCTATACGTGGTTGTGTAGTTGAACTTTTCTCTTATATGCGCAATGATCAACTTAGGCTTTATGGAGGCATCTGCATACACAAGGGTTTTGATGGTGTCGCTTATAATTTTGTAGTTGAGCTTGCGGTGATCTTGTGACATTGAAAACGATGTGCAGTTGTGTGGACCGATCATGGTCCCAATTTTCCATTTGCCACTCCTTTTCCTGTAGGACGCTCTCAACTTAAATTGACATGTTTCGTGTGTACATTGAATAACATATCTTCCTGGATCGGAGTGTATGACAACGTAATCCAGTGAACGTCTGATGTGGTATGACTTGATGGCATGCAAACAATCTTCTTTGGTGCGAAACGTCATTCCTTTCGCAATAGCTCCATCGAAGGCAACATTCGTATTCCAGTGATCGTCGGTGGGAATAGCATCATATGCAGCAACGTCAACGTTACGCATATGTAGCGGTGGACAATAAGCGGCTCTGATCGGTACTGCCTCTTACGGTGGTTGTGCTTGTGCGCCAGACAAAATGTTGTCCAAGATGTCTTCATGCCCATCGTCTTCTTTGTCATCCTCATGCTGAAGTGATTCGTCTTCGTCACTTTCACTACTACATACTTCTTCTTGAATGTTATCTGGAATGTCTTGAAATTGTTGACGGAAAATTTCTGGTAGTGCTGTTTGTGTTTGTGGTTGCAGTTGCGTTTGAGGTGGTCGTTATGAAGACGACGGTTCAAATTCACATTGTGTCTTTGAGAATGGTTGTGATGAAAATGGTTCATATTCGTCATGTGTTTGTGAGAAAGGTTGTGACAAAAATGGTTGATATTCGTATTGTGTGTGTGAGAAAGGTTGGATGTACGGTAAATTTTGTGAAGACGATGGTTGAATTCTGTGCCGGTTCATATTCATACGGTGGTGTTTGAGTGTGTTGCGGTACTTGACGGGGTTGTGGTGTTTGACGAGGTTGTGGAATTTCCTGATTTACTACCGTAACTGATAACTCAACTGCACCGAGTACCTCAAAAGATTTATAATTGGCAAACATCTCTGCAACATCACCGTTATCAAAAATTTCTACGTCGTTGTACTGGACATGACCTGCAGCAAAGCTTTGTGGTGCTCGGTAAATAATTTTAGATATCACTTCATAATCACTTATGTGTAACTTTTGCTCTATTCTTTTTTTTTTTCAAGTGATCAAACGTGCTTTTCACACTTATGTTAAAACATTTTCTTCATTCACTTTCAAAAAATGAACCAAACTGGTTTCTTAAAACTTTTCCATTGTAATGAACAATGAGAAATACATTTTCTGGTGTTGGTTTATCTGTGTGTTAAAACATTTTGCATGTTATAAATTGTTACGAGGAAAAACATTTATAGGCAAGCAAATATGCCACGTGGAGTGTTACAATTGGCTGGTCCATTACAGCCAATTGATTTGGCGGTAATGAGTTACTTTTTGTCAGGTGCTACAGTTACAATGCAGGCAAAAAAACAAATGCAGTAGAACACGCGGACGGTGGAAAATTAAGTGGAACAAAAGCCATGCAAGTACCAGGACACATGACATAATTTAATTGGCTCATTCATTACCATGCTTACTTTTTCTACACGTTCTACAGTGCATGTACAACAATTATGCAGGATAGAAATTGCAGAAAGGATGGGAATTGGACGGTACTGAAAGCATGCATAATTGGTGAGGGGACAATACATAGGTAGTGTTCAATGCATCTTTATAGTATGCAAATTTTTCAACTATAAATTGAACACTTATGCATATAATTTTTTCATGGCAGACTTCGTTCGTATAATTTTTTAACTATAAATATTTTTAAGTACTAGTTGTTTTAAAATCATCTCAAGATGGAACAATTCCTTTATCTAGGCAACAAACATAGATCCCGTCATATTTCAGAAACACTAAATGTAAGTTTATTTTATTAATTTTATCTGTAATTTTTTCCGTTAATTTCGTTAATTTATTTATTTCGTTAATTTAGTTTAATTATTCAGCAATATAAGTACCACACTACTGCAATTGAAAAATTCACACAACTTTCTTCTTCGGTCTCTCCTTCATATTTTTCCTAAGTGTTTTTCACACAGCCTCTATTTTATTAATTTTATCTGTTAATTTTTTTCGTTAATTTTGTTTTACACACAAAATTGGATGATTAATCATTCGTTAATTTTTTTTTGTAGGACGAGGAAAAACATTATATATGGAATCGCTGTCATATAGTGGATTTCGTCGTGCCGTCGTCCATTATTGATATGTTAAAGGTAGCTGGTTTATGGGAGGTTACTAAAATTAATAAATACAGGGTCGATAATCGTCTAATAACCGCTTTATTAGAACGATGGAGGCCAGAGACACACATTCCTTTTTCTTTCAGGCGAGTGTACAATAACGTTAGAAGACGTTCATATGCTCCTTGGTTTAAAGGTTAACGGTGCACCGGTTACCGGACCTACGACCGTATCGTGGGAAGTAGTTGAAGAAATTTTAGGAAATATGCCTAATAAAAAAAGGCGTGACGGTCTGCAAATAAAATTAAATTGGTTAGAATCATATATTGTAGGTAATGGGGAAACAGGTCCCCCCACAGTTCAACACCTGTTTAGAGCATATGTTTTATACTTGATAGGCACTCGTTTAATGCCTAATTATACTCGCAACCTTGTACATATAAAATGGTTGTCATTTTTTAATAAATCACCACAGGAGATTGGACAGTACAGTTGGGGTTCTGCTTGTTTGGCCACGCTTTACAGAGCTATGTGTGACGCCGCAATACATGCTGTTAGCGACGTGTCTGGGTGCACAATACTCCTACAGGCATGTGCATGGTCAAGAATGTCATGCATATCTCCCGTGCCAAAGAACCCACCACAACATGAAAGACAACCTCCTTTAGCAACTATGTAAGCTAAATAAATATATTATTTCTTATTAATTTTTAAATTCAATTATCAGGTATATTAATTATCTCATTTTAATAATATTAACTAGATGGCTAGTATGTGGGAGTAAATATATGGAAAATCCTCGGCATAATCTCCTTTCAACACGTTCAAAAATCGACAATATGACATTCGATCAGGTATTAATTTTTTTATTTTCATTATTACTTTTTAACCAACATTAGAATACTAACATTCCCCTTTTTAAACAGTTCTGCTGGAGGCCCTATCTCCACATCCATTACAGCAACGAAGAGGAAAGCCATATATGGTCTGCAAACACGTATCTCATCTGTTTCGAGATAGTCGAAAGGCATCATACAGATAGAGTGAGACTTCAATTTGGCTTACCTCAACTTCCACCTGTCATGCCAGAAGATATTAAACATTTCCACAAGTTATCTTTGGCAAATACAAAAATAAAAGGCTCGTGGGGAGATCAATTTTAGTTTCAAATCCAAAATTGGAACAATCGTCTTCAGTTGGCACTTGACGGAGTTAAATATAACCATTTGGTTTATCCAAACCGTCAATATTTTGAATGGTATTGGACCTTTTTTAGAGATCATATGTGGATTTCTAGAGAAGCGCTGTTGCGAAACTCAATGGTAGAATATTCCAAAATTTTACAACAATTGCCGTCGGAATATCCCGCAACACCAGCAACCTATCAAACACCACCAGACCCCTATTTTGTGCCAGATGCAAACATCTGGTCAGATACCCCTCCACCCTTTAGCCAATTCATCCCACTTACTTTGACCCAAGCTTCAACCAATCCACTAGCTACAACTACAACCAAACTTACCAATCCCCACCACAACCCACAAACCAGTTCCCACAACACTCCCCAATACCATATCCAAGCTACTCCCAACAGAGTCATCATGGAGAAAGCTCCCGAACATCAAACTATTCCATCGATGACTTTAATCCAACCCAAAACACACCCCACAGCAGTTACCCAGAATACTCCTCTTTCAACCTACCAACCCCTCCAACCATTGTAAACTATCCAGAAACAAACTACACCCCACAATGGCCACAAACACAAATCAATCCCATAGAAACACTGGCTGCGGGGTTTAACGACGACGATTTTGTAAATGATATTTGGGCAAACTCTGTCCCACCACAAATGCAAAATGAGGCTAATTTGGAAACAAATGAAGCTGAAATAAACTACGAGGAAGTGGAAGAGGAAGAGGAAGACCAACATCAACCCCAACGACCCGTACGAACTCAAAAAAATAAATTTTGTGCTACGGGAAGTCATAATTTACATTGGGGTAACTGGTTTAGAAGAAAAAAATAGCATGGCCTAAATGATGTAATTATTTTATTTTAAATCAATATATTTTTTTTATTATTTTGGTTTTTTTTATTTTATTACCAAAATAAGGGGGGTGGGGAAAGAAAAAAAATAAAGAAAACGAAAAAAAATGGGCAGGCCCATTACCGCCAATCCGAACGGCTGTAATGGGCAGAAAATTATTAAAAAAAAATCTGCTCCCTGACACATTACTATTACGCCTGCACCTCCCTGAAAAAAAAATTGTCATTACCGCCAATTGGAATGGCGCTAATGGCACAAAACGACAAAAAAAACACACAAAATGAAAGTGGGTCATTTTGGTAAATAACTTTTAAAAGGGGTCAAAAAAATAATTTTTTTTGGATAGGGGGTCAGAATTTTTTTTTTCTTCAGAAATTTACACTAAGGTCAAAGATCCTTGTATGGTGAATCTTTATCGGATCACATTAGACTATAATCCTTTAGTGTAACCATTTATTATTTTCAATATATTTATCTCTAAACAATAAATATTTAAAAGTATTATTAGAAAAATAATAATTAATGTTACACTAGACAAAGAAATACTTAATATTGCGTTGAATTTTAAAAATGATAAGTAAAAAAAAATCTATGAAAGTGACAAATAAAAAAAGAGTGATTTTTTTTATTTACTTTAGTTGGCAGTTACTAGACAAGTAAGAGCAGGATATTAATTCTCATCCTTGCTTGCTCCAATACCTGTACTTGTAATAGTCAACTAATATAGTTTTGTTTCCAACCTAACATATAATCATAGCAATTTGTTGACATGCTTGGTTCATGTCGGTGGAAATTAAGGTCAACTAATTCATTTAAATGGCGACAAAGGATCACGTAGCTGTCCCATTGAAATGAGAATAGTACCAAACTAAATTAAAAATTGGATGTTTATATAACATCCCAATAAAAATCATTATATTTTTAAGTATTTGGATTCTAGTTCTAGTCAAAAACTTACCACATAAACCAATAAATATTAATAGTAGCTCAAAGATAGTGTTATAATATTTTCCTCAAAAAAAAGAAGATAGTGTTATAATATTAGACTTGACGAGCAAAAGTCATCACAAAACACTTGTATCCATGTAAAATATTTTGGGCTTTTTGTAGCGATTTCAACTTAAAGGCCAGTTCCCAAAGTCACACCTCCCTTTTCAAACCAGGCATTGTTTTGTTACACATGTAACACATCAACCGTATTTATCATTTTTTTTTATAAAATTATCAAAGTTACTTAGTCGACATTCAAACCAAAAAATATTTTTAAATTGGTTCAACAAAATGTGTTTGGCATATTTTTGGGATCTATGGTCTGTTTGGCAGGGATGAAAGCAAGTGGAAACAAAGGGGGAGGGTTGAAATTTGAAAACAATCAATGAACGAATTCAAATTAGTACTTATTTTCACAATAATTAAAATTTAGTGATTAAGTGAAATGGAATAAAAACTAGAAGTGTATATTGACAAAAAAAATCACGGCAACTTCATGCACTTTTTCCTTTTTATATTAGTATACGAAGACTAGAAAAATGCTCTTTGAAGGTTAGTTTCTATAATTATTCTGATGCCTTAGACCATGGACTGTTTTGATGTGTACTGTATACTTTTTTTTTTAATGTGTTTAAACAGTTATTGGATCCGTGCCTAATTTCTCGTTCATAGTTTCTCAAATAAAACAACAAATTAGAGAGATGTTTATTTTGATTTAACCTTGTTAGATTTTGAAATAATACAGAGTTTTTGATTGAACATTTGATTCATCATTTCTCTACACTTATATGTGAGAATTTGACAATTAGACTATTTGATCAATAAACAAAATAAATCTTATTAGTGTTCACAAAAAATCAACGATGTAAAAATCAACATAATTTTACAGGTACAACACCGCTGCCGATGAACTCGGTCACCATCATCGGTCGTGATCTCACCAACTTTGACCATCGTTTTTGGTCCACCTCATATCAATATGTATCCAACATCTTTTCATAAGAAGTTGTTTGATTTATAACAAAAATTAAGGCTGTGAATTACTTGTTTATCAAATTAGAGTTGAATAAAAAAATTAATCATCGATTAGCTTAATAGAATTCAATGTAAATGAGTGGTAAAATGATGTCCAAGCAGACAAAAGTGGATTCCTATTGAAGCTCGGAACAGTTTCTAGAAGCATTAGTTATATGTTTGGTTAAGAGACCTGTTAGATACAAAAGCAGATCAAACAAAGTTGGAGACATTCTAAAGCATGGGCAAAGAGAAAAAGGAAAAAAAAAAAAAAAAGAAGAAGAAAAGAATTGAATCGGCTCTATAAATGAGAATGACATTAAAATGAGGAGTATAATGTTATATGCACATATCTGTAAAGCCTAAAAGGCTGAAAACGGCATTTGAAAGTAGAGAAACATATAATTTCAAATGAGCTGGGGGTGTAGGTATCGATTCTTGGGTTAATATGCTGTTATATATTTTAAGAAACGCATCATTGACAAGTTGTAAAAAGTGGTATATGTTTATTTATATCTATACAATGCATGTTGTGACATGTCAAAACATATCCTCTTAAAGTCTTGCAATTCTTTACGTGAATCGCACATCTTGGCTTTTAACATTACTTATTTTTTTTCTTCTTCTTATTAGTTATCACTTATATAACTTCTAAGCAGTCTGATAAACACTTTTGCAACCATAAAATAGCTAACCCTAACCCTAATTTTTGGTTTTGAAAAAAAATTCTTGCTGAGAGTTGAACCACAGACCAAGTTTTGGTAGATCACAACCATTACCACTAGATCACTAAAGTTTTTTTGTGACTTATAGTTGCTTTTATTTTATTTATCTAGCACAAATGCGAGTTCACTTTAAGTCATTCTCACAACCCTGAATTCCAACATCATTTGAACACGAATTGAACGTCATTCACACACATCATGCGATTCAACTTCATTTTCACCGCCGCCGGTGACCCCAATAACAACATCCCGCCACCGTTGCAACTGCCACTTCAACAACACATGCCGCCGTAACTGCCACCGCCGGAAAATCACTTTCTCTCACTGATCCACACACATCACGCCGCCGCCGCAACTGCCACCTCACCAACAACTGACTGCCGTAAATGTCATTGCCGATAACTCGCTTTCTCTCACCGATTCACACCATCTTTCATCTAATTGACAAAAAATTATGACCAATGTTGATATTGATTGTCTGAAATTTGTTAATTTCGAATCCTTGACATTAGGGTTTGAAAATTATTGATTTTGTTATGTGATTGTGTGAATTTTAGCTTTTTCTTCATTATTCTTTTTTTCGTACTAAATGTTAAGTAGTGTTGCTCTAACCCTAATGATTAGCCCTACTTTTGAGTTATAAAAATTTATGGAAAAAACTTCGGATGGGAATCGAACCAGGTACCACATGCTTTCAATTCACAACTCTTACCACCAAGGTACTGATGTTTTTTATGACATGTGATTGTTTCAATGTTGTGTATTCAACACAAATCTCGGGTCCTCTTTCTTTCAATCTCACAATTCCTAAATCATTTCTCACTCACTTTCATCTCTCTCACCATCTTGCAATTGAACCTAATAACCATAACACCACCCTTTTTGACGGACCTAATTAATTTTTATGAAAAAAAAATATGCAAGGAATTGAATCAGATAACACATGAAAATGTCATTTTTTTAAAAGTCACTAACGCCATTGCAATTCCTTTTTTGATAGTAGTTCATTTTCATTATTAGCGGTTCCTTTTTATTATTATTATTTTTTATTTCAATTACCACGTAACGTTCCTTTTTATTTTTTTTTTCTTTCGGTTACTAAATAACAATTCATTTTCCTTATTTTTTCTTTCGATTAACAACTTTTGCGGTTAGGATCAATTTCTTGGTGCTAGCTTTTGTATATATTTTTTCTTTTGATTTGTCATTTTTATTGCAGTCCATCTTTTATTTTTGTTGCTTTTTGAGATAGTTTGATAACATAATACTGAATATAACTATAAAAGTAATAATATAGTCATTTGATAGTTATATATGAAGCTATACAAAACCCGTGCATCGCACGGGTTAGAGTCTAGTTTAGAGAAGGGCGAGGTAGTAGCTAGGCCAAACATTTCAAACGCAATTCCTTTGAAAACGGCCAAATACTATCACCATGTGATGAATAATTTCATTTATAAAGATTCATTTAGCATAAATATCGAGTTAGTAGAGTGTTATAAATGAAGTTTAAATGCTTAATTCAACTACTTGTATTATATTGAGCAACTTTGTAGTGTCAAATGACAAATTTTTTTTTTTTTAATGAATCAAGAGAGCGATGAAGGCATCAAGAAACAATTAGACATTCCAACTAGGTTGACATCTCGTAGTTGCTCTTGTCCTCTACCACATGCTCTAAAATTTTATTAAAAAATGGAAAAATTATACAAGAGGGGGACTAGGCCAAAACCCTCAAAAGCTAAAACAAAACAAAGAACAGACTAAGGGAAACGAATATTCGGAAGACCATGTTTGTCCCTGAAAAAAAAAATCATGCCTAAGGAAACTAGGTAAGGAATCCCACCAAACAATATTAGTAATAACATGCCCTTGCCTAGACAGTTTATTTGCACAAGCATTTCCTTCTCTAAAGATATGTGATGACAAGATGTGAATTCCAGCATATAAACAGTTGTGCCAACGGTTTTGAAACCTGTAAGGAACAAGAAGAGGCTTCCTGAAAGCCAAAAGAGCAGAAGTAGAATCACCCTCCACCCAAACATGAAACCAACCACGCTACAAAGCATTTTCAAGATCAATAATAAAGTCGTGCAATCTCGCTTCAAAAACAGAGCTTGGCCCCAAATTAGCAGCAAAACAACCTAAAAAAGAGTCTCTGAAATCTCAAAAAATTCCTCCACAGGCCCCCGTATCATCAATTAAAGAACCATCCATGTTCAACTTAATATAAGGAATCCAAAATATGGGTATCAGAAGACAAGCATTTTCCGGAAGAAGTATTACCTGATAGAGCCATAGAAGCAATGATCTTAGCTGTAATATCCCGCTTATTAGTATCAATTATCAGTGTTAGAAGCAAATAATAAGCGTGGCAAATTAGTAATTCATGGAATGGCATTTTGGTAATTAATTCAAAAGGTGGGATTATAAGATTATGGATTTGGCAAGATATTTTCATTGTGTTTTCTTCTCCTCTACCACTCTCTCAAAATCAGTTTCTCTCCTTCTTTTCTCTCATCCACACGCCACTCCCTCTCACTCTAATCCTTCAAGCCTTCATCCCAAATCCTTGTGAGAAGCTTATTTAAGCAAACTTGAGTTGGAAGCTAGAGAAATAGGAAGAATAAGGAAGGACCAAGCTAGGGTTTGCAAGAAACAAGTTGAACCAGCACCAAACAAGGTTTAGGTGAGCTCATTTCAGATTATAGAACCTAATTAGAGTGTCTTTGACAAGTTTTACATGTTTTAGAAAGTTTTCTAGTTTACCCTAATTTCCTTGATTGTTTAATCTTTGCTCATGAGTGTTTATAACTGTTAAATTATGAAAGAAAATCATATTTATCATATTTGAGAAGCATGGGTACTGTTAAATGGGCAAAAATGGTGGAAATCACATTTTTACACAGATATTTACTGATACGGTCGCTGTAGCGACGGACGGTCGCTTGTAGCGACCAAACTGGGATTATCCCTGCCTAGCCGCGCTTGTAGCGACCACACAGGCGCTTGTAGCGACGGTTGTCGCTTGTAGCGAGGAACTGGGCGCTGTAGCGACCAAGTTCTGCCTGCTGTCGCTTGTAGCGACCAGAAGGGCGCTGTAGCGACCAGCCATGAACAGACCAACCTAGTTGAGCTGTTTTGGGGGTTCTGGTTCGCGCGCGCATGGCTTTAGCAACTGATTTTCTATAATACATTTTTAGAAACTTAAACCACCATTTTAGTTCATTTCAAATGCTTCCAAAGATTAAAATATTATTTGAGCAAAGGTTATACAAAGCTTGGAAATTCATGAATTAAAGTTAAAAGCTAAAGTAAGCCTAGGAATGACTCATGAGAATGATGGGTCAAGAACCTTGATAGGTTAATGAGAATGATACAATGAGTAAGCTTAGAATCCTTTATAGGTTAAGCACTTATGAATGATTACATGAGGTATAATAATACGGTATGAATATGTTATATGATATGATCACGTGTTCATCAGACTCCGGGATTCGCCGGATGGGATTTCTCCGAAAGGGCTATCCACACGTAAGATAAAAGATTTAAGCATGTCCAGCAGGCTCCGGGTTTCGCCGGATGGGACTTCTCCGAGAGGGTTGTCCACATGTAAAATAAGATGTGTCCAGCAGGCTCCGGATTATGCCGGATGGGGCTTCACCGAGAGGGTTGCCTACACAAAGATAAGAGGAGTCCGGTGTTAGCCTGATAAGATAGGAATTTCACCGGTATGATGGGAGTTGTACTTCGGGGTTACTCCACCCGGATGCACTCCGTAAAACGAACCAAGATAATGTTATGATTGTTCAACCCTAACAGCTAACTTAATGATATGAAATGAATATGTATATTTTATATGCAAAATGAGTTAAGATGATTAGTTCCTAGTGAACGAGATGTGATCATAGGATGTCCCCAAGATCACTCCGTATAAGTCTAAGATTAAGAATGGACTATGAAAGGTATAAGATAAGACTTGGCGATCATAGGAATCCCCAAGATCGCCGAGGTAGGCACGGCGACCCTAGGTTCCCTGAGGTTGCCAAACAGTAGGTAGGGTAGGAGCTCACTGAGACTTTATGTCTCATCCCTTTCCTTCTGGTGCAGGTTCTTCGCAGGAAGCACGACGAAAAGGTAAAGAGAAAGCTATGGACTGATCGTGCTGCTTACGTTTTATTATATGGATATTTGTATAAGAATGATGTATCATGATGTATATTATGAAGAATGTTTTGTATCGGATGATGAGTTGTATGATAAACTTATTCAATGTATAATTATTATCAATCTTTCTGTATTGTATTTAATGTATCCGGTACGAAATTCTAATACTCGTAAGAGATCCTAGGCAATCTCTATATGGGTGTTACAATTTGGTATCAGAGCAGGTCGATTCAGACCGTGCCTTGGGTCATTAAAGTACAATCCAAGTTTATGGACCTCTTGGATCCAGGACATTATTCTAGATGTTATGTTCAGTTAAAACTGATCACTTTGACTTGTATATGACAGCTAGGATAAGATGTCTGGGAGAAGAAGAGGTAGACCTCGTACTAATCAAGCTAGTGACGAGAGTGGAGGACCCAGTCAGAATTCATGGGAGCAGATGATGCAACAACAGCAGGCCTGGCAGCAGCAATACCAAGAGCAACAAGCTCAGAATGCATTACAGTATCAGCAAATGATGCTGATGATGCAACAACAATCTCAGCAACAAGCCCAGGCTCAACAGCAGTGGATGGAGATGATGCAGCAGGGTCAAGGTTTCCATCCACAGCCACCACCCCCTCCAGTAATTGGCAACCCTGTGTTCAGGGAATATAACAGACATCACCCTCCGGAGTTCAATGGTGAAGGTGAACCACAAGAAGCAAGAAAGTGGATTAAGCAAATGGAAAAGATTTTTAGAATGGCTGAATGTTCAGAGGAAGATAAAGTAGTCTATGCAACAAACCAACTCAGAGGCGCAGCAGAAGACTGGTGGGAATCTGCTCAGCGCAGGATGGAAGCCAATGGTGTAGAAGTGAATTGGGAGAACTTTAAAGGAGTGATGTTAGAAAAGTATTTACCTTTGTCCTACAAGGTAAAGAAAGAACAAGAGTTCTTAGAGTTGAAACAAGGTAATATGTCGGTTGCTGAGTTCACAAAGAAATTTGAGGAGTTGTCCTACTATTCTACACACAACGAATATGCTGAGAATGAAGTGTGGAAAATGAATCAGTATAAAAGAGGTTTAAGAGGCGAGATTGACACTGGAGTAAGTCTCCAAAGAACTGCAAGTTACGATGAATTGGTACATGACAGTTTGGTGGTCGAAGCAGGACTTGCAAAGACCTCAAAGGAAAGATCAGTGGCTTTTGAGAGAAGGAAGAGCAGGATGCAGGATAAGTATCATGATAAGTTGAAACCGAAGGGATCTCCTCAAAGGGGTAAACAGACGTATTCACCGAAAGCTGGTGCTATGTGCAACAATTGTGGAAAGTCACATTATGGCGAATGCATGAAGGGTACAGGTATATGTTATGGATGTAAGAAGCCAGGGCATATTATTGCAAATTGTCCAGAACGGAGAAACAGAAGTGGAATTGAAGGAACTACCACAAGCAAAGGAAGGGTGTACTCCCTTGATGGTGCAAAGGCCTTGGCAAATGAAGATCTGATTGCCGGTATGTGTTATCTTGGCTCATACCCAGTAAAAGTTCTTTTTGATTGTGGCGCTTCATGCTCTTTTATTTCATATAAATGTGTGGAGACGCTTCAATTATCTTTGTCTCCGTTGAATCCTCCCATGTTAGTATCTACCGCTACTGAGGGCGGAATTGAGGCAAGATATGTTTGTGAAAACTGTCCTATCACTGTGTCCAGTAAGACTTACTATGTTGATCTAGTGTGTCTCCCGATGGAGCAACTTGATGTGATATTAGGCATGGATTGGCTCTCTGCTAATCATGTCTATATAGGATGTTCAGAGAAGAGTATTTATATGCCTACCAGTGATACGACAGAAGGTGTGGCTTTATCAGAATTGATTAACCGCACCCATCAGTTAATCCAGTTTATTTGTGCTCAAGACAAAGGATTTTATGTAATGCTCACTGTGGCTTCAGAGTCAGAGTTAAGTCCCAGTGACATTCCGGTTGTGAATGAATACCTAGATGTTTTTCCTTCAGAAGTCACGAATTTAC
Organism: Medicago ruthenica; assembly: GCA_018208015.1. NCBI lineage: Eukaryota > Viridiplantae > Streptophyta > Magnoliopsida > Fabales > Fabaceae > Medicago > Medicago ruthenica. The sequence goes on from CM031372.1 coordinate 12,076,894, forward strand.
CTCCAGAGCGTGAGGTGGAGTTTTCAATTGACTTGATTCCAGGAGCGGAGCCAATATCTGTGGCACCGTACTGAATGTCACCAACAGAGTTGAAAGAGTTGAAATCTCAGCTCGAAGATTTAATCCAGAAACATTTCATCAGACCTAGTGTATCACCTTGGGGTGCTCCAGTCTTGTTAGTCAAGAAAAAGGATGGAAGCATGAGGCTATGTATTGATTACCGTCAACTTAACAAAGTGACCATCAAGAACAGGTATCCTCTTCCAAGGATTGATGATCTTCTAGACCAGCTCAAGGGAGCAACAGTATTTTCCAAGATTGATCTTCGATCGGGTTATCATCAGATTCGAATTAAGTCTTCAGATGTGTCTAAAACGGCGTTTCGAACGCGTTACGGACACTATGAATTTCTGGTTATGCCTTTTGGTGTAACTAATGCTCCAGCAGTATTTATGGATTACATGAACAGGATATTTCAGCCCTATCTCGATCAATTTGTGGTAATTTTCATTGATGACATTTTGATCTATTCTAAGGACCCTCAGGAGCACGCTCAACATTTGAGAATTGTATTGGATGTTCTTAGAGTCAAGCAGTTGTATGCTAAGTTTAGTAAATGTGAGTTCTGGTTATCCGAGATTAAGTTCTTGGGTCATGTTATTTCTCGAGGAGGAGTAGCTGTTGATCCATCTAAAGTCGAAGCTGTGCTCAATTGGGAAAGACCAAAGAATGTAGCTGAAGTCAGGAGCTTTCTAGGCTTGGCAGGTTATTATCGAAGATTCATTATGAAGTTTTCTCAGATTGCTTTACCCCTGTCACGCCTCACCAGGAAAGATGTACTCTTTATTTGGGATGATGAATGTGAAGAAAGTTTCAGAGTTTTAAAGAAGAAATTGACTAAGGCCCCTGTGTTGGCAATACCAGATCCTGAAAGGAGATACACCGTTTTCTGCGATGCATCTTCCAAGGGACTGGGAAGTGTTCTCATGCAAGGAGAAAATGTAATAGCGTATGCGTCCAGACAGCTCAAGACTCATGAGGAGAATTACCCCACCCATGATCTTGAGTTAGCAGCAATAGTTTTTGCATTGAAGATATGGAGACACCATTTGTATGGTGCGCAATTTGATTTGTTCAGCGACCATAAGAGTTTGAAGTATTTGTTCGATCAACGAGATCTGAATATGAGACAAAGGCGATGGATGGAGTATTTGAAGGATTTTGATTTTGATCTGAAATACCATCCAGGAAAGGCAAATGTGGTGGCAGATGCCTTAAGTCGAAAGGCTTTGATTAAAGCTGAGGTGATGATGCACACGTGTGGGCTGTATGAGAAGTTTAGAGACCTTAACCTCCATGTTACTGATTTGGATGGTGGCATCTTGTTAAATAAGTTAGAGATTTCGTGCGACCTACGACCTAGGATTGCACAAGCGCAATGTATGGATATGGATCTTCAAAGAAAAGCTAGCCAACCGGAGTTTTCTTTTGCACCTGATGGAACATTACTGTTTGAGGGAAGAGTTTATGTTCCGAACGATGGGGAATTGAAAAGGTTGATTTTAGAAGAGGCGCATAAGAGCAGTTTCAGTATTCATCCAGGCACCACCAAGATGTACCAAGATTTGAAAAGAGATTATTGGTGGCCGAGCATGAAAAGAGATATTGCGGAATTTGTAGCGCGATGCATTGTCTGTCAGCAGGTGAAGATTGAACATCAAAGGCCAGCCGGAATGTTAGTACCCTTGGAAATTCCACAATGGAAATGGGAAGATATAACCATGGATTTTGTGAGTGGATTGCCTCGGACGCAGCGAGGACATGACTCCATATGGGTGATAGTGGACCGGTTAACCAAGTCAGCACATTTCTTGCCGGTTAAGACCACTTACCGAGCCTCTCAGTATGCTGAGTTGTTTATTTCAGAAATAGTGAAACTCCATGGTGTACCAGCTAGTATAGTATCTGACAGAGACCCTATCTTCACATCTCACTTTTGGAAAGCTTTTCAGAAAGCTTTGGGGACAAGACTAAAGATGAGCACGTCCCATCATCCTCAAACAGATGGCCAATCAGAAAGAACTATTCAGACCTTAGAGGATATGCTACGTGCATGTATTCTAGAAGATGGAGGAAGTTGGAACGATCACCTACCCTTGATTGAATTTTCTTACAACAACAGTTACCATTCTAGCATTGGAATGACACCTTATGAAGCCCTATATGGTAGGAAATGTAGAACCCCGCTTTGTTGGGCTGAGGTTGGAGATAAGAGCATTTTGGGTCCAGAAATCATTCAGGAGACGACTCTGAAAATTAAGTCCATTCAAGATAAGATGAGAACAGCACAGAGTCGCCAGAAGAGTTATGCTGACAGGAGGCGAAGACCCTTAGAGTTTGATGAAGGAGATCATGTGTTTCTTAAGGTTACACCCAAGTTGGGTTTAAGAGGAGCATTCCGAACCAAGAAACTTTGTCCAAGATATGTAGGACCTTTTCAGATACTTAGACGGGTCGGTCCAACAGCTTATCAGTTAGCGCTGCCACCGGCTATGTCGGGTTTGCATGATGTATTTCACGTCTCCCAGCTGAGGAAGTTCATCCCTGATCCTTTTCAACCAGTGGAATTGGACAGTATTGATTTGAGATCAGACTTGACTTTTCAACCTGAGCCAGACCAGATAATTGATCGCGATGTTAAGACCTTACGAAACAAGGAAATCCCTATTGTCAAAGTTGTGTGGAAGGGTTCTCCCGACGGCGAAGCAACGTGGGAGTTAGAATCAGAGATGCAAGAGAATTATCCCCATCTATTTTCAGGTAAATTCTAAATTTCGAGGACGAAATTTCTTTAAGGGGGGTAGATTGTAATATCCCGCTTATTAGTATCAATTATCAGTGTTAGAAGCAAATAATAAGCGTGGCAAATTAGTAATTCATGGAATGGCATTTTGGTAATTAATTCAAAAGGTGGGATTATAAGATTATGGATTTGGCAAGATATTTTCATTGTGTTTTCTTCTCCTCTACCACTCTCTCAAAATCAGTTTCTCTCCTTCTTTTCTCTCATCCACACGCCACTCCCTCTCACTCTAATCCTTCAAGCCTTCATCCCAAATCCTTGTGAGAAGCTTATTTAAGCAAACTTGAGTTGGAAGCTAGAGAAATAGGAAGAATAAGGAAGGACCAAGCTAGGGTTTGCAAGAAACAAGTTGAACCAGCACCAAACAAGGTTTAGGTGAGCTCATTTCAGATTATAGAACCTAATTAGAGTGTCTTTGACAAGTTTTACATGTTTTATAAAGTTTTCTAGTTTACCCTAATTTCCTTGATTGTTTAATCTTTGCTCATGAGTGTTTATAACTGTTAAATTATGAAAGAAAATCATATTTATCATATTTGAGAAGCATGGGTACTGTTAAATGGGCAAAAATGGTGGAAATCACATTTTTACACAGATATTTACTGATACGGTCGCTGTAGCGACGGACGGTCGCTTGTAGCGACGGACGGTCGCTTGTAGCGACCAAACTGGGATTATCCCTGCCTAGCCGCGCTTGTAGCGACCACACAGGCGCTTGTAGCGACGGTTGTCGCTTGTAGCGAGGAACTGGGCGCTGTAGCGACCAAGTTCTGCCTGCTGTCGCTTGTAGCGACCAGAAGGGCGCTGTAGCGACCAGCCATGAACAGACCAACCTAGTTGAGCTGTTTTGGGGGTTCTGGTTCGCGCGCGCATGGCTTTAGCAACTGATTTTCTATAATACATTTTTAGAAACTTAAACCACCATTTTAGTTCATTTCAAATGCTTCCAAAGATTAAAATATTATTTGAGCAAAGGTTATACAAAGCTTGGAAATTCATGAATTAAAGTTAAAAGCTAAAGTAAGCCTAGGAATGACTCATGAGAATGATGGGTCAAGAACCTTGATAGGTTAATGAGAATGATACAATGAGTAAGCTTAGAATCCTTTATAGGTTAAGCACTTATGAATGATTACATGAGGTATAATAATACGGTATGAATATGTTATATGATATGATCACGTGTTCATCAGACTCCGGGATTCGCCGGATGGGATTTCTCCGAAAGGGCTATCCACACGTAAGATAAAAGATTTAAGCATGTCCAGCAGGCTCCGGGTTTCGCCGGATGGGACTTCTCCGAGAGGGTTGTCCACATGTAAAATAAGATGTGTCCAGCAGGCTCCGGATTATGCCGGATGGGGCTTCACCGAGAGGGTTGCCTACACAAAGATAAGAGGAGTCCGGTGTTAGCCTGATAAGATAGGAATTTCACCGGTATGATGGGAGTTGTACTTCGGGGTTACTCCACCCGGATGCACTCCGTAAAACGAACCAAGATAATGTTATGATTGTTCAACCCTAACAGCTAACTTAATGATATGAAATGAATATGTATATTTTATATGCAAAATGAGTTAAGATGATTAGTTCCTAGTGAACGAGATGTGATCATAGGATGTCCCCAAGATCACTCCGTATAAGTCTAAGATTAAGAATGGACTATGAAAGGTATAAGATAAGACTTGGCGATCATAGGAATCCCCAAGATCGCCGAGGTAGGCACGGCGACCCTAGGTTCCCTGAGGTTGCCAAACAGTAGGTAGGGTAGGAGCTCACTGAGACTTTATGTCTCATCCCTTTCCTTCTGGTGCAGGTTCTTCGCAGGAAGCACGACGAAAAGGTAAAGAGAAAGCTATGGACTGATCGTGCTGCTTACGTTTTATTATATGGATATTTGTATAAGAATGATGTATCATGATGTATATTATGAAGAATGTTTTGTATCGGATGATGAGTTGTATGATAAACTTATTCAATGTATAATTATTATCAATCTTTCTGTATTGTATTTAATGTATCCGGTACGAAATTCTAATACTCGTAAGAGATCCTAGGCAATCTCTATATGGGTGTTACATTAGCCTTTGCTGCATGAAGCGAGAACTGATCGACTAAATCTCAAGGCATTGCGAATTAACCAAATGGTATGCACCGTGTGCAGCACCACCGCAGTAAAAACATCCCGAACTTGAGAGCTACAATTGGTCGACACACAAGATAGGAGGTTATGCATAGTCGATTTATCAATCAAACAACGAAAAATGATCCTCTAACCACAACTAGATGGCCGAAGCAAAAGGACAAGAGTGAAAAAGAAGCTTCGTAGATTCAACAATAGAAAGGCACAAAATACAAACCGAGACATCACACAACCTCGCTGACGAAGATTATCATCGTAGGCAATTTTATATGCATAGCTCGCCAAAAAAGAAAAGACGTTATAGGAGGAATACAAGGTCTCCAAATGATCGCATCCCAATCAACCACCAAATGACAAATATAAGACCATCAACAATGTGAAAATACTAAATTTTTATTGAAGGAAAATGCTAACAAGTGTCCTTAGGACATTTGATAAGAAATTTAAAATAGAAATTTTATGTTGTAAATTGTGCATTCAACATATTACAACAACAAAAGGTAGCTTTTACTACCTAAATTTCATCAATTATTTCTAATTTTGAATCTTTAACAAGTGTTTTTAGAGCACTTGTCAGCATGATCCTTTATTGAAATTGATCGACAATAGTGTGTCCACATATATATATATATATATATATATATATATATATATATATATATATATATATATCCAAGGTTAATAAGAAATAATTAAGAACCGTTGATGTAAACATAGTTGTTGGCAAATAATGCTACCAGAAACCAACATTGGCCTTCTATTTAATTCTTCTTTTTGAAATGTACCTTTTATTTATCCTAATAATAATATCACAAAGCCTAACTTTGATATAATGTTAAACTAAGAAGGAACATGGTATGTGGAATAAAGAGGAGTATTTAACAATATGGAATATGTAATATGTAATTTACCGCTTCAATTCTAGCTAGCTAACTACTCTACCGGACATAGGCACAGCCCTATCGTGTGTTGAAGAGGTTTTTAGGCCTGAAAAGCCGAAAGCAGGTAGCAGCTCAATTTCCAATAAATGGTTCTCTATGCCATTTTTATTTAATTTCCACATTGTCAAACACCGGTAGTATTATAGACTATTAACAAGTAAACAAAATTCTTTTCGATTGTTAAAAAAAAATATGAATATTAACTAATGTTCTTAAGAGTATTGGTTAAAATATTAAAAATAGTTAAATTTGCATAAAAAGACAGTACAATTATTGTATTGATAAAAGTAAGAACTTGAGAAGAATTTTTTTAATGGATAATTTAACAAATATATTTATAACACTCGTTAACAAAAAAAAATACTCATTTCCTCCTTTAATATATAAATATTTTACAAAAGTCACAAATATTAAAAAAATTATTCAAGTAATAAATTTGTAAGTGTGTACCTATTACTTCTTCCGATCCTTTATGTAAAAAACTTTTCAAAAAAAAGTTTTAGTGTATAATCTAGTGCTACTAATTAATTATTTGCTTTAATTGCAATTTTAATCTTCTTATTTTCACCCCGCTCGCAGAATTAATCCTACATTTCTAAATCTTTGTTTAGATCTCACCCTTAAGCTTTAAGATTAAAATTTTTTTTTTTGACAAAGATTAAAAAATGATTGTTACATGTTTTTAATGACATGACATATAATATGATGTTATACAATAGTTAACATCTACAACATTATAAAAAAATCGTTTAAGTATATCTGTTATAAATTCTGAAATAATTCATTTTTATAATTTAATTAATGACATATAACAATTGACTAGTTTGGAAGATTCAACTTCGCCAAAGAGTATGTCGCGACATTTAAAACTTATCAAAACATTATTGACCTTAAAATACGAGGAAGTGACAAAAATTGTACTAATAGAAAAATGATAATGATTGTTCTTAGAATTGAAGTTGTTTGAAGCTTATTTCGAGTCTCTCATTGCTCATATTCCTGAGTGAGTCAGGATCCGTTGACACCAGGTGTAAGTTTAAAAGACTTACACCAAATCTCAACTGTTGTAAGTGATTGATCTAACGACTCATAATATGTCAATAATAAATGGAAAGAAATCGCTTAATGACCGAAAAAGGAAATTATCTCATAGATATTGCTTAATTTGCACTTAATTCTTTTCTTACTCTCTCTCTTATTAAAATATGACACAAATATTTTTTTGTGTGGCTGACCTGCAAATTAAAAAAAATGGGACTTATTCTCAGTGAAAACAATATGATTGTGTCAAAAAATTGCACTTTGTTCTTAGTAAAGACCCCATCTCTGGTGGGAGACCTGAATAGGTCACCTACCGTAGGAGACTTGATGTATTTTTTTTTTTTGCAAAATGAATATAAACAACACATGAAATTTTTTTTTTTTTGCAAAATGAATATAAACCACACATGAAAGCTTTTAAATGGCTGTGAACTATAGATAATGTGACCCACTAAAATGTTATCATTTAAAGGATTAAATAAAATTTTAGTCCCTATAAATATTGTTTTTAGTCATCATATAAAAAAGTGATATGTTTTAGTCTCTATAAAAAAAATCCGGCACACTGTTTTAGTCCCTATTAAAATAAAATTTGTTCAATTATGCTTAAACTTTTAAATTTTTGAATAATTTTTTACAGACAGGTCAAGATCATTATAAGAAACTCTTTTATAAAAAATAATAATTTTTTAACATATAATGAATTAAATATGAATTTTTATAAACATTAAAATTTCAAGATTAAAGTAATAAAAATTTAGACCTTCCTTCAAAAAAAAATTGGACCTAAAAATCAAATTTTGAGTTAATTTTTTTTTGTGGAGGAACTTTGTATAATGTTCTAAATAAATATGTAAAAAATCATTCACAAATTTAAAACTTTAAGCATAATTTAATTTAATAGGGACTAAAATTGCATGTCGAAATTTTTTCTAACAAATATTTTTTTAACAAAGATTAAAGATAAACATTCTTTTTTATTTTAATTGAGGAAAAATGGTCCCCTTTTCCCAAAAAAAAAAAAAAATAAAACAATGGTCCCCTTGTTTTTTGCTCAAAGAATGAAACTATTTTTAACAAACTAACATGGCAGAAAAAACTTGCAATGCAGATGTAAATGACATGACAATAGCACAAAGAATTATAGTTTCATATTATGAGAGGAAAAAATAATTAAAGGTGAATCAAGCAATATCTCACATAGAGATAATTTCCTTTTCTAATCATCATGTGATTTCTTTCCATTTATTATTGACATAATATGAACTGTTAGATCAACTAATAATAATGGTTGAGATTTGGTGTAAGTTTCAAGACTTACACCTGGTGTCAACTGATCCTGACTCTTCCTGAGTTGTTAGATGTATAACGTGATTGAATACTTTTATCCTTTGAAGTAACTTTTAAGATTAGATTTAAGTTCCTTCAAAAAAAAAAGATTATATTTAAGTACATCTAACATGATATTAGAGTTGGGGTTAAGGATTGCAATGTGAAAATTGGATTCAAGGTTGACGCTAAACTTGACGGTGGATTTTGAAGTTGTTAGAATCTCACATTGTTCATATTTCTAGACCATTAGATGTATAAATGTGTCTATCACCATCATCATTTGAACAATTTTTTGAGATGAAATTCAAACTTATTAAACACTTTGAGGTGTTGGGATGTTGGTAAAGTAAATAAATATAAAAAAGTCATGTTAACAAATGCGCTAAAACATTAGTCGAGGATAATAATAATAATAATTTTGTGCAAAAGACTTTAAAAAGTAGAATTCACTACTTTTTAACACAGTGCTTCTGTATTTGTTTTCTTAACCAATACATTAATTCTCAGCTTATCACTGAATTGTTTAGCTATTTCAGCAAGGCTTCAGGTTTGAAAATTAATCTTTCCAAGTCCCGGGCTTTCTTCTCAGCAGGTACTCCTCAAGCAAAAATCAACAGGCTTACTTCCCTTACTGGTATTAGAAGCGCGACCTCGCTGGATAAATATTTGGGTTTTCCTATTCTGAAAGGGAGAGCAAAGAGAAGTGATTTCTATTTTATCATAGACAAAATGCAATCAAGGATTGCTTCTTGGAAAAGCAAATTGTTGAACAAGGCGAGTAGATTAACTCTTGCATCTTTGGTTCTCTCTTCCATCCCTTCCTACTACATGCAAATTACATGGCTTTCTCAAAGTATTTGCGACAACAATGATCAAACTACTATAAACTTCATCTGGAGAGATGCAAATAACAAAGACATTCATCTGGTTGGTTGGAACAAAATTGCCAGACCAAAATTTCAAGGTGGCCTGGGAATCAGAACATCCAGAGAAACTAATATTTGTCTCCTTGGGAAGCTAGTTTGGGATATTGTACAATGTTCAAAAAAATTATGGGTTGATCTCCTTTCCGACAAGTATCTTGTTGGCTCGAATTTCTTGCATACTACCATTTGGCCAAGTGATTCCTCCACCTAGTCCTCTATAATCTGTGCAAAAAATTCTCTCAAATCCGATTTTTCATGGCGCGCAGGATCAGGTAACTCCTCCTTTTGGTACTATCCGTGGAGCAGTATGGGTTATTTAGGAACTTTGGTACCTTACATTGACATCCATGATGTTCACTTATCTGTCAAAGATGTGATATCCTTCAACAACCCTCGTACTCAGGTTCTAACACCATTCTTCCTCACATAGTGTTTGATACCATCAATAACATGCATATGAAATTCAATGATGCCATAGAAGACAGTTTCATTTGGTCTAGCAATAAAAATGGTATCTACACTACAAAAAGTGGACATCGATGGTTGATATCTCAAAATACTTCCAATCAAAATCACTCTTGGTCTTGGATTTGGAAGCTAAAAATCCCGAAAAAAAAATTAAATTCCTCATTTGGTTAGCTTGTCACTCTTCGGTTCCTACCCTATCCTTACTCGATCATAGAAATATATCCACATCTGCTACTTGTACAAGGTGCGGACAACATGAGGAGATGTTTCTACTTTGTGTTTGTGATTGCGAATTCTCAAGGAGTATTTGATATCATTTCAATTTTAATCACTCGTCTTTGTTTGACTGTTTGATTCCTCATGATTGGCTCAAAGAGGGGCTGTTAGGAGCCCACTCCTTCACCTTAGCTGCCATAGTTTGGTGGGCATGGCGCCACCGAAACATTATGTGCCTTAGCCATGAAAACTGGACTCTAAACCGGCTTGTTTTCAACATCCAAAGTATGATAGAAACTTTCAAAAATTGCCTTGCTGTTAACCAAAATGGCACCATTGAAGAAAGATTCACCAAGTGGAATAACAATAACCACTCTAGTGTTATCCTAAATGTTGATGGAAGTTGTCTTGGCTTCAATACAAGAGTTGGCTATGGAGGTCTTCTTCAAAACAATGCGGGCTACCATTTGTCAAAATTTTCAGGTTTCATCCAAAATTCATCCGACATTCTTTATGCGGAACTTTTTGCAATTTATCAGGGTCTCATGTTAGCCAAGGAAAAGGATATTGCTGATCTTGTTTGTTATTTTGACTCATTGCATTGCATCAATCTCATTAAAGGGCTAGCAATGAGGTTCCACATTTACGCAGTGTTGATTCAAGACATAAAAGAGTTGCTTGATCATATGAATGTTACTATGTGTCATACTCTGAGAGAAAAGAATCAATGTGCAGATTTTATGGCCAAGTTTGGAGCATATTTGGATATTGATTTATGCCACCATGCATCTCCTCCAAAAGGTCTTTGGAGTCTCTTGAGGATCGATGCAGACGGAACTATTTTTTTCTAGAGGGTAGTTTGTTCTTTTTTTTTTCTTTTGTCCTTGTTTAGCATTGTAACAAAAAAAAACCAATACATTAATACTCTTTGACATTTTTAACATAAAATTATCATATCGGAAAATGTTAGTATTAATTTAGGTGAGCTGATAAAGATAGGAACTGAAATTAAGCCTAGTTGTTTTTGTGCCTCTCTCCCCTCCGTGTCTGTGTGAATCTGAAAGCATGATGATGAAAAATTAAGCTAGGAATCTACTAAATAGTTATTTATTTCTACACCGTCCTCTTCCACCCTACTCAACCATTCCATAATAGGAAAGACAGCCATAAATTCAGCTTTTGAAGGCGCCTATTGCGATCGATGCCATCATATCATATTGCAACAAAATATCTTATGTAATCATAACACCATAACCCAATCTTACTTCAAACATTATACATAATCCTTTCTTTTCGCCTTTCAAAAAGAAAAATCAGCCAGCATACTTATTGGTATAATCATGTAGTTAACATAAGTACGCAATGATGCAGATGAAAGGCAAGAAATGTGAATATAAACTATATACTAAAATGTAATCATAAAATAATATTCTAGTTATTAAAAAAGAGTACATGGAAGAAAAGAAAAAAAAAAGGCAGCTTGAATAAATATAAATATAAATAAATATACACATAATTATATACGTCATCCGCCATTTTATTATCTTAAAAAACATCTAGAGGCACCGACCGTACACGTGGCGCAAAAACCGGCCAACGTTAGATTCTCAAAAGTAATCAAACGACGACGCTGGTTGCTGTCTCCTAGAACCTCTATTACCGTTACCTAACGGCGTCGTTTTCTGCCTTCGTAACCCAGGAACTTCCGGCGGCGTAACCATCCGTATCAACGCCAAATTAAGTCCCACAAAAAAGGGATGCGACTTAACCTCAGCGGCACCCCGTTTTGATCCGAGTCTATGGCTGGGGTCTTTGATGAGCAAACGCGACACTAGGTCCCGCGCGTGCATTTCAAGCGCACTTGAAGGCGTGGCTGTAGGAAAACATAGAGGCCTCTTAATAATGTTCCGCAACGTTGCTTCGTTTGTAGGACCCGCAAACGGTGTTCTACCGTACACCATCTCGTAGATGAATATTCCAAACGACCACCAATCAACAGCGTTACCATGAGAGTTTCCAGAAGCTACTTCCGGTGAAACATACTCGTGTGTTCCAACGAATGAACAAGACCGTGCTTCGACCGGTTCAGCTACAAAAAGCCGGTTTGATTGAAATGATTGAACCTTTTTAAACCGGAAAAGTTGCTTTGAGAGACAGGCAAATGGAGTTGAAATGGAACGTGGGCGAGTGCAGGTAACTTCTGGTGGATCATCAGGGGAAATGTCTGGCGATGATTCAACGGCTGGGATTGCGTGGGAGATTAGTGAGAGATCAAAATCTGAGAGCATGATGTGACCGTCCGATCTGACTAACACGTTTTCTGGCTTTAAATCTCTGTAGATTATTCCTAACATGTGCAGATACTCCAATGCCACCAGTACTTCAGCCGCGTAAAACCTGTAATAATAATAATATTAAACATTTAATTTTAATTGCCATAACAATTTGTTTTTTAAGTTTATTAATTCATAAAGAAATGTATAGATAATAACTCCTAAAATTGAAGTATAAATAAGTTGGGTTAGGTTTATCGGCTTCGAGTCATGACATAACTCGTCGAGGCTTAGAGTGTAGCTGGAGTTAAACTCAAACCCTTGTTGTATATGAGTCAAACCAATCTACTTTGGCAGGTTAATCTACATATTTTGACTTCATTTATTTATTTATTTATAATAAATATGAAAAGAAAAGAACAAAAGAGGTGGTTACCTTGCTGAGGAAAGAGAGAAGCGGTTACGATGGTGGCGGTGACGGAGAGAGTGTAAATCGCCACCAGAACAGAACTCCATGACAATGCAAGAGAAATGAGAAGCTTCAAATTCAGCATAGAGACTAGGAAGAAAAGGATGATCAAGCATCTTAAGAATCTTTCTCTCCATTTCCGCTCTATGAGACTTTTTCTTAAGAGCAACAGCGTCTTTATCAACAACCTTCATGGCGTAGAAGGAAGTGTTATCATCGTAGAGGAGTTCATTTGCGGAGGAGTCACGGAGGCGACAGAGGTAAACGGTACCTATGTCGCCGGCGCCTATACGTCGGAGGAGATGGAAGTCACGGAAGGTGAGGCCGGATTTGCGGATGGCGGTGTAGGCGAAGTCGGAGGAACGGTGAGGTTTGATGGAGAGAGATTCTGGTGAGGAGGATGGAAGGAGGTCGAAGGAGAGACGGCTGAAGCTGGTGCTGCAAATGCTTTCACTACCGCTGCTTAATGAAGTTCGCTGTGTGTTGGAGTTTAATGTTTCTAAGCTCATTCCAGAATCACGTCCACTACCACTCTCTAGCATGATGGAACAATATCAACAAATAACATAGAAAGAAATAGTTTTGTGAAGGTTTTTTTTGGTGTTGTTGTTGTTGTTGAGTGTACTTTGAATTGAAATTGAATGCGTTGAGAGAGAAAGTGTTATGAGTTTTGGAGTGGAATGAAGAGGTGGTTGTGTGGTATTTATTTATGTTGAAGTGTAGGAGGTAAAAATTGAAGTGGGTTTAAACTGTCACGTGAGGGGGTGAGTTATGGCACGTGGTTGGTTTTAAGAGGGGCATGGTCACGTGGTAGAGATTGGTTAGATTAATACGTACTCTTTCCGTTTTTTTAAGTGTCGTTTGAGTGCAGATTTAATGTTCCTATTTAACTATAGTTTTTGTATTTTAAGGGTAAAATTTGTCAATTACTCTTTTTTTTTCAATAAAACTAATTAGTGCTATATATTTGAAAAACTAAAGTTTTTTTTTTTTAAAACAAAGTTTGTTTCTTTTTTTTAAAACAATGTAAGTTTCTTGTTATTTTAAAATTGACAATTGTTTGTTATGAGAGAGAGACATAGTGTCCAAACAAATAGGAATTTGTTGGAGAAAAAGATAGTAACTAACAAAGTTACGAGAGAAAGATAACATGTTAAATTTATTGAAAAGAGAAAATATGTGCAAAAAAATAAGAATATATTGGTGGATTAAAATAAGGGTATAATAGGAAGTAAATGTGTAAAAAAATACACTTCGCTAATTTGACGTTAATGTTCTAAAACGACATTTAAAAGGAAACGGATGAGTATTTCGGTGTGCCACCAGGATAATTGATTTTCTAGAATTTATTTTGGTCAAAAGTGATTATGACTAAAATTATTTGTATTTTATGTAAAAGTGAGTTAAACTATAAATTTAGGTGTGAAAATCAATTATAAAATAAAAAACTATAAATCATAGCTCCAATTAGAAACAATTCTAAAGACATAATAAATCCTACTACCTCTTTTGTCAAAAAAAAAAACATTACTACATCCGTTCATTTTTAATTGTTACTTTTTGACATTTTACACAAAACAAGTCAATTAATAAATATTACTACTTTTGATACAATAATTTATATTTTTACTATAATAGCCTTATTCATTTAATATCTTATTTCATATATTTATCTCTCCGCAATAAATAACTAAGGATAATATTGGTAAAATAACATTTAATGTTGCATTAAACTTTGAAAGTGACAGTTAAATAGAAACAAAAATTTTCTTCAAAAAAGACACTTAAAAAAACATAACAATCAAACATATCATATTCAATTATACACTTTTAAAATTAATTCTAATCCCTTTAGAAGTGAAACAACAGATACACCAAGTATGTTACCGTGATTTTTCAAACATAAGATACACCTAGTATGTCAAAATCACGAAGTTACCATAATTTTTCAATAACTACACCTCATAAATTGTCTAAAACCACACTGGATGGTACTCCATCCATAACAAAATATAAGCAAAATTCAACCATTTCAGTTGTAACTAATTATAAGCAAAATTGACTTTTTTTGTCATATTTAAGGATAATATACCTGAAATACCCTTACTTTAATTTTTTAAATGCACACACGTTTAACAACAACACCTTGAAAATATACTACTGTACACCACAATTAATGAGGGCAAAATAGGTTATTTAACTTAAATTAAATAACACAAACCATATTCCTTAAAAAATGTGAATTGGTCAAATTTACTTATAAAAAGTTATGGAGGGAGTATAGTATAAGGTTTAGAAAATATCACCATGATTCTGACATATTGATGATATCAACCATACAATAGCTATGAGAGATGAGTGGGCTGAGCGTGCGGTGCTGATGCACCTCGTGTGGAGGTTTTCTTGTAGTCAATTTTCTGTTGTTTTTTTACAGAGTAGAGTAGAAAAAGAATGACAGAAAAAAGTGAATGGGTTAGTTTTAGATAACTCGTGCAACGTATTGATGCTTACCAAACGATACAGTGGTCAATTATACTTGTTGTACAAACCAAGAGCAAATATTTGGATCAAATTCATCCACGTTTTATGTTTTCTGTATATACCTACTATATGTACGGTTTGTGAAAGAAAATTCCTAGTGTGTGGAGTATAATTTGCAAATAATAACTACGATTACAGCAAATTATTACGCATTTAATTATGTTTGTATTGTTGTGGCATTATATATTTATACATAGTGATAGTCAAAAACATAATTCTAGATTTGGTCAATCCATTTCTAAATAAACAGGTACAGGTGCAGGTAACCGTATCATTTTTAACCGGGTAAGATTTTTTTTTTGAAATTCTATTAAGATAACTCAGACATGGGAAAAATCTTACTCCAAAGCATGGACCATATAATCCATAGAGAAGAAAAAGCTTTTACTTCTGCGTCAGAAATATTATTACTACAAATACAGAAAAGATGTCAACTGTACGTCCACGATGCTTGCATGAGTCAATCAGTCATATACTGCTAGAAGTGGTCACATTCAAGCTCCTTGGATTGATAAAATGTATATGTATCTTCAACATTGAATTGAAATTTTAAAGTTGCTTATATTGTATTAACATTTATAAGAAAAAATGTTATTTTTACAACAATTTTCTTTTGTCAAGATTTGGACAACAATTTTCTTTTATCACGATGCTGATGTGTTGTTTTAATAAACAATTACAATCCTCTAAATAACTATTTTAGTGGAAATCATAGTGGGTCAATGTATTCAGTAGCCAATAAAAAGAATTCACAAGACATTCGTTAAACAATTCTTCGGTGTATTTATCATTAAAGACTGAGAGAAGGGCTAACCTTAAATATAAGGTGTTGATATGGTGCTCGTCAACTTTTAAATATTTAAATAACATCCTTTAACCACATTTTTAAATAAAGTAAAATTTGAAGCATTGATATGCAATATAAGTCTACTCTAAATCTTTTGACATACACATCAATGCATGTACTCTTTGTTGGGTCGTTAGAGAAGCTTAAAATACCAACTAGAACAAGAACATATCAAATTGAATTAAGAGAAGACGCACAAATAACTTCAAATTGGTGAAATGACAACAAGGTTCGTACTTGTTAGTGTAAGATAGTTTGATAAAATTGTCTATGACAAATTCACGAAATAATCATCTAGCAACTATCCACACTGCTATGAGATGGTCACATTGTCATCCATAGTTTTATACTGTGTTTGGTTTGGCGTTAGAGGGATGAATCTCGCGTCCTAATGCACAAAGTAACATGATAATGTGAAGCTCCACATAGTAGCTTCTTGATGGACGTACATTTTTTATTTTTCACCGCTAAAGCAAACACAACATTAAAGTTGTCAAATGAGATAGTCTAGTCAAGCCCTCTCAGGTCAGATAGACTCAATTACATAAATGGTCGGATGGGACCCGACCCACTTGCTATTGTCCTTGACATTGTTAAGTCCAACCCTACCATTGCGGGCTAATGGGTCCACTTGATCCATCTCCTTTTTTGTTGTTTTATTCAATCATTTCGTTTTTATGCCACTTTAGTGGTATATTAATTTATAAGAATCATCATTTTATCAAGTGTAATGGTGTATTTTCTTTTTACATAACATTAAATATCAATTAAACGCAAGTTTTATGCATTTCATCAAATCAAACTAATAATTTATAAACATTTTTTTTTACAAAATAATTTATAAACATTTAAAATTTAAAAACTTTTCTAAATATATTATTTTTTTATTAAGTTTTACATATTTAAATAAACTTTTATTAATTTTAAATTAGATAATACTTATTTAAATTTTACTAGTATATTTTTCAAAAATTACATGGATAAAACCGATAGTGGGTCGATCAAAGCCATTGAAATTTTTTACTATTATTTTTATCTTTGCTAACTAAGCTAAAAAGATGACATTTTTTTATAGAGAAAAGATGACATTGTTGTTTAGCTTAGTTTCTAATTACCATCTAACCCATATTAAAAAAATTATTAGTGAATTTATCCATCCAACATTGGTTAAATATATGGTGCACAAGTGAGACAAGTCTTCCATCATACACAAATTTGTTTTCATCATTGAAATAATAAATCACATTATTAAATTAAATGAGATATAATATAATTTATTGTTCATTGGTAGAAATAAACATTTATACATAACGCAAGTCCATTTTACTTGTGCATGTTAGACACAACCTCATATGTGAATCATTATTATAAGAGAATCTCTATCTATTTTAAAGCACAGTGTTAACAACACTCACTCTAATATTTTGTTTTCAATATTTACACTTTTATTGGTGAATTCTATATGAATTTTTTTTATCAAATATCACAGTGATTAGAAATTCATCATTAAGATAAATAAATGGAAAATGGAAGGTTTAAACCTCAACTTTCACAACATACTCGTCTATCCGATTCCTCATCAACTCCTGACCGATGTAGAGAAAGTTCAGCCGAGGTATAAGCTCTTGCTAAGTCGAAGTGTAATATCTTCACCAATCGAGTTATGCTCGTGTGAATTCTCTTACTTTGAAAAATGAAACCTTTCATTTTATGTTAGATTCATTCTTAAAATGGCAATAGTCACATAAATTCCATTTAATAAAAGAAATGAAAGTTAAAAAGAAATATAAAAGTAAAATCTTAAGAAAATAGATACACACTTACCAAAAACTCAATTCGAGTTTTAACAATTTAGAATCCCTCATTACCTGAGGACTGTTTAGCTATTAGAACAACAAAAAATGATTTTGAAAATGGAAAAACAAAAATAGAGAGACAGACGACAAAAAGAGGAATAATTAGTGTAATAATTAGATGAACAAGAACCGCAATTGAGTGTGTGGAATGAATAGCTGGTCTGGGAGGGTCGTGGACAGTGAGGGTCATATCACACTGAGATATGACTATTGAATGACAATGTAATGGAGCCTAGATAGATTTCAGAGACATCAGACATAGTTGGTGATAATGTTGAACCAAAAATGCACATTCCAATGCTTAAGCAAGCATAGTTTTATTTATGGTTGTGAGTTTTGAGAGAGTAAATTGTGGGGGGTGACGAGTTTTGGACGCAACACAAGTACCAACCAAACCATTAACTAAATTATTTAAAAACATTGTCAACAGCAGTAGGTCCAACCTATGGTACGGTTTAGGCCCCAACGTAAGAGGTGTTGGTGTTGTGTTGTGAGTAACTTGTGACCTGACCTATCATTTCACAATTCATTATTCAGTTACTGTACTAGGACATCTGCATGGGGAATCTTCTTCTTTCTGCCTCATTTTTCTCTCTTTCAAACCCACACATTCTTCCTCAGCACCAAATTCTTGCTTGCTTCCACACCTTACATTTTTTTTCTCTTCGTATTTTCGTGTCAGAATTGTATTGGTGCATCGTATCTTGTGTTGCAACCCTAGATTTTAGTCCATGTAGTATAACTGAACTTGATACAACTAATGAACCTTTCATTTCATTACACCCGTTGTGATACAAATATTTAACTGAATTGGGTTATGTGATAAAAACTATTTGAAATAAAAATTACACTTGAATTTAGATTTGAATTTGATTATTTTTTGGTAACTAGGCGATAAATGTATATAGTCTAAAATGCACTTTTGGTGCCAAAGTTTTAAAATTCGACTATTTTGGCTTCCATATTTTGAAAATAGCATTTTTTTTTCCTCTTACTTTAACACATTTTTGAAAAGCAAGATCACTTAATTTATTTTGATCAACTTGATCATTGCTTACGAGGATGATGTGACAAATAATAACCGAATACATATTGATGATTGGTATTCTTTTAAACGTGTAAATATGATTGACCAAATATATTTTTTAAATTATTTAAATAATTAAAAAATGTTATATCAACAATACTTATATAATCAGCATACGCCACATCATCCACGTAAACATTGATCATGTCAAAATAAATAGAGGTCTCACTTTTGCCAAATAAGCTAAAGTTAAGGGGTTGAAAAACTCAAAATTACTATTTTCAAAATATGGGACTAAATTTTAAATTTAGGGGACCAAAAATACATTTGAACATAAATTATATTATCAATTATAGTTGAAGTTCCTAATTTTTTTTGTACATCTTACATACAAAAGTGAGACCTCTATTTAAGTATCGAACTTGCTCACTTTATGAAAGTGGTAAATACTAACCTTATTAATTCTAGTTTTTCTGGACCTAAGCATTCGTTAGGTGAAACAATTATTGATCAGATTTTATTTTGAATTAGCAAGGTTCCGTTTTAAGGAGGAATAACACCAAAAAATATATATAAGTTTTTACTTGGACTTTTGATGGTTAAATTACATAAGCATGCTATTTAATTAGATGATTTGACAAAGAACAATAATCTGGAAAAAAAACCCCATTTGTTTAACCCAACTAAATTTTTGGTATAGTTTAGGTGTACTAAAAATATTAAAACAATTATTTAAGATCGTTTAGATGAGATGACACAAGTATATTCTAATTTAACCAAAGTCATAAATTCAAATTTAGCTTTAGGCATGCAACAACAACAAAATTTTTAGGAAGAGTTTGCCACTCTACAAGGCACGAGAGAATAATCCGTTTTACAACAAAAAAAATATATTAAAACAATTTAGAATTGACAATTTGATATCGTTCCGTAAGGTAGGGGAGATTTTTACTTACATATACCATTACCCTTTCCATACCTTCAAGTTTTAGGGTGAGTGGTGACGTTTATAATTTTAAAACATTGTATGATGGCAATGTTTGATACTTTGATTTAACCAAGGGGATGTATTGAATTAGGATTTTAAAGGATAATTTTGGTTTGAAAAAGTCTTGTGAATTTTAAAAGACTTTGCAAGATTTTAATAACTTTAGTGATTTTAAAAGAGTATCTAGATTTACATTCTATATTTCAATGGATTTAAATCATAAGATTTTAAAAGATTTGAAATGACTTTATTGATTTATAAGATTTAAAAAGATTTTATAAATTTTAAGGAATCATCAAAGAAAATTGATTATAACACATTATCTTTCACAATATTCTCAATACAAACTCTTTTATTTATTTTATTTTTCTTACTAGAAAGAAAGAGAGGAGAGAATAATAGTTATAACACACTCTCTTCTTTTTAAGTTACCAAAAAATCTTGATTGAATAGTTGTTAGAAATTCACTTTTTTAAGATGAATAATTGGGATATTCGGGATTCAAAATCTGGCACTCACATATGTTATACAATGTCTCTACGAACTGAACTAAATTCACCGAGACATGATAATAAAATCTTTTAAAATCCTAATTGAATACATCGCCCTAAATTTTACTTGTTTTTTTTGGTTGCAAATGTTTACCTACATATGTAAATAAAAATTCATTAATAATCCTTTTGGGGTTTTCGACTTAGCTCTGCTAGGGTTTAACACCCTTGCATGAGCGCCGCAAATTCATAATCGTTACTTGTTTCCTTTACAATTCTGCAATTGTTCTTTCCAATTTGCAATTGGTGATTTCCTCTTTCATAGTTGATGTTCATAGATAAACATGTTTTGCACCAATTTATTTTCAAAAAAGTTTAATTGATGATTGTTGCAATATGTGTGGAAATTGAGTTAAAGATTAAACACATATTCCTACGTTGGATAGAACTGGTGTTGTGTGAATTGAAAAAAGTGAAAGTCTCACGTCGGATGAAACACACCTTAGTAGTGTTTAGAGAAAAAATATATCTTTATATATTTTATCATTTGGAAATGTTAAATTAAGTAGTTAATTTAATTATTATTGAAAAGTATTTTCTTCGTCCCCAAGTTTTGCTAAAATATTTTGGAACGCAATCTATAATATTTCGGAACACAATCTGAAATATTTTGGTATGCAATCTAATATATTTTAGTACGTGATCTGAAATATATTTTGATACTCAATAATATTTTTCCGTGCGGAATAATATATTTTTGTACTCAATATGATATATTTTGATACTCAATTTGAGATATTTTTGTACTAGATCTAATATGTGAATTACTTAATTCCAAAGTAATGTATTACTTGTTCCCAAAGTTTCTCACTTATTAAGTGTGAATTTTCTCTATAAATAGAAAACTCACATAGTGCATTCCACACACCAAAGAGTTCTATTGAGTTGTCAAGAACTTTTTCTTTCTTCTCCCTCCAACTTGTGTTAACGAGCTATTCTTCTCTTCCTCTACAATATTTTAAGACCATAGTCCCGTTTTCTCTATAATAAGAATGATCTTAAAAATATATTCTTTTTAAATTCTTAAAGAAGTTAGATGTTAGAATGGTAGTAGCACCATATTTGAGTGGTTGAAATATCATATTGACATTTGCAGATGTTAAAAGTTAGAATGGTGGTAACATCAAATATGGTCACAATACCATAGGAGAATGATCATAGTACCGTAATTTATTGATTTCAGTATTAAAAAAGTGATCTTAGTACCATATTGAAGGTGCAATTCTTAAACAGTTTTCTACGGTATAGTATTTAACCGCACAATTGTAGCTGAACTTGTTTTATACTGGAGGCAGCGTGGTTGATAGTCCGTCTTGCGTGTAGATATTCCTTTTCAAAATAGAATTTGAAAATTCAAATACAACATTTTGAAAATCCAAAATCAATAGTCATTCTCTTTGCACATAATCACTGCACCGATCAAGATTCTCTTTCCTTGCACTTGGTGACTAATTTAATTCATAGGCGATTAAGTAAAGTCCCAACTTTATTAAAAATTCAAATTTCGCTAAAACACTTTTATTTTGATATTTATATTTTTACGTCAAAACTTTTAAAATTTATAAAAATGTCCCAACTCTTTTTAAGCTCTTACTTTTTTACATTTATGTTATATTGAATTACTCCTTTCACCCAGATAATTTTAAAAATAAATTGATTAATTATTTTATTCAAACAAAAAAAATTATAAATAAATGTAATTCAATCAAAACATTTAATGACCTGTTTGGTTTTACATTGAAACCAGAATTCTCGTGTCCCAATGTGATTTTCACCGTGATTTGCCGAAGTTGGACATTCAAGCTTTTCACTAAATGTGCGGCAGCGTCCAATATACCGCTAGGCCAAACACATGCTAAATTATCTAAAATCATAAATTCTTTAAAATTTTCAATCACACACATCCATCCAAACATACTTTTCCACAATTTCTTGGCCAAGTATGCAAGTCAATGCTCGCAGGGACGTTCTCGAGTTTGAGTTATGCTGAGTAAATAACCTATATATGCTTGCTCAAAAAGAAAATATGGACAAGAAGTGTTTCACGGGAAAAACAACTATAGCTAGACAAAATCAAATAAAAAAACTGTTTACTTATATAATTTTGTGGTCCTTTTTGAGGCAGTAATCTTGTGGTCCTATTACCTTTTTCTATTCACGATGATGATAAACAACAGAAAAATGATGTTTCAGACATTATTTTACGAGTAAATATATTTTGATATTCTCAATTCTTTCCCTTTTCTGCCTTAATTTGTTTGTAGATTGTTTAGTCGATATTTAGTTTGACAATAATTTATTAGCATATGATCATGAAATCAACAAATTAAACACTATGTCACCATTGGATGTGGTTGTTGAAGGACGAGGTGTTTCGTGGAGAGAATTAGACAATAAAAAATGCTGAAAAGAAAAAGTTGTGATGATTTTGTGGTCCTGAATTAATTCTTTATCCCAATTTGTTCTTTTTATGGGATGATGATAACCAATATGTAACAAATGATTCCAAGAAAGAAACCCTGATGATTTTTTGATTTGGTTTATCAATGTTCGTACGAATACACTATTCAACACAAACTTTTCAATACATTTTTTTGGCTAAATTACATTAGAGATTCATTAAGTTATTTAACCGTAATAAATTGATCTTTTAAGGTTTTTCGTACCATTTAGGTCATTTAAGTTAATTAATTATAATAAGCTGGTCATTTAAGTTTTTCTCGTATCAATCTATATTTTTTTATTGCTTAAAATTTAGATTGATAAATAGACGAAATGAGATCCGATAATTTAGAGGTATATTTATGAATATTTTATAGATAGACGAAATGACAGCAGTAATAGTGACAAGCTGGTCATTTTAAGTTTTTCTCGTATCAATCTATATATTTTTTTTTGAAGAGCAATCTATATATTTTTTTTATTGCTTAAAATTTATATTGATAAATAGACGAAATGTGATCCGATAATTTAGAGGTATATTCATAACTATTTTATAGATAAACGAAATGATAGCACTAATAGTGAACTCTCACACACACACACACACTAGATCATGATTACCACATCCAACCTAACAATTTCAAGAATTTGTGTTTGTAAAAAGTAATTTGATGAAAAATGAATGTTAGAGCCATTGTTGCTAACATTTCTCATATTTTCTTTTTATTTTTACGTGCCCTGTATCGTATTGACCATTTACTTGTCATATATCATATTAGCCTGAATAAGGAAACTAGAAATAAATAGATGAATGGAAACTCACACACAATGGAAACTAGAAATAAACGAGATAGGACTTGTGACTTATATGACAAATTTTTTTTTTTTAAGATATTGGTTAGTAATTTCCTTTGACTTAAACTCAAAAACAATATCAATTCCAATAATAATTGATTAATAACTTTAAAGTTGTTCTGAACAATATATTATTAATTAAGTTTTTTGAAAGATAAGTACTTCATTAGTTGTTAATTGAAGTGATTTTAGTTCTAGTGACATACTACTCCGTCCTAAAATATAAGCAAAAATGAGTCAACATAAGTTGATGTATTTGATACAAATTTTGAACCAAATATATTAATTTTTGTTGATCAATTTTTGCTTATATTTTGGGATGGAGGGGGTATTGATGTAAGTTGTTGAGAGTACAAACAAATGACAATTAAGTTGATGTCAATTAAATATCGTGTTCATTTAGTAACGGAAAGCAACATATGTAACAGAAAGTAGACAGATTAGATTGATTACTAAATATCCACATGGCCATTAAAAAAAAAACAGTGCATACCTGGCATGTTATATTGATTGGTAACAACAGCGTGCCATGAACAATATTTGATTGAGATATTTATTGGGTCCCATTAATGGAAAATAACAATTCTTTAAAAAGGCTAGTACTACATAATTTTTGAATTATTTGACAAACACCCTCATCCTTTTGTTGGAAATAGATTGAGAAGAAATTGATGCAGCATAGGGAAGGGACCCATGATTGTTTGGGATGGGAATTAATGTTTTAGGAAAGAGCAGCAAAAAGTGCATCAAGTGGTATTTGTTAGTGCTATTATGGGGCCATCGCATATTGTTTAAATGGGGAACCCAAACATTCAGTATTGTTGAAGCTTGTTTTGTTTTGGCCATGTAATGAGCAGAGCTCATTTGCACAAGCACAACCAATTTTAAAAGTTAACAAAAATGTGAATGAGTGACTTAAAAGGCATTTCATTTCACAATAGAGAACTAATATGGTTTATTTTATTGATGAAAAATTAAAGAGAAGGATTAGTATGAGTCATTCTATTCATGAGAAACTAAGATGTTTGAAAGATTTTTTTTCTTTAGTAGAAATGAGTAAATAGGAACTTATTTTTCCCAATTTAGCGAGAGACTAATTTAGTAGATAATTTTGAATTTAAAAAGAAAATATGAGAGAAACTAATTTGGGCCAAAAAATATTTACGTTTCATCAATTTATTCCACGGTGATATAAGTAACTAACAATCAATCCATTGAATATGAGTCAAAATTAACAGAGACTAATTTATTCTTAGTATAACAATTTGAATGAAAAAGAACAAAATTAAATGTGAACACATTTTTCGATTAGAATTCAAATATTAATCCATCACCTTGTTGAAGTTTAACTCCATTCACCAGACCCAACCTCCCTTTATATTTCTGAATCAATATGTAATTATGTCGTTAGTTAATTTAGCAACCAATTTTATCACTTGAGGACCGAAATTTCAATTTTCCTGTAATAATTATCACATAATTGGGGGGCATATCCCCTAATATAATCTTGATGTGACCTTTAAATGTCCACATACTTTCATCCTGGTTAACTTATAGTAGCACAATATTATACATTCATTCCACAAATTTAGATCCAAAGTTCAGTACCAAAACAGACTAATATTATAATTTTTTTCTTCTAAAAATCAAATATTTTTTTGACAGAACAAGTAAAATTAATTTATAAAGATTTAAATGATTATCTGTTTATCACATACAGTTTTTTTTTTTTGAGGGATATACAGTTTTTATTTAATTGTAGAAAATTGTATTTTTGTGTGTGTTCGCATGTATGGTTTTTTTTTTTTTGACGAATTTCGGATGTATGACTTTTGAGTGCTTAATTTTGAGAAAAATATATTAATTTTGAAAGCATTTTAAAATGTTAATTTTGAAGAATAGCTTTATACCGGAAATATCCGGTGATGTCATATTTGGAAGAATGAGTTGGGTTGATAGTGTGCACTATATGGAAAGTTGAAGAAAAACAAAATTACCAAAAGAAGATTCCATTAATTACTTGTCAAAAAAAGATTCCATTAATTAAAATTTTCCAAGGCAAAGAAAACTCGTACGCCTAACCTTTAGGTATAGGAAAATCAGGGACATAGCTAGAATGAGAACAAGAGAGGTCATGATCCCTCCAAACTTTTTTTAAAACAATTTATATTAATATGTTATTATTTTTCTGTCTTTATATTTTTATATTTATGAACTTTATATAATATTGTATAATGAAACATTTTTCTGACAATATATTGAGTCTCAAGCACTTAAGTTTTTTGGCTTTATTACACTAATCCTGAACTAGAATTTTTATCAACGAAAAAAAAAAGTGTTGTTTTGTCTATAATTTATAAAAGAACCCTAATCCTTAACTAGAATTACAATTTTTGATTCCTCATTGCAATTTTGTTTACAATTTTAACTCATTGCTTGCGATTTTGTTTGCACACACTCAATCATTTCTATCGATTAACTATTTATGATTTCAACATAAATTCATCATCGTACATTTGCATTTTCTATGTTTCATATTTTCTTATAAATGTGCAACTTTAAATCTCAATGACGCATTCAAACCATTTAATATTGACGATTTGTAAACATGTTGAAAAAATTTACACTTCAAATTTTTCTTTTCAAGAAAAGACTCAATTGAAATGAGTGACAACACTATGAATTTAAAAATGTCAATTTTCAATTGTTGTCCACTATCGATGAATTATGTTAAATATTAATTGAATTCGGTAAATCAAATTCTTATATATTGTTTGACAGTGTCAAGTTTTAATTTATCTTATAATTTTTTAAATTTCTTGTACATGTTAGACATTTGAAATTTAATTTTTTTACTAAATTATATTAAACTTGATCTTCATAAATTTAATTCCTGACCCTATCAATAGATAAAACCAATAATTGAATTGGGTGAGGATTCAAACCATACTATGTGGAGGGTATACACCATTATCAGCTAACTGACAAAATGATATCCACTAAGTTATCTTATTTAGCAAAACAAGAGATTGCAAATCAATAACTAGCCCTAAAAAATCTAGCTAAACCATAGATTTCCACAAGTTATTGGTACTAATGAGGAGTATAATTAGTGGCTCCAAATTCTACTAATCCGAACATAAAAGAGATTTGTGGTCCCTTTATTAATTCGTTTGCTGTCTTTTACCTGTTTTAGAGAGTTTGTCATTTTGTCAAGAACCTCTGAGGTTTTCTTACTGACATACAGTTTTAGACAATAATTGAGAACCTAAAACTATTAACCTGAGACCTAACATTATGAGAGTACTATAGTTTTTGGAATCGAATGTGTAACCATTGCCGACCACTTATATTTAGTACTAGAATATTTATTTATTTATTTATTTATTTATTTTTGAAATAGTACTAGAATATTTTTTGTTAACATCCGCATAGAATCATTTGTTTTTTATACTTAGATATATGTGTATATTGGTTGATATAATTAGAGTTTTATCAGATACTGTTAGAAAAATTAGTTAAAAGTTTGTTAGTTTAGTTATTTGTTGAGCTTTACCGAGCTTCTCAATATGATATTAGAGTTTACTCCCTTAATTAATAAAGGTCACATACCATTTATATACACATACCAAACTCAGTAGCAGTGAGTGTGAGAGGTGTATTGGAAAAAACCTAAATTCCACAAAGAAAAGAGACTAATTTTTAATTAATATATTAACCAACTTTACATCTAACAAACTTTAATAAGATGGGTGTTATGAAGACTCATTTACTAACACTCTCTCCTTCCTATGTAACAATATATACAAAGCATAAATTATGCAATGTCCCTACCAATTGAGCTAAGCTCACGGGGACAATCAGTTTTGTAACTTTTATTTCCTATGTTCTTATTTTTCGTTGATGTTGATTTCAACTTCAATTATAAATTGTGATAAATCTTATCTTGACATATTGAATTTGAAAATAAAAGTTCCAAACTAAAATACTCAAGATACAATCATTTAATTAATCTCTTAATGACTTGAGCTATCTATCTTTCAGGTTTCCTCGTTTCACTAATATAAAAAAGACCTCAAACATTTAAAATTCAAAGAATATTATGATTATAAACGAAATGATTATGAATATGATTATATAGTGGACTTCACCCTAAAAAAATGATTATATAGTGGAAGAATCAAAGAACTATTGTAAGGAAACATCATTTATATGCGAGAGATCGAAAGCAGCCACCAATATTCCCGCTGTTTTGATGGGCCGACAATTGGACAAAATGTGTCACACAGATAACAACTTATCATATGTGTAAAATTAGTAACAAATTCGTATTAATTTATCCCACGGCATATCTTGAACTCATATAAATTGGAACCATTTAAATTGTTTTGTTGATCAAGAATAAATCAATAAACTAAATCAAAGATATGAGTACCGTACCAAAATAGTTTTTTTTTTTTTTAGGAATACCGTACCAGAAAAGATAAACTGATAAGGATATGTATTCAATCAAAAGAATGAAAGATATGTCCAGCACACAAAAATTTCATTCGCTAAGAAAGGCCATAAGTTAGAATAGCAAACTTCCTCAAAAAAAAAGTTAGAATAGCAAAATGTTTTAAGTAAAAGAAAGGGTGCTAAATTTATATTTAAAAATATTTACATGTAACGGTCACCATCTCATTTACTTTTCCTCTTTAAAAAAATCTCATTTACTTTTGTCATAGATTAATTATAACCCTAAGAAAAGTAATAGTATTTCATAACTTACAGCATATCCAATAAGAATATCATCATTAGGTTTCAAACATTATGCAAATGTTCTATAATTTTTGTTTCCATTGGAGCACATCTACCTGACAACCCAAGCTACATAAAAAAATTGTAGAGTACCTTGTTTAAGATACCATTTCATAAGAATATATATATATATATGGGATTTGCTAATATACACCCACTAGTTTTTATGTGGGAGTATTTTAGCAAGTTATAACTAAAAAGTTGATAAATACACCTTGAGGTGTATGTTGCTATAACACACCTTCTAAAAAATAAGTGGCTAAATACACCTAAAGATGCTAAATACACCTAAAGATGCATGTTGCTAAAATACTCCCACATAAAAACTAGTGGGTGTATATTAGCAAATCCTTATATATATATATATATATATATGATTGTTTATCCTTACACTCATTTATATGAGAAAGTAAAGATGGAAAATTAGGAATTTGTGATGTATCTCCATTAATTTATGATTTTTTCCTTATAATTAAGACAAAAAACACAATTATATTTCTTATATAGGTTAGAGGGAGTACTATGCTTCTATAGTGACTAATCATTGTTTAATTATGAAGAAATTAAATGATTTTCTTTAAAACAATAGATTAGCTCTCGAAAACCAAATGATTGATATTATGTGTTGAATGAAATACACAAAAGGACAAATTGTTTGAAAGAATCAAATTCAATTTATGAGTGGAATAGTTCTTAAATCTTGATGAGACTATACTTACCTCACAGACAAACTCCAAATTACTAGAGTTTTTTTCCTCTAAGAACCAATGGTTAACATAAAAAAAGCTCTTAAAAGTTGAAACATGTAATAAACATATATTTGGTTGGATGGAAAGCTTTTAGGAGAATGGGTATAAGTGGAAAAATATTGTTTTCTGTTCATTACAAATAGGAAAGAAGACATGTACAATGACTTTATTTAGTAAAAATTCGATATATAAGTCTAATTTATACAATTTGATTCCGTCTAATATTGGGCAAAGATGTTCCAAAAAAAATTAGGTTAGGTTTCTAAGCATGAAAAGAATACTGAATAGGACTGAAAGGTTTTGCGATGAAAATTTTAGTACCTGATCACATTTAGTCAATTACATTACATAGTAGTAGTACTATTTAATTATATCCTATTATTTGCTGTGCTAGCAAAATAAAATGGAACAAGAATTACTAGAAAGCTATTGTGGTGGAATATATCTCTATTCAATCATGCCCATTTCAATGTCAAACACTGGAATGACACTTCAATTTTTATACTATATATAAAATCGAGAATGACTCTTTTTGTTCTATTCATACAACCAACTGACCATGCACTCATTTTTGTTAACTTTTTTTTTTTTTTTTTTTACAATTACTAGTTTGTAATTTGGGTAAATTATCTACTATCAATTTTGTCCATTACCAATCTATAACGATGAATTTGATTAGTCATATTTGTATAAGATAACTAATAGAGATGAGAAATGTAAGTTCAAACTTTTACAATTTAGGTAGAGAAGGAAAAAGAAGAAAAATTCAGGCGAATTTTTTTTCCTTCTTAAAGAAAAGTAAAGGCAACTAAAAAGGAAAGAAGACATAAGGACTAAAATAAATTCCATATATTATACATAGCCTAAGAGCTTAATATACCCACTTTTCATTCATCAAGGTTTCCAATATATTGGTATACTGAAGTAAGTATCGCCAAATTAAAGGATTTCATCCTTCTATTAATAAAGATTAACCTATTAAGTCCAATTTTTTTAAGAAAACATCAGAGTAATGGTTTTAATGAAATAAATTGCCAAGTCAACTTAAAAATTCTTAAAAGGAGTTTCATAGTAGTACAAGAAATTTGAAAATAAATACGAGTAAATAATGTGTGACATAAGTGCTACTACCTTTCATATAAAATTATTGATTGTCTGAGTCTGCAATTCACCCTACAAGATTATAAATGAACGTCACTTAATGCATTCATGGGTCCAACTTTTTTTAACTACGCTTTGATCTTCACAACAAGGAAAGTGACTAGACGAGACAAAAAGCAAATGGTATGTACCCAAAAAAAGAGCTTGAAAAGTGAGCCACTAATAATAAGTGCGACATGACGTTGTTGTTGAAGAAGAAAATAAATATAAAGTTAAGTACAAGATCCCACAATAACAGAACTACACCGTCACTCACAACCGTTGTAAAAGACATAGCGACCCCCTTTAGGCTTAAGCAACGAAACCGAAGCTAGCAAAGACACCATCCCCTCACATTGATCGGATTTTGATTCTCTACTAAAAAAATGGAGAAATATGCCGATAAAAGATGATAAAGATAGAAAGAAATGTAGATGATTTTCTTTCCTAACGGTAAAGAATTCTTCAAGTTCGCGTCTCTCGTACATACTATACAATAAAAAAAAGAGATAGATTCACTCAGAAAAGAGTGAATAAGCTTTTTCGTCCTTTAATTTGTATGCATCAGTCAATTTCGTCATCAAATTATTCGAAATAACTAAAATGTCCTTGAATTTTACAAACGTCGATCAATTTCGTCCCTCCATCAAGTCTCACCGTTACCGGTGATGTTAATCGTTGACGTGGATTGCCCAACTCAGATGCCACGTAATCAGGGACGAAATTGATCGAAAATTTTGAATTTTTCGACTTTTTTTTAAATGAAAGTTATTACAAATTGTTACATTGTCAAATCGATCCCTAAATTATTCATTAATAATCAAGATAGTCTCTGAATTATGTAACTCCCTATCAAATCGATCCATGAATTATTTATTTTAACTATCAAACTGATCCTGATGCTGTGAGATAAGTGCTAAAAACTAAAAAAATGTGTGTTTAATTGTTGTTTATTACCTTTTGCATGATTAAAATGAAGTTTCATCCTCGAATTATTATCACAATCTAACTAGTAGATTTCGCATAAAGTGCATTTCATGGAAGTAAATTTGAAACATGGATCATCCTTAGAACCCATTAATTTGATGGTGAAGTAGGAGATAAACTTCCATGGAGTTAGATAATAATGAAGTTAGATTTATGGGATTGTGAGTTATATTCTATTATTAGTCTTTTGAAGTTTTAACAACATACAAAAATGCCTTAGAGGTTAATAATGGTGTTGTTATAGAGTTTATTGTTGTGAAGAATAATGGATGCAAGTTGAGGAACATAATGACCATCATCACTCTCTATTTATGTAAAAAGCTCTTATTTTGTACTGTGAAATCTCTCCAGCCACTTGATTAGGAAGACATAGGCATCCTTGGATAGTATCATGGATCACTTTGATAGTTAAAATAAATAATTCAAAGATCGATTTAGTAGGGATTGACATAATTCATGGATCATGTTGATTTTTAATGAATAATTCAGCCATCGATTTGACAATGTAAAAATTTGAATTAACTTTCATTTTTTTTTAAAAAGTAAAAAAAAATCGATAAATTTTGTCCCTGAATACGTGGCATCTGAGTTGGCAATCCACGTTAACGCTTAACGTCATACGTCATCACCGTTAACTGTGAGACTTGACGGAGGGACGAAATTGATCGACATTTGTAAAATTTAGAGACGTTTTAGCTATTTCGAATAATTTGAGGACGAAAAAGCTTATTCACTCACTCAAAAAAGGAGAGACTTTAATTGTTTGTCTGTTGCGCAAGAAAAGAGAGGAGATAAGATAAATATATGAAATCATTTCTACATTTGATGACACTTCATGATATGATAGAGTAATTTTCTACTCCCTCCGTCCCTATTTATAGGAGTAGTTTACGAAAAAGTTTTGTCCCTAAATATAAGATTATATACAAATTCCTAGATGTATTGATTACTATTTTTCTAAATATACCCCTAATTAATACTACCAATTTATCTTGGTATATGAAAAGTTAACATTAAATATATATATTTAATTAAGGGTAATCCAGTAATAATCACACACATTTGAGACAACTTTATTACTCAACAACTTTTAATACACGTGATTTTTGTAAACTACTCCTATAAAAAGGGACGGAGAGGGTATTTATTTTTAAAAATTAAATATAGTAAGGGAGAAAAGGATCATTTTAAAAAGGCTAAAATACATTTTTGACCCCCCAGCTTTTCAAAACTAGCGATTTTGACCCCCCAAGTTTGAAAATCACACTTTTAGCCCTCCAAGTTTCACCCCTTTGCAAAACATTGGCCCTCGGTGATTTTGACCTGGTCAAAGCTGATGTGAATATTTTTTTATATTAAAATTTGTCACTTGTGCGTATACATGAAAATTAATTAAAATTAAAAATTAAAAAAATTAGAAAACTGAAATTAAAAATTTAAAATAAATAAAAAAATTGAAAAAATCTTCTCCATTCATCTTCAACCCCAACTTGTTATTCATTCAACCTTAATCTCTATCCTCTTCATCCTCAACAATTAAATTTACTCAAACAAACCAAACCAATTTAAAAGCAATTGAAAATCAGAGCCCAGCTTCTATTAATATATAAAAAAAACAAAACATAACAAATCAAACAAAGAATGCTAGAACTTGAAGATGCCCCGCACTGTTTTCACTAAAGGGGCTGGCTTTGGTATCTCAGATTTTGTCTTCCTCTTCTTTCTCGTCTTCCTCTTTCCCTGACTGTCTCTTAAATTGAATTGGGGTATTTCCCACAGTGAGAGATCTTTCAAATTTACACTCTATATGAGCCTGAATCCCATTAGATTTTCTTTTGTATTGATAAAAAAATGTAAATTTGAAGATGGCGGTGTTTCGGTTGTTTGTTTTAGCATTTTAGGGGGATTTCGAATGTTTGCACTGAAGTGTTTTGGTGTGGATTTGCTTATTATGCTACTGCTTTCATGGAGAACCTTGCTTTGGTATAAAGTGCAAAAATATTTCCTGTTTTAAGTTAATGGTCGTTTATCCCTGCATGATCTAGGTAGTCAAAACTGGCATTTTGCACCACGGTCGCATCTGTGTGGTGTGAAACAGTGGCTGGTCGCCATGTTGTTGTGTGTGACAACATTAATAATGGGTTGTGTTAAGATTCAGGAGGAGACAATTTGTTGTTGTTGTTGTGTTTGACGAGGAAATTGAGTTTGGTTTAGTTTGTTTGAGTAATTTTGATTGTTGGGGATGAAGATTAGGGTTGAAGATGAAGAAGAAGAAGATTAGGGATGAAGGTTGGGCTTGAAGATGAATGGAGAAGATTTTTTTAATTTTTTTATTTATTTTTAATTTCAATTTTCTAATTTTTTTAATTTTAATTAATTTCCACGTATACACACAAGTGACAACTTTTAATATAAAAAAATATCCACATCAGCTCTGACCAGGTCAAAATCATCGAGGGCCAAGGTTTTGCAAAGGGGGCGAAGCTTGGAGGGCTAAAAGTGTGATTTTCAAACTTGGGGGGCCAAAATCGCTAGTTTTGAAAAGTTGGAGAGCCAAAAGTGCATTTTAGCCTTTTAAAAACTACCCTTATTTTTAAAAATTATGATAGATAGTAAAAAGAGTAATTTAGTATTTATTTTTAAAAATTACATATAATTTTCTTACAAGGGTAGTTTTGTCATTCACTTTATTGAGCTAAGGGAAAAAATGGAATTGAAGGTTTAGGATTTGAATCTTAATAAGGGATAAAATACTAACATAATTCACATACTAATATTTACCATTAATATATATGATAGAATTGTTTACCTTATCTATCATACCTTTGTTTTGTAGTGTCTATTTTTAAAATTATATAAGATTAATATTAATTTTTTTTTTCTCAATATTTTGAAATAGAGGGAAAAGGGGAACAAAATCCCTATCAATTTTAATTTACCTTCAATATTGAGGAGTTTGAAGATGAGAAAAAAAAATGTTTTATAAAATTTTCAATATACTCGCTAAAATATCATTATATAAACTAGCGAAAAGACGTGAGTGCCCGTCTTACCGCTTTTTTTTATTGTGCTAACGCGTGTATATTATCAATGATATTTTATCGAAATTTGCATGTAAATTACAAACAATATTTTATATAATTTTTTTGATATAGATTAAAATTATATGTATAGATATTTGTGACTTTCAAATGTAACAAACTCAACAAACACAACAATAATATAACAAATATAATAAAAAAAATCATCTTTTTAAATAAAACCAACAATATAACATTGTTATAAAAAAAAATATGTTTTATGGTATAATTGAAATAACAAAAAAGTCAGTTCAAAATAACCGAAACATGCTATTTTCTTTATATATAGTATAGAATAGAACAAAAAAATTGTAAACAATAAATTAGTTATCCCCCCCTATTAAAATCTTTCTACTCTACCAATGGGGTCGAATATAGGGGAAGAGACTAAACTACCGCAACATGGAAAACGAATGTTCAAAATGAGTTTGTTTATTAACAACCTTATAGAAACGTCTTTGACGTTATTATTGAAACCATTTTTTAAATTCAAGTGGAGGATTGTTGAAATATGTGTGGAAATTGAGTTATAAGACTAAACACAAATTCTCACGTTGGGTAGAACTAGTGTTGTGTGAATTGAAAAAAGTGGAAGTCCCATGTCGGATGAAACACACACATTAGTAGTGTTTATATAGTGGGGGTGTACCTCTAAGATGGAGGTACATAATTATGTGAATGAAGTAAGCACTAGAGAAAAAAAATATTTATATATTTTATTATTTGGAAATGTTAAATTAAGTAATTAATTTAATCATTATTGGAAAGTGTTTTCTTAGTCCCAAAGTTTTGCTAAAATATTTTGGAACGCAATCTTGAATATTTCGGAACACAATCTGAAATATTTTGGTATGCAATCTAATATATTTTGGTGTACAATTTGAAATATATTTTGGTACATAATATAATATATTTTTGTACTTGATATAATATATATTGGTACCCAACTGAGATATTTTTGTACTAGATTTAATATGTGAATTACTTAATCCCAAAGTAATGTATTACTTGTTCCCAAAGTTTCTCACTTATTAGTTGTGAATTTTCTCTATAAATAGAGAATTCACTTTGCATTTAACACACCAAAGAGTTCTATTGAGTTGCCGAGAACTCTTTCTCTCTTCTCCCTCCAGCTTGTGTTAACGAGCTATTCTTCTATTCATCTCCTCTTTCTGTCCCTTCAGATTTGAGAGTGTTCTTAAGACCATAGCCCCTTTAGATAAAAAGTCCCTTCAAAATTAAGAATGGTCTTAAGAGCATAATCTCTTCAATAATTTAAGTATCTTTGAAATAAATAATATTTTAAGATCACAATCCCTTTTTCGGTATAATAATAATGATCTTAAACATATATTCTTTTAATGTTAAAATGGTGGTAGCACCATATTCGAGTGGTTGAAATACCATATTGACATTTGGAGATGTTAAAAGTTAGAATGGTGGTAACACCATATTTGAATAGTCACAATACCATAGTAGCTAGCTTATTTTATCCTGGAGGCGGCGTTGTTACCTCCCATTGAGGGAATCAATGAAAAAAAACCAAAATAAAATCTCTCCTCTCTCAAGAAAATGTTATCTCTTCTCCTGTAACACCCATACTAATGTAATCTAGAATATTAGCATGCACATTAAATTGATACTGGATACACTTAAATTTTCAATAATTATATTAATACATACAACTGAAAGAGTACAAGTGGCTCGTTTATACAATTATACGAATACCAAAAATGAATACTTATACATAATAGTGATAATCTCCTGAGCTTGTACTTGACGAGCAACTGCACTCCCATCCAATAGCAAGGCAAATAAAACTTCAAGCAAACCTTGACGTGGAACAAATAGCAAGGCAAATAAAACTTCAAGCAAATCTTCAATCAGATACACGCGCCTTGATCAGCAAGCTAGAGGAAAATAAATCTTCAAGCAAATCTTTGGAAGATTGCGTACACAAATATAAAGCGCTAGCTGGCGCGAAAATCACAAGTCACATAATGCTGTTCCATATGCTACCGCATTTGTCCCAGCATCTGGCTAGTAGATGTTTTTGCAAAATGTAGCCAATCTACAAAAACCCAACAATTACCTTTTGATTCATTCAGCAACTCGTTACTGCATTAACAACTCAAAATTTGTTCTTAATATCTGAATGATTCTCCATAGATCTATACATTTTACCACATTCGAAGCATACCGTCATAAGGTGCTCACTTTCAATTTCCAGAATAATTGCATAGGAAAACCCATCATTGAAGCCATAAAACTCCTTAACATCAACCACGACATTAACTTACGTACTAGTGCCGATCTTTCTGATAATGCAGCCTCAAAATACTTCTCGGCTAAAATTCTGATTATTCCTCAAAATACTATCTACTTTAATCTTGTGTTATCTTGAACTTACCTTATTCATCCAATCAAGGGTGTTCGACTTTGTTCGTCCATCAGTGCACTAAATTCCAACAACTTATTATTCAATATCCACCCTTCATTGAGTAAAATTCCAGTTAAGCTTAGCTTATTTCCAATCTTCTTACTATTAGGGCACCTCTGAATATCTGATTCACGCTTCGATATGCAACAGGTCTTATTAGTACCACTTATTCATCCATCTTAGTTCTTAGGTTGCATACCATCTTCTCTTCTTAATTCACTAATATGGCATTTATGGTTCGGGAAATGCGGCTGACCTGATGGGGTTAAACTTACTCGCGATTCACGCTCAATGACCACATTTAAGTGGTTAGTTTCATCTGTCCAACTAATTCGCTTAATCCATAATTAATTCTCTTAACTGTTTGGACATTAAAATCTCATCCGATTCGAGTTCGATTCTTCAACACTCTATCTTTGCTGGGAGTCTAGAGGTTTCAAAAACCGACCGACCGATAATTCCTCATTCGAGTCTCTAGGTTTGGTACTGCAATTCCTTAACTCTGTACTCAGAATTGTTACTTAGTCCACACCTCACTTTAACTTCTCAACTGCGGTTCCCGTCAAGGTTCCAAGTCATTCCTTAGAGTATCTCATGATTCCTTAATCCTTATGTCTTCCGCAGACGAGGCATCGTCCAACGACGTGTCCATCTGGGTTGAGGTGCTTCATCTTACTTTCTAAATATCTCTTATGTGTCTGAAACCTTGCCACTAACAGGCTTCATTACTTTATGGTTTGATGGCCACCATTTGGCGTTGAATACTTCTTCGCCAATCCTGTCTTAAAACCCGACGCCTTAAACTTCACTCTTCAAACAATTCATTCCTCCTTGGTCACATTCAGCTCTCGGACATTTGTCCTAGCTGTCATATACTAGATTGAGTTGATCAGGCTCAACTAGATGTGACCTTTAGAACAATATCTGGAACCCAATGATCCCACTACTTTTATTGAATCTTTAATGACCCAAGGCACAGTCTGAATCGACCTGCTCTGATACCAATTGTAACACCCATACTAATGTAATCTAGAATATTAGCATGCACATTAAACTGATACTGGATACATATAAATTTTCAATAATAATATTAATACATACAACTGAAAGAGTACAAGTGGCTTGTTTATACAATTATTCGAATACCAAAAATGAATACTTATACATAATAGTGATAATCTCCTGAGCTTGTACTTGACGAGCAACTGCACTCTCATCCAGTATCTCCCTGATGATCTTCTTCACGAACCTCTTGCTTACCTGAAAACCTGCACCAGAAGGATTGGGATGAGACATAATGTCTCAGTGAGCTCCAGCCCAACCTACTGTTGGCAACCACGGGGGAAACCTAGGGTCGCCGTGCCTACTCCTGGCAATCTTGGGGATTCCTACGATCGCCGTCTTTCTCTACATATTTTGCGATCAAGGGAAACTAGGATCGCTATATGTCTTAATCTTATGCTTATCATATTCTTGCCTTAAACTTAAACTCATACTTAGTGATCTGGGGACATCCTATGATCACTTTCTTTCTCTGCTGACTACTTGTCATATTCTCATAATAATTCATAAGTATCAATATACATCATTCTTAATCATAAAGTTAGTAAGTCAGCATTGAACAAACAATCATTATCTTGGTTCATTTTACGGAGTGCATCCGGGTGGAGTAACCCCGAAGTACATCTCCCATCATACCGGTGAAATTCCTATCATATCAGGCTAACACCGGACTCCTCTTATCGTTGTGTGGACAACTCTCTCGAAGAAGTCTCATCCGGCGTATCCCGGAGTCTGCTGAACACAACTTATCTTACATGTAGACAACCCTCTCGGAGAAGTCCCATCCGGCATAATCCGGAGCCTGCTGGACATGTTTCATCTTTTAACATACGTGTGGACAACCCTCTCGGAGAAGTCCCATCCGGCGTACCCCGGAGCCTACTGGACACGTTTAACATAGTCTTATAACTTACGTGTGGATAGCCCTTTCAGAGAAATCCCATCCGGCATAATCCGAAGTCTGATGAACACGTATAATCTTTATCATTAAGTTCTTAACTTAAGCTCATATGTATATCTAATACGTTTCATGTTCTTATGCATATCTGATGCATTCATCGTTAAATAAATGTGTGCTACTTAATCTATATTAAAGGTCCTTGGCTTATCGTTCTCATAAGCCTCTTACTTGGTTGTTGGAATACCAACTCTTAAGCTTATCTAAAGCTTTGAATGATGAACATTCCTTATGCCTCATACTCTTAAATCTTGCTTTCCTATCAAAGGATTCGACATATCGTTATCATATGCCGTTCTTAGGGCTTACTTATTCATTGTAATGAATTCACGTTCATCTAACCCTTGTTCTTACATTTCCTATACTTTGTCTATCCCTTGCTCACTCATGATTTTGCCCACTAAAGGCCTTTAAGATGAGTTAAAATGATGTCCTTTGATTCCTTAAAGTTTTTGGAGAAAACAGTGCGAAAAACCTCGCCTACACGCACCAGAACACCCAAAACAGCTCAGCTGTCATGAGCTGTCCTGGTGAGCTCGCTATAGCGACGGGCTGGTCGCTATAGCGACCGTAGGTAGAACCAAAAATCATGCCTGCTCGCTGTAGCGACCATGACAGTTCAGAAAATGTTCAGAAATTGCATTTTTCACCATTTTAACTCCATCCAAGTTACCCAAGCATCCCAAAGATGTTAGGAATGATTTTTCAATTGAAATTATACAGTTCTAAAACATGATTGAGCAAGGAATTGACTAGTAATTGGAATAGGGCACAAAACCTTAACTTAGCATAAAATGAGATATACACTTAAACTTACTCAAAGCGGGTTCTATAACCCTAGGGAGCTCACCTGAATCATGATTTGCTTCCTTGCCAAGCTTTCTCATCAAAACCCTAGCTTGAATCTTCTTTTCCTTCCTTGTTTCCCTACCTTTTCTTGTTCCAATCTTTCCCCAAAGAGTGCTTGCTTGTTTTCCAAGAGTTAAGGAAGGAAAATTTGATAGATGATGGCAAAGGGAGAGGATGGCGTGAATGGGTAGAGAGAAGAGGGAAGAAAATTCTAGAGAGAGGAGGGTGTAGAAAGAATGAAGGAAAATGGGGTTTGTTGGTTATTTATAACCTCAAGCCTCAATTTACCAAAGCACCCTTCATTAACATATCTCTGATACATGTCTCGACACTGATAAATACTTGAGTCTGAAGCAGAATATTACACTCTACCCCCCTTAAAGAAATTTCGTTCTTGAAATTTAAAATTCTCCTGAGGTCATGAATGAATAGATCCTTTCTACCTCTGCCTGAGTTATTCCAGGTATCCTTTCCTATCTGATTCTCCAATTCGACTTGCTTAACAGGATTTCATGGCTAAACTAAGGTCTGACAAGCAAACCATACATACATCTCGATTAAAATTGGCTGATTAAAACTGGTCCACGTTCATGGTTTCCAATTCTATAAGTCGAATATGCTCGACAATCCCTTCCTTAACTGAAAATTTGATGCTCGTTACATAATTCTTACATAGTAGAACGTGTGGTTATCTGAACCAACATACTCGTCTCACTAACTATGCCTCTTGTCCACACACTTCGTGTGAATCCATCTTAAGGTTATTAAACCTCGGATACTTTTACTGGGTAATCTCATCCTCCTCAAATATTCCCACTCTTCAATGGGTTTATTGTACTGCATCTAATTCAATGAATTATTATCTTTATCTTTCGTCTCATGCGACGACATCTTACTTATAGACCTATATCATACATTTCCATATAGAAACATCCTTACACCGAAATATCTGATATTTTGTACGCACATGCAAATGCAAGGATTATTCCAACTTCATTTATTATTCCAAATATAAGCAGGAGGTTTCACCTCTAGCACCTACTCCTTTCTTTCGACATCTTGATGTGATACTTATCACTATCATTACTTCCATTATGGAATTCTCAAAAGCTCGCGGAATTTTACAGATTACTCGGGTTCCGCTTCAACTGGTCTACGGCGTCAACGCTTATCTTAATGACTTAAGAATCATTCTTTATGCTGGGAGTTTGCTAATCTTCTATCATTCGTGTCACAACTTATTCTCGAATTCTAGCCGTAGCGTAAATATTTTCTTTACCGATAAATCCAAAACTCATAGAAGTTTAGCCCAAGTGATGAGTGGTATAAACCGTCTCATATATCATCATATAGTACAATTCATAACACTTAGTTCACATACATGATCGAGTACGTGTACACTACTAATGGGTACACTGCACGTCGTATCATCCTTGTCCAACTAACGGGACATCATTCTTGATCTTAACATATTTGAGACACTACCACATCAATTGGAAATCTTTTCTTACTCTTAACTCATTTTGTAACATCCGGGATTTGTCTTTCAACTGGCTTGCCACGTTTGCCCCGACAATGTTACTCATGTTTATTTCTTGAGTATATCACAACCCATAACATAAAGTATGGTTACATTCTATCGGTATCACAAACTTATTTTCTCATTCTGGACGTCGAGTTCAAAATCCTTGAATTTTCTTAACTAAAACGCGTTCGGTATCCACAAACCTGTTATGATTAGCATCTTATCTCTTTAAACATTACTAGCTGAGTACCTTAGTTACTTATACATGTCACATAACTGAAAATAATGTATTACACTACTTTCTGAGTAGCATAAACACTGCCCAATAAGTATTCATTACTAATCACAACCTGGTACACGCGGCATGTTATCATAACGTGGGTACAATGTGGAATAACTTACACGTCACTGCATTGTCGTTTCTGATCAATGCTTCAAATTCACAAATTCATCTTGCAAGTGCATTCTATACTGATGTTGTCTCATGCTTAATTCTCTTTAAACTAAACTTACCCTTCAAGTATACTTGATGTTACTGAGCTAAAATAGCTAAACTACCGTTTTAGCGATAGCTTCCATTGATTCGGACTTAATGTGCTAGAATCACATCCTTCTTATTCCTTACCATATATTCTTAAACTATTTCGATATTCCCTTTTTTTTTCATGGGTTTCGAGGTTTGAAGTATTCCTCAACTTAACTTCCATAAATTTCCATTAGAACTTGTGATATGTTCAAGTCGTCTCTACTTACTGCCATTCCGTATTATAAGAATTAAGCACTTAACACCTTCTCGTTCCCTAAGCTTCAGCTTAGCATTGTTCATTAATTCATTCTTGGATTACTATTCCGCTATGCAACTCTGATTCTTAACAACTCGAGTTAGAATTGGAGCAATACACCACCATTGCCAAATAAAATTTCCTTGACCAATACTTCTACTTTATCACTTTGTAGTTACCGTAACAAAACCATCTGACGTTACTGTTTCTCTAGTGGCTTAAACCATCTGCTTAACCTACGGATTGGTCATCACCTGACTTTGTGTTTCCTTTCGGACATAAACCATATACTTACTTTCACGATGATACGCCAAAACCTGTAAACGGTTTTCAGCAACTGTTACGAGTCCAACAATGCTCCTGTCAAACAGCTTATACTCTGGTTATAACTTTACTCTCCATATCTTGAATTCTGTAACCATCTCTTGGGCAGCTCATCATGTATAATCATTAAAACATTGCAGAACCCGACTGAAAGCATACCTGAGGTAACTTAAGTTCACACACAATCACTTGTGGCAACTTCTAAAAACATTCTATGACTTCTGGAAATTCACATCTTTTATATACTGAATCCACTAATGAATCGAGTCTCGTTCTATAATTATCCGTAAGGATTTTACATCCATAACTCTTTCCAAGACAACTTCGATCTCTATGGTCTTACCATATCTCTTAGGTTACCTTCGAGTTCCTCTAGTTAACTGATCTTGAACTTCAAAACCTTATCATTACTGAAATTCCTGGCAACCTGACTGACAGATGCTGTTCACAATGTTAGCACAACTGTCCGAGCATCTGTCTACTCAGAACTACAATTAAAATAACGCAGCGTTACAAAGCACAAATTAAAAAGAACACAGCAGAAATATAAAGTACACAGTGAGTTTGTTAACCCAGTTCGGAGCAACTCTCCTACTCTGGGGGATACCAATCCAGGAATGATTCCACTATTATAGTTCTAGTGAAAAGACCAACGCAGACACACTACTTGACTTTGCACCAAGACCCTACCAGTGGCAACTCTATCTAGGAACTCCTAGATATGAGACCCCGTCTCAATTCCTACCAGCAACACAATCAATATTGTTATCAACTACGCAAAACACACCAAGAGAAACACACTCTAATAACACATACTCACTCCGTACTTAAAAGCTTAGGAGCAGCTTACAATTACAACTCAAACAAACTCAGTCCTTAGCTTGAACCAGGGAGATACAAGCAAGGCTCACAATTAACAAAAGAAAACCCTAAAAACCTTAAACACACGCTTTGCTAATACACACGGTTTTTAGTTACACAACTAGGGTTTGTCTTCACAAATATATAACACTGAGATAGCACGGGTTTGGGCTTCAACACAGAGCATGGACATTGTCTGGTCCAGCTGAAACAATCTTCTAGAAATAATAAAAAGCTTCCAAATATAGAATGATATCTTGTGGAACAAATAGCAAGGCAAATAAAACTTCAAGCAAATCTTCAATCAGATACACGCGCCTTGATCAGCAAGCTAAAGGAAAATAAATCTTCAAGCAAATCTTTGGAAGATTGCGTACACAAATATAAAGCGCTAGCTGGCGCGAAAATCACAAGTCACATAATGCTGTTCCATATGCTACCGCAATTGTCCCAGCATCTGGCTAGTAGATGTTTTTGCAAAATGTAGCCAATCTACAAAAACCCAACAATCTCCCCCTTTGGCAAAATTTTGGCTAAAACACTCTAGGGCCAGTTCCTTGGGAGATACACAGATAAGTTTCCTTCACGTCAACATAGGCACACAACAAGGAAAGAAAAATATCGTAGCATATAATGAGATTACTTCCAAGGGAGAAATAGAAAAAGATAACTTGCAAGAAGTATCAGAGGGATGCACCAGATAACACAAACATCTAGCCTCATAGG
This sequence comes from Medicago ruthenica, assembly GCA_018208015.1. Taxonomy (NCBI): domain Eukaryota; kingdom Viridiplantae; phylum Streptophyta; class Magnoliopsida; order Fabales; family Fabaceae; genus Medicago; species Medicago ruthenica. The sequence goes on from CM031372.1 coordinate 12,120,956, forward strand.
AACAACGAGAGAGAAATAAACTCTCATATAGTGGATTCACAAGATAAGGGAAAAAATAAATTTCCACACACCAAGAAAAAAAACTTAAGAGCTCCCCCTCAAAACATGTACCAGTACTCCCCCTCAACATATACTACACTCCCCCTCAACACATGTAACCATACATAATATAAGCTTCAAATCATGCACACAACCAGCCAAGATAATATAAGCTATAAGCTACACACACGCACATGCACATTGCATCATCTATGCATCATCTACTCCCCCTTTTTAGCCATAAATTCTGACAAATAACAGATAGTGCATACTCATAGAAAGTGCATAGAAACCATAGAGAGTGCATATTACAGACCAGAAGCACACAAGGTGCATAAGAAATTCAGGGCATAGCCCAGTCACCAACAAAAGCAAAAAGAGTACACAAATGAGATCAGAACAAAACAATAAAATCAGAAATCCTCAGAATCATCAGAGGCATCCTCAGTAGCATCAGCAGAAGCAACAGACATATTTCCTCCTTCTTCCTCATCCTGCTCACCCTCAGCATCAGCTTCAGCCTTCAAAGCTGCAATGATCCTGTCAATCTTCACCTTCCTAGCTCCAAGAGCCACACTTGTCTCAGTAAGATCAGCAATCATTTGCTTTCTGGAGAGCACACCAGATGTCCGGACAGAAGTACCAGCTACATCAGCATCATGTGTCTCAGACAGCAAACTGCAATCCAAAGCCATAGGACCATGCCTCTTGCAGGGCTCATCACTACTGATCAAAATATCAGGGTGTTGTTGAAGAATAATACCACACAGGAGGGTAGGAAAAGCAATTGGAAACTTAATAGCAAAAGATTTAGCATGCTCCAAAACTTGATAATAGATGTAGGCTCCATAATCAAAGGGTGACTTGGTGCCCACGGCATAAATGAACTTAGCCAACCCAGAAGCAACAGAATTTGAGTGAGTGGTTGGAGTCCAATTTTGAGCACAGATCCTATTCAAAACAGCATACATGGGAGACAGTTGAGCAGAAGACAAATGCTTTGGCCAATGCTTAATCTTGTTATCAGTGATTGCCTTGCAGATGGTGTCCTCAGTGACCTCCAGCTCAGGAGTCTCCTCAACAGATCTCTCTAGGTATGTGTTGACCACCATAGGAGAGAAGTTGACACACTTACCTCGAACAAAAACCTTCCTATACTCAGGGTTTCTTGTGTCATCACACTCATCAGAAACATTCACCAGAAATTTCCTGACCAGCTTATCATAACATGGACCCAGATTTCTCACAGTCTTCATCAGACCAGCATATTCCAACACATCAACCAGCTTTTTACACTTGAAAACTTCTTCCTTAAGATTTCTTTCAAGACCCAGTCTTCTGTGGTAGATAAACTTCCACCTAGAAGAACCATTTTCCAAGTGAAAAGAAACATTATCAAGAGGGGCTGGAGGGATAGTTAGAGGTATCTTCATACCCTTCATTGTTTTTCTGGAAGCCCCACCAGATGTGGCAGCTTCAAGCTCAGCAACCTCAAACTCAGAGTCACTAGAGGGAGGGTCTTTTCTTTTGAGGCTCTTCTTCTTGTGACCACTTTGAGCCACCTTCTTGCTCCCAGCCTTGAGGGGACCATACACAGGCCTCTTCCTAGCATTAACAGCTTTCTTCTTCCTATCCTTTTGTCCTTCACTAACAATAGTAGCAGTTTTGTCAGATTTGCTCCTAGTCCTGCGAGCAACACCAATAGCACCAGTCTCTTCCTGAGGTCTTTCTTCAGGCACAACTTCCTCAACAGCAATAGTGTCAGCATGGTCTAAAATAACAGTCTTAGCATTATCTACAACATCCTGAGTCTCAGTACCTTCATCTTCAGACTCTGAGGACTCATTCTCAGGGACACTCATAGAACCAGAGATGTTTGGAACCACCACATCAGGCTCCTCATGAGCTTGTGACAAAGATGCTTGAGCATCTGTCACAGCATCCTTTGTTGTGGCAGGGGGAATAGCAGGTGTCTCAGAAACATCCGGATTAACAGCATTCTTTTCAACAGAAATAGCGGTAACATCTTGCTCAGTGGGGGAATTTGAAGAATCATCAACTAATTTGTCTGATACCTTAGGGTTATCAGGACCTAGGGTTTCAGTCGTAGCTACAGTACTTTCAACAGCAATATTCTCAGATTCGGTGACAGAAGGTTCAGCATTTGGTTCAACAACAGTCGATATAAAAGGATTGTCCTTAAGGTACAAATCATCCATGCTAAGCCCTACTCGTTGAACAGCGGGAGTGGTAGAAGTTTTACCTTTCGATTTTGACCTCGTGTTCACAGCAGTGGAGGAGGTGACTTTGCTAGATTTGGCAGGAGTCTTCCTTCGTGATGCAGACGACCTAGTTCGTCGCTTCTTTGTAGGAGAGCTGAGAATAGTAGTGAGGGGTTGCGCATCGGTGATGACGGCTTCAGGAGCTTGATCTTGCATAGTTTGATGAGAGGTAGAATCAGCCATGGTGATGATTTTGAATTTGAAGGTATGAAACGAGGGCGATTTTTGAATGATGATGTGCGCGGTAAGAGAGGAGATGAGAGGTTTTGAGAAGTTAAGACACAGATAACAATGATAGCGTGTGAGCGGCCTAAAAAAGGGAAGTTCAAAATAACCTCCTTGAGTGACGTGCATCAAGCAGTTGAGGAGGGAGAAAATTTCAGCTGCACGCCTCTCGCTCATTAATTGCTACAATTCCTCAAACAAGCATATCCCTAACTTCCGTCTTAATTTTTCAAATTGATTAGCATCAAGGGCTTTGGTAAAAATATCTGCTAATTGCTCTTCAGTTGTAACATGTTCAAGAGTAACAATTTTTTCTTCAACAAGATCCCTGATAAAATGATGTCTAATGTCAATGTGTTTGGTCCTGCTATGTTGTATAGGATTTTTGGAGATATTAATTGCACTCAGATTGTCACAGTATAATGTCATAGCATCTGTCTTGACATTATATTCACTCAGCATCTGTCTCATCCACAACAATTGACAACTACTACCAGCTGCTATGTACTCAGCTTCAGCTGTAGACAAAGAAACGCAATTTTGCTTCTTACTGAACCAGGATATAAGGTTGTTGCCTAGAAAGAAACATCCACCAGAGGTACTCTTTCTATCATCTGCACTTCCAGCCCAGTCAGCATCACAATACCCAAACAACACAGTGCTTTCCCCATGAGAATACAACATACCATAGTCACTAGTACCATTTACATACTTCAGAATTCTCTTTACCTGAGTCAGATGACTTATTTTTGGTTCAGCTTGGTACCTGGCACACACTCCAACTGCAAATGTGATATCTGGCCTACTTGCTGTAAGATATATAAGACTCCCTATCATACTCCTATACATGCTTTGGTCAACATCCACACCTTTCTCATCCTTTGATAATTTTACATGTGTGGGAGCAGGAGTTCTTTTATGAGCAGCATTTTCCATCCCAAATTTCTTGACTATATTTTTAGCATACTTACTTTGAGAGATAAATATAGTATCTTCCATCTGTTTCACTTGAAGACCAAGAAAGAACTTTAGCTCACCTACAAGACTCAATTCAAATTCAGATTGCATTTGCTGAACAAAATGCTCTATCATCTGGTCAGACATTCCTCCAAAGACTATGTCATCTACATATATTTGAGCAATCATCAGCTGTCCATTTTCATCTTTCACAAACAAGGTCTTGTCATTTCCTCCCTTCATATAGCCATGGTTAATTAGAAACTCAGCAAGTCTCTCATACCAAGCTCTAGGGGCTTGCTTCAGGCCATATAGAGCTTTCTTCAATTTGTAAACATGGTTTGGAAAACTTGGATCAATGAAGCCTTTAGGCTGTTCCACATAGACCTCTTCATTTAAGTACCCATTGAGAAAGGCACTCTTGACATCCATCTGATACAGCTTGAATTTTAGTATGCATGCAATCCCAAGTAACAATCTAATAGATTCCAACCTAGCTACAGGAGCAAAAGTCTCATCAAAGTCTACACCTTCAATTTGAGAATATCCTTGTGCAACCAGTCTAGCTTTGTTTCTAGTGATAGTACCATTTTCATCAGACTTGTTTTTATAAACCCACTTGGTACCTATGACATTCACATTATCTGGTCTAGGAACTAAGTCCCACACATTACTTCTCTTGAACTGAGTTAATTCTTCTTGCATAGCATTTATCCAGAACTCATCAGTTAGAGCTTCCTTAACATTCTTTGGTTCAAGTTTAGATATAAAGCAAGAATTTGATACCTCATCATGGTTCCTTCTAGTTGTAATCCCTTGGTTAGGATCGCCAATGACTTGATCTATGGGTTGGTTTTTCTGAACTCTGATCGATGGTCCTTTGTTGGGAGCAGTCTTCTCTGGGCCAGTTACTTCAGAATCTTGCTTACCACTTGCTTCATCTACTTTCTTCTCTTCCTGTAGGTCAGATGCTGAGTCAAATGTCGCATCATCTGGCACAGCATTATTACCTTCATCATCTACAACAACATTTATAGATTCCATCACTGTCTTGGTTCTGGAGTTGTATACTCTATAGGCTCTGCTGTTTGTTGAATAGCCTAGAAAAATTCCCTCTTCACTTTTAGCATCCATCTTTCTTCTTGGTTCCCTGTCAGCTAAAATATAGCACTTACTACCAAACACATGAAAGTGCTTCACTGTTGGCTTCCTGTCCTTCCATAGCTCGTACAAGGTTGTAGATGTACCTTTTCTCAAAGTCACTCTATTATGAATATAGCAGGCTGTGTTCATGGCTTCAGCCCAAAAGAAAAATGGCAGCTTCTTTGCATGTAGCATAACCCTGGCAGATTCTTGCAAAGTCCTGTTCTTTCTCTCAACTATCCCATTTTGTTGGGGAGTAATGGGTGCAGAGAACTCATGAAATATTCCTTCAGAAATGCAGAAATCAGAGAACTTACCATTCTCAAACTCTTTCCCATGGTCACTTCTGATTCTAACAATTCCACAATCCTTTTCTCTCTGAAGTTGTAAGCAAAGATCCTTGAACTTTTCAAAAGTGTCTGATTTCTCCTTAATGAAATTTATCCAAGTATATCTGAAAAAATCATCAACAACAACAAATGCATACTTCTTACCACCTAAGCTTTCGACTTGCATAGGTCCCATTAAGTCCATGTGCAATAGCTCAAGAACTCTGGATGTGGACAGATGTTGCAGCTTCTGGTGAGGCATCTTGGTCTGTTTTCCTATATGGCATTCTCCACATATACTTCCTTCCTGAATTTGAAGTTTTGGTAGACCTCTGATGGCTCCTTCAGCAATAGCTTTCTTCATGCTTTTGAGATTCAGATGTCCAAGCTTTTGGTGCCATAGCTTAACTTCATCTTCTTTGGTTATTAGACAAGTAGATAACTTTGCTTTATCTTGAGAGACCCACAAGTAGCAATTGTCCTTTGATCTAACACCTTTCATCAGGATGTCCCCTTCACTGTTAGCAACTAAGCACTCACTCTTTGTAAAGTTGACCTTCATTCCTTGATCGCACAGTTGACTAATACTAATTAAGTTGGCAGTTAATCCTTTCACAAGAAGCACCTTGTCAAGTTTGGGTAGGCCCTCTTCCACAAGATTTCCAACACCCTTTATTTCTCCTTTGGCTCCATCCCCAAAAGTCACAAAACTTGTAGCATAAGGCTTAACATCAGTTAAGTAATTTTTATCACCAGTCATATGTCTGGAACATCCACTGTCAAAGTACCAATCATTTCTGGATGACACTCTCAGAGATGTATGAGCAATTTGAGCAATCTCATCAGCTTCTGGTTCTATTTTTCTAGGATCCACAGTGTTGCTTGTGAAATTGTCACCTTTTTGCTTCCACTGCTTCTTGGTGATCTTTACTGTGGGATCAGGTTTTGGTGAATAGGTCCTGTCTGGGTAACCATATAATTTGAAACAGAAAGGTCTGATATGACCTTTTCTTCCACAGTAGTGACATACCCAACCATAATTCCTTCCTTTTGATCTGGGCCTATATCCAGATGTCTGTTGTCTCACCTGATGCTGGGGAATCTGTCTTGTCATAATATGATCATAAGTACTAACAGATGGCACAAACTGTCTCACTGGTAGTTGTTCCTGCTGAGGCAAGGATCTGTAGTCAAACCCAATCCCTTTAGAATCTCCAGGCTTCTGTCCTATTTCCAGAATTTCGTCTAAAGCATCAGTACCTTTGTTCATCATCCGCAGTTGCTTGTTCATATTGTCAATTTTGGAAGAAAGTAAGATAACCTCATCATTGAGATCTGAGTTTATTTTCAGAAGTTTGTCTTTCTCAGCTTGCAAGAGAGCAATGGTCCTCTTTTGTTTTTCTAAAGTTCTACAAACTTCCTCACTTTTGAGATATAGCTCCTTGTAGGAATCAGCCAATTCATCATATGTTACCTCTTCATCACTAGATTCATTGTCAGATGTGCACACTCCAGTCAAGGCATTCACATGTTTTGCAGTTTCAGGTTCTTCTTCTGATTCATCCTCATCAGTCCAAGACACAGTCATCACCTTCTTTTGTTTCTTCAGATAAGTTGCACACTCAGTTCTGATGTGACCAAATCCTTCGCATTCATGGCATTGCACCCCTTTGCTTTGATTGATTTTGTCATCAGTTCTAGGTTTCCTCTGATTGTTGACATTTTTATAGATGCTGCGACTGTTGTCCGGAGCATTTGTCCTAGGGCGTCTGTCCATCCTCTTCACAACTTTATTAAATTGTTTGCCCAACAACACAATAACTTCAGAGATGCTCTCATCAGTATCTAAATCACTCTCCACATCATCTTCATCAGTGTTGGAGATGAAAGCAATGTTCTTCTCTTTCTTTTCAGATCTTTCATTAGCCTTTAATTCAAAAGTTTGAAGAGATCCAATCAACTCATCAACTTTCATATTTCCAATATCTTGGGCCTCCTCAATGGCACATACTTTCATATCAAATTTCTTAGGCAGGGACCTGAGAATTTTGCTTACCAGTTTTTCATCGGATATCTTTTCCCCCAAGGATTCAAATGTGTTAGCATATTCTAGCACATTCATGTGAAAGTCATGAACACTCTCTCCTTCCTTCATTCTCAAATTCTCAAACTGTGTTGTTAGCAGTTGTAGCCTTGACTTCTTGACCTTTTGAGTACCTTCATGAGCTGTTCTTAGGATATCCCAAGCTTCCTTAGCAATAGTACATTGTTTAATCAACCTGAACATGTTCTTGTCAACACCATTAAACAAAGCATTCAGGGCTTTAGAGTTTCCAATAGCTGCAGTGTCTTCTGCTGTAGACCACTCCTCTTCTGGTTTCAACTCATCAGTATCAACATTATTCGCATCTTTTATTTTAGGAGGGACCCATGCCTTGATCACAGCCTTCCAAGCTCTACTGTCTAGAGATTTCAAGAATGCTGTCATGCGTGATTTCCAAATGTCATAGTTCGACCCATCCAACAAGGGTGGTCTGTTTACCAGTCCTCCTTCTTTATCCATTAAGCTAGAAAATTCTTTCCCTGGAGCTCACCCACACAGAACAGGGTGCCTGCTCTGATGCCAATTGAAATTCCTGGCAACCTGACTGACAGATGCTGTTCACAATGTTAGCACAACTGTCCGAGCATCTGTCTACTCAGAACTACAATTAAAATAACGCAGCGTTACAAAGCACAAATTAAAAAGAACACAGCAGAAATATAAAGTACACAGTGAGTTTGTTAACCCAGTTCGGAGCAACTCTCCTACTCTGGGGGATACCAATCCAGGAATGATTCCACTATTATAGTTCTAGTGAAAAGACCAACGCAGACACACTACTTGACTTTGCACCAAGACCCTACCAGTGGCAACTCTATCTAGGAACTCCTAGATATGAGACCCCGTCTCAATTCCTACCAGCAACACAATCAATAGTGTTATCAACTACGCAAAACACACCAAGAGAAACACACTCTAATAACACATACTCACTCCGTACTTAAAAGCTTAGGAGCAGCTTACAATTACAACTCAAACAAACTTAGTCCTTAGCTTGAACCAGGGAGATACAAGCAAGGCTCACAATTAACAAAAGAAAACCCTAAAAACCTTAAACACACGCTTTGCTAATACACACGGTTTTTAGTTACACAACTAGGGTTTGTCTTCACAAATATATAACACTGAGATAGCACGGGTTTGGGCTTCAACACAGAGCATGGACATTGTCTGGTCCAGCTGAAACAATCTTCTAGAAATAATAAAAAGCTTCCAAATATAGAATGATATCTTGTGGAACAAATAGCAAGGCAAATAAAACTTCAAGCAAATCTTCAATCAGATACACGCGCCTTGATAAGCAAGCTAGAGGAAAATAAATCTTCAAGCAAATCTTTGGAAGATTGCGTACACAAATATAAAGCGCTAGCTGGCGCGAAAATCACAAGTCACATAATGTTGTTCCATATGCTACCGCATTTGTCCCAGCATCTGGCTAGTAGATGTTTTTGCAAAATGTAGCCAATCTACAAAAACCCAACAATTACCTTTTGATTCATTCAGCAACTCGTTACTGCATTAACAACTCAAAATTTGTTCTTAATATCTGAATGATTCTCCATAGATCTATACATTTTACCACATTCGAAGCATACCGTCATAAGGTGCTCACTTTCAATTTCCAGAATAATTGCATAGGAAAACCCATCATTGAAGCCATAAAATTCCTTAACATCAACCACGACATTAACTTACGTACTAGTGCCGATCTTTCTGATAATGCAGCCTCAAAATACTTCTCGGCTAAAATTCTGATTATTCCTCAAAATACTATCTACTTTAATCTTGTGTTATCTTGAACTTACCTTATTCATCCAATCAAGGGTGTTCGACTTTGTTCGTCCATCAGTGCACTAAATTCCAACAACTTATTATTCAATATCCACCCTTCATTGAGTAAAATTCCAGTTAAGCTTAGCTTATTTCCAATCTTCTTACTATTAGGGCACCTCTGAATATCTGATTCACGCTTCGATATGCAACAGGTCTTATTAGTACCACTTATTCATCCATCTTAGTTCTTAGGTTGCATACCATCTTCTCTTCTTAATTCACTAATATGGCATTTATGGTTCGGGAAATGCGGCTGACCTGATGGGGTTAAACTTACTCGCGATTCACGCTCAATGACCACATTTAAGTGGTTAGTTTCATCTGTCCAACTAATTCGCTTAATCCATAATTAATTCTCTTAACTGTTTGGACATTAAAATCTCATCCGATTCGAGTTCGATTCTTCAACACTCTATCTTTGCTGGGAGTCTAGAGGTTTCAAAAACCGACCGACCGATAATTCCTCATTCGAGTCTCTAGGTTTGGTACTGCAATTCCTTAACTCTGTACTCAGAATTGTTACTTAGTCCACACCTCACTTTAACTTCTCAACTGCGGTTCCCGTCAAGGTTCCAAGTCATTCCTTAGAGTATCTCATGATTCCTTAATCCTTATGTCTTTCGCAGACGAGGCATCGTCCAACGACGTGTCCATCTGGGTTGAGGTGCTTCACCTTACTTTCTAAATATCTCTTATGTGTCTGAAACCTTGCCACTAACAGGCTTCATTACTTTATGGTTTGATGGCCACCATTTGGCGTTGAATACTTCTTCGCCAATCCTGTCTTAAAACCCGACGCCTTAAACTTCACTCTTCAAACAATTCATTCCTCCTTGGTCACATTCAGCTCTCGGACATTTGTCCTAGCTGTCATATACTAGATTGAGTTGATCAGGCTCAACTAGATGTGACCTTTAGAACAATATCTGGAACCCAATGATCCCACTACTTTTATTGAATCTTTAATGACCCAAGGCACAGTCTGAATCGACCTGCTCTGATACCAATTGTAACACCCATACTAATGTAATCTAGAATATTAGCATGCGCATTAAACTGATACTGGATACATATAAATTTTCAATAATAATATTAATACATACAACTGAAAGAGTACAAGTGGCTTGTTTATACAATTATCCGAATACCAAAAATGAATACTTATACATAATAGTGATAATCTCCTGAGCTTGTACTTGACGAGCAACTGCACTCTCATCCAGTATCTCCCTGATGATCTTCTTCACGAACCTCTTGCTTACCTGAAAACCTGCACCAGAAGGATTGGGATGAGACATAATGTCTCAGTGAGCTCCAGCCCAACCTACTGTTGGCAACCACGGGGGAAACCTAGGGTCGCCGTGCCTACTCTTGGCAATCTTGGGGATTCCTACGATCACCGTCTCTCTACATATTCTGCGATCAAGGGAAACTAGGATCACTATATGTCTTAATCTTATGCTTATCATATTCTTGCCTTAAACTTAAACTCATACTTAGTGATCTGGGGACATCCTGTGATCATTTTTTTTCTCTGCTGACTACTTGTCATATTCTCATAATAATTCATAAGGATCAATATAAATCATTCTTAATCATAAAGTTAGTAAGTCAGCGTTGAACAAACAATCATTATCTTGGTTCATTTTACGGAGTGCATCCGGGTGGAGTAACCCCGAAGTACATCTCCCATCATACCGGTGAAATTCCTATCATATCAGGCTAACATCGGACTCCTCTTATCGTTGTGTGGACAACTCTCTCGAAGAAGTCTCATCCGGCGTATCCCGGAGTCTGCTGAACACAACTTATCTTACATGTAGACAACCCTCTTGGAGAAGTCCCATCCGGCATAATCCGGAGCCTGCTGGACATGTTTCATCTTTTAACATACGTGTGGACAACCCTCTCGGAGAAGTCCCATCCGGCGTACCCCGGAGCCTGCTGGACACGTTTAACATAGTCTTATAACTTACGTGTGGATAGCCCTTTCGGAGAAATCCCATCCGGCATAATCCGGAGTCTGATGAACACGTATAATCTTTATCATTAAGTTCTTAACTTAAGCTCATATGTATATCTAATACGTTTCATGTTCTTATGCATATCTGATGCATTCATCGTTAAATAAATGTGTGCTACTTAACCTATAATAAAGGTCCTTGGCTTATCGTTCTCATAAGCCTCTTACTTGGTTGTTGGAATACCAACTCTTAAGCTTATCTAAAGCTTTGAATGATGAACATTCCTTATGCCTCATACTCTTAAATCTTGCTTTCTTATCAAAGGATTCGACATATCGTTATGATATGCCGTTCTTAGGGCTTACTTATTCATTGTAATGAATTCCTGTTCATCTAACCCTTGTTATTACATTTCCTATACTTTGTCTATCCCATGCTCACTCATGATTTTGCCCACTAAAGGCCTTTAGGATGAGTTAAAATGATGTCCTTTGATTCCTTAAAGTTTTTGGAGAAAACGGTTGCGAAAAACCTCGCCTACACGCACCAGAACACCCAAAACAGCTCAGCTGTCATGAGCTGTCCTGGTGAGCTCGCTATAGCGACGGGCTGGTCGCTATAGCGACCGTAGGCACAACCAAAAATCATGCCTGCTCGCTGCAACGAGCTCCAGCTCGCTGTAGCGACCATGACAGTTCAGAAAATGTTCAGAAATTGCATTTTTCACCATTTTAACTCCATCCAAGTTACCCAAGCATCCCAAAGATGTTAGGAATGATTTTTCAATGAAATTATACAGTTCTAAAACATGATTGAGCAAGGAATTGACTAGTAATTGGAATAGGGCACAAAACCTTAACTTAGCATAAAATGAGATATACACTCAAACTTACTCAAAGCGGGTTCTATAACCCTAGGGAGCTCACCTGAATCATGATTTGCTTCCTTGCCAAGCTTTCTCATCAAAACCCTAGCTTGAATCTTCTTTTCCTTCCTTGTTTCCCTAGCTTTTCTTGTTCCAATCTTTCCCCAAAGAGTGCTTGCTTGTTTTCCAAGAGTTGAGGAAGGAAAATTTGATAGATGATGGCAAAGGGAGAGGATGGCGTGAATGGGTAGAGAGAAGAGGGAAGAAAATTCTAGAGAGAGGAGGGTGTAGAAAGAATGAAGGAAAATGGGGTTTGTTGGTTATTTATAACCTCAAGCCTCAATTTACCAAAGCGCCCTTCACTAACATATCTCTGATACATGTCTCGACACTGATAAATACTTGAGTCTGAAGCGGAATATTACATCTTCCATCCTTTTAATCAAACAAAATAACTTACCAAATTCCTCTGCTCCCCTACATTGGTTTGAATCAAATAGACACAGGATAAAAGATGCACTAATGCAAAAAAATTAAATTCATAAACGCTTGATCATTTGTTTAAGCGTTAGCGATTTTAAAAAAAGGCTAAGAATAGCACAATATACAGAAGTAGCATAGTACAATAAAAGAACAACTGTCAAAATTATCTAGAACCTATTGTTTGACAAATTTATTTTGACATCAAAATTTGAAGTGCTAATAAAAAAGAATATGATTTTCTTCCAAGAAGTAGACAATAGGATTTATTGTATTTTCTAAGGTGATTAATCATAGCTCAGTTGTACGCTACATCGCCAAAATATAGTTAGCAAAGCCTTGAGTATGAGTCACAGGAAACCGTGTCATCTAAATCGTGTAGCTTTCCTTACATATCAATTTGATCAAAGTTAATCGATGTGTCCTCAAAACCGAAATCTGATTGATGGAGCCTGTTCCTGGCCAATCTGCTCATCATAGCAAGACCTGATGCAATTGCAGAAGCGATACAGTTACATAATAAAATGTAAAACTAAAAATCATCCTTCTAAATGCTAGACTGTCATCAGCAGAATTTGTAAATTATCTGATAAAAGTGACTTTGGTGTGACCATTGAAGTTAATGCTTTCTTCAGAAACTCATGTTGCATGGGAATATAGTTACTGATTTTTTCTTTTTGGGTCTGTTTCTAACTTTGGACGATAAAGGAGAAAAATGCATTACAAAGGCGTATATTAATTGGTGTTCTAAACTTGTTATGATTTGCATAATCTCAGTGCACGTAAGGCTGTGTAAAAGATGGAACAAAATTATACCTTCAATCATCTTGTAAAGGGATGACCACCATCCCTCGGAGGATATCTGGCGTTGGTTTAAAGATTCCTCAATTTCTTTATCATGCTTCCTTTCCAAAACACCTTGCAAAGTAATCAGAGCATCCTTTGTCTTCTTGAGAATACTATTCTCATCTTCTACTTCCAATCGTTGTAGGTCGTTCTGTGACGAAGTGAGACTGACAGCAAGAGCAAACTGGGCCGCAGCAGCCCACCGAGAAGAAGCTAGCCATTTTCTCTGACCATCCAGATGTTTGTTCTCTTCTCTTTCTGTCTTGTCCCCACCATGTACTAAGCTGCGTAAGTATTGGGCATTTGCAGCTCCTGTACTTTGCACCATCTTAGAGAACGCACTACCCTCATTAGACAGTAGCTCCTCGGGGGTATTATATTCAAGAACCTTTCAAATATAAAGTTAGGCATCAGTACAGAGCATCAAATCAAACAACGTCAGTTTAGGGGTTTAGATTCAACTTTTAGGCCTTTCTGCATTCGTAACAATTACTTGTTCAATTTTTCTTACGAAAACTTCCAATGATATTTTTTTTGAAGAAGCCAAACTAGCCCACCGATATTGGCACCGGGGAGAATCGAACCCGAGACCTTGAGAGGAGCACACTCCAAGGTCCCAAGCCAACACCACCACGCCAACCCAATGATATTGGTTCAAAACCGGAGACAGCATCATCAAATAACTTTTTATAGTATCATTTTATCCTTCCAGCTATTGAATCATAAGAATCCATCATGCCAACCAAACATTACCAAACTTTCAAAACAAAGAAAAGCATTGCATCAAAAGAGCTATTTAAAATCGTCAATTGACAATTGAGTGCATACCTTGCCTCCATCAAGCAAAAGAACCCGATCACAATCAATAATGGTGTTGAGGCGGTGAGCAATAATGAGCATTGTACAGGATTTAAATTCCTCTCTGATTGTTTTCTGTATGAGCGCATCTGTTCTAACATCAACTGCTGCAGTTGCCTCATCAAGTACTAAAATCTTTGATCTCCGCAACAAAGCCCTGGCAAGACTCAACAGTTGCCTCTGTCCAACACTGAAGTTCTCGCCTGCCTCGGATACCTTGAGAAAGCATACTTTCATTAATGAAAAGAAGACGGGCATGTAAATATCTCTAGCACAAAATCTCACAATACGCTCAATCAAATGCAACCGCAAATTAGGGGTGAAATCAGGTCAGGCTGCCTGACACAGCCTAGCCTGCATTAGAACCGTGTTAGGCCATATACTTTTTTAAATAGACAAGGCCATGGTTATTTGGAAAAGTCTACTTAGCCAAAAAAAAAACAGTCAAGCTATAAAGCATCTAAACAGTTTCTTAGCATAACAGGCTGACCTATTTAAATAATATTAAAATATTTTTGTTGTTACCATCGGAATGTAATTTATTTCAAACGTGTCAAAATCAAAGACTTTTTAAACTTTCTAAAGATTAAAGGATATTGGCTTACATAAAAGATTTGAGTCAATAAATATATTAGAGATAAAATTATGACCTATTTAAAGGCCCTACAGAAAAATATGCTTTCAAAAGGCTTTCGTGTTACCAAACTTAAAAAGGATTAGGTTAGACATTAAAAAAACATGTATCTAAGACAGTTTCAATTCTAGAAAGCTCAACCTAACATAGTATACTTCAACCTATATTATGATGCTATCAAGTAGTAATGATTTATTTGAGTTATTCTATTTGCCACAAAAACTTTCACAAGAATTTTTTACAAAAGAGGGCAAAACCAATCTTATAGAGGGGAGTGGTAAAATAGATAATCATTGATAGGATAAAAAGCTAATACTCCATCTAACCCACAATAAGTGACACATTTGCTCAGTTCATGTAGATTAAGAAAAGACTATAAAGTTTATCAAATAGAAAAGACTACAAATGAAAGAAAGAGAATAGTAATACAACCAAATTAACCTTATCAATTATTGGTGTATTCACCATTACCATAAATGAAAAGTAGAAGATATTTACTTATGAGTGATACACATAGTATTAATTAGAGGGTAAAAAAAAAATTAATATTACATACAAAATTGAAAGTGACACTCATTACGTGATTTTTTTTTTTTTTTTTGCAAACGTGACACTCATTGTGGAAGGGAGGGAGTAAAATCTAAAGGATAGTATATGGAATGGCTGCAAACGGGTGTGTATTCATGCGTACCCAAAAAGTACCAGAACTAGATACATAGACAGTTACACCCACCATTTAGAAGTATCCATGCATTATAGTTTCGTCCTAAATTGGACCACATATCGGGAGCATATAGCTTCCAAATTCAGCTTTAATTCATTTAATAAATTGCTCAAATAAGCTAATCATCTAGTTTGTATGAATGTCTGATTACACTACCAAACTATGAAAGCCGTTATTAAAGATATCACCAATCACTTACTGTAATAATAATCACAGAACTGGAATGTAGACATGTGGAAAGCAAAAGGAGTGTGGATTTAATGATAATCAAATTCAATACATACATGATGCATCCGAGAAAGACTTACTTGCACATTAAAGCATGTCTTAAATGAAAAGTAAAGAATGCCAGAATTTCAGTAGATGTTCATCAACACAATCATGTATCTAACAAAGCAAGATTTAGCAATTACCTCAGCATCCAGCCCCAAAGAGTTCCTCCGTATTACATCCTTCAAATGTGCTCTCTCCAGAGCTTCCCAGAGGTCAGCATCATTGTGTTCAGTAAATGGATCAAGATTAAATCTCACAGTTCCTATAAAAATTAAGCCGACCTCAATGTTATAATAGTGACATTTAATTTTCATATTTTAATTTTATTTAGCTACAAGACACCAACTCAGAAGTTAAAAGCCTCTCAAGTTTCAGTAATTCATAATTTAAGAACTGTACAAAATTGACCCAATAGAAAACAAGGTTGAGCCTAGCCTAACCACCTGAGCATTTATGAATATTTGGCATCAGTGTTTTCAACCATGAGGTCAAGTAGCTCACCAAAGAAGAATTGCAATTTCCAATTAAATTGAATTTTAACTTTAATGAAAATGTGTTAATCCCTAACCCTTGTCACTTTCTAATTGGACTGTCTAACAAAAAGGCGATAACGAGAGATGATATCTTAAATACCAGAAAAGAGAACAGGAGATTGTGGTATAATGCCAAGAACTTTCCGCAAATCAGCCAGCCCAAACTTTGCAATATCACGATCATCAATTAATATTCTTCCTTTTTCCAATTCCACGATCCGAAACAGGGCATTTAACATGCTGGATTTTCCCGCGCCAGTCCTCCCAACGATGCCAACCTTATCACTTGGAAAAATCGTGAAAGATAGACCATGAAGAACAGGAGGAAGTTCAGGCCTGTAGCGAAGAACAACTTCTTCGAATTTGATGGAGCCTGAGGAAGGCCACCCAGGAGGAGGGCGATTATCATCAATCACAGAAGGAGCCTCCGAAGGCAAATCGATGTAGGTTCCAACCCGCTCAACAGAATTTAAACTATTCTCAGCCAAACTTGCAAGTCTGAGCACACCAGTGAGCAAACTGGTAATATTCAAAGCGTAGCTGAGAAGTAATCCCATGGTGGACGCAAATTCTTGTTGGTTCTCTGCCCTACCATTCTGCATCACAGCGAAGGTTGCAGTGAACCATATCATGAGGCCTCCTAGGGTTTCCAATCGGATTGCAAGCCACCGGTTTGCGCTTATGTTCACCAGCGTGTACCGAATGTTGTTGTCCATGGATCTCCCGTTTATATCCGCCATTCGATCGTAAGCTTTGTAAGCACGAATCGTTGATAGACCATTTAGTGCTTCCCCAAATTGTGCATAAACAGGAGATCTGCTAATTGAATCCAATCGCTTTACTTCACGAGCAGTGCTCTAACAAAAACAAAATAATTTGATTTATAATCTACAATTATTATTACAACACAATGTTCAGGGATTCAACAAATAAACGCAGGAACAAGATGTTTATTATACCTGATAGTATAGATATGCTCCATAGAACAATACCAACAATGGCATTATTGCCCACAGGGACATTGTGCTTACAATCCCTATCAGGATGAAGGTCGAAAGAAGTTGTGAAATTTGACCTAAAAACATGCTCACAAATGGAGCCACATTACGATCGATGTCACCTAGATCTTTTGCAAACCTGTTGATGACCCTTCCGAGTGGATTTGTGTGGAAAAAGACCATGGGAGCTCGTAAGATGGAGTGAAGCATGGCTTCATGCAACCTTCTGGCAGCATAAAGACTTGATATGATCAACCAGTAAGAATTTATTAGAGACACGAAAACCTGGTAAGGACAGGGACATTCAAATTAGTATCTACGATGTGCATGCATAAAACTCTGTTCATTATTTTGAGCAAAACGATTGACTGCAACACAATGTGAATCTATTGGCCATTTTATGAGAATTATTATACCTGACCAAAGGATAGAGCTGCATATATGAGATTGTAGAAGGCGGGATTATAACCCTCTACAGCACTCTGATCAGTCCAGTGGCTTAACCATGTGCTACTTGACACTCGTAACGCTTCAGTTGAGAAATAGCATCCAAATAGTACTAGAACAACCCAAGAGCCTCCTAATGCATTTTTGTACCTAAAAGGATTCAGAAGACAATAAGAATAAAGACCACGTAAACATACATAAAGGCCAAGAGAAACATGATAAAAAACAATTGAAAAAGAGAAACAAGATAAGAATTAGCACCATATTCTCCTTTCTTATAGATGTTCATTATCATAATTATCTATAATCTATATAAAATGGATACCAAGTTTTTGTGTATATTTTTTCTTCTTCTAATTTTACCCTTCATTTAAACTATTTTATTTTTAATTTTATCCTTCATCCAACCAAATATATGATTTTTTTTTAGTATCTATACCTATATATAAAGTTGATACCAAGTTTTTGTATATCGTTTTTCCTTCCAAGTTTACCTCACATTTAAACTATTTTATTTACAATCTTATCCTTCTTTATCCAATTAAATAACTGATTGCTTTAAATAATATAAAACCTTGTATCTTGATTTTATTTTATTTTATAAAACAAAGTGAACAGACAGGGCACTGCATGCTAGTATGTAAGAATAGCAATGCAGCATGGAGAACAAGCCATTTTACATATGAACGTGAGTGCAGGTGCATATAAGAGCACATCTGTGTGTTTCTGTGAGGAACCATCATCTAGTATTTCACTACAGCAAATAGCTGCGAGCTTTCAATATTTTGATTGACATTATACTTATTCATTTAATCTTGTTACCTCATTAGAACATTCAAACTGACAACACCTGTTTCCCGTTCTTCCTGTTTAATAAGGATAGATTTTCCTCCTTTTGGTTTGCTTTCACTCTTTGCATCATCATTAACTGCTCCATTGACCACTGGTTTTGAAGAGGACTTCTGATCAGTAGCTTCAATATCTACCTTTTCTTCTTCGTACTCCTCCATTTTTCCCGCATTTTCCATCAGCTTTTGGAACAAAAGCCCCTGGCTGGAGAGTTCCTCAAAAGTCCCTTCCTCCTTTACCATACCTTCATGGACCAAAATGATTCTATCAACCTGTGAGAGGAAATGCAGCTGATTTGTAACAAGAACTCGAGTCTTCCCTCTCAATTCTCCCTTGATACATTTATCGAAAACCTGAGTTGATACCAAAGTGTACATTAGACAATGTTAAGACAATATCTGATTTGCATGCATAAGATGACCAAAACAACACCATAAACAGCATAAATTTACTTTAGTTGAGTTTAGATCACTGAAGGAATATAAATAACATTAAGTACTGTTGAATAACTTAGCAAGAAGGTAACCTGTCTAGCCACATGTGCATCCAGAGCACTTAGAGGGTCATCAAAGACGAGCACATCCGAATTGGAGTAGACAGCTCTAGCCATGGATACTCTTTGCTTCTGACCACCACTGATGTTTACCCCTCTTTCACCAATTTCAGTAAGATCACCGCCCTATAGTTATTAAGCATGTAAGAGAAAGAAAGAGCAAGGACCACCAAGTTGTAAATAAAAGAATCAAATTAAACATCAATTGCATCCAATCAAATTCTATAACACTCATGTATATACTCACAGGTAGTAACTCAAGGTCATGTCGCAGTTCAGTCACATCTATTGCCCTTTCATATCTTATTGGGTCAAAGACAGAACCGAACAAAACGTTATCCCGTACCTGTAGAAATAATGTTATCAGTCACCTCCCTATTTGAAAAGAAAACGATAATTATCAAATGGAATAGGATATACTCACTCATCTTTATGGTTAATAGCATCCGATTAATTTTATAATGTACATAACAAGATCCAGTTCCCAACTTAGTGGACTAATAACAACCTATTAATTGATTATATAATGCACATAACACTGGTGGTGGAGACTGCTAGAGACCAACAATCATATAAGGTAACAGCAAAAGGCTGATTTTATATCTCTAGTATTCACTCTCACATGCTTAATTGCAATGCATCCAAAGAAAAGGTTATTTAGGTTACTTGCTGGTTGGGAATTAGTATAAATAAGAATATATACGTTATCATTTTGTATTCACCATTTTCAGAGCCTGTTTAGTGAATTCCTGTTTACATTTCTACTTGTTTTCTTTCTCAACATCTTCCCATCTTCTAGCTCCCAAGTTGTAAAAAGTATCAATTATTCTAAATAGAGCATATCACTAACTTACAGTTGCATTAAAAATCCATGAAACTTGAGGTACATAAGCTACTGTTCCTCTTAAAACAACAGTAGAATCCGCAATTGGAGGAAGTTCTCCAAGCATTGCAGATACGAGCGATGTCTTCCCTTCTCCTGTGCTGCCAACAACAGCAACTAGGCTACCGACAGGAATATCCAAATTTATGTTTGACAATGTTGCCCTCTCTGCCTGAAAGAAAAAATACATCATAGATTCTTTTTTGAGAAAATTCAAAAGCAAGAACGTTCACAATTCCTAATGTTATCAAATGAAAATAATTCTTCCATACAAGGCTTATTGGAAGATATCATTTTAACACAACACTGACATACAAACAAATTTCAATTCTCTCTCAGCAAGATGAAAAAAATGACAGAAAGCAAATAAGTGAAACATGATGCAAAACACAAATATCTGTTTTTCAGCTTGAGAGAACTATTAAACAGATATCTTTAATGCAAATAGTACGTCAATATATGTATCTTTAAGTAATGATGAAATATGCAAGCATGTGATGATAAAAAGATTGTGGACCTTTGCATCCCAAGAAAAGTATCCATTCCTGATTGAGATGGCTGGTAACCCTGGCTCAAGAGGTGGATTTGGTAGAAGTATTCTCTCTTCAGCTAAGAGCAACTCCTCTAGACGTTTCAATGATACATTTGCATTAACCACCTTTAAAACAAAATGAAGAATCAGGCCAGTGTGAACTCCACCAATCTATTTGGTATGGCATTCATTTATTCATATTTAAGAAGACAACGATAAATCCAAGCAAGCTTTATTTCTCCGTTTTTATGGAAATTTGCTAAACAGGATAACTCTGGTTCTGTTATTTATGAAAAACTGATAGAAAAGAAAAAGAAAAACAGAGAGGTAAAGAGAGAATACAAGAACATAGGATAATGCGCCCTGCTGTAAAATCTCGGAAAAGTGCAAAGGAGAATAACCTGAGTTATAATATTCGGAAGCATGAAGAGAGGAAATCGAAGCACAGCAAACAGAGAAAGCGATGTGAAAGCTCTTGCAGGTGTCAAATCCCCTCCAAGCAAGGTGAACACTCCAAACGAAATCACAGTTACAAAAACTGGAATGCTATTTAGTATAAATGAATTACACTGCCAAGAAGAATTCAATAAAGAGATGAAGTCAAGAAGCAATGCCGAAAAAAAATATACTTACATGTTTTCATGATTAATACTCGTTTTCTATGCTCAATGCTAAATACTAATATTTCAAGAAATTGAAACTCTTGAACACTATCAATCATTATAATAATTCAGCATTATAATCTTCATAGTCTATTATTTGATTTGGGGTATGTGTGAAGGGGTATGTGTTTCATTGAGATTTTATTTCATTTAAATAAGTTTCTTTTTTTATTACGATATCATCCATCATACATCAAGCATATCATTAAATAAGTTTTTTTTTTATTACAATATCATCCATCATACATCAAGTATTTTGTTGAAATTTGGGGCCTAACTCATCCTTACAAAACCGGCTTGTAAGGTGAGGAGTGTCTCATCTTTATAAACTCTTCTCAAGAGTCCTATCTATCCAATGTGGGACTAAATCCACCCCCTCAAAGTCAACACAGTGAAGGTGTTGAAGGCTGCAATGAAGGCAAACCAAAGGCCGCAATTTAGGCGACTAGGGGCGGACTGCAATAAAGGCGGAATTTCCAACATATATTAACTTTTGTCATTCCTTTGTGTTGAGAATGATTGATCAGTGAGTATCATGACCTAACAGCTACTTAAGTTAAGCTTTGGAGGAGGATAGACGTAGATGTAGGTTCACCTCTGTCACTCAGACTCCCTCTGTAACTGCTATGGACTGTTATAACTCTGTCAATTCAATTCCCTTATAATTTCTAATCACTTTCAATATTGTGATGGATCTACATTCAAGTAGTTTCCTAGAATTTTTATCTTATCTATTTATCAGGCTTCATTCATCATCAATTGTTCTATTATTCGTCTCAATTACAAAATTATATTTGGGCAGGTAACAGACATTAACGTTATTCCAGTGGCTCAAACAAAGGGTTTTTCTATCCCAGCTTTGAGACAAAAAGAAATTGAAAGAAAAATAAAGATAGGGAGCAGAAAAATTATATTTCTGGCGAGTTTGGATCGCCTCTGGCTGATCTACATTCTTTCTAAGTTTCAGCTCCAATGGTCTTGACACCTACTCACATGCATTGTCTTCTTCCGCTTTGGAAGACTCTGATATTTATTGGGTATCGAGGTAGCTCAATCTAAGGATGGTATAGTGATTTCAAAAAGAAAATACGTTATGGATATTCTTAAGGAGACTGAATCATTGAATGCCAAACCAGTTGACACCACTAATCAAGAGGAGTTGTCAGATTCAAGAAGATATAGCAAATTAGTTGGGAAATTGAATTATCTCAGTCACCCGTCTACACATTGCTTTTGCAGTCAGTGTAGTAAGCCAATTTTTAAATTGTCCTTGTCAGGACCATTAGAATGTTGTGATATGGATCCTGAAATACATCAGGTGCTCTAAGAAAATGTCTCATTTTCAAAGGACATACTCGAATAGTTGGTTACTCTATTGCTGATTTGGCAGCTCTCATTGTTAGATGACCCACAAGGAGGGTATTCTGTGCTTACTGGATGTAACGTGATGTTTTGGAAAAGCAAGAAAAAACGTATAGTTGCAAGATCCGCTGGAAAAGACAAATACAGGGTCGTGACATTAGTGACTTGTAAACTTATTAGGTTGAAACAGTTACTCAGGAAGCTTTAGTTTGGATAGACTATGTATGTGACGCTAATATGTGATCATCAAACAAAATTGTATATTGCATCTAGTCCTGCTTTTCATGAGAGGACTAAACATATAGAGATAGACTGTCATTTCCTGATGGAGAAGATCACGTAATTAGACAACACAACTAGCCAGATGCCTTCACCAAATCCCTATGAGGTCCTCGGATCAGTTAACTTCGTAACAAGCTTGGTGCAATATAATGTATATATGCTCCTGTTTGAGGAGGAGTGTTGAAAATATATTATAATCTTTGTATTTGTTGTATAGGATTGTAATATATTATTTTCTGTTTTCTCCATTTATGACTCTGTTTTCTCTAATTCAACACTATTATTTAGGTATTATTATGATTTACTTCCTGATTTCCCTATTCATTTATAATCAGGAGGAGTCTTGGTTTTTTGTATCCAGCAAACTATAATCAAGTTACTATTCAGTTATTATCAATAATATTCAAAGTCTTCATTAGTTTTGTTCTCTTTTTATCTAAACCCTATAATTTGAACAAGGTCCACAGGAGTCCAACCCGAGAACAGTTGAATTCTAATGGAAGCACATCCAACATCCATGCAGTGCAATACAGAAATTGGTTTCTTTAGGGTAACCAAAACTTATCTATGCAAGGAGGCAAATAAGCTGCAAAACAAATAATGATAGGAACATAAATATATTGAATTAGTATCATTCCATACCGCTCCAAGTAATGATGCTTTTCGAAACCATGATAATTCATCATTTCGTACGTTCAATACTCTAGACTGGAAACTACTCTCCCATGCATAGCATCTATAAGCATGTTCACATAATCAACAAAAAAGCAGTTAGAACTGAACACTTTATATAAGAAAATATTATTATATAGGGTTTGTCTAACATGTGCAATATTGCACATGTTAAAGTGACTAAAAATAGCAACTATTTATTGAAAAACAACAATTAATCAAAAACATCATGTTAAGAAGTTTAAAGTAGTATCATCACAAACAGTTAATCGTTTGTGGTAAAAGACATACTTTACAGTGTCCATAGCAGCCAAAATTTCATTCATGAGACCGATTCTCTTGTCTGTGCGTTGTAATCCTTCCTTAGACAGCTTCTGCATTCTGCTGATGATTACTGTCTGCATGCACAAATCATGTCATTATTCATGTTTTCAGTAGGCTTTCGTGATGATTGAAAAAAAGTCAGACCACGGATAACATGCCAGAAGCCCAGAACACAATTACTAATCTAAACCTGTATTGTTAGCTAATGAAAGATACATATTTGGTGCTTCAAAAGGCAAATTTATACCAGAATTCAGAACCCCATTACCTTGATGGATGACAATGAAGAATGGGTTTGAATCAAAGGTAGGGAAAGAGGAAAGGGAATATATTATAATTTCTCCTGAGAGTGTATTTATACTAAAAAAATGGTGCAGTGCAAGTATGGTATAAATTAAGTAGGTGAACGTTTGTACCTGTAATGGAAACATAAGAACTAGCAACAAAGCACCAAGAAGGGAAGCAACACCTAATTCTTGGTAAAGAAGAACCATTGCAATAGTAATTCGAAAGGGAGCTGACCACAAAGTGTGAAGTGATTGGCATATTTGCTGTTCAAGGGAATAAAATAATAAAGAAGTTAATTGCAAGGAGGCAGTATAGCAACGTCAAACAAATTATTGAGAAAAATTACCATACGAAAATTTCATTAAGTTGTTTACAAGAGAAATTATATTAATATCTCAAAGATTTTCGACTCCACAACCATTTCCGTACAATAGTAAAATTTCCCACGGTATATATCCATTTCTATTTTCAAAACAAGTTGAATAAACTGGGTTGTTTTATCTTAGTGGTGAAGTTTCGGTTTGTCCTTCCACTCTAGAGAATTTATTTGACAACTTCAATAATTGATCGGTTAAGTAAATAATCTGTAGCTTGACAATGCCACCATTGGACATGTAATTTAAAATTTCAGTTTTAACTTTCAAGTACGGTTTAGTTTGATATAATTGGTTACTATGTTTCCAACTAAAACCATTTACTAAAGATGCATGTTACAGTCAAATCCAGTATCGTCCTATTTAACAGCTTCAAAGTCAGGTGGATCTTTCATAAATGTTAGCAGCAACAATTAGAATAGACATCAGACGATAGGGAGGAAAGGAAAACCATACCTGAAGTGACTCAGCATCAGTAGTCATCAAGTTGGTTATTTTTCCAGATGCAAATTGTTTTCGTGCTTCGTGGGTAAGCCTTAGAGACTTGCGAAATACTGCTGCCACCTACAAGGAAGGAAAATGGAACACCAAACTCACCAAGTGCAACCGAGTGAACATGAATATCAATTAAAACATGCAGAGCTACTCCTGGCTTAAGATCATGTGTATCACTGCCAAAAATATTGACATGGCTAGATTTTCAGCCAAAGCATGGAACTAGAGCTCCACAATCTATGCTCCAAAGATGCTACTTAGACCCTTGTTCAAGAAATGAAGCTTTAGGCAGCTCTTGCCTCATTGTTTGGACAGAAGAAAGAATTACCAGCGTTGATCTCAGACGATAACCAACACGCATGACATTCTGAAAATATTGAGCTTCACTTAACACCCCAAAGACCTACCAAACAAAATTTCAGATAGATCTTAGTCAAATCTCCCAAAAGTTATATAGTACTTGCCTGATCAACCCAACCCATCATGTAGTTTGGCACAGTTTAGTTAAAAACCAAAAACATCTTCACTGTTTATCATCATTTGTAAGCATGCAAAGGCAAATACGAAACAGTACAAGAACTGCAATTGAATTTTTAGAATCCGAAACATGCAAATAAATAAATTAAGCATCAAAACTGTTGGCTTCGCAATGCATTCAATACAAATATCAGCAAACAGTATTTAATCGGATTTTTTCATTCCCCTCAACAAAAAAAAAAAGTCAGATTTGTTTCATACCACTCCGACAAATATTGCGAAGGCATAAATGTAGCCCATTCCGGCTGGATCACCATTTTGCATAGACTGCAGACAATTCATGATACAAGTCAATTAACATCAAGAAAATTGTTAAACATTAATAATAGTAAGGTATTTAGAGAATAATAGTGCCAATGTATGTAATACATTATGGGCTGATCTTCTATTAAAATTGTTCTAGTACTACTTAACAAGTGACAATTCATTAAAAGAGTAACTAACCTGTAGAAGCTGGTTCAATATAAGTGGGCCCGTAAATTGGGAAAGATCATTGCCAATCTACATATTGCAAACAGGAGAGCAAAAAAATTAGATGTAAAATTCTCAACTTAACAGTTCAGTCAGGCTTAAGTGTCACTCCAAATCATCAAAAGCACATCTCTACCCACAGATTTCACATTGGAAGCATAACATCAGATAGCCGGTAAAAGTCTGAACAATTGTATAGCATTGCAACGGGCAGATCACTAGATGCCAGTGACGTCTAATACCAGCTTCTTAAGCTGATAGTTGATATGACAGCACCAACTTATATGATGCATATGTATTTTAAGAATCATTTCGTGAGGCAGTAGATATATAAGAAAACTAATCACCGATTTAAAATGAAAGTGTTCTATATATAACCTTGCAGGAACATCAAGACACCATATATAGTTTAACAAGCAGCAAACTCCAAAGGATCCATAATCCATATATGTGGCAAACTTTTGACTAAGATGTGAACGTTAATCTACTCCAAACATATTCAACAGTGTAAAACAAACAAAACTTTCCTTTATTTTGAATTCATATCAAATGCTGAATACCAAAATCCTCACAAAGAGAACAGTTTATTATGTTAAATCATGTTAGAAATGATGTTCATCCATGACATCTAATTAACGGGAAAAAAAAAAGTACATTACCTTGAAAATACCTCCAAACCAAAACCTACAGAATCAAAACAAAATATAATCAAATGAAGTGCAGATAAAAAAAATAATTAACCAACATAAAATCATAAGTTATATCTTTAGCATCTACCGCTAATTAAGGAGCGAGCTTGGGGAAATTTACATACAATATGCTTCAACCGACAGTTTCTCTATATTATCTTTATCTACCTACAATTTTGCCAAACTCTTGCTTCTCTCTTAACTTTTTCAACAGGATATATATGGTATTGGAACAAAAAGGACATTGATCTGCAAATCCTTGTTTATCCATACCTTCCTCCAAGGCTTGCATTTAATGCTCTCAAAAGCCAAGGTTTTGATTTCTGAGACTCCTCGGCCCAACATTTCTGGAATCTACAGATCCGAGAGAGATATTATAAACCAAACTTTAAACAATAATTTCAGTAGAAAGAAGAAGAAAAAATTGTAGGAGAAACTAAACATACTTATTCTGCAATGCCTCTGTCCGCTCCCATGTATCTAATTTCCATATATCTTTCTCTGTAAGTGGTCTTTCATATCCTAGTTTCATAATGGGATTCATCCAAGAAAAAACCATCTCTGCCAAAGGAACAATTCAAAACCAGTTAACCATGCATACACTATGACCAGAGTTTTCACAATGCTACCTTCAAAATTGATGACCACATTAAAAATAAAAAAAATAAAAACAGAATAATTCTAAACAAAATGCAGTACATCTTATCATTTTCACTTAAGTGGTAACATACTAACATCTAATACCAGCAGCAGCAAAAACAGAAAAAATAATAGCTTAATCAGCAGAGTGACTGTTCAGATCCTTCTTCACATAAACCTTTAATGCATTTTCCAGTATCTCAATATACATAGTATTACCAACTGTTGGAATTAACATTTCATTAATATCTGTATACGTACTTGACCATAAGCTAGCTCGCCTTTCTGGACATACGAGCTCTCCTTCAGGGAGTTCATCATATGCAGCATCATTAACAATTTCACTAGCAATGGGGGTATAGCCTGGATAAGGATCCAAAGTAGGGACATACACAAGCAAAAGTATTCCAAACAAAACCTGGACCCAAGAGAAGATAAATATTACTTTCCTTTGCATAAAGAGTTGAAATTGAGGGAAAATACAAGTAGGAGGAGGATATGATGCCCTCCAAAATAGAGAACGGGGGAAAAAAGAAACCTATAAGGGGGAAGAGCTCAATAATGCATCTAAACTGTCCGATCAAACTGTCTATGCATAATAGTAACTCCCTCAAACAAACTTAAGTAGAAATAACAGTTAAGACAACCTTATCCCCTCACAGATTTTAGTCATAAAGAAATACTCCTTATAAGGTGAGTGTTGTAGTCTGGAAAAATGTAATAAAGAATTGAAGGGATTAGCAAGGCAAATGTCCAAGCAATGTACATGACATTTGTAACAAGCTGGGCATAGTAATTGTATAGCTTGAAGAGAGCCTTAAATGTCAGGATAACGTGTAAAGTAAGTTTTGGGACAGGCTACAAGTCGTACCATACATGCTTTGATAATGTTAAGAGTCCCACATTGGATGAGAGATTAAGTGAGGGGCAATCCTCACTTTACAAGCCGGTTTTGTAAGGATGAGTTAGGTCCAATATAAAATTTGAGATGGTATCAGAGTCTTCTCCAAGATCTGTTGGGCCATCTGCTATCAAGTTTCCGCCATCGGGCTCATCATTTATATCCACGCACTAAGCCCAGTAGTACTGGGCATGAGGGGGGTGTTAAGAGTCCCACATTGGATGAGAGATGGCCAGAGGATATGTTTATACGTGGGGGTAATCCTCACCTTACAAGCCAGTTTTCTAAGGATGAGTTAGGCCCAATATAAAATCTGAGAGATAGTATAAATGTGTGTGGAGCCGGACTGTATCAAGTTACCATGATGTCCCAGTAGCCAGCAATTCACTGACTCTATGCTTTATGATATTCCTGTATATTAATTTTTAAAACACATTACAGGTTTTTGCAACAAAACCATTCAAAGGAGAAAGCTTGTATTTCAACAAAGATCCACTCTGAACAAATTAAGAAAGCCACAACCAACTTTAGACACAAAGTAGCACTCCTTTTGAAAGCTTTGCAAGGGCCACAAGAGTCACCAGGAGTCTAATGCTAGCTTCAAAAGTGTGTTTTGGATTTGCAAACAGAACATGAAGTATCGATCAACAATAACAATAAAAACATAACCAATGATCATACTAAATCTGATGAGTGTAGAAAATACCTGGCACCCCACCTCACTGATGTACAAATATAACACTGATCTGTAAAGGAAACAAAAATGTTGGATTTAGAAAAACAATGACGGGAAAAACATATTGCCTTGAGCATGAACCAGATGAAAAATATTGATTGCTTAATTCCCATTGCGTGATATGCCTAGTTATATACTAATATAAATCTACAAACACACAAAATATGTATGTGAGTATCGGTCTTTTTTTAAAAAAAATATTTACTTAAAAATGGAATGAAAGAAATAGGAGGTGATGCGTAGGAATCACAACACATATATTTCCAGGTCGACCCCTCGCTTTTGGGTGAGTAGGGGAGAGGAATACGAGCGTATAATACCATGAAATGATGATGATGATGATGACGTAATATGATACACAAAACAATTACATGGTATATAGTATATGACCATGCATGTGTATAGTCACCCCCAGATTAGATCTGCACACCACTACGACAAAAACAAGATTTTAAAACATTAGCTCAAAGGGAGAATAAAATAAATTCCAAGGGTAACTTTTTTATTCATAATACAGGTTTGTTTTAGCGTAGGTTGATGCTTCAATTTTTGGAGGAATGGGGGGATGAAAACAAGTATTTGAACTGCAAATTTAGCAGAGGACAAACAAATTCTATTAAGGTGAAAAAAGGATCATATACATTACCACAGGTCTTAAACTTTAAGTGCCTTGGAACTATCATATAAAGTAATGAGGAAATAAATGGAGAAGTCAACTTATATAACTCCGGTAGGGTGGATGAAATATAGGAATGTTTTGGCTGGATTAACAATAGAACATCACATCTCAAACGAAGGAAAAATTTGTTCCAGTTACAAGACTCGCAATGTTGTATGGTGCTGAATGTTAAGTGATATAAAACCAACAAGAAAATAAACTTAGTGTTGCAGATATGAGACTGTTACAAGGGATGAGTAGCTACACAAGACAACATAGGAGTAAAAATACAATCATCATTACAGAGAAAATTGGGCAGCTCCCATGGTAGAGAAAATGATAGAACTGCATCTTATGTGGTTTGAGCATGTATCAAGAAGACGTGTAGAAGCATTGATAAAGATAGTAGACTAGACGAAGTACAATCTAATAGTTATAGGTAAAGAGAGGTCAAAGAAAGTTATACTTCAAAGCATTAAGAGAGATTTAGAGGAAAATAGTCTATCATTGGACCTAATGTATGACAGGACTTTACGACGTCAACTGATCCATGTAACCAGCTCCGCCTAGAGGGAAAAAGATTGGATTGATATTGCAGCCATCGTTGTAGGGGAGGAAGAAGGCATGAGAGTATTTTTATTTTAAAAAACAAAATCCTATACAAGGGTACATAATAAGCAAATCCAGAACATCCCAAAACTACAGAGAACTTCGGAGTAGATTATTTAGGGTTAATGGTATGTAACATATGCATATTATTTCCTTAGATGTGTTGTGATATAGGATCCTTTTTATAGCATCCCTGGTGTTCGACATTTTGACCCCTAAAAGGAGTCTCACTAACAGATATGCAAATTGATCAGCTTGTTTGTTATCTTGTTTCAGCTTTTCTAAAGATGATATTGTGTGTTCCATTTTTGTACTCCCCGGATTCATCTCTCTAATAACCGATTTTATGAAATTTCAATAGATAATTTGCATTGCACCATTATTGCCAACAAGCCACATAACATAACAAATGTGATATGGTCAAACCTGCTATAAAGTTCCTGGACAGAAATGATGAAATTGAACATAACAGCACCCCCTACAGCAGCATAAATCAAACCAAATCGGACAAACCATCGGAATTCATAGATGTAGACTTTAGTTTCAATCCCAAGCAAAATCAGCATAGAGCACCAAGCAAGAGCCTCAATAATCAGTGATGTTATCTGCCAATAGATGATACTGCAGCTTTAATGTCCAACCAGAAGAAATAAAAGGTATGGTGTGCAAAAATGATAAGCTAACAGCAGCTTAAACAAATAAGCACTTTTAAATTTCAATTATATGAAACATTAATAATATAAAAGAAACCAAATCATAGAAATATATATGCAGTGATCAGAATCATGGCGCACCTCAAACGGAGCAAGTTGAGACTGCCCATCTAAATTTAGAACCGATACTCCCATAATCAATCTGTATAAAGGCTCTGCCACAGAATATGTAGCCAAAACCCCAAGAACATAATTGTAGACATTTGACCTTAAACGAAACCTCTTGACGCTAAAATCCTTCTTAATCAACCATATTCGGTAGATGCACAATCCTAGAATCACCAAATGAGAAATACCAATCACCAAAGAGTCGACAGCACAAGGAGTATAAGCACCAAAGGCATTCTGAACTGTTCTTGTCCACACTCCATTTTCAACCGGCTGACAATACCAAACCAACGGATCGAAAGCCATTTTTATCAAACTGCTTTGGTGAAGAAAGAATTCAAATTCAAACACCACACATCAGCACAAAATTCTCCCCTCTCTCCTCTTCAAATGATGATCCTAACACCAATAACAGTAAAAATAAGCACTCATTATTTCTTGTTTCTGCATATATTATCCTCAAATGAATAGAAAATATAATAAAATCAAGCATTCGCATTTTTCACTCCTAGAAGAAAATATTTGACTGCCTGAATTACCACTATTTCCTATGGCAACTGACAAAAATCATTTCTACTAGCACCATACTTCTGATAAAAGGTGTCTCCGGTGTCCGATGTAATTATGTCCAATTAATTCATTTTATCAAATTATTATCGGTGTCAAAGTGTCACTTGTCTCAGTGTCACTACTTCATACTTTCTACTGCTTTATTAACCTAAATTTTTATTATAGATTAAAAATTAAAAACTACATATGTTTCACCACATAACTAACTTAAAAACAAATTAACAAACTACTATCAATATAAAGAGATAAAAAAAAAAAAAAAGATTAACATCGTTGCAAACACAAACACACGCTACTTATGCAATTCTAATTCCCTAGATTAGATTTTATGAACCTAAAGTCAAATTCACTTGCAGGTTTCACTTACTTTAACTGAAAATCATTAGTTCACAGTTTAGCGCAGATTCTTTGAGCTAAGTAGAAGATTAAGATTAACGAAATCAACAGAAAGCAATAAAGTGAAAATTAAAAAAGCTAAATTCATAGATGCGAATAAATATTTGCAGAAGAAAGAAAAAATCGAACGAAAGGCGAGGATCCCGAGGAGAACTGACCAATGAGAAGAAAGAAGAGAGAGATACCTGAGGCTGATGAGAGAAATGAAGCGAAAAAGGTTTTGAAACGAGAAAAAGTAGAGAAAAGTTTGGGGAGAAAGAAGACAAAAGAGAATTGGAGGATAAATATCTTATTTATAATATGATATGATGAAGTGAAGTGTGGTAGAGAAATGAACGAGTGGAAAATTTGGAATGAGATTAGATTCAGTCACATACACGTGAATGTGAATGTGTTTTTGTGATGTGGTATAGTACCTAATGAAAATGAAGGAGTTTGTGATGTGGGAAAGTGGAATTCTATCATGTCTCTTTCATTGCACTATAAACTAGCTTTATTAATACTATCATGCGTCACACCTTACGACTCCTACTAATGACAAGTACGTAGAATTTTGTTTAGCTTATCATGGGTTTCTTCCTACTATAGTCAATCATCAAATTTGTACAAACACTTACCTTTTAGCAGTTGAAATTCAAATTTTAATTTACCATATTCAATATTTGTTGGTTAAAATACAGATCTGGTTAACGAGTGTCCCGGGACACTCTTTAAGAATTCTAAAAAAAAAAATGTTTTATAAAAATGTCAAATATTTTGATTTATAATTCATTGATTACACATATTAATGAGTGTCCTGAGGGCACTCGTTAATATTTTCCTTAAAATAATCACATATTATTAGCACAAATAATTTATTTGAGTTTATTACTCTTGTCAAACGTGAAAGTTAGGTGTCGACTAATAGCTACTCTCTCCGTTAAAAAATACACGTCGCGGTTTTATAGTGTATTATTCACATAACTTATTTTGACTATATTTTTTAACTACTATATAAATACAAATGTTATCATGTAAAATGTTGTTCGGTTTGTTTTAATGAATATTTTTAAAATATCAAAATTTTATGAGTTTTTATCATTGATGATTAAAGATATTAATATTCAAAGCTGTATCTTGACATGTGTGAGTTGATTGCGACATGTATTTTGAAATAGATGGAATATATGTTGTGATTCTCTTTCTTCAAATTTACGTTGAGTTTTGGGTTCCTTAACTACTCTAAACAGTGGCAAGTGAGAAGATTTTGGGGTGTTAAGTTACTAAACTAAGAAATCCATATAACAAAAGATAGAAGTTGAAAGGTAACGGATAAAAATCCGAAGAAAAAAATAGTTTGTTTGATTGATTGATTATGCGTGTTAGAAAATTTTACATGGTTGGTATTTATAAGCAAACACTAGTCCAACGGCCCATGACGTGCCCTGCAGAAATTAGTCTTCTTCGACTAATTACATGAGTAATGTGTGAATCCTCGTGTTGTAAGGGATGGTGCTCCATGTTTGACTGTATTTCTTTGTTTTTGCAACACTTTCCGTTGATATTATCCACACGTGTGTAGCTTCCTCGTAATGGGGCCTCCTGCTCTTAGTTTTTTTTTTTCCGGTTAGTGGTTCTATAATCATGGTGCACAAGTAAATTGCTCGTCTCTTTTCGGTTCTGGATTAGACCATTCTCTTTGATATCATATCAAGAAACCAAATTTTTATGGCAATCATTCCTCCAAGGCTTATCATTCATCTTCTTCCTAAAAGGTTGAGCGTTGATCCACTCCTCCCCCTCCATTTTTATCTTCCATATTTCCATATTCCTTTTATTACCATTGTTTTATTATTTGTTCCTAGAATTATACATATTTCTTTTTCATTGTCAATTCTATTCTAGCAAATTCATAACTCTAGTTCTAATCATCATTTCAAATTATGTGTTTTAACTGTCAATGATATGTAAATAGAATGACAAATCAATCAATTGGGTAGTGATCAAGTGGTAATTAG
Source organism: Medicago ruthenica (assembly GCA_018208015.1). Lineage (NCBI taxonomy): Eukaryota > Viridiplantae > Streptophyta > Magnoliopsida > Fabales > Fabaceae > Medicago > Medicago ruthenica. Next base: position 12,154,790 of record CM031372.1, read on the forward strand.
AGCAAGGTTCCTATTTAGACCTTATTGTATCAAATTTGTGATCATCTATTTTTCTATTGTTTATTTACAATTATTTTATTTCAATTCAGTTGAATCCAAATATTAAAAAAAAGTTTGAAAAAAAAATAAAAAAAGTGAAGAAACAAGAAAAGAGAAATAAAAAGAAACCAACTATTTATTTGAGCTGAGATTCATCTTTCCTTTTAAAAGTGTGACACTATTATTTCCTACTATCTTTGTGAGTTATTTATTTCCTTTCTTATATTTCCTTTTTTATATTTAATTTGTTTCTTTTTTCATATTTTATTTTATTTTATTGAGTAAGATGGTTGGTTTCCTTTCTCGTAATTTTCCTTTTTTTTTTACGCTACTCTCTTTGTTTTTTTTTCCTTCCTTAAGTCATATGTGTTTGTTTTACCAGAAAGAAAATCTTATTTTTCTTGTGTGATTGGGGATTGGTTTCTTTAAAGAATTGAAAAGAGAATTTGAATGGAAAAGGGCAAGAGTGTTACATTATATATATATATATATATATATATATATATATATATATATATATATATATATATATATATATATATATATATATATATATATAATTAAAAAAATTGAGTGTAAACATGTGAGGACCAGTTTTTTTCCCAATTTTTGTGATTAACCATGTCAAGTTCAGGTGGTGAAGGAAGCCCTCGCTCAGTACAAGCTAATAGGTTGTTGTTGGAGGCTCTTACAACTCAAATGGTAAAGATGTTGAGGGAAGAAACAGAGGCAATACATGAGAGACTTGGTATTAGAAAACCAACAAAAATATAGCGATGAGGAGGAGAGAAGAAAGACCTAGGGGGACAAATTGAGTGGTATAAAAATCAAAGTACCACCTTTTGACGGAAGAAAGGAGGAGATATGCAAAACGGGCCATTGATACTTGGTATAAGATGAAAAGAAACATGAGGAAAAGATCCACGCCTTCCTACTACCATAGTGAATTGCACAACAAATAGCAAGAGCGTTACAAGAAATAAGATATTTAGCAGCGACTTTTTCTCAGCGACAATCAATTTATTGTCAATAATATGCATATAGCAACGACTAATTTAAGTTGTTGTATTAAGTCTTTTTTTTTTCTTCAAACGGTTTAATTATTGTTGGAAAAAATGACTTATCGCAACAACAATTATTATCGTTGGGAATAATACAATTTTGATATGCATATAGCAACGACTTATTTAAGTCGTTGTAATAAGTTTTTTTTTTCACAACAATTTTATTATCGCTGACAAAAATGACTTATCCCAACAATAATTATTATCGTTGGAAATAATATAATTTCTTATATGCATAAAACAACGACTCATTTAAGTCGTTGTAATACATTTTTTTCTCAACAATCTCATTATCACTACGAGAAATATAACTTTTTGGCAACAACATAATATATTGTTACGAATAACTCAATATTTTGGCAGCAACATAATTTTGGGAAAAATACAACTTTAATTCATCCATTGTTAAAAAAATTAAACTTGTGCAAAAAAATAATCTATAATATACTAAACAAGACTCCAGAAAATAATTTAAAATTTCAAAAGATACACATGAGTTTTTAAAAGTAGGGAGTAAGAAAAAATTGTAGGGTAGAGCACCGGACGGGCTCGGGCGGGTTCGGGCCACGAAAAGCCATGCGAGATGAAACCGAACACACCATATTCAGGCCCAAATTCGACCGTGGATGTGTTCAGTTTGGGCGGGTCTCGGTTCGACGGTTGTGCGGGTCGTTCGGGCGGGTTTGAGCGGTTATGAGCATCTCAAGTGTAAATAAAAACAATGAGAACAACATGAAAAGAAGGGTGAAGAATGGTTTTTTTTTTTTTACATAAGCACAAAATGGAAAAACAATGAAGATGGCTTCATAGTTAGGAATCTCTACTATTTTCTCTTTCTATTTCACTTCATAGTTGTAGAAGTTTTTAAAAGAAGATTGCTTGAGGGCTTTTCAAAAGAAGGAGAAAGAAAAAAAGGATAGAAAGGAATCTCAAGGGTACTATGGTAGAGTCTTTATACAGAGAACAAGAAGACCAATAAATTGTTTTTTATTTATGGAAAATATAAAAGAATAAAATAAAATTAATGAGCAGTTGGTAGTAATAAATATTAATATTTAAAAAATTGTAGCAGCAAAACTTCAAACGTGTCGCTTGTAAAAGCCATTCATGAGCACTTGGCAGTGTGCTACTGTGCTTTTGTTGTCTCAAGAAGCATTGGTAGTAGAATTTTAGCTGGCTATAATATAATACTAGTTGACAAGTGACATAAACACTACAAGAAATAACAAATTTTCCTAGGAATTTTTTCCTAGGAAAACAGCCTAATTTCCTCGGAAACAGTGTTTTCCGAGGAAATTACCGACGAAAAAATTCCTAGGAAATTTTCGATCTATTCCTAGGATTTTCCGAGGAATTTCCTAGGAATTTTTAGTCAGAAGCTTTCCTAGGAATTTCCGAGGAAAATTTCCTAGGAAAGCTTTCCTGCAAAACTGCTACGTCTGACACATGTTTTCCGACGAATTTCCGATGAAAATTTATTAATATTTTAACGGTTAGTTTCCGACGAATTTCCGAGGAAAATTTATTATATTTTAATGGTTAGTTTCCGAGGAATTTCCGAGGAAAATAATTAATTATTAAAAAAAAATAAATAAATTTTGGGATTTTAAAAATGCGCCAAAATTTGAAAAAATTTGCGCCAAAAAAATTTTAAAATTTTTTAAAATTTTTTCCGAGGAATTTCCAAGGAAAATAATTAATTTTTAAAAAAAAAATAAATTTTTTGAATTTCAAAATTGCACCAAAATTTTAAAATTTTGCGCCAAAAAAATTTGAAAAATTTTTAAAATTTTTTCCGTGGAAAATAATTAATTTTTTTTAAAAAATTAATTTTAAAATTTCAAAAATTTCAAAAATTGCGCCAAAAATTTGAATTTTGAAAAATTGCGCCAAAAGAATTTGAATTTTTTTTAAAAAAATTGCGCAAAATTCAAATTTTGAAAAAAAATTCGAAAAAATATATATTAAAAAATGATTTTTAAAAAAGAAATATATGAAGTAAAAGTGTTTTGAATAAAAAAAAATGTAGGAATGAATTATTTTGATGAAATTATTTTTGAAAGAAATAAATAGATTTTATGGTTGAAGAAGATGAAAAATTTGTGTTAATGAAGATGAAAAATTTGTGTGGTAGAGTTGTTGAAAAAGGAAGAAGAAGAAGAAATTAGGAAGAAGAAAATTAATGTTAAAAAAATTATAAAAGATTATTGTTGAAGAAATTAGTGTTAATGAAGATAGAAAATTGTTGTGGATGAGTTGTTGAAAGAAGAAGAAGAAGAAGAAGAAGAAGAAGAAAAAGAAGAAGAAGAAGAAGATGATGATGATGAAAATAGGAAGAAGAAGAGAAGATGAAAATAGGAAGAATGATAAAGTTTATTGTTGAAGAAGATAAAAAATTATATGTTTTTAAAAATTGTTGAAGAAGATGAAGAAGAAGATGAAGAAGAAAATATAGAGATGGATGAATGAATGATGGAATGTGTAGTGTAGAGTGTGTTATTTATAGAGAAAAAATTCTGTCACGTTTTCCGAGGAATTTCCTAGGAAAAAATTCCTAGGAAAGCTTTTACTTGGTCTTGTATAAAAAAAAATTTGGTTAAATTTAATAAAATAAAAAATAATGATTTGAGTACACAACGACAATTAATATTCATAAATTACTAGCTATCAACGACAATATTCATAAATTTACCTGACAAAAACATAAAGTACTCGCTATCATCCTCCTCCTCCTCATCGTCGTCCTCGTCATTATCATCATCGTCGTCGTCATGTATTTGATGAGGTGTTGTATAAAAAAAAAATTTGGTTAAATTTAATAAAATAAAAAATAATGATTTGAGTACACAACGACAATTAATATTCATAAATTACTCGCTATCAACGACAATATTCATAAATTTACCTGATAAAAACATAAAGTACTCGCTATCATCCTCCTCCTCCCCATCGTCGTCCTCGTCATTATAAAAAAAAATTGGTTAAATTTTAATAAAATAAAAGATAATGATTTGAGTGCACAACGACAATTAATATTCATAAATTACTCGCTATCAACGACAATATTCATAAATTTACCTGATAAAAACATAAAGTACTCGCTATCATCCTCCTCCTCCTCATCGTCGTCCTCGTCATTATAAAAAAAATTTGGTTAAATTTTAATCAAATAAAAAATAATGATTTGAGTACACAACGACAATTAATATTCATAAATTACTCGCTATCAACGACAATATTCATAAATTTACCTGATAAAAACATAAAGTACTCGCTATCATCCTCCTCCTCATCGTCATCCTCGTCATTATAAAAAAAATTTGGTTAAATTTTAATAAAATAAAAAATAATGATTTGAGTACACAACGACAATTAATATTCATAAATTACTCGCTATCAACGACAATATTCATAAATTTACCTGATAAAAACATAAAGTACTCGCTATCATCCTCCTCCTCCTCATCGTCGTCCTCGTCATTATAAAAAAAATTTGGTTAAATTTTAATAAAATAAAAAATAATGATTTGAGTACACAACGACAATTAATATTAATAAATTACTCGCTATCAACGACAATATTCATAAATTTACCTGACAAAAACATAAATTACTCGCTATCATCCTCCTCCTCCTCCTCGTCGTCCTTGTCATTATAAAAAAAAATTTGGTTAAATTTTAATAAAATAAAAAATAATGATTTGAGTACACAACGACAATTAATATTCATAAATTACTCGCTATCAACGACAATATTCATAAATTTACCTGACAAAAACATAAATTACTCGCTATCATCCTCCTCCTCCTCCTCCTCGTCCTCGTCATTATAAAATAAAAATTGGTTAAATTTTAATAAAATAAAAAATAATGATTTGAGTATACAACGACAATTAATATTCATAAATTACTCGCTATCAACGACAATATTCATAAATTTACCTGACAAAAACATAAATTACTCGCTATCATCATCCTCCTCCTCCTCCTCGTCCTCGTCATTATCATCATCGTCGTCGTCATGTATTTGATGAGGTCTTGTCTAAAAAAAAAAAATTTTGGTTAAATTTAATAAAATAAAAATAATGATTTGAGTACACAACGACAATTAATATTCATAAATTACTCGCTATCAACGACAATATTCATAAATGTACCTGACAAAAAAATAAATTACTCGCTATCATCATCCTCCTCCTCCTCCTCCTCGGCGTCCTCGTCATTATCATCATCGTCGTCGTCATGTATTTGATGAGGTGTCGGTGAAAATTGATTCGACGATGCAGGCGACGATGAATCAGATGTCTTTCTACTCTTTTTCCCACCCATGAACTTCTTTGTCATCATCTTTTGGAATTTTCGAAAGACATTCATTTGTTTCAATAGCTTCTTCTCTGTCTCATTTTTCCTTGCCAACTCCTGCTTCAACTCCTGCTTTTGAGATTCCAACAGCTCATTTTGATTTCGCAACTCCAACTTTTGACTTTGCAACTCCTCGTTCATTCGAGTTATCATTGCTTGAATCTCAGGAGACAACTCTGCAGAACGAGCTGAGCTGGACTCTGGTAGAACAGGAGCACGGAACAAATTTCCATGCATCACGTTGCCGGCTAACGCTCCAAGACCGGCTAACGCTCATTTTGAAGGTATAATAATTTGAGATAATAAGTTTATTGAGAGAAAATAAATTTAATAAATGAAGTTTGGTAATATAAGAATGAAGAAGATTATAATAAGAATGAAGGAGAGAAGAAATGAATTGTATGGAATGATGGAATGAAGAACTAACATGTATATATATACACACTGCCATTCCAAGTTAAAGGGCTATATGCTCCAACGGCTATATGCTCCAACGGTCCTTCAGCTAATTGCTAGCACGTGGCTATGAATCTTACCGAGGAAATACCGAGGAAATACCTTCAGCATTGCTAACACGTGGCGCTTGGATGTTACCGAGGAAATCCTTAAGGATGTTACCGAGGAAAGCCTTAAGCTTTGCTAGCGCGTGCAGCGCAACGGCTATAAGGCTGCTTTCCGACGAATTTTGGCATGTTACCGAGGAAATTTATAAAATGCTGCTTACCGACGAATTACCGACGAATTTTATGCCATGCTGCTTACCGACGAATTACCGACGAATTTTGTCCTTTTCTGCACCCATTTTAACTGAAATGCTTTCCGACGAAATTTTTCGTCGGTAAACATACTGCTTTCCTAGGAATTTAAATTCCTAGGAAAATTTTGTAGGAAAAACCACTACTTTCTTGTAGTGAAAGCTAACTCTTTACATGTGATAGAAGACAATGGTCAAGGGAAAGAGGCTATTACTCGGTCGGTTGTGGGTACCGATGGGTACTAAAATCAGGAACCGCAACCGATCTTTGGAAACTGTATGGACTCAATTTTGTTCATTTTTTGGACCCAACAACCGACCCGACCCACCCGTTTAATTAAAATGAGCAGCGGGTTTTGGGCGGGTTCGGTTCTCATGCTCAGCCCTAAAAAATTGTGTTGAAAAACATTTGGGAACCAGTTTTTTTTTTTTTATATTTATGTAACCAAAAACTTATTTATGATATTTATAATAACCATAAACTTATTTAACAAAAAAAAACAAATTTAATAGAATTATAATTTTAACAAAACTTTGGCGGTATTTTTTAGCGCTAAAATAACTTTGGTTGAACACTTTCTCTTAGACTCTTGAGTAACCGATACCCATTATCTTCTCATACTCCAACCATGTACTTACCCATTATCGTTTCTTGAGTAAAAGTAAGAAACCCTGCACAATGGAGGTAATGAGAGAGACAGAGCAACGCTGAAAGAATCAGATTATTAGCCTTCAAATCTCACTACAAGAAATTTGTCATTTTGCGACACTTACTTTTTGCGACTGTTATTGCAACTGTTAGACTTAAGGGTCGCAAGTTTTATAGCCTTTTTCAAGCACCCTTTCACAATAAAGCTTTTGGCAAAATATTTTGACACTCCCGCTTTTGCAATTTCAGTCTCCCTCCCATAGCTCCAAAACCCTAAAATCCAATTTTATTCTTCAATTTCACTTTCCCCCCAATCTGAAACCTAAATCCCCACAACTCTCACCCACAATCCACTTTCCCCCAAATTGAAACCCACAATCTCACTCTCCCCCCCAAAGCATCATGTTCCTCACTCTCCCCCATTCAAACGTGAATCTCAATCTCCAACCCATGGCTCAATCTCACCATCACCCTGGTTCCGCAATCGAAGCTTTCTGTTCCTCACCCTCAATCTCATATCGAAGCTTTTAGTCTCAATTGAAGTTGCTCAGTTCCAATCGAAGCTTTCTATTCCAATCAAAGCTTTCTGCCATTTATCAATCGAAGCTTTCTATTCCAATCGAAGCTTTCTATTCCATCTGCCATTTTCTCGGTTCAGTTCCAGTGAGTATGCATCGTCTTCCTTCATTTTTTTCTTCCGATTTAAAATTTAATTTTACGTTTGAAAGCTTCTTTTTGCTTATCGATTATGATTCTGCTTCTACTTCTATCTATGCTAGTTTTTTCAAGTATTACATTAATTGATTGTCATGGTTATCTAATTACTCCTTTTTCAACAACAGGGTGAGTATGCTTTATTGGTTATAATTTGAGTATCATGGTTATCTAGTGAGTATGCTTTATTGGTTATAATTTCTTTTCTCCTTTTGCTTATTTAAGAATTTTTTTTAAAATTTTCTCGGATTTGACAGTTCCACTCAGTAAGTTTACATCTACATTCCCACAATTTCATATATTATTTTCAATTTTTGAATTTTTTGATGTTATATTTACTGCATGAAATTAAAGTTTGGATTTTTATTGTTTGAAGATCGTTAAAGGCAACAGTTTTGGATTCAAATCTCAATATCATTGCTTCTAAATTGATTCACTTTGATTCGGACTTACCCCATTACAAAACTAAAGATGGGGTATACAGAGACCCTTCTATCAATGGCAGAATTGTTTCACCAACATTGATGTGGGTGGAAGCTCTTGATCTCATTTTTCAAAAGCTTTCTAAATCAAATTTGGATTTTTCCAAAGTTTCAGCGGTTTCTGGTAGTGGACAACAACATGGTAGTGTTTATTGGAAAAATGGTAGTTCTAAAATATTGTCATCATTGGATCATAAGAAACCGTTGTTGGAACAGCTTGAGAATGCTTTTTCCATTAAGGAATCTCCAATTTGGATGGATTGTAGCATTACTAATTAATGGGTGTAGGGCAATAGAGAAAGCTTGTGGTGGTGCTTTGGAGTTGGCTAAAGTGACGGGATCAGGTGCTTATGAACGATTTACGGGCCCTCAGATTAAAAAAATATTTGATCATCAGCCAGATGTTTATAATAACACTATAAGGATCTCGCTCGTTAGCTCGTTTATGGCGTCGCTTTTTATTGGTTCTTATGCTGCTATTGATCATTCTGACGGTGCAACCATGAAATTAATGGACATCAAGAAAAAGGCTTGGTCTAAAGTTGCACTTGAGGTTTTAAATGATTACGAATTGTTTTTTCATGTACTAGCTGGTATTCCTATGTTCATGTTTGATCAATATAGATGAATTTTGATGGTTGTTGCAAGCAACTGCCCCTGGTTTGGAGTCAAAACTTGGAGATTTGGCCCTTGCGTATGCTGTTGCTGGAAAGATTGCCCATATTTTGTAGAGAGGTTTGTTTTTCCTTTTGAATGAAAGTAAAAAATAAGCGAGTTTATTACATTCCATATGATATATGCTGTCAAAATCTAATGATTTTTATAGTTTACTTATAGAGTCGCAACACATCAATACTCAAGTAACATATCCTAGAGTGCCTAATATTATCTGCTGGAGTTGATGTTTAATTGTACAATGAGAAATTCCACAGCGCGGAACATTTGAAATTTTAAAAAACCATGGATACATTTTGTTAATTAAATATTTACACTCATATAATTGCAATAACTGGCAACTTACTCTTGATTGTGGATATTCTGCATTTTGGCCATTTTTTCAATGACAGGCCTACATGGTACATAGCTATTTGTTTGCAAACTGTCTGCAACAAGTTTGAACAAAATGTTATATAGTAAGGATGTGGAATTGATTCACAGCCCTTTGCTTGCCGAAATGGTCCATGTTGTCTAATGACCGATGACCTATTGAATGTATGGGGAATTCTATGTTTAAAGCTCATGTATGACATCTTTTTTTGATTTGTTAAACATATATAATTGTGATTAATTTTTATTCTAGTTTTAATTTATAATTTACATTTTAAATAGACGAGGGTTGAAGAAGCTTCTTCAGATTACTTAGAACTTGGATATGGGGGCACTGATAAAGATGTGATTACGAATATTGATTTTAAATCAGTTGTAGGAGAGCGATCATAATATTGTCGTGGTTTAGGAGCTGGAATTAAACAACTAAAGGGAAAGTCTGTTACTGGTTTGCATGAACAATTAGAAAAGGTGTGTGAAAAAAGACAAGATATAAAAATGAAGTTAAAAGTAGGGACTCAATTCGAAAAAGAGCGAAACATGAAGGAAGAAATGACTGCAAAATTTGAAGAGAGTCAAAGGCAACTCGGAGAAAAGATGGACAAAAAATTTGAGGGAAAATGGCAAATATGTTTAGTCAAATGGTGAATTTCCAAGTAAGTATATAAATAACCATAGTTGGTACAAACATATAATAAAGTTGGTGGATTGGTGCTTCAACTTGTTATTGATTTTTTTAATTTTACTAATTTGACAGACACATTTGGAACATATGCTAGATGATATTTGTTCTGTTTTTCTTCCATTCATTAATTGTATAGAAAAAGACACATTAAATGTTAATTCGATTATGTTGAAATTGCAGGTCAAGTAAGGATGATTCAACTACTTCACAAAAAAAGATTCAACGAAAAGCTACAAAAAAGAAGAATTAATATTGTTGCTGGCTGGAGCCACAATAAATTAAAATTTTGGAATTTTTAGTTTTTAGTTTTTCTTTTTTATGAGAAGACCATTTATGATTATTAGTTTTTAATGTTAAGAAGGATTATTGATGGCATTTTATATTTTTAATGTTAGAGTACTTTATATGTACGTTAAACTTGTCCATTTTTTTACATAAAAAATATTGTGACTTATATTCTAATGTAATTTACTTTTGAATAGTTATGACAATTTAAATTACAAATGTGATTGATACTAATTTTAGAAAATAAAAGTTAAAAAATAATCATTTTTTATTAAATGACATAAGTTGTTGGAAAATGTGATTTATACCAACTACTATGGTTGTTGCGATTAATAAAAAATAGCAACGTTGACAAAAAATAGCTTATCACAACAACTTGAGTTGTTGATAAAAATATTTTATCACAACAAATATAGTCATTGTGACATGTCACATAAGTCAACAATAATTGTCGTTGTAAAAACATTAGTTTTCACAGCGACATCAAATGTCGTCGCAAAACTTTTTGCAACATCATTTATACTAACGACATGCGACAATATTTTTTTCACTAGAAAAAACACATTTCGCAGCAACTTTGAATTTTTCTCATTGACATATGTCGCTGCCAGAAACCTTTTTTCTGCAAGGAGATAGAAGTTGCTAAGACAATTAAGAGTCAATGTGGAGGAGGATAATGAAGGTCCCAAGGCTAGATTTCTTCATGGCCTAAATCGTGACATAAATGACACAGTGGAGCTGCATCACTATGTAGAGGTAGAGGACTTGGTGCATCAAGCTATCAAGGTGTAACAACAACTCAAAAGAAAGAGTCATGAAAGGAAAAATGCTACTCCTTTCAATTCTCTAACTTGGAAGGACAAACCAAAGAAATATGGTGCTTCGTCATTCAAGGAAGCCACGTTTGAAACAAAAGGTAGTAAATACCACCTTCTCAAAGTGTTGCAACTAAAACGAGTGTTAAGTGTTTTAAGTGGCAAGGCCAAGACCATATTACATCTTAATGATCAACTAAGGCTTTGTTTGGAAGTTTGAAGGGGAGGGAAAGGGAGTGCTTTATGGGGTGGGAAGTATAGGGAAAATGGAGAAATCTTTTAAAAAAATTAAATGAGTGTTTTTTCAAAGAATGATAAGTTAATACTTATGATTAATATATTTTTTTATTTTAACTATATTATAATAACATAGATTAAAATTTGAAGAATTTATGTAAACCCTCCAAAACCTTCCTCCAATACAATTTTGAGCCTCTCAAATGAAGATATTTTTGTATTGTGAAAAAAAATGAACCTCCCAAACCCTCTCTTTCTAATGTTCTCTATTTTTTCCATTTGCTTATTATTTTTTTCCAAAGCTCTCCAATCTCTTCCCCTTCAAACTCGCAAACAAAGCCTAAGAGTGTGTTTGGATGAGATAATTTGGAAATTTTTAAGAATTTAGAATTATTGGAAATTAAAATGATTCAATTAAATTGCTTTTATTTATCAATAGTTTTGTTTGGATGGAGTAGTAAAAAATTTCATTGTCATCATTTTTGGGCAACTTTTATAAATTTTATTTTTTTGGCCAAATTTGAAAATTTAAATTAGGGGTCAATTTGTAAATTTCAAAAATTTTGAGGGGTCAAATTATGATTTTTGAAAAATTGAGGGTCAGTTTGCAATTTTTTGAAAATTTATTGGGGTCAATTTGAAAATTTTGGAAAAATTGAGGACCAAAATGCAAAATTTGAAAAATTATAACAATGAAGAAATTTGAAATTACTAGCTTTTAGGTGTCATTTGAAATTCTCTAAATTTAACTTGAACAAAATACTTCATAAATTTCCATCATTTTGAAAATTCTTCAAATTATTCAAATAATGGAATTCACCTCAAAGTATTTGAATTTCCTCAAAACATTGCATTACCTCAAAACATTCCCTCATCCAAACACACTATAAGGGAATGCTTATGGTAGAATAAGAAGTAAATAAGGTGTGAGAGGAATGATGCGGAGTTTGAAGAGAAAGAAGCAATATATAGGAGAGTTTCTAAGAGAACTACGTTAAGTGTTTCAAATGTCAAGGCAAAGGGATGATGCATGATTCTAAACGAGGAACATTAATAATATACTAGAAGTGAACCCAAATAACCTAATAGGAGTGGCATAATAAACAAACTCATATTCTTGTGCTCTGCCTCGCAATGAAACAAAAATAAAAATAAGGTGGGTTGAAATTAAGAAAGAGGGTCGTATATCTCACCACATCTCATTAGGATTGGTGGGTTGGTATGTATTTTTTTTTTAAAAAAAAAATAGTATAAAAGGCACACAATTATTTAAATAAATAATAAAAGCGAGTGTGACATGTCAACCTTCCTTTCCTCTTTGTTTCGTTATGCATCGCGATTCAAGGTGTGCCAAGATAACCAAATAAATACACAGTTAAATAAAAGAGACAACAACAAAAAGAAAAATTACAAAATCAGCAACAAACTAATGGATTAGACAATTAACGATTTAAGTCATACCCAAAAGCATTAGATTTTATCTTTATCCACTTCCAAGTTAAGTATTTTTTTACTCTATCAACGATATTCGCTAAAGAGACTTCCTTTTGATGAAAATGCACCTATTACACTTTTTAAAATAGATCAAGTGCACGTCAACAATCAATTGGAAGAAAATCTTTAGTTATTTTACATTCAGAGGTCAACCACAAAATTTGTGAAGGTTAATTTGAGGAGTATTTGATAAAGCACTTTGAACACACAACCACTAAAGGATAAATCATCAGACTCGACCAAACATGGGAAACTAAAAAAGAAGGTGATTTAAGCTTTCATTTGTATGACATCCACCAGCGCAAACAAGTAACGTGGAAACAAAGCCACCATACTTAAACATATTGTCTTTCGTTAGAGGTCGATTTTGCAACAACTTCCAAGCAAAGACAAAAACTTTTAATGGCACCAATTTGTTCCACAAAATGTCTTTGCTACTAATAAGATCAATCTCTGCAGCTTGGAAAATCTTTAGATAATAACTAGTACATTCATTTGATTGGCCAATGTCCAAATTTCAAAAGACTTGCTTCTTCCCAAGCAAATAATCTTCTCCTTTAACTCTAACTCCCTCTTCCGATCTAAACTTCTCCGAAAAAATAATATTTTTAACATTAGAAACACCATATATACAACAATTCAAACCTCTCGCTAAATTATTCTTTGATTGAGTAAAGTCCAGATTGCTCATTTCTTCCAGATCCATTTTCCAGCTAAATTATCCTACAAAATCACATTAACAAGCAATGCATATATTTCAAAAGATTTTCTTCTTCACAAACAAATAATCTTCTCCTCCAATTATAACCCACTCCTCTAATCTAAACTTATTCACAACAATGATATTATAAACATTAGAAACACTATAAAACCAAGAAAAACCTTCGTTAAGAGAACCACCCTCCAACAAAAATGTCTCTGAAATAGAGTATTTTCACCATTTCCCACTACACACACCAAGTTATTCTTAAACCAACACTACTTCCCAAAGCACTCCCCGTCCATAACAGACATAATTTTCTTCCACCAAATAAAGCACAAATTACCCCTACCTATGGTCATGCATAGGGGTGGGCATGGTTCGGTTCGGGATGAAAACTGAACCGAACCGAACTGAACTGTTTGATAAATTTAAAATAACTGAACCGAACCGAACTGTTTGGATTTTGAACTAAACCGAACTGTTCCAAACCGAACCGAACTGTTTCGAACTGAACCGAACTGTTATTATTGATACCATTGAAAAAATATAAAAAACCAAACAAAATCGAATTTTAGAAGGTAAAACCGAACCGAACTGTTTCGAACCGAACCGAACTGTTTCGAACCGAACCGAACTGTTTTGAACTGAACCGAACTGTTTCAGTTCAGTTCTAGAACTGTTAGTAATGGTTCAGTTTTTTTTTGTTTGGTTCGGTTCAGTTCAGCAGTTCGGTTCGGTTTTTTGGTTTTTTTGCCCACCCCTAGTCATGCCTCCATCAAAATAATATATATTTTTATATCCAAAACCATACAGCACAACCCTTTTCCATCCACCATTAACCTCCAACACCATTTACCAAGTAACACTAAATTATTTTTCTTTAAATGCCTAACATTAAGCCCTCCTTTATTCCTATCAAGACAAACATTTTTTTCCAGTTATTCTTATGAATTCTATGAGCTTCCTCAGCCCCCACCTACCCACAACAAAAAGATTTAAAAAGAGACTCAATTTGAGAAATTGTACCTACTCGAGCCTAAGGAAATATAGTAAATCGGTAATGCGGATAATGATGCTTTTAATAGGACTAGATGACCGGCCAAAGACAGATTATGAGATTTTCAGATAGACAATATTTTACGCATTTTCTCAACATTAGAGGAGTCTAAGATACTTATATAAAAGTTAACCAAATTTACAGGTCAACACCCAAGCTGCTTCCTCAATCTATGGATTATTGACATTAACACCAGCAAACAAACTCTTATAGAAGTCCACTTTAAGACATGATACAAGCTCGAAATTAGCAAATTGTGTTTGATCGCTCGAATGTTGGCCCAAATTTCCTTTCAAAATTAAAGCGTCATCGACGAATTGCAAATGAATTATGCGAAAATCACTATATGGACCACTTGAAATCCTTTAAATAAACCGGCATTAACCGAAGCACTTAACATAACATTCAACCCCTTTGCAGCAATAAAAAATAACAAAGGTGATGTTGGGTCACCTTCGGCTACTAGTTTTGAAACAATTTTGTTAGAGATTTTTTTTTTCCAAAGGGATGTTTGGGTTAGTCCAAAGGCAGTTTGTATGTTAATAAACAAGAATTCCATGATAAGAGTCGGGACCGACCCAACGATAAGGCTACTGAAGTCTTTGATTTAGGCTCACAAACACAAATAATATTTCTCAGTAGATTTTATTAACAAAAATGTCTCATATGCAGACAAAAAAGATATAATATATTAAAATTTGCTTTAGGTCTCTTATACTATTAAAAATTATTGGTATGATCAGCTAAGAGGGAAAATACATTTCAAATACTACTCATGTCTCATAAAAGATTTTTCCTTGTTGAGTTGGTCATTATACTTTGAGAATGAGTAACTGATTGATGTTCACATAGACGATAACATATGAACTCAACCAGAGCATATGAAGGTGGATTGTAACATGAGTTAAAAGGTGATCACAAAGGTCCTTTTTAAGAGCATTTGGGTTGATGGATAACCGCCTTGGGTTGGGCTTTGGGTTTATGGATGACAATTTATGATGAAATTTGTTTTTCCCACTTCAAACAATGTTAAGAAACATCATAAAATTACCTAAAAGACCCCCACAACAGCTAACTACCGCTGAGACCTATGCAATGACAATTAGCTACCGCATGTTTAGTTTCCAACGGTAGTTAACTAACGTTGCCATCTTCTTTGCCAAAACACCACATTTTTTCATTTGAATGTGCTGCAAAATCAAACGATCAACCAATGCATGTAGAAAAACCATAAATGAGTGAACGAAATTGATAAAATGAAAGGTGATAAAAGAGAAAAAGTTAATGTTGTCAAAGTGGAATTGGAGGATATTGGAGGAAATTTGGAAAGATTTTGGGAGTTTTGAACTTATGAAGTTACTGCAGTTGTTGTTATGTTAAACTTCATATCGCAACGGCAGTTAACTCGATGATAAGTAACCGGCGGCAACAAACTATCGATGGGGTCATTTAGGTCATTTTATGGTGTTTCTTAGCATTGTTTGAAGTGGGAAAAACAATTTTCGTTTATGATGATGGCTGCTCTTTAAGGTCTTAATTTATCAAAATAGGTAAAATAAACTATCATGAGATATCTTCCAAAAGACAAAAAGAGTAAAAAAAATATATCATGAGAAAATATCTTACAATAAATTGGGCTCATATGATGCGGTGTTGTTGGTTGAAGAAAACAAGAACTCAAGTTACCCCGATATTTATCTAATGTCCTACTATAAAAGTTATGTAAACCATGTTTTCCCTTTGGTGTCTAGCATGATTTGTTCCTCCTTTCATATAATAATATAAAAGAAGTTAAATTCAAGATTAATTAACGCACAAGTTTGCTGACTGATGGGTCAAAAGAGGAGTTCTGGGTAGGGACGGAACCAGGAGAAATATACTGGGGTGGCGAGAATATAATAGGTAATAAGTCAAATCAATATCTTTCAAAAAATAAGTAAAATCAATAATAATTTATTTTTATGATTAATATTTATATAAAACCTAGTTTATTAAAAATGGAAAATCATATATTATACGACAAAGTTAATTAAATACATACAACATATTGACTGACATAGCCCTCAATCACATCTCATAGTCCATCTGGTCATAATTATAAGCAAAAATTTACTTTTTAAATTCATTCGATTATTAATGTATTTCGTTTATAATACTGATCAAATACATTATTTATTAAATAAATTTAAGAAGTAGATTTTTGTTTATAATTGAGACCGAATATAACATGTCTTTTGTTTTTATAAAAGTTTTATTAATAAAAAAAGAAGACGGCGGTAGATGATTTTTACCAATATAGGACAATTCTGAATGTAGAATTCTATCTTTTAATTCAAAATTTTAATAGTATAAACATGTACTCCCTCCATAACAAAATATAAGCAAAATTCAACCATTTCAGTTGTAACTAATTATAAGCAAAATTGATTTTTTTTGTCATATTTAAGGATAATATACCTGAAATACCCTTACTTTAATTTTTTAAATGCACACACGTTTAACAACAACACCTTGAAAATATACTACTGTACACCACAATTAATGAGGGCAAAATAGGTTATTTAACTTAAATTAAATAACACAAACCACATTCCTTAAAAAATGTGAATTGGTCAAATTTGCTTATAAAAAGTTATGGAGGGAGTATTCTACTCTACGTATTGTTTTTAGGGATTTGTTAATCGGTGTCCGAGAACACTAGTTAACAAATTAAAAGTAGGAAAAAAAAGTCAAGTTTTACATTAAAAAGAACACTTTTTTATATTTTAAAAAGTACAATACACAATTTCCAAGATAAGAGGCACTTGTTAACATTTTATTCTTCTAATTATACCCTTCCAATTATTTCCTTCAATGTTTCAATTATCAATAAACTATAACAAACTATAACAATATATAAAAATATATAAAGAGATCAACACAAATCTAATTTCTATGCAGTTTTATAATGTGATCATGGTTAGACAGAACTTTTGGTTCAAACGCAAATGCCCAACACAAATCTAATTTCTATGTAGTTGTATACCGCGATCATAAATGACCACCGAGTCAGTTTCCCTTGATGGTAGTATTTTTGTACTAGCACTAGCACTTTAGCACACCATTTCACCATGAATTAAATCAAAACGCTAATCTTTTTATTTTTAAGACAAGGTAAAAAAATCAACTGCGTTTTACAAAACTTAGAAATTCATAGTCAAACTATAATTCTCATATTTTCAAACAATTGCTTCTTACATTTATTTATCAGATAAACACAGGTTGCAAACAAAAAGGTACTAGATGATTATCAACCGCAATCTATCAATGAAAAAGACTGTCGTACCAAATAAATTCATTCAAACATGCATTGTTGGGTCGTTCCAGATACAAAGAAATAACGAGGAGTTGTTACTAAGACATTCACAACACATTTCTCCTATGCTGAAATGTTTCAAATCTGTCAAAAGTAATAATGGTTATCATCAAAAAAATCAATCCCACATGAGAATTCATAATACTCATAATCATCGTCAGACAAAAAATCTTGGTCCACAAACCAATCTGGGTCTTCAGCAGGTGAACCATAATCAAATGCCGCTTGAAATGGATAATCATCAGTGGCATCATATGGAAGCCGTAAATACTTGACTTGTTCTATACATCTCTTCCCCAAACTTGCTACCAAATTAAAATTAACGTTGAAACATTGGCGTATGTCGAGAGATTCAAGGTGAAGACAACCATCAAGAATAGCAAGCAAACCATGATTAGTCATCTTGTTTCCAAAAAGCTGGAGATGGCGTAACCCAGGCATGGTTTGCGCAATAGCAAATACATCATCATCATCATCTTCAACGTGTGGATATTTGTATGCTTGAATGTTGAATTTAAAGGTTTTCAATCGAGGGCAACGTCGGCCAATGGCTTCAAAAGAGCGATGAGATAGGTTGCTGAGTGATATATCAAGTTCCTCTAATTGAGGAAGCTTTTTAACAGTTTCACAAAATTCTTCATCCGTTACGCTATAGCAACAAGCAAGACGAAGGCATTGTAGATGACTTGCACTGTAAAATGCCAAGACAGCAAGATGAGATACTGTCACATGATAGATATGCTACCAAAATCCACCATACATTGATAAACTAACTAGTGCTACTAAAATATATGTGGTGACTTTAGTTATCTATCTAAAAATGTCAAATTTCGTATTTATAAATCACAGATTGACATTTTATAATATAAACAGAAGAACTACAAACTAATTTGTATTACAAACACGTGCAAGTTTTCGCTTTCGGCGATAACTATATCACACACATAAAAATCATTTCTATATGATAGACAATATCTCAAATCTGAAATAAAAGACAATTGTCACTTATCCTTTAAACAAAGTCTACTAGTATTGTTATCACTAATAATAGAAGATAGATAAAAGGACAAATAGAAATGTAAATTTGGCTTTTAACAATGAGAGATAAACAAACTTTGTATGTCTAACTGCAGACAACCCACCGGACAAGTGACAAAATTTATGAAACCTAAATGTAAATAAACATCGTAGCTCTTGAGGTTTGGGGTGATTACATTTGATATTTCCTTTGTGAAACTTAGGCCTTGTCAATGACTAGAATGAATTGAATTGATGAATTTTGTAACTATTTCTTCCAATCATTTTTTAAAAATACACTTCCGACATCCTTCTTATTTAATATATCAGCTCCAACTAAACAGAGTCTTCGTACATTTCTAGTCAAAATCCCATATACTAATTTAAGAGTTGGGCAATATATATTACTTTCAAAGTAAATATTATTTGTAGTCAAACTCCAATCAAATCCAAACAAGCCACCATGCATTAGCTACACAGAGTTCTATCCTATAAATCTATTTCATATTCAAAAATGCTTTCAGTTTTAAAGAAGAACACGAGTTTATTACTTTCATGATCAAAACCAGCTACGCCAAAAAAATCTTCTTTTGGAAATATACCTTTTATGCCAAAAACCATCTAGGTTTAAAATGAAATTTGAGACTTTGAAAATATTCTAATTATTACTTGTCGTCTTAGCCTACAAACAAATTAATAGGTTTCACTATATTATGTTTTACAAGTTCATGCCAAGCAATAGGCTCTCCCTTCAACAAGGAGTCACTCGAGTTTGCCCTTTGTTTCCAAACTGGTAGTGAAAATTAGGAAGAAGGATACAAGGGGAACAAATTTTTTGTCCTTTCTTTTAAACACTAACACTATTATTGGGAGAAATCCCATATAGACACAGTTAAATAAACAGTTAAGGAATAAACCATCAATTTAGTCCCTAAAGTATCACTCTCATTTCCCAAAAAAAGTATCACTAATTTGTTTTTTGATAAATCGACGAAGTGACAATAATTATTGAAAACTCTCACACACAATTGACGGCGTCCGGCCTAATAATTTTGGCATTGTAGAACACAAAAACTTGTTTAATGCCTTAAAGTTTAATGATGCGTGTTCAATTATTGTTGAAAAACAAGTGTAAGTATATAACTAAAACTAAGGGAATCAAACAAAAGAGCCTATGGTTGCTTAGTTGGATAGTACGATAATTTACATGCAAATACAAAAATGAAATATACGATTGTGAATTAAAAGTAAAAAAAGAAAAAGAAAATGGAACATACGAATTAGCGATATGGTGGAGAAGAGCATCGGTAGCAAAATACTCGATGTTGATATCAGTTATGTGGCCGCAGCTGTAATCAACTGCGCGGTAGCATAGAGTCGCTAACTCCCAGTTAGTGTTAGGAACGCCTGAATTGGGCATGTTGAGGGAAGGGTCCTTTGAGATTTCGCGCCATGTGGTGCAAACATTGTGAGGGCAAATGAGAATATTGATTGTGTCAAGCTTCCAGAAAATTGATAAGACTGCATCTCGTGGAAGATCTAGCCAGTTTCGTTCTCCGGAATAAGTTACAGGTTTTGACGAGGAAGCAGCAGAAGATGATGATGATGGTGGTGGTAAGGATTCCATTTCCATTGAATTGAACAATTAGGGCATGAGAATTTAAAGATGCAATATATAATGCAAAATGGGTATAAGTTTTTATGTGGCCCGTTTCGTCGTAAGTTCATCCAACAATTGAGCATGCTCGTTATCTGGCCCGTTTATCATCTATATCCAACCTCCTCGCGCATCTTAATTGGATTATAAAATCCAAAAGAAATAGAGGATTTTCGAGCGTTTTGGGTTATATAATCTGAAATTCGTAAGACGCGTGAGAAATTCGTAGGGTAGAAAAAGTAACACCCTAACAAAATATAAAATACAATTGAACTAAATGCATGCACTTTCAATTCAATGTGTTTTACTGCCTTAAAAAAAATCAATGTGTTTTTATAGAATAGTCCATGTGTTAGAATTGATTTGTCCCCGATATAAAAATAGTAAGGACTATTTTAGAATTTATTTTTGTAAGTGATTAAATTGATCCGCATGGAAATTATGAAGAAACAAAGTTAGTATTCACTCAAAATCAAAATAGCGTCGGTAGTGATTCAATTGTCTCAAACAATTGAAATTGGGACGAAATCGCTAATAATCAGTTGAAAAATTAATCGAAAAAAAAAACTTTGTTATTTTTTTAATTTATTATCTTTTACATAGTTAGTAATATTCAAATTTTAATTTTTCATAATATATTGACAGCCCCTTTGCTATAGTTTTTTTTTTAAAAAAATCATTTTTCTTAAAAAAAAAAATCACTTTTAAGAGTATTGCATGCATACACTACAAGAAATCAGTGTTTTTTCCTACAAAATTTTCCTAGGAATTTAAATTCCTAGGAAAGCAAGATGTTTACCGACGAAAAATTTCGTCGGAAAGCAATTTCAGTAAAAATGGGTCCCACTTGTACAGAAAGCTGCGCGTGGCAGCATTTTATTAGAGGAATTTACCGAGGAAATTTTTCCTCGGAAAACCCAGGGCCCCACACCATCAAATACGGCTGAAAAGCATGCGTGGCAGCTTCTTATTAGTGATGTTTTCCGACGAAATGCTTTCCTCGGAAAGCACATGGTCCCACACCTAATAACGGCCTAAAACGCGTGCGTGGCAGCTTGTGAATGGTGATGGTTTCCGACGAAATGCTTTCCTCGGAAAGCACATGGTCCCACACACCATATAACGGACAAAAACGAGTGCACATGGTCCACATTTCCTAGGAATTTCGTCGGTAAGCTTTCATATCCCTTTCCTAGGATTTTTTTCCTCGCAAAGCCATCTAGCCGTTGATTTATGTGACCGTTGCTGGAATATGTGTGCATATGGCTTGCAATATAAATACAACATCCTCTTACAAAATTTCTTCACTCCAAATCTCTCAAACTTTCTTCCCAATATTTTCTCAAACTTTCATTCATATATTCTCTCAAACTTTCATCCTTATATTCTCAAATATCTACACTATTTTCCATCATTTTATTCTCAATCACTTACTAAATTTTCTCACTTTAATTTCTTTAATATCAAAATTCTATAAAAAAAATTTCTCAATCTTTCTCACTCTAATTTCTCTACTATCAAAATTCTTTCAATTTTTTTTTCTCAATTATTCTCACTCAAATTCTGTACCATCAATTCAATATCATTCTCACTCAATTTATTCAAGGTAAGTTATTTTGGTTATTAAAAATGTTTTATTTTTTAAAAAAAATATTGATATTGATTTTATTAATTATGTTGTATTATTTTTTGTAGTTTCTTGCTTCGGATCCATTTTAAGGTTGGTGTTGTTGCTGCAGCTGCTGCTTGGTTTTTTTCATCCAGTTTGTTCATCGTCTAATTATTTGAGGTTGGTATATATCTTCTACTTATTTTAATTTGCTACATTAGTTGTTGTAATTAATTTTGTCGGTGGCGCGCGAAATTCTTATCCGCGCGTAACTTTTATTTGTGGCTCGTAACTTTTATATGCACGTAATGTTGAATTCATACAAATTTTAGAAAATGTGACATAGATTAATTAGAAAATGTTATATATGTTAGTTGTAAAATATTAAATAATTTTTATGCAATTCATTTGAGATATTATATAATAAATATGTTTTAGTTAATAAAAATGCAAGTAAAAAATGTGGTTAATTAGTAAAAATGTTATTGTACGTAGTTATTTTAAAAAAAGAGGGTTAATTAAGTTAGTAAAATATGTATAAAAATTAGTTAATTAGTAAAAATAATTTATGTAATAAATTATATATATGTTTTAGTTAATAAAAATGCAAGTAAAAAATGTGGTTAATTAGTAAAAATGTTATTGTACGTAGTTATTTTAAAAAAAGAGGGTTAATCAAGTTAGTAAATAAATATGTATAAAAATTAGTTAATTAGTAAAACTAATTTATGTAATAAATTATATATATGTTTTAGTTAATAAAAATGCAAGTAAAAAATGTGGTTAATTAGTAAAAATGTTATTGTACGTAGTTATTTTAAAAAAAAGAGGGTTAATTAAGTTAGTAAATAAATATGTATAAAAATTAGTTAATTAGTAAAAATAATTTATGTAATTAATGAATATGTTTTAATTAGTTAAGAAATATGTTTTAATGTGTTTAAAAAGTTTGTTAGAAAAAGAAGATAAATTAGTAAAGAATTATGAAGTTAATTTATATGAATTATGAAGTTAATTATTGTACAAATTTCTAAATATTTAGGTTTTTAGAAATAAAAAAAATTGTTATTTATATTTAGGTTGTACGTAGTCATTAACTTTTGTTGGCAACACGAGAATTTATTAATTATTCGCGCGTTATTGTAACGAATAAATACAAACTAATAATTGAGTTAATATTAGTGACGCGGAAGATGGATCAATATATTTTACATCGTAGTTGGATGTACGATAGAAAATATCCGGGGAAAAGAACACTTAAAGCGGCTTTTGTGGATGGAGTTCGTGAATTTGTTGCTTACCCCATGTTGCAACGTGCGTTTACATTGGAGGGAGGGATAAGATGTCCGTGTATTAAATGTACGTGTAGGCTGCTTCAGAGCCCAAAAGATGTTCTAAATCATTTAAAGGACCTTGGTTTTATGGAGAATTATTACGTGTGGAAATATCATGGTGAACAAGAGCCGACAAATGATGTTAATATGCGCGCTTCAAGCAGTGGGGTGTGTACGGAGAGTGAAAACTTTGGCATGATGGAAGATATGGTTGGTGATGCTCTTGGGGTGAACCTGTCTTACAACGAGGACGAGGACGCTGAAGAGGAAAGAATTCCGAACGAGAAAGCGTTGAAGTTTTACAAAATGATGATGGAAGTAAACAAGCTGTTGTTTGAAGGGTCGTCTGATTCTAAGTTATCCATGAGTGTGAGGCTTTTAGCTGCCAAGTCAGATTGGAGTGTGGCCGAAGAAGGCGCAGAATGTTATACAAAAATGATGAGGGACGCAACTCCTATAAAGGACAATTTGCCATTGAGTTTTTATGCGGCTAAGAAGTTGGTGTCGAAGTTGGGATTGCAAGTTAAAACTATTGATTGTTGCGTTAAAGGGTGCATGCTGTTTTACGACAACGAATTCGGTAAAAATGATGGGTCGTTGGTGGAGTGTAAATTTTGCAATGCACCGAGGTATCAAGTACGTGGTAATGCCAGTTCTCGGAAGCAGAAGCTAGTCTCAGTCAAGTCAATGTTTTATCTGCCAATAATACCAAGATTGCAGAGATTGTATGCATCAACTCACACAGCCGATAAAATGACGTGGCATTATTACAATAGAACAAATACAGGTGTGATGCGACATCCCTGTGACGGGGTGGCATGGAAGCACTTTGACAAAGTACATCCTGATTTTGCAGAAGATCCACGTAATGTGAGGCTTGGATTATGCTCTGATGGATTTGTCCCGTATATCCAAAAGTCGGCAACGCCTTATTCTTGTTGGCCAATTCTTCTTACCCCGTATAATCTTCCTCCTGACATGTGCATTGAAATTCCTGGCAACTTGACTGAAATATGCTGTGCACAATGATGGCACAACTGTCCGAGCGCGTGTCTACTCAGAACAATAATTAAAATAGCGCAACGTAACAAAGCACAATTTAAAAGGAACACAGCGGAAAAATAAAGTACACAGTGAGTTTGTTAACCCAGTTCGGAGCAACTCTCCTACTCTGGGGGATACCAATCCAGGAATGATTCCACTATTATAGTTCTAGTGAAAAGACCAACGCAGACCCACTACTTGACTTTGCACCTAGACCCTACCAGTGGCAACTCTATCTAGGAACTCCTAGATATGAGACCCCGTCTCAATTCCTACGAACAACACACACAGTATTGTTATCAAACACACAAAACACAAAACTCAACCAAGAGAAACACACGCTAATAACACATACTCACTCCGTACTTAAAAGCTTAGGAGCAGCTTACAAATTACAACTCAAAACAAACTCAGTCCTTAGCTTGAATCAGGATGATACAAGCAAGGCTCACAATTAACAAACAAAAACCTAAAAACCTTAAAACACACGCTTTGCTAACACACACGGTTTTTAGTTACCCTACTAGGGTTTGCCTTCATGAATATATAGCACTGAGATACCACGGGTCTGGGCTTCAAAATAGAGCATGAACATTGACCGGTCCAGCTGAAAACAATCTTCTAGAAATAATAAAAAGCTTCCAAATATAGAACAATATCTTGTGGAACAAATAGCAAGGCAAATAAAACTTCAATCAAATCTTCAATCAGATACACGCGCCTTGATCAGCAAGCTAGAGGAAAATAAATCTTCAGGCAAATCTTTGGAAGATTGCGTACATAAATATAAAGCGCTAGCTGGCGCGAAAAACACAAGATACGAAAAGCTGTTCCATATGCTACCGCATCTGTCCCAGCATCTGGCTAGTAGATGTTTTTGCAAAATGTAGCCAATCTACAAAAACCCAACAATCTCCCCCTTTGGCAAAATTTTGGCTAAAACACTCTAGAGCCAGTTCTTTGGGAGATACACAGAAAAGTTTCCTTCACGTCAACATAGGCACACAACAAGGAAAGAAAATATCGTAGCATATAACGAGAATACTTCCAAGCGAGAAATAGTGAAAGATGGCTTGCAAGTAGAATCATAGGCATGCACCAGATAACACAAACATCTAGCCTCATAGGAACAACTAGAGAGAAATAAACTCTCATATAGTGGAATCACATAGATAAGGGAAAAAATAAATTTCCACACACAAAGAAAACTTAAGAGAGCTCCCCCTCAAAACATGCATGTACCAGTACTCCCCCTCAACATATACTACACTCCCCCTCAACACATGTAACCATACATAATACAAGCTTCAAATATCAAATCACGCACACAACCAACAGATAGGGCATAAATCTAATTCATTCTACTCCCCCTTTTTAGCCATAAATTCTGACAAACAACAGATAGGGCATACTCATAGAAAGTGCATAGAGCCATAAAGAGTGCATAGAAACCACAGAGAGTGCATATTACAGACCAGAAGCACTCAAGGTGCGTAAGAAATCCAGGGTCTTGGCCAACCAACCAAAACAAACACAAAGAATACAGCAACTGAGAACAGGGAAAACATCAGAATCAGAATTCATCAGAGTCAGCGGAGAACTCCTCAGTATCACCAGCAGAAGCATTATTATTCCCTCCTTCTTCTTCATCCTGCTCACCCTCAGCTTCAGATTCAGCCTTCAAGGCTGCAATTATCCTGTCAATTTTCATCTTCCTAGCTCCAAGAGCCACACTAGTCTCAGTTAGATCTGCAATTATTTGTTTTCTAGTGAGCACACCAGACGTCCGGACAGAAGTACCAGCTAAGTCAGCAGCATGTTTCTCAGACAGCAAACTACAATCCAAGGCCATAGGGCCAGACCTCTTACAGGGCTCATCAGTACTGATCAAAATATCTGGGTGTTGCTGAAGCACAATACCACACAGGAGGGTAGGAAAAACAATTGGAAACTTAATAGCAAACGACTTGGCATGTTCCAGAACTTGATAATAGATGTAGGCTCCATAATCAAAGGGAGACTTGGTCCCCACAGCATAAATGAACTTAGCCAACCCAGATGCAACAGAATTTGAGTGAGTGGTGGGAGTCCAATTTTGAGCACAGATCCTATTCAAAGCAGCATACAAAGGAGACAGTTGAGCAGAAGACAAATGCTTTGGCCAATGTCTAATCTTGTTATCAGTGATTGTCTTGCAGATTGTGTCATCAGTGACCTCAAGCTCAGGGGGCTCTTCAGTAGACCTCTCAAGGTATGCATTGATCACCATTGGAGAAAAATTCACACACTTACCACGAACAAAAACCTTCCTATACTCAGGGTTTCTTGTGTCATCACACTCATCAGAAACATTCACCAAAAACTCCCTGACCAGCTTATCATAACAAGGACCCAAGTTTCTCACAGTCTTCATAAGACCAGCAAACTCCAACACATCAACCAGCTTTTGACACTTGAACACATCTTCTTTAAGATTTCTTTCAAGACCCAGTCTTCTGTGGTATATGAACTTCCACCTAGAGGAACCATTTTCCAAATGAAAGGAAACATTATCAAGAGGGGCAGGAGGAATAGTCAGAGGTATCTTCATACCCTTCATTGTTTTTCTGGAAGCCCCACCAGATGTAGCAGCTTCATGCTCAGCAATCTCAAACTCAGAGTCACTAGAGGGAGGGTCTTTTCTTTTTAAGCTCTTCTTCTTGTGACCACTTTGAGCCACCTTCTTGCTTCCAGCTTTGGGGGGACCATACACAGGTCTCTTCCCAGCCTTTACAGTTTTCTTCTTCCTATCCTTTTCTCCTTCACTAACAACAGTAGCAGATTTTTCAGATTTGCTCCTTGTCCTGCGAGCAACACCAATAGCACCAGTTTCTGCCTGAGGTCTTTCTTCAGGCACAGCTTCCTCAACAACAATAGTATCAGCACAGTCTAAACTAGCAGTCTCAGTATCATCTACAACATCTTGAGTCTCAGTCCCTTCATCTTCAGACTCTGAGGACTCACTCTCAGGGACACTCACAGAACCAGAAATATTAGGAACTACCACATCAGGCTCCTCTCGAGCTTGTGACAAAGATGCGGGAGCATCTGTCACAGCATTCTTTGTTGTGGCAGGGGAATCAGCAGGTGTCTCAGACACAGCCGTATCAACATCATCCTTTTCACCAGAACCAGTAGTAACATCTTTCTCGATAGGAGAATTCGAAGAATCACCAGCTAATTTTTCATCTACCTTAGGATTATCAGAACCTAGGGTTTCGGGCATGGCTACAGTACTCTCAACAGCGACATTTTCAGATTCAGTGACAGAAGGTTCAGCATGTGGTTCAACAACAGTCGATACAAAAGGGTTGTCCTTAAGGTACAGATCACCCATACTAAGTCCTACTTTTGGAGCAGCAGGAGTGGTAGAAGATTTACCTTTTGATTTTGATCTGGTGTTCACAGCGGTGGAGGAGGCAGCTTTGCTAGATTTGGCAGGTGTCTTCCTTCGTGGTGCAGATGCCCTAGTTCGACGTTTCTTTGTAGGAGCGCTAGGGATAGTGGTGAGGGGTTGCGCATCAGTGATGACGGCTTCAGCAGCTTGATCATGTGTAGTTGGATGAGAAGATGAATCAGCCATGGCGATGATTTGGAATGTGAGGGTATGAGAAGTGAATGAATTTTGAATGAAGGTGTGCGCGGTAAGAGAGGCAATGAGAGGTTGAGAGAAGTTAAGACAAAGATAATGATGATAACGTGCAAGAGTTTTGAAAAAAGCAAGTGTGCAATAACCTCCTTGAGTGACGTGCAATAAGCGGTTGACAAGGGAAAGAATAATAGCTGCACGCCCCTTGCACATTAATTGCTACAATTCTTCAACTAAGCATATCCCCAACTTCCGTCTTAATTTTTCAAATTGATTAGCATCAAGGGCTTTGGTAAAAATATCTGCTAATTGCTCTTCAGTTGAAACATGTTCAAGAGTAACAATTTTGTCTTCAACAAGATCCCTTATAAAATGATGTCTAATGTCAATGTGTTTGGTCCTGCTATGTTGAATAGGATTTTTGGAGATATTAATTGCACTCAGATTGTCACAATATAATGTCATAGCATCTGTCTTGACATTGTACTCACTCAGCATCTGTCTCATCCACAACAATTGAGAACAACTACTACCAGCTGCTATGTACTCAGCTTCAGCTGTAGACAAAGAAATGCAATTTTGCTTCTTACTGAACCAGGATATAAGGTTGTTGCCTAGGAAGAAGCATCCACCAGAGGTACTCTTTCTATCATCTGCACTTCCAGCCCAGTCAGCATCACAATATCCAAACAACACAGTGCTTTCCCCATGAGAATACAACATTCCATAATCACTAGTACCATTCACATACTTCAGAATTCTCTTTACTTGAGTTAGATGACTTATTTTTGGTTCAGCTTGGTACCTGGCACACACTCCAACTGCAAATGTAATATCTGGCCTACTTGCTGTAAGATATAGAAGACTTCCTATCATACTCCTATACATGCTTTGGTCAACATCCACACCTTTCTCATCCTTTGATAATTTTACATGTGTGGGAGCAGGAGTTCTTTTATGAGCAGCATTTTCCATCCCAAATTTCTTGACTATATTTTTAGCATACTTACTTTGAGAGATAAATATAGTATCTTCCATTTGTTTCACTTGAAGACCAAGAAAGAACTTTAGCTCACCTACAAGACTCATCTCAAATTCAGATTGCATTTGCTGAACAAAATGCTCTATCATCTGGTCAGACATTCCTCCAAAGACTATGTCATCAACATATATTTGAGCAATCATCAGCTGTCCATTTTCATCTTTCACAAACAGGGTCTTGTCATTTCCTCCCTTCCTATAGCCATGGTTGATTAGAAACTCAGCAAGTCTCTCATACCAAGCTCTAGGAGCTTGCTTCAGGCCATATAAAGCTTTCTTCAATTTGTAAACATGGTTTGGAAAACTTGGATCAATGAAACCTTTAGGCTGTTCCACATAGACCTCTTCATTTAAGTACCCATTCAGAAAGGCACTCTTGACATCCATCTGATACAACTTGAATTTTAGTATGCATGCAATTCCAAGTAACAGTCTAATTGATTCCAACCTAGCTACAGGAGCAAAAGTCTCATCAAAGTCTACACCTTCAATTTGAGAATATCCTTGTGCAACCAATCTGGCTTTGTTTCTAGTGATAGTACCATTTTCATCAGACTTGTTTTTATAAACCCACTTGGTACCTATAACATTCACATTATCTGGTCTAGGAACTAGGTCCCACACATTGCTTCTCTTGAACTGAGTTAATTCTTCTTGCATAGCATTTATCCAGAACTCATCAGTTAGAGCTTCCTTAACATTCTTTGGTTCAAGTTTAGATATAAAGCAAGAATTAGATACCTCATCATAGTTCCTTCTAGTTGTGATCCCTTGGTTAGGGATCGCCAATGACTTGATCTATGGGATGATTTTTCTGAACTCTGATAGATGGTCCTTTGTTGGGAGCAGTCTTCTCTGGGTCAGTTACTTCAGAATCTTGCTTATCACTTGCTTCATCTGCTTTCTTTGCTTCCTGTAGATCAGATGCTGCGTCAAATGTAGCATCCTCTGGCATAGCATTATTTCCTTCATCATCTACAACAACATTTATGGATTCCATCACTGTCTTGGTTCTGGAGTTGTATACTCTATAGGCTCTGCTGTTTGTAGAATAGCCTAGAAAGATTCCCTCTTCACTTTTAGCATCCATCTTTCTTCTTGGTTCCCTGTCAGCTAGAATATAACACTTACTACCAAACACATGAAAGTGCTTCACTGTTGGCTTCCTGTCCTTCCATAGCTCGTACAAGGTTGTAGATGTACCTTTTCTCAAAGTCACTCTATTATGAATATAGCAGGCTGTGTTCATGGCTTCAGCCCAAAAGAAAAATGGCAGCTTCTTTGCATGTAGCATAACCCTGGCAGATTCTTGCAAAGTCCTGTTCTTTCTCTCTAACTATCCCATTTTGTTGAGGAGTAATGGGTGCAGAGAACTCATGAAATATTCCTTCAGAAATACAGAAATCAGAGAACTTACCATTCTCAAACTCCTTCCCATGGTCACTTCTGATTCTAACAATTCCACAATCCTTTTCTCTCTGAAGTTGTAAGCAAAGATCCTTGAATTTTTCAAAAGTGTCTGATTTCTCCTTAATGAAATTTATCCAAGTATATCTAGAAAAATCATCAACAACAACAAAAGCATACTTCTTACCACCTAAGCTTTCGACTTGCATTGGTCCCATTAAGTCCATGTGCAATAGCTCAAGAACTCTGGATGTGGACAGATGTTGCAGCTTCTGGTGAGGCATCTTGGTCTGTTTTCCTATCTGGCATTCTCCACATATACTTCCTTCCTGAATTTGGAGTTTTGGTAAACCTCTGATGGCTCCTTCAGCAATAGCTTTCTTCATGCTTCTGAGATTCAGATGTCCAAGCTTTTGGTGCCATAGCTTAACTTCATCTTCTTTGGTTATTAGACAATTAGATAACTTTGCTTTATCTTGAGAGACCCACAAGTAGCAATTGTCCTTTGATCTAACACCTTTCATCAGGATGTCCCCTTCACTGTTAGCCACTAAGCATTCACTCTTAGTAAAGTTGACCTTCATTCCTTGATCACATAGTTGACTAATACTAATTAAGTTTGCAGTTAATCCTTTCACAAGAAGCACCTTATCAAGTTTGGGTAGACCCTCTTCCACAAGATTTCCTACACCCTTTATTTCTCCTTTGGCTCCATCTCCAAAAGTCACAAAAGCTTGTAGCATAAGGCTTAACATTAGTCAAGTAATTTTTATCACCAGTCATATGTCTGGAACATCCACTGTCAAAGTACCAATCATTTCTGGATGACACTCTCAGAGATGTATGAGCAATTTGAGCAATCTCATCAGCTTCTGGTTCTATTTTTCTAGGATCCATAGTGTTGCTTGTGAAATTATCATTTTTCTGCTTCCACTGCTTCTTGGTGATCTTTACTGTGGGATCAGGTCTTGGTGAATAGGTCCTGTCTGGGTAACCATGTAATTTGAAACAGAAAGGTCTGATATGTCCTTTTCTTCCACAGTAGTGACATACCCAACTATAATTCCTTCCTTTTGATCTGGGTCTATATCCTGATGCCTGTTGTCTCACCTGATGCTGGGGCATCTGTCTTGACATAGTATGATCATGAGTATTAACAGGTGGCACAAATTGTCTTGCTGGTAATTGTTTCTGCTGAGGCATGGAACTGTAGTCAAACCCAATACCTTTAGAATCTCCAGGTTTCTGTCCTATTTCCAAAATTTCGTCTAAAGCATCAGTACCTTTGTTCATCATCCGCAGTTGCTTGTTCATATTGCCAATCTTGGAAGTAAGTAAGATAACCTCATCATTGAGGTCTGAGTTTATTTTCAGAAGTTTGTCTTTCTCAGCTTGCAAGAGAGTAATGGTCCTCTTTTGTTTTTCTAAAGTTCTACAAACTTCCTCACTTTTGAGATATAGCTCCTTATAAGAATCAGCCAATTCATCATATGTTACCTCTTCATCACTAGATTCATGGTCAGATGTGCACACTCCAGTCAAGGCATTCACATGTTTTGCAGTTTCAGATTCTTCTTCTGATTCATCCTCATCCGTCCAAGACACAGTCATCACCTTCTTTTGTTTCTTCAGATACGTTGCACACTCAGTTCTGATGTGACCAAAACCTTCGCATTCATGGCATTGCACCCCTTTGCTTTGATTGATTTTGTCATCAGTTCTAGGTTTCCTCTGATTGTTGACATTTTTAAAGATGCTGCGACTGTTGTCCGGAGCATTTGTCCTAGGGCGTCTGTCCATCCTCTTCACAACTTTATTAAATTGTTTGCCCAACAACACAATATCTTCAGAGATGCTCTCATCAGTATCTAAATTACTCTCCACATCATCTTCATCAGTGTTGGAGATGAAAGCAATGTTCTTGTCTTTCTTTTCAGATCTTTCATTAACCTTTAATTCAAAAGTTTGAAGAGATCCAATCAACTCATCAACTTTCATATCTCCAATATCTTGGGCCTCCTCAATAGCACATACTTTCATATCAAATTTCTTAGGCAGGGACCTGAGAATTTTGCTTACCAGTTTTTCATCGGATATCTTTTCCCCCAAGGATTCAAATGTGTTAGCATATTCTAGCACATTCATGTGAAAGTCATGAACACTCTCTCCTTCCTTCATTCTCAAATTCTCAAACTGTGTTGTTAGCAGTTGTAGCCTTGACTTCTTGACCTTTTGAGTACCTTCATGAGCTGTTCTTAGGATATCCCAAGCTTCCTTAGCAATAGTACATTGTTTAATCAACCTGAACATGTTCTTGTCTAACACCATTAAACAAAGCATTCAGGGCTTTAGAGTTTCCAATAGCTGCAGTGTCTTCTGCTGTAGACCACTCCTCTTCTGGTTTCAACTCATCAGTATCAACATTATTCGCATCTTTTATTTTAGGAGGGACCCATGCCTTGATCACAGCCTTCCAAGCTCTGCTGTCTAGAGATTTCAAGAATGCTGTCATGCGTGATTTCCAAATGTCATAGTTCGACCCATCCAACAAGGGTGGTCTGTTCACCAGTCCTCCTTCTTTATCCATTGAGCCAGAAACTTCTTTCCCTGGAGCTCACCCACACAGAACAGGGTGCCTGCTCTGATGCCAATTGAAATTCCTGGCAACCTGACTGGAATATGCTGTGCACAATGATGGCACAACTGTCCGAGCGCGTGTCTACTCAGAAC
Organism: Medicago ruthenica; assembly: GCA_018208015.1. Taxonomy (NCBI): domain Eukaryota; kingdom Viridiplantae; phylum Streptophyta; class Magnoliopsida; order Fabales; family Fabaceae; genus Medicago; species Medicago ruthenica. Next base: position 12,187,999 of record CM031372.1, read on the forward strand.
AATAATTAAAATAGCGCAACGTAACAAAGCACAAATTAAAAGGAACACAGCGGAAATATAAAGTACACAGTGAGTTTGTTAACCCAGTTCGGAGCAACTCTCCTACTCTGGGGGATACCAATCCAGGAATGATTCCACTATTATAGTTCTAGTGAAAAGACCAACGCAGACCCACTACTTGACTTTGCACCTAGACCCTACCAGTGGCAACTCTATCTAGGAACTCCTAGATATGAGACCCCGTCTCAATTCCTACGAACAACACAGACAGTGTTGTTAACAAACACACAAAACACAAAACTCAACCAAGAGAAACACACGCTAATAACACATACTCACTCCGTACTTAAAAGCTTAGGAGCAGCTTACAAATTACAACTCAAAACAAACTCAGTCCTTAGCTTGAATCAGGGTGATACAAGCAAGGCTCACAATTAACAAACAAAACCCTAAAAACCTTAAAACACACGCTTTACTAACACACACGGTTTTTAGTTACCCAACTAGGGTTTGTCTTCACAAATATATAGCACTGAGATACCACGGGTCTGGGCTTCGAAAAAGAGCATGGACATTGACCGGTCCAGCTGAAACAATCTTCTAGAAATAATAAAAGTTTCCAAATATAGAACAATATCTTGTGGAGCAAATAGCAAGGCAAATAAAACTTCAAACAAATCTTCAGTCAGATACACGCGCCTTGATCAGCAAGCTAGAGGAAAATAAATCTTCAGGCAAATCTTTGAAAGATTGCGTACACAAATATAAAGCGCTAGCTGGCGCGAAAACACAAGATACGTAAAGCTGTTCCATATGCTACCGCATTTGTCCCAGCATCTGGCTAGTAGATGTTTTTGCAAAATGTAGCCAATCTACAAAAACCCAACAATAGCCAATGCCTTCACCTTTGTTTCTGACCATATTATAAAGCATAGAGGCAATTTTGGTTCTATTGATTCCAATTAAAATGAAATTCTGAAGAGCTATTTCATGTTCATTAGGAATTGCTTCAGGTTTCTTATGAGTCTGTTGTCGCAGTATTTCAATCAACAAAAGTAAGTATTTTCAATTATTGTCTCCTCAGGGATTAGGTGCGTTTACTTCGAACCGTTCAACAATCGGTATTGTTTTGAGTTAAGGATTTCGTCACTTGTGTTCATAAACTAAAGGAACTTAATTACGGAAATAAACGACAAGTTATAGGGAATAAAAGCGTTGGAAGTAGAGTTCATCAATCTTGCAAAGAATATAATCTATAAATCATGCATATGAATTTAGCGTTTTAGCGAAAATATCACGTATCGCTCGACAACGTCATTGATTTCCCAAATGACATCGTGAGATCGATCGTATCGTTTAATCGACGATTTCCCAATCAATCAAACGATCCGAAAGCATTACGATCCGAAACTTTGTGCGATTATCAAAACCCAAATCCATTTCTAGATTTTCTTATTTTGATAGAAGATTATTCTTAAACATAAATTCAAAAGTATTTGTCAATATCAATTGAATCAAGCATGAGAGTGAAAAGCAAGAATAACTTCATAAACACATAAATTGCCAAAATCATATATTCACATAATCATATATTACATCAAAGCTAGAAAGATTACCTCCAATCCCAACAAAGGGAAGTTAGTTGTTCATTTTCATGACAACTATACAAAAGTTAAAAGAAAAGGTGAAGATCATAACCCAAGTCTTGATTTCCCAAAGTCTTTGGTTGATTCCACAATTCAATCCTTTTGCTCCTTGAAGATCATAGCTTCTAGCCCTAAAACTAAGTCCTAAACTATTACTAAACTGAATTAAAAGCAATCCCTAAAAATGGAAATAGTCAATGATCCAGTTTTTTTCTCTTGATACTCAGAACAAATGAGCTAAAAAGCTTTTATATTCTGAGTTTTTGTTCGCTCCCTACAAGCGATGAGCTGGTCGCTTGTAGCGATGAAGTTTTCTGACCAATGGGAGAGCTCCACGTCAGCATGGAACCTTAAACCGCCCTTGGTCGCTTGAAGCGACCGGTCCATCGCTTGTAGCGATGGACTCTCCAATTTCCCTGCCTAGGCTCGCTTGAAGCGTGGCATCTGGCGCTTGAAGCGATGAAGCCTCCAAATTCCCTGCCTATCCTCGCTTGTAGCGAGGAAGCGTGTGCTTCTAGCGATGGCTTTGATCAAAACTTCATGTTCCTTTGCTCAGCATGATCAAGCATAAATTTCCTGCATAATAACATGGGGTAAGACTTAGGATCACAAATATTGCAATTTAACCATAAATATGAGCTTATCCTAAGATAACTTGCAAAATAAGTAACATAAGTGCCTTAATTAAATGTGCATTTTATCCACTTTCTGGCACTTAACACACTCCCCAACTTAAATCTTTGTTTGTCCTCAAACAAAGGACACAACAAATAAGGAAACAAGCTTTAACCAAAGTTTTGAGCAAGAATGCAAAAGAATCAAAAGTTTGAAGCAAATAAGTGTCAGATGAATGATTCAAACGTGACTGCGCAAGCTAAAGTTAAGTTTCTCATTAAACGAGATACATACTATGAATGTGAACTAGTTCTAAACACAAAGAATCAAATCACACAATCCTAAACAAGCAACATGTTTAAATTTGAACCAAACCTAACACACTTCTATAAAAAGTATATGAACAAATTGAAATCTATTGTGAGGGTATGAACACTCATCCAACAAACATGATAACATTCCAATCAAATTATGCGTCCATCTAATTATCATTTCTAAAAGCATAAAAGGCATTGATCATAAGGTCTTTAAGGGTTGTAATTGGGCTAGGTTACAAAAGAATTGTCATATGTGGGATATTGAATTCAAATGGCCAAGCAAGAGGAACATTCAATCTATTTACAAACTTCCTCCTTTTTCCAATACAACTCTTGGTGAACTATAAATTTTTCTTTTCTTGATTGATCTTGACAACTTTTTCTTTGAATTATTGCAAACCTTTTCATTTTTCTCTTTTCTTTTTCTTGGTTTGCTTTTCTTTCTTTTTTCTTTTCTTTTTCTTTTTCTTTTTCTTTCTCTTTTTCTTGTTGTCAAGATCAATTAACAACATTCACCATTACATTGACATAAACACAACCTCCCTTTCTCCCCAACTTAGTTCAATGACACCCTAATCGAATGTTCCTTTATCATATTGGCAAAGGTCAATAAACACGATGGATAAGGGTTCAAAAGATAACAAATATCAGAATTCAATAAAGAGTTAACTATGAACTGAATTTTTTTACAAACTCCGGCAATTTAAATAAGCAGTTGAGCTTATTAAAATTGACAGTTCATGGCTAACTATTCTGATTCAAATAGGCTCAGAGGGGTTAACAGATACTCACTTCTCACAGGGTAGGCTTATTTGGTCAAGTATTTCACTCAATTTCAAAAAAATGCCTTGATCATTTCAATGCTTTTATACAATTTAAAACAACAATAGATTTAACATAAAATAACTGAGTTAAACATGATATGTTGGTCTCCTGCATATATATACAAAGGTTGAGGATACCTCACATTTTGGCTAGTTCTAAATTGGTTCAAAACTAAACAAGTGCTTGCGTAAACTGAATAGATTAAACTTATGTGTAAAGAACTTATTCACATTCAAGAATATACCTAGAAAAACAAGAAAACGAGTACCTTAGCTGCGCGCTTTTATCACTCATTCTATCATTATCACACAACTGATTCTAAGCTCAAGCACTGGCTTTTGAATCTTTGTCATCTTTCTTTCCAAATTGTTGGGATAATTCAAAAAATTTTAACCAAAAATAAATAACAAAGCATAAATAAAGCATAATATACACTAAACATATAATAACCAAAATAAATAACATAATAACCAAAATAAATGATCCATGGTACATAAGCATAAACAAAACAAAGTACAAAGCATGAAAAATGTTATAAAGTACAAAGCATAATAAATAAAACGAAAGAAATGATAGAACAAAAATCTGCAGCTTGCATCAAGATCAATCTGAATCCATGTCGTCTGAATCCATCAAGTCTGCAGCCTGATGGTCAATGCTCCGAGTAGCCTCCGAGGAGTCATCGCCATGGTCATCATCAGTATCAGCATCATCATCACCATCATCTGCAGCATCATCATCACCAGCATCTGCAGCTGCTCCTCCAGAAAAGAAAGGCCTGTCCCCAGGCCAAGCAATATGCTCGCTGAAAAAGGCTGGAGTCCAAGTACTGTAGCCGCTCTCGTGCAAGTGACTCTGAATCGTCGTGAGAGCACGATGATTAGACGCATTCTGCGCCATGATGAAAGAGCCCACTAGAGAAGGGTCCCAACTAGAGAAGTCCAATGGTGGATAGGTTGGGGCCTGAGGCTGACTAGGATCCTGTGGTGCTGGTGGTGGTACTGTAGAAGGTCCAGCTGATGTGGAAGGTCTGGCAGAGGAAGAAGGGGGAGCAGTAGGAGAGGGGGTAGAACAATACCTATTGATGTACCTGTCATCAATAGGATTTTTTATCTCTTCATCCACTTGGGTAGGCATGTGTATCCTAGCCTTTCTACACAATCCCATTATCAAACCAGGGAAGGTCAATGGGCATTTAGGTTTGCCTGGGGGTAGGATACCGCTCTCTGCCACAACCCTCATCTCATTAGCTATAATCCTAGCAACGTCAACCTGACGGTTGCTAAGGATATAGTGGAGAAGAGGTGTGACATCCAGTGTAGTAGATGAAGTGTGAGACTTTGGCCTTATGTTATAAAGGATGAGGGTAAGTATTACCTGAGCTGGTGTGGTCATATGGTCTCTGAAAGCTCTGAAAGGCTTACCTGAAGCCTTGCTCACATCATAAGTTCTTCCCTCTTGGAAGATTTCCCATGCAATTAGATCATGATCCCAGTTCCCCGCTCTTTGATGCTCATGATAAGCACACAACCGCTTATAATCAATTAGGTCATCCGGGAAAGTAAGGTCCAGGGGATTACCTAAGTATTCGCTGATTGCATCTCTATGAAACATGATAGTACGGCCTCGGACAAATGTTGTCCAGGTGAAGTCATCCGAGGGATCAGCTGGAATCGCGTTAGCATAAAACTCCCGCACGATATCGTAATTAATCTTCCGTGGAGGAGTGCACAATATTCCCCATTTTCTCTCGTTTAGCATGTGTGCAAGTCCTCCATATTCTCCTTCCTCCGAAATCTGGAACTGTTTCTCGGACCATATCCTTCTAGTCTTGAGCTCTGCGTAACGCTCTTGGTTACGCAAGCTTAGGAATCTGTTGGAATCATGTGGTGGAGGGTTTGATTTAGGTCTGGATGATGAACCCTCAACATTCCTTTGTCTCTTTGATGAAGATTTAGGTGCCATGCCTACACAAAGACATTAAAAATGCAAAACAGGTAGGATACAAGTTAGGAATAGATAAAAAGAAAAATAAAACAAAATCTGGGTGTCGTCGCTACAGCGACAGGTTGGTCGCTTGTAGCGAGCGAGCCCAGAATTTTCTGGCTTCATGCGCTACAAGCGCTGTCTAGCGAGGGATGACCCTTTTTCAAAAATCAAATTTTTCTTGATTCTAACCTACTTGTGGCATGCGAAAATAACCCTAAAGCTTAAACAAATGAATAAGAATCACTAAAACTTCTTCATCATCAAAAACCCTAAATTTATTTTGAATTTTTTTGAAAAAGTTTTTCAAAATACGATTTGAATGAACAAGAGGATGAAAGGACAGTTTGCTAAGTGATTCTAGTTCATTTATAATAGCTTATTCTACAGATAATCATGGGTATAGCAAAAAGGCATAAACTAAGTTCAAAACTTGAAAACCCTAAAACCCTAAGTTCTAAATACGCATGCTGGCACATTTAAACATGTATAAAGCTACAAACATGGAAAGAAAAGTACGAACAACATACCTGAATGGAGATTGAGTGCAGATTACAGAAGCACAGAGATTGATTTGCAAGTGTAGCAGAAAATTGCAGAAAAATAAAGATGCAGAAATTGCAGGAATACAAAATGGAATGGAATGTGTTTACTGAAACTATGGAATGCGAAAATGATAAGGTATAACGGATATGGCATTAATTTAGGTGGTTGGGGGGTAGGGGAAAGGTTATAGTGGCTTGGGAACTTGAAATAGCCGTTATGCCTGCTGTCGCTACAAGCGCGCGATGCATCGCTACAGCGACGAGATGCTGAGCCCATCGCTTCAAGCGAAAACATGGCGCTACAAGCGCAAAGTTTAAAATGCATCGCTACAAGCGAACAAAACGTCGCTACAGCGACAGAGTTTTAAGCCCGTCGCTATAGCGATGAGATCCATCGCTGTAGCGACCATGACAGGAAACAGAAAATTAATTTTTCAGCCTTTGCCACTATCCCTTTATGCATGAATGGATGTACAGAAATAGAATACTAATTAAAAACAACAAACCTAAACAGTTGGGTTGCCTCCCAACAAGCGCTTGGTTAACGTCATTAGCTCGACGCCTGATGTGTTAGGGTGGCCAAAACGAGACGGAAAGCACATCAGCTTTAGTACTCCTTTGCTGTGGGAGGAATTCCATGAACTTGCAGAACAGCTGATGTGGAGTCCAAAACCTCCCTATCCAGAATAAGCTGAGCAAGGAACATAAGTCATCTTTTACCAACTCAAATTCGGCCTTGCTCACTTTCATCCCCTCATTTTCACAAGTTTCTTCCTTGTTAAGAAACTGTCTCATCTTCTCAATATCCATCTCTTCCTTACTATCAACAACGCTGGCCTCTTCAGTATTTGACCTTTCTTGAGGAAGTTCATCCTTGTGTGGTATCTCTAATTCTTCCATTAATGTCCTTATACCACATCCTTCAAACATCGTCCCTTCCTCACTCTCATCAACATCGTCTTCAACAATCTCTCCGAATTCCAAAACGGATTGATTGTTGGTCTGAACATCCATGACTCTTGGTAGAAAATTGAATTGAACTTGCAAAATCTCCAATTGGCATGATAAGGCTCTCAATCTATGGTTGGTATTTTGCATATTGATCATGGATTGTTGCATGAACATCTTCAAAATATTTTCCGTTCTTGCCGTTTGTTCATCTTCAGACGGATATTGTTGATGTTGTTGATAGGATTCATGCTCGTATGGATATTATAGTAGTTGAAATAATCATGATGATCAGCCATGATTTGTTCCAATGTTGAGAATCTGAAACAAGTGTAACTAACAAGAAAATTTTCTTTGCTTTGCAAAGAGGGTTAATTCACAAACAGTTGATAATGTACAAAAATATTAACAAGATATATACAAAAACTCAAAACACTATCAATTATTGCGATGCTCAAAATAACTTAACACTAATCCCCGGCAACGGCGCCATTTTGTTGTCGCAGTATTTCAATCAACAAAAGTAAGTATTTTCAATTATCGTCTCCTCAGGGATTAGGTGCGTTACTTCGAACCGTTCAACAATCGGTATTGTTTTGAGTTAAGGATTTCGTCACTTGTGTTCATAAACTAAAGGAACTTAATTACGGAAATAAAACGACAAGTTATAGGGAATAAAAGCGTTGGAAGTAGAGTTCATCAATCTTGCAAAGAATATAATCTATAAATCATGCATATGAATTTAGCGTTTTAGCGAAAATATCACGTATCGCTCGACAACGTCATTGATTTCCCAAATGACATCGTGAGATCGATCGTATCGTTTAATCGACGATTTCCCAATCAATCAAACGATCCGAAAGCATTACGATCCGAAACTTTGTGCGATTATCAAAACCCAAATCCATTTCTAGATTTTCTTATTTTGATAGAAGATTATTCTTAAACATAAATTCAAAAGTATTTGTCAATATCAATTGAATCAAGCATGAGAGTGAAAAGCAAGAATAACTTCATAAACACATAAATTGCCAAAATCATATATTCTGTTGAGTCTTTTGTGTTGGCTGCATGTTTTGGCAAAACCAAAGTATTGAATAGAAGCATCTCCATTTTTGAAACATTTCTTCAGTTGCAAGTTTTGTGTTTTGAAGCCATTCAGAAGCAGAAAATGTCATCAGAAGCTGAATGCACTGTAGCAGTTCAGAAGCTGATTTCAGGTTCTGAAGCCAGCGTTGACTTTTGTTGACCACATCAGAAGCTGGGTTTTCAGATTAGTTTTTGCGCGTATCTTGGGAGATTTAGCAAGGAATTATCTTTGTATAAGTGCTTCTAGAATGCTGAATTATTTGGAGAAGATTTTATTGAAGATTTGGTTCAAAGATATGAAAATCGTATTTTCTGTTTTAAATCTTTCAAAGATACAAAACAGTTTTATTTGTTACTTGATTGGACCAATCTTATTTCAGTAACAAATCAATTCAGAAGATTAGTTTTATTTTGCAAGACTGAAGGCTATATAAGGAGGAGGGCTGCTGCTATTCATGATGGGAATTGAAGAGTATTATTCAGAGAAATAGAGTCTTAGTTGTTTTTAAGCTTTTGCTTTGTTTTTGTACGCCACTCATATGTTTTGAGTTGGTTTAGGATTGTCATTGAGTTGTAATTCATTCTAAGCCTCTAGGTACGAATGAAGTTTTGTCTTTGAAGGTGTATTCAAAAACAGGGGAGTTTTAGTATTCAGAACTGGGTTAAGTTCAAAGGGTAGTTCAAGTAGCTGGGTTGCAGTTGCTTGAATAGGAAGTTAGAGGTTTTCTAATACTCAACGTGTTGGGTAGAATTCAAGACTAGGTGGAGATTAATTGCTTAGGATAGGAGCTGGGAGTCAGTGTCTAAGTCTTAAGGATTAATTCCAATAGTGGAATTCCTTCCTGGATTGGTATCCCCCAGAGTAGGAGGTGTTTACTCCGAACTGGGTTAACAAACCTCTGTGCCTTTTTAGCTTTCCTGCACTTTATATTCCTGCTGATTAATTGCTTTTATATTGTGCTAAGTTCTGTTCAGAACCTGTTAGGTTCAGAACCTGTTTTAATCAGAACCTGTTAGTTTCTCTTAAGAATTGCCTGGCCAGAATTTCATATTCACATAATCATATATTACATCAAAGCTAGAAAGATTACCTCCAATCCCAACAAAGGGAAGTTAGTTGTTCATTTTCATGACAACTATACAAAAGTTAAAAGAAAAGGTGAAGATCATAACCCAAGTCTTGATTTCCCAAAGTCTTTGGTTGATTCCACAATTCAATCCTTTTGCTCCTTGAAGATCATAGCTTCTAGCCCTAAAACTAAGTCCTAAACTATTACTAAACTGAATTAAAAGCAATCCCTAAAAATGGAAATAGTCAATGATCCAGTTTTTTTCTCTTGATACTCAGAACAAATGAGCTAAAAAGCTTTTATATTCTGAGTTTTTGTTCGCTCCCTACAAGCGATGAGCTGGTCGCTTGTAGCGATGAAGTTTTCTGACCAATGGGAGAGCTCCACGTCAGCATGGAACCTTAAACCGCCCTTGGTCGCTTGAAGCGACCGGTCCATCGCTTGTAGCGATGGACTCTCCAATTTCCCTGCCTAGGCTCGCTTGAAGCGTGGCATCTGGCGCTTGAAGCGATGAAGCCTCCAAATTCCCTGCCTATCCTCGCTTGTAGCGAGGAAGCGTGTGCTTCTAGCGATGGCTTTGATCAAAACTTCATGTTCCTTTGCTCAGCATGATCAAGCATAAATTTCCTGCATAATAACATGGGGTAAGACTTAGGATCACAAATATTGCAATTTAACCATAAATATGAGCTTATCCTAAGATAACTTGCAAAATAAGTAACATAAGTGCCTTAATTAAATGTGCATTTTATCCACTTTCTGGCACTTAACACACTCCCCAACTTAAATCTTTGTTTGTCCTCAAACAAAGGACACAACAAATAAGGAAACAAGCTTTAACCAAAGTTTTGAGCAAGAATGCAAAAGAATCAAAAGTTTGAAGCAAATAAGTGTCAGATGAATGATTCAAACGTGACTGCGCAAGCTAAAGTTAAGTTTCTCATTAAACGAGATACATACTATGAATGTGAACTAGTTCTAAACACAAAGAATCAAATCACACAATCCTAAACAAGCAACATGTTTAAATTTGAACCAAACCTAACACACTTCTATAAAAAGTATATGAACAAATTGAAATCTATTGTGAGGGTATGAACACTCATCCAACAAACATGATAACATTCCAATCAAATTATGCGTCCATCTAATTATCATTTCTAAAAGCATAAAAGGCATTGATCATAAGGTCTTTAAGGGTTGTAATTGGGCTAGGTTACAAAAGAATTGTCATATGTGGGATATTGAATTCAAATGGCCAAGCAAGAGGAACATTCAATCTATTTACAAACTTCCTCCTTTTTCCAATACAACTCTTGGTGAACTATAAATTTTTCTTTTCTTGATTGATCTTGACAACTTTTTCTTTGAATTATTGCAAACCTTTTCATTTTTCTCTTTTCTTTTTCTTGGTTTGCTTTTCTTTCTTTTTTCTTTCCTTTTTCTTTTTCTTTTTCTTTCTCTTTTTCTTGTTGTCAAGATCAATTAACAACATTCACCATTACATTGACATAAACACAACCTCCCTTTCTCCCCAACTTAGTTCAATGACACCCTAATCGAATGTTCCTTTATCATATTGGCAAAGGTCAATAAACACGATGGATAAGGGTTCAAAAGATAACAAATATCAGAATTCAATAAAGAGTTAACTATGAACTGAATTTTTTTACAAACTCCGGCAATTTAAATAAGCAGTTGAGCTTATTAAAATTGACAGTTCATGGCTAACTATTCTGATTCAAATAGGCTCAGAGGGGTTAACAGATACTCACTTCTCACAGGGTAGGCTTATTTGGTCAAGTATTTCACTCAATTTCAAAAAAATGCCTTGATCATTTCAATGCTTTTATACAATTTAAAACAACAATAGATTTAACATAAAATAACTGAGTTAAACATGATATGTTGGTCTCCTGCATATATATACAAAGGTTGAGGATACCTCACATTTTGGCTAGTTCTAAATTGGTTCAAAACTAAACAAGTGCTTGCGTAAACTGAATAGATTAAACTTATGTGTAAAGAACTTATTCACATTCAAGAATATACCTAGAAAAACAAGAAAACGAGTACCTTAGCTGCGCGCTTTTATCACTCATTCTATCATTATCACACAACTGATTCTAAGCTCAAGCACTGGCTTTTGAATCTTTGTCATCTTTCTTTCCAAATTGTTGGGATAATTCAAAAAATTTTAACCAAAAATAAATAACAAAGCATAAATAAAGCATAATATACACTAAACATATAATAACCAAAATAAATAACATAATAACCAAAATAAATGATCCATGGTACATAAGCATAAACAAAACAAAGTACAAAGCATGAAAAATGTTATAAAGTACAAAGCATAATAAATAAAACGAAAGAAATGATAGAACAAAAATCTGCAGCTTGCATCAAGATCAATCTGAATCCATGTCGTCTGAATCCATCAAGTCTGCAGCCTGATGGTCAATGCTCCGAGTAGCCTCCGAGGAGTCATCGCCATGGTCATCATCAGTATCAGCATCATCATCACCATCATCTGCAGCATCATCATCACCAGCATCTGCAGCTGCTCCTCCAGAAAAGAAAGGCCTGTCCCCAGGCCAAGCAATATGCTCGCTGAAAAAGGCTGGAGTCCAAGTACTGTAGCCGCTCTCGTGCAAGTGACTCTGAATCGTCGTGAGAGCACGATGATTAGACGCATTCTGCGCCATGATGAAAGAGCCCACTAGAGAAGGGTCCCAACTAGAGAAGTCCAATGGTGGATAGGTTGGGGCCTGAGGCTGACTAGGATCCTGTGGTGCTGGTGGTGGTACTGTAGAAGGTCCAGCTGATGTGGAAGGTCTGGCAGAGGAAGAAGGGGGAGCAGTAGGAGAGGGGGTAGAACAATACCTATTGATGTACCTGTCATCAATAGGATTTTTTATCTCTTCATCCACTTGGGTAGGCATGTGTATCCTAGCCTTTCTACACAATCCCATTATCAAACCAGGGAAGGTCAATGGGCATTTAGGTTTGCCTGGGGGTAGGATACCGCTCTCTGCCACAACCCTCATCTCATTAGCTATAATCCTAGCAACGTCAACCTGACGGTTGCTAAGGATATAGTGGAGAAGAGGTGTGACATCCAGTGTAGTAGATGAAGTGTGAGACTTTGGCCTTATGTTATAAAGGATGAGGGTAAGTATTACCTGAGCTGGTGTGGTCATATGGTCTCTGAAAGCTCTGAAAGGCTTACCTGAAGCCTTGCTCACATCATAAGTTCTTCCCTCTTGGAAGATTTCCCATGCAATTAGATCATGATCCCAGTTCCCCGCTCTTTGATGCTCATGATAAGCACACAACCGCTTATAATCAATTAGGTCATCCGGGAAAGTAAGGTCCAGGGGATTACCTAAGTATTCGCTGATTGCATCTCTATGAAACATGATAGTACGGCCTCGGACAAATGTTGTCCAGGTGAAGTCATCCGAGGGATCAGCTGGAATCGCGTTAGCATAAAACTCCCGCACGATATCGTAATTAATCTTCCGTGGAGGAGTGCACAATATTCCCCATTTTCTCTCGTTTAGCATGTGTGCAAGTCCTCCATATTCTCCTTCCTCCGAAATCTGGAACTGTTTCTCGGACCATATCCTTCTAGTCTTGAGCTCTGCGTAACGCTCTTGGTTACGCAAGCTTAGGAATCTGTTGGAATCATGTGGTGGAGGGTTTGATTTAGGTCTGGATGATGAACCCTCAACATTCCTTTGTCTCTTTGATGAAGATTTAGGTGCCATGCCTACACAAAGACATTAAAAATGCAAAACAGGTAGGATACAAGTTAGGAATAGATAAAAAGAAAAATAAAACAAAATCTGGGTGTCGTCGCTACAGCGACAGGTTGGTCGCTTGTAGCGAGCGAGCCCAGAATTTTCTGGCTTCATGCGCTACAAGCGCTGTCTAGCGAGGGATGACCCTTTTTCAAAAATCAAATTTTTCTTGATTCTAACCTACTTGTGGCATGCGAAAATAACCCTAAAGCTTAAACAAATGAATAAGAATCACTAAAACTTCTTCATCATCAAAAACCCTAAATTTATTTTGAATTTTTTTGAAAAAGTTTTTCAAAATACGATTTGAATGAACAAGAGGATGAAAGGACAGTTTGCTAAGTGATTCTAGTTCATTTATAATAGCTTATTCTACAGATAATCATGGGTATAGCAAAAAGGCATAAACTAAGTTCAAAACTTGAAAACCCTAAAACCCTAAGTTCTAAATACGCATGCTGGCACATTTAAACATGTATAAAGCTACAAACATGGAAAGAAAAGTACGAACAACATACCTGAATGGAGATTGAGTGCAGATTACAGAAGCACAGAGATTGATTTGCAAGTGTAGCAGAAAATTGCAGAAAAATAAAGATGCAGAAATTGCAGGAATACAAAATGGAATGGAATGTGTTTACTGAAACTATGGAATGCGAAAATGATAAGGTATAACGGATATGGCATTAATTTAGGTGGTTGGGGGGTAGGGGAAAGGTTATAGTGGCTTGGGAACTTGAAATAGCCGTTATGCCTGCTGTCGCTACAAGCGCGCGATGCATCGCTACAGCGACGAGATGCTGAGCCCATCGCTTCAAGCGAAAACATGGCGCTACAAGCGCAAAGTTTAAAATGCATCGCTACAAGCGAACAAAACGTCGCTACAGCGACAGAGTTTTAAGCCCGTCGCTATAGCGATGAGATCCATCGCTGTAGCGACCATGACAGGAAACAGAAAAATTAATTTTTCAGCCTTTGCCACTATCCCTTTATGCATGAATGGATGTACAGAAATAGAATACTAATTAAAAACAACAAACCTAAACAGTTGGGTTGCCTCCCAACAAGCGCTTGGTTAACGTCATTAGCTCGACGCCTGATGTGTTAGGGTGGCCAAAACGAGACGGAAAGCACATCAGCTTTAGTACTCCTTTGCTGTGGGAGGAATTCCATGAACTTGCAGAACAGCTGATGTGGAGTCCAAAACCTCCCTATCCAGAATAAGCTGAGCAAGGAACATAAGTCATCTTTTACCAACTCAAATTCGGCCTTGCTCACTTTCATCCCCTCATTTTCACAAGTTTCTTCCTTGTTAAGAAACTGTCTCATCTTCTCAATATCCATCTCTTCCTTACTATCAACAACGCTGGCCTCTTCAGTATTTGACCTTTCTTGAGGAAGTTCATCCTTGTGTGGTATCTCTAATTCTTCCATTAATGTCCTTATACCACATCCTTCAAACATCGTCCCTTCCTCACTCTCATCAACATCGTCTTCAACAATCTCTCCGAATTCCAAAACGGATTGATTGTTGGTCTGAACATCCATGACTCTTGGTAGAAAATTGAATTGAACTTGCAAAATCTCCAATTGGCATGATAAGGCTCTCAATCTATGGTTGGTATTTTGCATATTGATCATGGATTGTTGCATGAACATCTTCAAAATATTTTCCGTTCTTGCCGTTTGTTCATCTTCAGACGGATATTGTTGATGTTGTTGATAGGATTCATGCTCGTATGGATATTATAGTAGTTGAAATAATCATGATGATCAGCCATGATTTGTTCCAATGTTGAGAATCTGAAACAAGTGTAACTAACAAGAAAATTTTCTTTGCTTTGCAAAGAGGGTTAATTCACAAACAGTTGATAATGTACAAAAATATTAACAAGATATATACAAAAACTCAAAACACTATCAATTATTGCGATGCTCAAAATAACTTAACACTAATCCCCGGCAACGGCGCCATTTTGTTGTCGCAGTATTTCAATCAACAAAAGTAAGTATTTTCAATTATCGTCTCCTCAGGGATTAGGTGCGTTACTTCGAACCGTTCAACAATCGGTATTGTTTTGAGTTAAGGATTTCGTCACTTGTGTTCATAAACTAAAGGAACTTAATTACGGAAATAAAACGACAAGTTATAGGGAATAAAAGCGTTGGAAGTAGAGTTCATCAATCTTGCAAAGAATATAATCTATAAATCATGCATATGAATTTAGCGTTTTAGCGAAAATATCACGTATCGCTCGACAACGTCATTGATTTCCCAAATGACATCGTGAGATCGATCGTATCGTTTAATCGACGATTTCCCAATCAATCAAACGATCCGAAAGCATTACGATCCGAAACTTTGTGCGATTATCAAAACCCAAATCCATTTCTAGATTTTCTTATTTTGATAGAAGATTATTCTTAAACATAAATTCAAAAGTATTTGTCAATATCAATTGAATCAAGCATGAGAGTGAAAAGCAAGAATAACTTCATAAACACATAAATTGCCAAAATCATATATTCACATAATCATATATTACATCAAAGCTAGAAAGATTACCTCCAATCCCAACAAAGGGAAGTTAGTTGTTCATTTTCATGACAACTATACAAAAGTTAAAAGAAAAGGTGAAGATCATAACCCAAGTCTTGATTTCCCAAAGTCTTTGGTTGATTCCACAATTCAATCCTTTTGCTCCTTGAAGATCATAGCTTCTAGCCCTAAAACTAAGTCCTAAACTATTACTAAACTGAATTAAAAGCAATCCCTAAAAATGGAAATAGTCAATGATCCAGTTTTTTTTCTCTTGATACTCAGAACAAATGAGCTAAAAAGCTTTTATATTCTGAGTTTTTGTTCGCTCCCTACAAGCGATGAGCTGGTCGCTTGTAGCGATGAAGTTTTCTGACCAATGGGAGAGCTCCACGTCAGCATGGAACCTTAAACCGCCCTTGGTCGCTTGAAGCGACCGGTCCATCGCTTGTAGCGATGGACTCTCCAATTTCCCTGCCTAGGCTCGCTTGAAGCGTGGCATCTGGCGCTTGAAGCGATGAAGCCTCCAAATTCCCTGCCTATCCTCGCTTGTAGCGAGGAAGCGTGTGCTTCTAGCGATGGCTTTGATCAAAACTTCATGTTCCTTTGCTCAGCATGATCAAGCATAAATTTCCTGCATAATAACATGGGGTAAGACTTAGGATCACAAATATTGCAATTTAACCATAAATATGAGCTTATCCTAAGATAACTTGCAAAATAAGTAACATAAGTGCCTTAATTAAATGTGCATTTTATCCACTTTCTGGCACTTAACATCCACACAATTCAACTTTATTAAGTGAAGGAAGTGAAGGAGGTGAAGGCAAGCGACGTAGTTAACAACATCATGAGAGCTTGAGATGATATGGTTGAATCTTCTACAAAGGATTCTTATGCAAGTGCGGTAATGCGATTCCGATATGTATGCAAAAATTCTCAAAGTTCTTTGACTATGTTGAAACCACAATATTGAACACGGTTAAAGAAAAATTTGTGAGGGCATGGATAGACGGTGTCTTGCATCTAGGTTCTTACCATTACATAATTTAATGCCAATTAAAATATCAGCTAAAAATTAAAACATAAATCAAAATAAATATTTATCTTAAAATACAAAAACTATTTAATACTTACTTCATATTAATTTAAAATATTCAAAAAATATATTTTCAAAAGTTTCTCAATTGTTATACTCAAAGTACATAATTCTTTTTTTTAGCAAGTACTTATTTGATTATATGTCCATGCTTCTTCTTGGTGTTCTTCTCATTCTTGGTTCGCCAGGAAAAAAAACTATTGACAATGTATAGATTAATATAACTAAAACAATTACACTTGCATTCAATCATATATCACATCAATTTAGATATTAGTGTAATTTTTTTTAAAAAAAAATATTAGTGTAATTATTTTTGGAAAAATAATATTATGATATTTTATGAAAGCAAAATTATTATATTTTATCAGAGTGAAATACAATTGAATGCTGTTTAATTTCTTTTTACTCCACCCATTAACGAAGAATTAAAGTTTCATTTTTGGGTGAACTATTATTGATCGTATTTTATTTAGCTCTCGGTTGAACTTCAGATTACGAGATCTTCTTCCTTTAGAATTTGAAGGGTTATCACCACTAATAAATATACGGTTAATATCTTTTTTACAAATTGAATTAATGTTAAATGAACCTATAAATTTATAATTTTTTAATATGTGCGCAAATCTTATGTAAACTATTAAATTATAAATTTACATATTTATAATTTTTTAATATTTATCTAATTTAAATCTCACGAAACTCGAGAGATTAATTTCTAAATTTGCTCACAAAAACCATCCACTTAACAAAAAATGCTGCTGCAGCTATTCCCACATATAAAAGAAAGTTGTATCTACCTTTATTTCCACGTATAAGAGAAAAATTATCGTATTTAGTCTAATATTTGTACCAAATACATCAACAAATTTGGAATCATATTTAAAATTGACGTATTTGGTTTAATATTTGTACCAAATACATAAACGAATTTGGAATAGACGAAAATTTGGAATAGCATTTAATAGTTTGTTTTACATTAACATTAGTTAGATCTCAAACAAACGAACAAAGCAAGCAAGCAAGCAAGGCAAATGCGTCAGCAACGTTGAAGGGGTTAAACTTAACAAACAGTTAAGAGGAAAAACCAGGTTCATTGAACCTGGACACACTCGATTACAATCTATTAATACCATACATCGCTACACAACATAATCACACAAAATCACAAAGCTTCTTCCTTCCACCGCATCTCTATTATCTCCAAATACACACACATTTCTCAAATTTAGAATTTTCTTTAATATTTAATATAATGAGTATTTTCATTTCACCGATGATGGCAGTGATCGGCACCGGAGGAAAAAAAGAGTCTAAAAATGCTGTGCCGGTGCCGGAGTCGGAGCTGAAGAGAAGAAACGATCAGCTTGAGAAAGAGTTGATGGAAAGCAAGGAGAGAGAGGAGCAAATGAGAAGGCAGTTACAGAGCGCGTGGGAGAGGCTGCGCGTGGCGGAAGAAGCGGAGGAGAGGTTATGCTCACAACTCGGAGAGCTGGAAGCAGAAGCTGTTTATCAAGCGCGTGATTATCACGATCGTATTGTTTCCCTCATGGATCAGCTCTCACGCGCGCAGAGTCTTCTACACCAGGCTTCTTCCAACTCGTTGTGATTGGTGCTTTGTATGAAGGTAGCAAGGAATAATCATTGTTATTCTAATTAGATATGTAAAATGTATGATTTTTGTTTATTTTGATGATTGAAGATCTAAATTAGCGTGGATCCAATCTTGTGTTTGTTGTAACATTTTTGTTTTTGATTGGTTAAGTTGATTATAATTCTTAGGTTTGATTGAATGGAAAAATGATTTTGGAATTTCAGAGACTTTATTTTGGTTTCTCATTATGTGAATTATTTTCTGCCATTCCAGAACTTTAACTGCCACATTTTTCAAAACTGATAATAGTCAACTTGATTATTTGATTTTTTTTCGTTACAAGGAAGAAAAAAACAACATTCTAATGAACCAGGTTTCTTGTTTTCATGGAGAGTAAATCCAAGAGATTAAGGCTTGAAGCACCAAACATACCTAATGAGAAAGTTGGTGTGAATCGTTAACGTAATTAAACACATTTTGACATATCACTATCAATTGTTAAACTTGAAAATATGACTAGTATAATTTGATAAAATACATGGCATTTGAAATATTGATGCATTTTTTTTCTTATTCTTTGTGGGTCCTAGATTTGAACCAAAATACCAAATACCACAAGATTGAAGAGTGATATACCAAGGGACCACTCAAGAGGGCAAATATTAATACATTATATCTATTGACTATCTAATTTGTGTCAAAGATGCATAATTTTTAGACGTTCAAATAATTTTATTGAAAAAGCCAAAATTTAATATATTAATCAAGCAAAGAGTTCTACCTAACATAAGAAGTGTCGTGATAAAAATCAAGAGTACAAATAGACAACTACAAAACTAAAACAATCAATAAAGAAACCAACAAGCTTACTGACCAACAAATTAAAACAATCAACAAAAAAAACCAACAAGCTAAGTGACAAAACTCAAACATGCAGTAGATTAAGCCATCAATGATGAAGATCAAAATCTAAGTTTTCAATTTATGCCTTCAACCATCAAAAGATAAACGCCTTAACTTTATCGAACAAGTGGGATATCAAATCCTCTTTCTCTTGAAAAATACGATAGTTTTTTTCTTAATAATAACTCAAACACAAACTAACCAAATCATTTGAAAAGAATATCGAATAGTTTTGAAGAAACCTTGTAAATTATTAAATTGCACAAAATGATCGGACGGATCCACAAAGCGGACGCATAGCCCTTGCCTAGATGTTCAAATAATTATATTCACTAGCTATGGTTCATCATTTATGTTCGAACTTCCATGTAATTTTTTTTTTAGGGATATAAAAATTTCAATTCATGACGTTCAATTATTTAATATAATTTTCTGAATGTTATCTCTGTTAACGTGATTAACTATATACTTCCACAACCGAATTAAACATATAAATAGTTTGTGTGTCCAATTAACTAAGACAAAGTCTTGCACGTATGCTCTTGCTTGTGAGCGAAGCATAATGGGATATTTGAATATGAGTTTTGATTTGTTTGTTCAGATCTCATTTTGTTAGTATATAATCCTAAACTAAGGACGCGTGCGTGTTTCTTTTCTTTATTCGATTCGATGATGACAAATGAGTTTCGTGTTTCTAACGCCTAACTCTCTGATTAAGTATTCAATTAACAGTATGGATTTTCAACTTTTCGCTAATTTCTTTTAACTAAAGACAAACAACCGGCTCAAATCCAAACCTAACGCAAATCATGACAATTTTCCTAATGCTACGTTTTGTTTTGTTACTATATTTTGTACCATCTTTGTTCATCTATTGGGTTTCTACTTTCTAGAGATTCACAATTGAAGCTGTGATTCCATCTACTCTCGGTCATAAATATATAAAAAAAAAAATTACTTTATGATTTATAAGAGGGTCTTGCTAACGAGTGTCTTAAAGATACTCCCTCCATAACAAAATATAAGCAAAATTCAACCATTTCAGTTGTAACTAATTATAAGCAAAATTGACTTTTTTTGTCATATTTAAGGATAATATACCTGAAATACCCCTACTTTAATTTTTAAATGCACACACGTTTAACAACAACACCTTGAAATATACTACTGTACACCACAATTAATGAGGGGCAAAATAGGGTTATTTAACTTAAATTAAATAACACAAACCACATTCCTTAAAAAATGTGAATTGGTCAAATTTGCTTATAAAAAGTTATGGAGGGAGTATTGTTTAAGGATTCTATTAAAATAAATTTTATCTTGGAATACAAGTTGTTCCTTTAGTCAATGCAATAATTACACAACTTTTTAATAAAATTTACTACTTTTAGTACTTTAACCAATGCCCCCAAGAGCACTCGTTAGTATTCCCTTTTATAAAATAAAGAATGTATTTGGTCTATAATATAGATTAGATACATCGGTTGTTTAATGAACCTAGGCAAAACAAATCTTTCTTATATTTAAAGAGCATTTTAATTCATTATGGTATCTCAGTTAATGTTAAATATGTTTTTGGTCCCTATAAATATGTCAGCTTTTCGTTTTAGTCTTTCTAAAAAATTCTCTTCAACTTTTAATCCTCTAAAGGTTTTCCATCTTCGCTTTTGGTCCCTCCTTTAAAGTAAACTCATATGTAGAGTTCATATAGAGTAAAATTTTGCAGAAAAATTTATAATACATAACAATCTCTCCCAAAAAAAAAATTTGAATATAATTTTTTAACAAAACATGAATTAAATATGATTTTTTATATTTTGAAGGTTAAAATTCATATTTAATTTATGTTTTGTTAAAAAATTCTAAAAAAAATTTTGAAAGATTTTACAATATTCTACACATTTATGCACAATTTCATTAAAAAAATACAAAAATTAACTTAAAACTAGGGACCAAAAGTAGTGATTGAAAATTTTATAGGGATTAAAAGTTGAAGAAAAATTTAGAGGGACTAAAATGAAAACTTGGTATATTTATAGGGACCAAAAACATATTTACCCCTCGGTTAATTTAAACTATATGTTGTGCATTATATCAATCAAATTATACTCTAGTGTGACACCGAAGTGTAAAGAATAAAATTAGAGAAATTCTAACGAGTGTCTCCGAAAATACTCTTTAAGAATCACAAATGATATTTTTGATCTTTTTTTGGGAAAATGTTAACTAGTGTCCCACGCGTAAAATTGATGTAAAATTGATTATAGGTTGAAGATCTTCATCTTCTCTCTTCTTTTGGCCTCAGATATTCATGAATCTTGATGTAAAAACGCAAGCAACAATTGGAAATGTTGAACTGTTGAATTTTATGGCTCAAAATCGAAAAAGCAGAAAAGAAAATGGTTGAATTTGGATATCTCTCTATATATATATATGTGTTCCTCCTTCCTTCTTTTCACTATTTTTTTTAATTCATCATGATGATGATGAAAGGAAAAAAAAGGGTTGAATTTGGTTAGCTATTGTTGTTGCTTCCGTGTTGTGATTGCTGTTATTGATGTGTTGTTGATGATGAGAGAATTTGGAAAATGGGTTGTTGTGGTGGTGTTGAAAAAATGGGTCCTGGTGATTAATAATGAAGGATTAAGAACAAAGATGATGATGATGATTCTGGGACATGTAAGATACCAATTGTAATTATCATTCAACTGTTGGGTCTTTTTTACTGTTTCTTCTTCTTCTTCTTCTTCTTCTTCTTCTTCTTCTTCTTCTTCTTCTTCTGGGCATTGGTGTTGAACAATGTATGAAGATGGGGATGAAGATGAAGAAGAGGAAGAGGGAAGATGGTGAAGAAAGGTGAAAAAAAAATTAGATGTCGGTGATGCACACTAAGATATAATAAAGACTTAATTGATCATTTGGTCCTCTAACTTATTTGTTGTTTTCATTTTGGTCCCATAGCTTTAAAAAATTTCTTTTTGGTCATTTAAATATGCTTTTGTCAGTCAGTTGGATCCATGTCAGTTAACTTTAACCCCAAATGGATTAGGTGGACCAACATTGTAGGTGGTCCACCGTAGACCTTATTAATTTTTTAACTTCAGCCATTTGATTTTTTTTTTCAAAAAGGGACGAATATATATTATGGAGGTCTATTGTATCTAACGGTGCATCACCAACATCTAATTTTTTTAACATTTCTTCATCTTCTTCTCTCTTCATCTTCATCATCTTCATACATTCATCAAAAGTTCAAATAAACCCAATTTTTTTTTCCAGAAAAAGAGATAAAGAAAAAAACCCCAAATTCTTCGTTCAATCAAAATTAAACCAAAAACATAACTTGTTCAAATCCAATTATGGCTGCAACACCTTGATCCTATAAGTTTACTGACAAACTACTGCACATAATAGTTTAACAGATTTGCTCCAGAAACCTCAAAATTCAATTCAACCAAAATCTGATTCTTCATTCAACATTTAAATACATAAAAATCGATCAAATTCATGAATCAGCAACATCAACCATCATGAACAACAACAACAACCACGAATTAGCATTTAAATCCATAAAAATCAAACCTTTAAAATATATATCAAACTGAAACACGTGTTAGGAATAAAAGGTATCGACAAAACTGAACCAAAACGGAAGAAAGGAGTTTTGCATGAAGAGAAAAAAAGGAATTTGAAGGATGAAAGGAATCAAAGAAGAAGAAGAGGAAGAAAGGGGAAGAAAGGATAAGAGAAAAACCCTAATCTGAGTTCCAAAAAAAAACCCAGTCTTTTATACGTGCCATGTGGAATTGGCCACGTGTGCACTCACTAACGGGAGAATTAAACATTTGACAGAAAGGACGAGTTTGACTAACGGAGATATATTTGAGGGACTGAAAAGAATTTTTTTAGAGTTATGGGACCAAAATAAAAACAACAAATAAGTTAGGGGACCAAAAGATCAATTAATAATAAACCTGCATTATCCAACGGCTCCCTTTTAGAACAAAAAATCAAACGGTTAAAGTTAAAAAATTAATAGGATCTATGGTGGACCACTCTTAAGGTTGTCTACCATAGATTTGAGATTAAAGTTAACAGACGAGAACTTTTTTGAATAACAGAGAAAGAAGAGGGACCAAAATGTTGATTTTACGAATTATGAGACCAAAATAAAATTTAAAAATTAATTAGGGGACCAAAAGACCAATTAAGCCTTAAATTAAACATTATCGACCGTCTAGCGTGTGAAAGCATTTAAATTTTAAATATAATTATAATGAGCAAACCATTAAGTTGGTTGTTATTAAGATCCATTAAATTAAACACTATTGGTCGTCTAACGTGTTGAAAGCATTTAAATTTTAAATACAATTATAAATGAGCAAACCATTAAATGGTTTTTGTCTTTACAAGCAACTTTCAAAATTAGTCTCTATTGTATTAATATTTTAAACTAATATATATATTTGTCAAAAGTTTTCAATTATGTACATCTTTTGCAGAAAGTTTTTCAATTAAGTCACTCGCCATGTGACAAAAACATAAGAAATGAAC